>LS990919.1:42099050-42699050 GCA_900464855.2 Musa schizocarpa
TTCTCCTCCTCCCCTCTTTCCGACTTACTTCTCGTCGCTAGCCTATCGTAGCTACTCAACCTGTACCATCGTCGCTCATACACCGCTTGATCACCGCTTCTCCTGCACTGCTCAACCCACCAGACCCGTTTGATCGTCATCACTCCTACACCGCTTGATCGTTACCTCTCCTACATCGCTCACCGTCACTACACCAGGCCCACTTGACTACCATTGCTCTGCTCGATCTGCACTTACACTACTCGTCATCATCGCATCGGACCCAACTCACTCACCACACCTTGTTCGGTCGACGTATTCATGCATACAAAAAGAAATGACATTTATAGTTTTACAGTCACTATATATAGAATGAAAAGTGAAATTGTAAAAGTAAAGAGAAAGCACATCTCAATTAATGTCATATAATATCTATTTATACATAGTGAAAGAGATGATTTTTCTTAACTGACCAATGAGATTTCCTCAATGCAGTTGAGGAAATCTCTCATCTGCTATGCAGTTGAGGAAATCTCCCTGTTATCATGCCCCTACAAGATCAAGCTCTTGTCAAGGATGTCGATCTTGGACTGATGCAATAAATATAGTTTGCGGGCTAGAGGCTTCGTGAGTGAGTCTACTAGTTGATCAGTCGTATAAACATAAGAGACACAAAGTTGATGTCTGACAACTTGATCTTGCATGAAGTAAAAGTCGATGGCAATGCGTTTCATGCGCGTGAGTGGAACACTAGATTGACGCATAAGTAGGTAGCTCCAACATTGTCATAATATATTGTAGGAGTAAGGGTAGAGCTGACTTTGAGTTATTGAAGAGATTTGTAATCCAATTGAGTTCAATAGCGGCAGTAGCGATAGCACGATATTCAGCTTCAGTTATAGACTAAGCGACTGTCTTTTACTTCTTAGAACTCAAACTGATTGGATTAGATCCAAGAAAGACGACATACCCTGAGATGGAGGTGTGATCATCAAAGTTTCCCGCCCAATCAGCATCAGTAAAGGCATGGATATGAAGTGGACTATGTTTGCGGAGAAAGCGACCATGATTGAAGATCCCTTTAAGATATCGCAAAATTCATTTAATCGCATACCAATGTATAGCAGAAGGCTAGTGCATGTATTGAGATAGTTTATTTACTGCAAATGAGATATCTGGATGGGTGAGAGCCAAATATTGTAAGAAGCCAAGTACTTGACGGTATTGAGTTGAATCTATAGGAGTGTTGCCATCACATATTTTGAGTGATGCACTAGTAGAGAGAGGAGTTGCAACCTCTTTTGCATCATGCATATTTGTCTTTGATAATAAGTCTTGAATATACTTTCTTTGTGATAGGAGGAGACCTGAGGATATAAATGTTGTTTCCATTCCAAAAAGTAGCTTAGGGGTCCTAAATCTTTGAGAGAGAATCGATCAGCCAATTACTTTAAAAATGTCTGAATCTCTAAAGTATCATTGCCTGTGACAATAATATCATCTACATATATTAGAAGATATATTGTATTCCCATTTTGTTGTCGTAAGAATAAAAAGGTATCAGATTTGGAGTTGATGAAGCTAGTTGATATCAGAAACGATTCAAGTTCAGTATACCAAGCTCGTGGAGCCTGAGAGGAGTCCATAAATAGCTTTTTATAGTTTACAAACATATCTTGGATACTGGTGATGAACGAAGCCATGGGGTTGCTGCATAAAGACATCTTCAGTTAGAGTCCCTTGTAAAAAGACATTATTAACATCCAATTGGCGTAAATGCCAGCCCTTGGAGATAGCCAAACTTAGAATAAGCCGAATTGTTGTAGGTTTAACTATGGGGTTGAAAGTCCCTGTGAAGTCAACTCTAGGTCGTTGATGAAATCCTTTGGCAACTAAACGGGCTTTGTATCTAGTAACGGACTCATATGGGTTCCGTTTAATTCGAAAGACCCATTTACACCTGATAATGTTTTGTGAATGATAAAATGGCACAAGAGTCCATGTAGAGTTATGGAGTAGGGCATCATATTCTTCACACATGGCTTTACGCTAGTGTGGAGATTTTTAGGCTTGAGTGATTGTGATGGGTTCGTTGGTCTTAGGAGAGGATTGTATGAGAGCATGTAGGTCGAGAACCTAATGTGGTTTAAAGATACCACTTTTTGAGCGAGTTGTCATTGGATGTTTAAGAGCTGTAGGTTGTAGTATTGGTATGGGTGGTGGAGAGGCATTGACATGGGTTGGGTTAGGCTGAGATACATCAATGGCACTAGGTAAAGAAGGTTATTGTGTTTCTAAGGATATGACACTAGTAGTGGGTGATATTTGTGAAGAAGGAAGAGGAGAAGTAATGGAGGGAGTGAGGAGCTATTGAATCGAGAGAACAAAAGAGTGTGGATCTCGAGGAAAGGGACTGGATGGTGTGGTGAGAGGTTTGTTTGAAGGGATCGATGGTATACTCCAGTGATGTATATTTGTTGGAGTAGCTTGCATGATAGGAGACTCATGGTTTTGAAATGGAAAGGCAGACACCATAAAAATAACATGGCGGGAGACAAAGACTTTTTGAGTTTTAGGATCGTAGCATTGAAAGGCAGTATGTTCAAGAGAATATCCTATGAAAATGCAAGGCTTAGATCTTGGTGTGATCTTGTGTGGTGTATAGGGACATAGCCATGGATAACATAAACAACCAAATATTCTGAGTTTATGAAGATTAGGGGATTTGAAAAATAGTTTTTCAAATGGTGATTGATATTGGAGGATTGGAGTGAGCATACGATTAATAAGGTAGACAGTAGTTTGAAAAGCTGTAGACCAAAAAGTTGCTGGCATGGAGGCTTGATGTAGAAGAGTAAGACTAGTTTTTACGATATATCGATGTTTGCGTTCAGCAGAGCCAACTAGTTGAGGAGTGTATAGAGGTGACTTAAGGTGTTGAATGTCACAGGTTGAAAGGTAGGATGTGAGAGCATATTCACTACCACCATCAGAGTAGACTATTTTAATGGTAGACTGAAAGAAGTTTTCGACCAACTTTTTAAAGTTAGTAAAGATTGTTGAAACTTCTGATTTATGATGGAGAGGGTATATCTATATGTACTTAATAAAATAGTATACAAAAATGACATAAAATCTAAACTTATCAAAAGAGGTGACAGGAGCAAGACCTCAGACATCAGTATAAATAATTTCAAATGGTGTAGAACATGATATGGAAGGAGTGCCAAAAGAAAGTCTATGACTTTTATTATTGAGACAAGCATAAGTGATAATACTTGTATTTTTAAGAGTATAAAGAGAATAATGAGAAAGTAATTTATTTTAGATAGAGAGTGAGGGATGACCGAGACGACGATGCCACATATCAATTGGAGTTGCAACTGAGGAGTAGACATTGGGCTGTTTTATTTGTGGAACTGACGGACATTCATAAACATTGTCTTTACTCTGGCCTTGGACCAAGGATGCTCCCGTGCTCAAATCTTAAACAAGAAAAGAGTTAGAAAAGAATTTAATTGAGGTATTATTTTGTTTACAAAATTGAGAAACGAAAATAAGATTTAGTTTAATGTGAGGTGCACATAAAACATCATCGAGTGTAAAAATTATGGTAGGTAAATTAAGCATTGTAGAACCAGTATGAGTAATAGGAATTTCTTTACTGTCACCGATAATGATATCTTCATTTTCACTATAGTTGTTGCAGATGGACAAGTTCTGTATATTAGAGGTGATATGATAGGATGCGCCAGAGTCCACGATCCAATTTTGATCACTGGTGTTTAGAGTAGTCGTGAGATTTGCATGAGGCCAATATGATTGAGTAGGGAGTCTGGGTCGGGATCGATATACCTTTGCAGAGTGACCGACTTTGTCACATAGTTGGCACACAACTTTTTGTTAGTGGTGAGGGTGCCAGGATTGCTGAGGAGTGAAGTAGCCACCTTGAGTGTTATGATTGGAATATTGATGATGTTGAGGAGGTATGGTTTGTTTGAAGCTTATAGGTTCAAGAGACATCTTGGTCAAACTTTTGTTGAAAGTCTTGTTATACGGATTGCCCCTCCTCATAGATTTTTGACTGACTTGAGCTGTGATGGATGTTCCTGGTAATTTGTCTTCACACTTTCGATATATCTCAAAGTCAGTCAGCTTATCATAGAGTTCTTCGAAAGACACTGGTGAGTTATGTGCCCGTATTGCTACTGCCAATTCCTTGTACTCGTCACCGAGGCCGTTGAGGATATGAACAGTGATATCTTCATCACTTAGAGAATGACCTATCAAGGCTAAGTTATCGATGATAACCTTTATGTTGTATAGATAATCAGTAACAGGACTTCCCTCTTGTCTAGTTGTTATGAGACTAGATATGAGATTAAGCATGCGAGTGCGTGAACTATTCGCCAAGGTGGTTTGCAACTTGCACCAGGCTTCGACAACAGTGTCATATAAAGATATGAGCGGGGCGAGGGATCCAACAATCGAGGCTTCAATTGCCTGGAGGATGAGACGATCCTAGCGTAACCATAGTTTATGGTCCGGATTTGGAACTGGATTGGGTGCTGTTGGGAAATCCTAGGGGGCGACATCATATGCGTAGCAGAAGAACAAGAAAAACAAAATCCCCGATTCCCAAAGAGATGTTCGTCGTCGTGTGAAGATTAGTACGCAAAAATCCGCGAAACATGAAACTGCGTATAGAGTAGATTGTGTTACCTAGGGAGATCGTATATCCCTATTTCCTTGCAAATCCTTAGGAGAGGGTGAAGGAGGTCAAGCGTCCTCCTCTCTAGCGGTGATCCACACAGCAGGGTTGCGACGATGCTCCTCAAAACTCCAGACCTACTCTAAGGTGGAGATGGAGAGGAGAATAGGAAAAGGCAAACAAAAGCTCTCTAGCCCATGGGGCTCTGAATCCCTCCTATTTATAGAGGTCCCCTGTTAAACCCTAATGGGTCCTCCCCTAGTGGGTATTGGATCTACATCCAATAAGACAAGGGCTCCGTCGGATATCTCATATTCGAACCTCTATTCATCGCAATGCCTACCATATGTGTGTGACCCTCTAGGCCTAATATCGAGCTGGTCGTGAGTCATACCTATCAGAACTCCTTCTAACTTAGTGAATTATTATCTCTGTAATAATTCACTCGACTCATCGACTACGGACGTACTAGGCCACTACGCCGTAGTCCCCAGACGATACAAGGGAATCCAATCCATTGGACCTGTCTGTCCTCAGTTACCATATACCTATAGTCCCTCATCCATCTAATATACCAGAGACCGTATATCGAGCATGGTATTATCAGACCCACACGGTTTCTTCTCGAGTCTCGCTCTAATCGGATTCTCCCAGAGAACTCTTTCTCTCTCAACCCGAATGACCCTGGCCAAGGATTTGTCTGAGCAAGAACATATGTGATATTCCTCTAATGACGCCGAGAGTGGATGATCCTCTATCGACACTCAATAGCCCTCGTAAGGTCGACTACCACTCCCAATGACCAGCTGTACTAGATCTGGGATAGCCAAACCTATAAGTCTGGTATCAAAGAGTGGAGCACTCATACAGGACATCCTTGGTGTCTTAAGTCTAAGGACCAGATACACCACTAGGACTACGGAATCGCTGTCTGACAATAAGGCATCATCAACCATCCAGCATTCTGTAAGCGGATCAATTAGTGAACTCATTCTCCAATGAGCACCTGTATTGTATCCCTAGTGTCCCTACATAAGCAGCTATGAGATCAGCTGCATCCATCATATGGACGGGTATACAGCACACCAGTCTGTCCGGTTATCACGATATCCCTCTCGAGTAACCTATGACCGGGATTATTTAGGATATGTGTTTAAAGGTGAATCGATTTCACTATCGTGATCTCATCACGATCCGATTCCCATTGCACAAATCCAAGGACATCACAATATATGTATGCATTAATGCAATAGTTATAAAGTGATATATGCCAAAATATAATAAGCAAAAAGATTCTATATTAAGTCACACGTGCCATCACTCATGTGATTGGCTTGCTGGGCACCTATGACTAGCAGGTGCTCCTGGAATGTTTAGTAGTGCCGGTGGATAACGAAGGGAGCCATTGACATAGCCTAGAAGATCATAGCTAAATAGGAGATTAAAGATTTAAGCACGCCAGGATTCGTAGTTGCCACCTTTGGATAATTTGAAGGGGATGAGGGTTGCTGCATTGATGGAAATAAGGCTTATATGTGGGAAAGTACTATGGTTCCCCATGGGAACAACAACGGGAGCATCAGAGGTAGATGATGAGGACATATGGAAGTAGGCAAAAGGTTATAGTGATGACAATGATCAGGGAAGAAGAGGTGGTGGTGGTGCAGATCAGTGTCTCCTAAGGAAGGTTGTTGGCAAATGAGGTCATTGTTGAAGGAGAATGTTAGCTTTGTGTATAACAGTTGCTGATCTTTGTGTAGCAGATCAGTAGTTAGGAATCTGGGCAGCGATGCAGTGGTGCAGCAAGTGGTGTGGAAAGGTTCCAAATGCTGCTTGTCAAGACAAAGGTGGAGCAGGATGCAGTGGCTACCCCGATCACCGATCAGAGGCAGTTGGAGAGAACTACAATGATTGTTCGATAATAGCAGAAAGGGATGGTAGGCCTGTACTAAGACAAGGTCCTCTTTAGGACCAAGATGTGACCCGGTAGGAGCGTGTCCATAGGAAGATCAAAACGCTGCCACAAGATGCCGTCGGAAGAATTAAGGACGATGTTGTCGGAGGCAAGGATAGCCAGGAGCTGGTCGATGGTGCCCAGTGGAGGGTTCTGGCGACCAGGTCCATAAAGAGGGCTGCCCGATGGTCTAGTGTGCAGAAGCAAATCAGGTTTGGAGCAACAATTCAATGATGGGGCACTGGCAGAGGTGGAAGGTGGGAGGTGAGAGGTGGGTGACTGCGGTGGCTTGAGTTCGTGTACGCAGCATCGATCCACGTGGTGCTATGCGTGGCACAGCTATACGTATATGCAGAGGAGAGCGTCGGACTGCCCAGCGTGCAGACTATTGAGGGCACAGGTGTCCCCTTGGATCTCCTCAAGTCTGTAGACTGTTGTGGCAGATCAGCGAAGACTGTCGCAGTGAGAAAGATGAGGACTGGCCGCAGAGTCTCACTTGGGAATGTGGCTGCAGCGACGGTGGTCGCTGGCCGGAGGCAGAGGTTTGCACCTCTCTTTTTACTGCTTTGATACCATGATAAAGTGATAGAATGAAGAGTGAAATTGTAAAGGTAAAGAGAAAGCACATCTCAATTAGTGTCATATAATGTCTATTTATACATAAGGAAATCTCTCATCTGCTATGCAGTCGATGAAATCTCTCAGTTATCACATAGTTCATCTGTGTAGGCTGCCCTCCTGATTGGAACATTGTAAAAAGTTGAAGAACAAAGTGTATTATTGTGTGGCTATCACATATAACAAATTGCTAATACAATAATTAGCAATTTGACGTGGAATCTAATAAAACAATTATTGTGTGGAATCTATAAAACAATTTGATGTCAATGTATAAATTCAACTAAGTGAATATGCAAGGAGAAGCAAAAGCAAATAAATGAACTTGTGATGGTGGAAACCCAATTATCCCTAAACATAACCCAAACAACCTCAGCATCTACTTGCAAGACTCCAAATCATCATCCTCACGCATAATGGAAAGCTCCCCGGCCCTCCATTGTCGATCAACTGCACCTTTGTCTTGTCCTCCACTTTGCTCGTGACAAACTCCAAAAGCTTTAGAATCGACTCACTAGCCTCCTCCGGCATCGCAACAAACATGCTTAACTGTGCAGTGGACGAGTGATGGGTAAGCAGGTGCAACAGACAAGCTGGGTCTGGTGTGGTGAGCGATGCAAGAACAACGACGGTCAAGCGGGTCCAGTGCGACGACGATGAGTGGTGCAAGAGAGGCAGTCAAGCAATGCATGTATGGTGGCAATCGAGTGATGTAGGAGTGGTGGTCGAGCGGTGCAAGTGCGATAGTAGTTGAGCGGTGTAGGTGTGGTGACAACGAGTGTTGTAGGTGCGACAACAGTAGAGCAGTGCAGGTGTGACGGTGATCAAGCAGCGCAGGTGTGGCAGTAGCGAGTGTTGTAGGTGCGATAGCTGTCAAGCGGTGCAAGAGCGACGAAGATCAAGCGGATGTGGTGGGCAAGCAACAAGCAAGTAAGTCGGAAAGAGTAAAGGAAGAGAAATCGGTTAGGGCAAGACATACACACACACATATATATATGTATATATATATATATAAATAAAATAATAATAATAATAATAATAATAATTTAAAAAATAATAAAATTATATTTTTACCCTTTTTATTTATACTTTTTTTTACATGTAACAACAGTTACAAATTTTTCCGTTAACGAAATTAACGATGTAAAAAAAATTAGAATTAAATATTTCACCTTCATAAATATAAGAATTTACTTTTTAAAGTATAGAGGCTGACCGTAGTTAACTACATAGGATAATCTATAATTACCTAATATTTTGACTATAACACCAAACTCATTCTTATCTTGTACATTGGTGTTTCCTTGCGGAGAAATAACACATCCAGACTCGTGTAATCTTCATTTTAATTTTTGAGCTGAAAGCCTTTATGTCGAAGAGATTCCAGTGTGCATGGCTCAATGAAATCCAAGAAAACCTATGACACCACCTTAAAAGCATCAATTCCTCGATCCATTTGACCTTTTAACGAACACCTTAAGATGAATTTGACATGGTAGCTGCAAGGCAAACGTATCAAGCAAATAATTCTCCTTAGATCCTTCTCTCAGTCTCTCTCTCTCTCTCTACCTTATATCACTCTCAATCTCTATCTCTCTATCTATCCATGATCGGGTAGTCGTGCATCCCCAACAAGCAACATCTTCTCCTGCAGCTCATGTTCATGACAAGAAAGGGATCTCTAAGAGAGGCCATGGAGTGTGGGGGACAGATGCTTTTAGGATAGGCATGGTGGGGAGTGTAGTACTGCTACTACTAGTTGTTGTTGTTGCCACTCATCTAAGCAGCCATTTAAGACTCGCTGACAGCAGAATCACAGCAGGCATCTCCACGAAGTGCTCTGCTGGATTCTGTCCTGATCCAACAACCTGAGTTGAACATCCTACCTAAATGGTGTTAGATTGGATAAGGATTATGCTTGCATGACATCCATTTCTTTTTGGTGTTGGAGATTCGAGTCACAGAAATAACCTCTTTTCTTCATCGATTTCTTGTCGGTATTCAATGTTCGAGTCACAGAAATAACCTTTTTACTCACATACATACTTCGAGCGTCGGTTTAAGAGTCTGTGTCCAAGTCATGTAGGAATCTTGTTATGGTTTCTACAAGTACTTCGTTGAGGTGTGTTTGCCGTACTGTAGTTGCTTTCTCCCCTTCAGAGACCTACAAGAATGAAAGCCAAGGAAAATTAATTGCCAAACCTCCATTTATCTGAGATGTGATCCTTCATAGCATTACTTTCAGAGAAATAAGAAAGAAAAAAAGATTCATGAGAATTGTTTGGTAGTCAGTAATTTCTGCTTAGCAGAAATTTGGTTTGTTTTCCACTTGATGATGGCATACTCCAGTCTTTTCTAAGAGTTGAATCTCTAATGATGAAGCTATGAATTATTTTGGTAGTCAAGCAGAATGCCTCCTTCAATCACGTTGATGAACAGAGTGGAGGAATATGTGCTCTAAAGAAAGTAAGCAGGTAGAAGAAATGCATTTGATATGTTGGTATCAAATGAGGAACATCTGCATAGTAATATCATCAGAATGCTGCTCGCTTTGCTCAATCAAATCTGCATTTCATGCATGAAATAATGACATCTAAATCACCAAACATGTGACCCACCATGGATTGTTTGCGTTTCTTGTGTGGCTTTGTAGTTCCATCCACCATGTCAACTAGCTCATCAAACTGAAAGCTCACATGGAATTAAGCAACATCAGCTTGGCATGATTGTAGTCAGAAACAAATCCCTTGGACAAATCACAAAACTGTATTGTTGGAAATTGTATCTCAGCTTAAGATCAAGACTCGATCAATCAATAGACTTGTTCTTTCTTTCTTTTCGGCTGCTGTGAGACATCATGAACATAAGCAATGATTTGGCCTTCAATGAAGCAGCAAATCAAGAATCTCTAAAGCTAAGAACTGCCATGGTTGTTGACTGATGCAAAGTAACATGTTGATCTGTAAAATTGAATCCTAAAAATGAATCTAAAAATTAGTTTCTAGCAAGTGAACTTTTCCTCTCCTTTTTCTTGCCTTTTCCACTCTATGACCAAAAATCCAGTCAACTGAGCAGATGATAAAGATGGTAACAACTCATTGTCTTATTGAACTAAGACAAGTCCATGAAGATAAAAGAGAAAAACAAAATAAGATTGTTAGGGAGAGGAGAAAGAAGCTGTGACATTCCAAGGAAAGCACCTGTTTAAGAACAACTTCATACTTTTTTAGACACTGGTGTTGCCTTCTGTCATCCTCCATTGACTTTTATGATGTTGGCAGCTGCCAAAATGGTGGATTTATAGGGAAAGGTAAAGCAGATTCTTGCATGAGATGGGAGGAGGGTGTTAGTAACTGTGTCTTCCTCTCCCTTCTCAAACTTCTGTCGAAACAAAATACTTAGATCGCGAAGGTTGTCTTTCTACATCTAGCTATGTATTCTCCTGCCACAGAGAATGCAGTGCTCGTGATTGCAATGGAAGACGAAAGAGATGGAAGTTATGGACATGGATGCATCCTTGTCTCTTGTACTGTTAAAAGGACGGTAAACAACGCTGGAGTCTACTGTGAATCCATGTTCTGAATGCATCACTTGTTAAGGCTGTCATGTCCAAGACTCATAAGTCAATATGACCAACTGTTTCTACACACATTGTTGGCACAACAGTCACATGTTAGATCAAGTCTCCATCAATGGACTGTAGAGGAGAATTCTCTCTCAGTTCACCTTTTCTTTCATGTCTTGGCCTCTGATCACACTCAACCTTCTTCCCTACAGTAGAACGTTACTTTCCACACTTTCTGAAATGGTCGTCCAATCAAATGGTTCGTTCTTTTCCAGAGTCAGTTTCATACCAGAGCCTTTAGGACAAGTGAACCAGCAAGAAGAAGAACAGATGGTGGCATCTCAAGGCCTTCAGTTGAAGTAGATCTTTATGTTGCTTGGCAACTGGAAGCTTTGCTTGTGATTCTTCTCTTGATGAGCTGCATGTCCTTGACAATGTAGTCGTAGTATTGCAGTAGAGTCAACCTTGAGCAGATCAGAGAAAAGGCTGGGCAGTCTCGTATTGCAGCAGTGATGTATTTTTGTCAGTCTCTGTTTTGGATGGTTCTTTAGATCAAACAACATGCTATACAGCAAATGTAGAGTAGAATGATTTTATTTTAGGACCATCTTGTGTTTATCATGACCAGAGATCAACCAATAGATGCTGAATGTGTCCTAAGAATTTAGTACAATTGGATAGAGTGAAATTGATAGCTATTTTCCTGGTCACAATCTGGCTCTGGTTCTAATCAATTTGGCACCTGATGCTATTTAGCATGTTTGGTCCAATCATGTAAGATGACAAATCCTGATGTGACTTGATCCTCACAAAATAGCTTTTGTCATTTCATTTGCGGTACAGACTTAATCTCATCCATGGTGGCATGTCATCAAAGATTCAATCCTACTCTGTTTATGATGTAGAGGAAGAGAGAATGGAAAGATAGACTGGTCTCAATTAGGAGTGATGAACACCATCATTTAAATAGATCTGTGACTTATAACCATACTAATACAATAGCAGAGTCAGCAATTATGCC
Source organism: Musa schizocarpa (assembly GCA_900464855.2). Classification (NCBI taxonomy): domain Eukaryota; kingdom Viridiplantae; phylum Streptophyta; class Magnoliopsida; order Zingiberales; family Musaceae; genus Musa; species Musa schizocarpa. The sequence goes on from LS990919.1 coordinate 42,110,899, forward strand.
AGTGAAGATAAAAGATGGGTATGGAAGACCACAAACAAAGAAGGCAAAGGTGAGATGGGGCATATCTAGTTGAACCAGATGGCTCCTGCAACAAAAAAGAAAGAGACCTCTTTCCTACATAGTTTGCTGGAACATTTCTTTCAACAAATCTCACTTTTCCAGGAGTTGAGAACTCTGTTGTTGAGACTTGCACCAATGAAACAGTTCATATTTGGAACATACTGCTTGTGTGTTTAATACTCCACTTCTCTGTCACAGAATGCAAGTGTGGTGGGACAAGGATCTACATACCTTCTTGACAAAAAAATATGATGGTTATTGAAGCATGAACTCAACTTGGATGAATGGCAGCTTCTTAAGCATTGAAAATCTTCTATTGCAGCTTCCAAGCCTCTCTTCAGTTGATTCAGGCAATGGTGATGGCTGCTAAAAACTAATGCAATGAGAAAAATGCCAATTAGTCATCAATCATCTGAATTCGTAACACCCTGGGCAGTGAGCAGCAGTAGAACCTGGATTCCAGTCTTCAGTGTTTCCAAGTTTCAAAAAATGATCCATGTGATACTGACATGGAACTGGGATAATTATAATGAGCTAATGAAACATGCAGAATCTGCATTCTTTTCAGCAACATTATGGCCAACTAGCATTCCAGCTCAACGCCAACTATTTTGAGTTGACTAAATTGACACTAACCAAGTATAAAACTTCATGTTTTCATCTCTCTGCACAACAAAAAAAAAAAAGTCGTAGGCCAGCTAAAACTATAAGAACTGGTCATCAACTCTATCAGTCAGAGACTCGACCAACCATTTTCCTAAAGTTGATAATAATTTGTCTCCAATTGAAAAGTTCATACTGGGAACTGACTTTATACAGAAAAATGGCTTTGGAATCATTGAAAAAACAGCATCCAAGAATGGCGTGCCTATGATGTTGGTACTTTGAGAAGAGGTCTGTTCAACTATACAATCGGCAAGAGACTTTCCCTACCCTGCTGAGTTGCGTTTCCTGAATCGGTTAATATAGTCAGTCTTCTGGCTGTCTTCATGAAGTTACTGCAACACAAGAAAATATGATGTAAAAAGGCTGGAGTCAGTCAGGAAGAAAATGAGTCAAAAACATAGGGAACTCCAAATATCATCTAAAGGACTGCAGGCATGAGTAAGTGGCATCTTGCAGTGACATGAGGAAAGGAATTTGCTTTCTGCAAATGGTGAAGACTGCAATCAAGAAGCTCACCTGAAAGGTTCATCTCCAGCGTGTTTAAGTGCACCAGCTGCATCCTTGTAAAACATATGGGTTATCATCTCTGATTTTTCAATTCCAAACATATCACCAAGCCTCTCGTATAGTTCTTCATATGAGCCAAAGACAGAGAGGTCAAGGCTATGACCAACATCCTCCGATTCCATAAATACCTTACAGTGCTCAGCCTCGATAATAAGCTCCAAAGCTCGATGATCCCTGCGATGAGCGAATGCTTCAAGAGGGCCCTTATGATTTATTGCAAATCCAGAACCATCAGACACATTCGTTGCCTTCTCGAGATTCCCATCTGATGAGCTGGTTCCAGTAGCATCATCGAAGATCATAGTCTCAGATTTGCACAACGAAATCTGTTGTTCAGTCAGTATTGGCTGGCCAAATAGCACCAACTGTGGCAGTTTTCCGTTACATGATTTATTCAGGCCCTGAGAAGGATGACCGCTTGTAAGCAAACATGATACCTTGTCATGAATAGTGGGATTGCCAACAATAACACCCGTGGAAATCCTCGAGGGTGGAGTGGCATGATCAAGCCGGTGAAACCCAGCATGGAACAAACCCGTCTGCAGTTTATTAAGGTGGAGATCTGATAAAGATATATCAAATTGTGCATGCCTGGCTCCCTGTATGCCTGCAGGAGCGCTGTCAGAGAAGCAGCAATAGGGGCTGCCCCTTGCGACGGAGGGGGATCCAGAGACCATTGGTACTGGAAATTGACCTTCAAATGGAGGTTGCTGGAGAACGCGTTGCTTTTTTATGGGTGGTGGGAGATGTTCAAGATTTATGGCTGGCATGTTTGAAACCAGTTCAACTAGCCATGGGTTCACACGCTTGACATTCTGTAAGAGGTCTGGTTCATCCCATGTCACCTGTAAAACCATTTCAATGGATAATTAGCATTCTCAAATGAAAAAAACAGAAGGAAACTTGGGTAGAAAGGCATTAAGAAGAAAAAAACAAAGAGTTGTTAAACTATCATGCGATAGAGTCACTTTTGGCATGCAGATTCAATGAGCATCAATTATTTAACAGAACACGCAAGCACAACTTCAGGGTTTAAGGAAGCCATATTTGTGATAGAAGAGGGAATCAAAGTTGTCCATGTCACAACTAGGACTCATATTTTCCCTTGCATAGTCAGCAAATAGACAACCATAAAGGAATTCTATTTTCCCTTTGTTAAATGAGGAGAGATGTTAATAATTCAGCAAAGTTCAAACCCATTGATTAATGAGAGTTTACAATTGTCTCTGCCAAAAAGAAATTTGCACTTCACCAGAAAGAAACTTCTAATTTAAGATCAGTTCTTTCATAGTCAACATTTAAAAGTATTGCTTCTCGACGTGATGTAATTCTAGGTTGTTGTGAAAAAATGCATTTTCCTAATACCAATATATTGCAGATAGTGAAACTAATACAACTTTCAGGAGTATGAACTAGGATTAGTTACAGGAGTATGTAACTAATCCTGCATGCTTATTCTAACAACCATCCAGGCCTGCATCAGTGGTCACACTCATATAAGCAACATGGCCTATCGACAAGAGACAGACACTTCAAATTATAAGCACAATGTTTTCCAAAGAGAGAAGCCTTATTCTTTGACTCCAACAAAACCATAGAGTTGAAAATGAAATAAAGCAGGTCATTTTTGTATTGCTGTTAACGTCAATAATATAACATCATCATATAAAAAAAATAGTAAGAGTAATGATATTATAGGACAAAATGATTGCCAAAAGCTTATACTAGTCCCTGCAATTATATACATCAAGAATTACAATCAACTGCATCACCAATGTCATATGATTCTATCCAATGGGACAATTGACCCAGCAACTTGATGAGTTGAACCATTGGTCCAAAATATCAAATCCTAATTTAATACTGTAATAATCAAAGATTATAGATAGTCTTTTCCTACTAGGACCCTTCATTGTAGTATCCAATACTAGATCTGATATGGTTCCATTTGTCACAACACAGTCCACTGAGATAACTCACTCATTCTTAACCCGCTGACCAAAAATACTCGAGCCAAGTTAATAATAGTATATTCATCTGGCTCTTATAGGCTAAGTCAAGTCTTCCCACATGTGAAAGTGTCAACTTAGATAGTAAATATCTTAATAGTTTATCACAAGATCGTAGGCTCGATTCCCGCTTTCGCCACTTACCCTTTGCAAAAAAACAATCTTCCCACATGTCCGATGTGGTAAAAGTTCATCCTGAGATGTTCCTCAAGTATTTCTTCACAACAACTTCATAACCAAAAAAAAAGCCACAACAAAACATATATAAGTGAAATGATAGTGAAACTGAAGAGAAAAAAGAATAAGACATGCCAACTGTATTTTGAGTTGGATTCTGATGTATCAACATGGATGATCTCAATCGGAAAGTGCTAAAGCACACATTTGATAATTGAAGTTGAAAAAAAGAAGAAAAGATAAACAAATAAACAACATAAAACCTAAAAGACTGCACATTTTGCTCGCAAGAGAAATGCATGCTGAATAAAGATTATACCTGAAGAAGTCTCCATGGCGAATTAGGCCATCTTATGGGATCTGCAATCTGAACTGAAGATATAGTTCCCATGAACCAACTAATCCTTGATGAATCCTCGGTTTCAAAAGCCATCTTAAATCTCATCCCTGGATACCACTGGATCCTCAGTGCTGCTTTTACAGCTGCGGCCTTTACACAAAATTCCGGCGTACTGGCTCTAGGGTAGTACACAACCTCAAAAGGCTGCCCATTTGCTGCATGTGTTGCTGCCTCAACGACAGAGTCTGCCCTCACTTGGCCCCTTCCCCTTATACCTCGGCTGAATACAGAATGACTGTCATTACCTCTCATCAATTTGCTCTCTTCCTCAGTCAGGACGGCAGATAAGCCACCATAGCTGGATGCACCATTTCTGCCCTGGGGACTCCATGCTGATTGCGTCGCTGGGCTATCACCAACCCCACCTCTTTTGGCACGCCGTATACCAACACAGAGGTCCCCATTCTCTGCTCTAAGGAACACGATGGAATCCCCAGCCACAAGTTTCTTCTGGTTTACAAAGTTACTCCATCCGGTGGTGAGCAGGTGTCGGCGAGGTGTTCCCCTGTATATATGTCTAAACTTCCACACCTTGCCATGTACATCCTTTGCGATTACATTCTGCACAGGAGGGTCTGCTGTGTAGTCCAACCTGGGGAAGATGGTCTCCGCACAGTAGCGAGGAACAGAAAATCCACCACCATTGTTTGCATCCGATTGGGTCAATGTCTTGGCAAAAGAAGTGGGCTTCTCATGCACATCGATTTCGTTCATCTCCGGAACCAATCCTTCGTCTTCGATGTAGTCCGGGATGCCACTCCTGATGGGGGCCATCTGGATCTTGGCAAAGACCTCGTCCGTTTCCAGATCAGCCATGAACTTGACTGTGGTAACTTGGCAGAGTATGAAAGGTGGAATCCGCCGCAGATTCCCAAAGTCCACAACCCCTTGGGAATGTTCTGCATGACCCTGGGGGAAGTAGTAGACCCTGGAGTTCATGGCCGGCATCCGAACCATCCCACCGGCACAAGCATGCCAGAGCTGGGAGTCCAGGCACTTGTCACTGTCCTTCATCGATGATCCTTTCATGGCTTCGTCGAACACGATCACGGGCAAGAGCAATTCTAGTTAGTCTTTCAAGAATGCTGCGAAAAGAGCCGATTTTCTGGTAAATAAAATTGGGAAAGAAAATTGCCTTCATCATCTAAAACTTTTTCCCAAGAACAGCAGAAATTTTTACGAAACCTCTCACCTTTCACGCAAGGCAATTCTTCATATCCTCCATAAGTTTCGTTCCTGAGACAAGACAACGAGGAATCAGTATAAGGAATCAAAAAGGAGACGAAAGCACCATCCTTTCGTAATGAACCTAAAAGATTTAGACCACTTCACACAAGGCGGGATTTTGATACGGAAATGAAACAGAAAACCTAAAACTCTACACCGTGAAGAAATCTGGAGTCAGACCGCTCACCATCCTTTCGAGTACAACTGATGCGATTGGAGAACGAAGAAATTGCCGGCACAGGATAGAGCACCAAGAAATATCTTCTCCTCTCAAAGTCGATCAAAAGCAGCCGCAAAACCCTCAAAAGTCCGACCTATATTCATTAACCGAAGTCTCTAAGAAAATCCAACCAGAAAAAGGTAAAAGAAAATAAAAATATAACTCCGTCCGATCTCAACCAATTCCCTCAACTCAAAACCCTACTACTACAGAACCCGACAGAACCAAGTTCATGTCCGTCTTTTCCACCAACGCTATTACAATTTTCACCAAGTCTCCTCTCCCGAACCCCAACTTGCCAAAAGAAACCACAAAATTTCAGACCAATAACTCAAACGAACAAAAATCACCAGAACCTATTCGACAGAGAAACCAACCCAAGATGCAATCTTTCCGCTTCCGCTTCTCGCCCCACAGCCAAACTTGGACTCTCCTCGCCCGTATTCTTAGGCGACCGAAGGAGAGAGCCTATCCGCACTGTCGATTTCTCTCCTCCTCGGATCTCGTATATTATAATACGAGCTCAGCTTTCCTTCTCTTCAGTGGAGAAGAGAAGAGAGAGAAAAGAAAACCAATTTCGACAATTATTAGTTTATTTCTGATGTTAATATCGTCGTCGGAGTGGCTGGAAAAGCAAGGGGACGAGGATCAGGTGTTTGTAACATTTGACGCTATATCTTACAAGAGGAAGTTTCTGATCGACGCGTGTCGTGGACAACGGAATTCTCGATGCCACGTCGGCGTCCATTCCTCGCCGATCCGAATGACTCGCAGAACCCGTGCTTCCTTCTGGGATCGCCCTCGTCATTTCACTACATTTACAACAATGCCACTGACCACCTTCTCCATGGAAACCAGTAATTTTTTTCCGCTAATATACATTCATTTACATATCATTACTGTCAATTTTAATATTGATTTCAGGTCGTCGAGTGGTGTTTGCCTGATTGAGCCCCGAGTTCAGGATCTTGATTTGGATTTGATAGGTGTCCCAAATTGGACTCTTCAGATGACTTGGACGTATTTTTCTAACCTTGACAAATGGTATGAGCTTTTGATTCGGATTCCTGTTCTTGTAAATGTTCCCATATGGTACTGTTCCTGTGGTCATCACAGCAGCTTATAATTAGATCTCTTTTTCTTGAATGCAGCTTATTTGATCTTTGATTCTTGAGCAGTAATATTTTATGACAACAGGATGCATCTATATACCAATAAATGCCCAATAAAATCACAGAAAACTTCACCGTTCGTGGAAGACAGCTCTAATGGTGCACAATTATTAGTCTTTTGTCGTCGCCTAAGACCATGATGGAATGGCCATTGGAAGCTTACTGGAGCGTGGGGTGACTTGCTTCGGTCAGACTGTGGAATGACTTCGAGGATTCATCGAATGTTGCTTTCACCTTGACGTCCAACCCTGGAAGAAAAATTGCTTCCAGTTGTCGTTCCATGAGGCTCATCAAAGACATGAAGGCTGTATATGTTAAATTGATAGTGAAGTGACTCGATGATGAATCAAGCGGTGACATATATCAGATTGGTCGGCAAGATGAAGTTTTGATTGCTGTTCTTAAACGTCACCATAATAAGCTTTGAAAGATCAAAGATTCACAGGACTCTGTGGATCACAAACTACTAAACTATCATTCCTGAAAACTAAGCAGCTCTTTATGCATTATCATGGAGAACTTGGATAGACGGCACACTATATATTTCCATGGATCACCCCCTCAATGAGACAAAAGACAAATCAATGAGGACGCATCGCATGCCAATCATATACAGTTCCTGGTAACTGCTGCACCATTCTCCCTGGTCACACCTGCAACCCACAAGCTAAAGCCTCCTCCCTCGGCAGTGACAGCTATTGGCACAGTCTCCCTCCATCACAGGATTGTAAGAAGCAGTATAAGGTCAGCTGGACCCGGTCACAGTGTCCTTCTTGGTGAGAAGGAAGACTCATTGACAGCCTATATTGGTCATGGTGTGTCCGCGCTCTTAGTTAATTCTTCGATGGTTGGAGTTTGGTGCTTTGGCAAAGTTGGAAGCTGCTTCTGATACCAACTGTTCACTTGTTTCATGGCTTTATTCGAAGAAGCCCAGCTTTATGGCATGGCATGATGGAGACAGCAAGCCACAGCACCGGCTTTGACAAGAAAGACCTGTTGTCTAGCTTCAAGTTTAATGTTCACACTATGAGCTGTGTCATGGAGGCAGCTAACGACAGCTTGCCGTGTAACGCTAAGCAGATAAAGACGTGTCTGATTAGATCGAGAGACGTATAGTATCTATCCATTCATCCATCCATCCATTTAAGAGCTGTTCCTTGCTGTTCCCACACCAAGTAAGCTTCTACAGAAGCCTAATATCTCAGCACCAGTCCAATTCAACCACCGGAGATCATTTGCAGAGCCACATACGTACTACGAGGCGAACGTCCGCCCTCGTGCGCCGGCCTCGCTAACGTGCGCCGGGAAGTGCTTTCTTCTCTTTATTTAATGTTCCCTTCGTTGGCTGCTTTTGACAGCTACGCGACAAAGGCGCCAGCCACGGTGAGTCAATTCTCCGACAATGGGACGCGTACCAAACGCCACGCGTCTATCAGCCAATGGAAAAGCCTCGGGTCCCGCATGGTGATGGACATTTTGTCGCCTTCCTATGGGCCACGCGGGCGCGACAAAAGACAGGTCGGTAAGTGCTGAGGACGCCCGGCTTCATCCTCCCCCTCCCTTCCTCGGTAGATATGATGACGAGAATGATGTGAAATGAGTTCAAAGCCTATCCGCTGGGGGAAAACGACGAACAAAGCTCCTCCATGTCCAGCCAAGGTAGATGTTAGAAATCTGAGGAAAGAATTAGATTATTCTTCATTTAGATAGAAGAAGAAAAATGAGAAAGAAGGAAAGAATTAGATTATCCTTCCTAAGAGTTCTAAGATCACACTCCATTCGCTTACAACTTTCTCCTCCGATGATGGAGGAATCAGAGTTTTAACAGATGGATGTTTCAGCAACAGTTTCTTCAACCTAATCATCTCATTCACGCAGGATTATGCTCGTCTTGCTGGTATTATCTATCCTCATTTATTCAGCCGACCGGAATCTAGCTCACCTTATCTTGGCATTCCTTGTTGATGTCAAAAAACATGAGCAAGGAGATTAGGTGTGCCCGGTGCTCATCTTCCTTTTCTTTTGTTAGGTAGGAAGAGGCAGCTACTTTCTTCTGTCATACCTAAACCTTGTTTCAATCAGATGAAGATAAGTGGGTATCTGCCAAAACTCCATGAAGTGACATGCCTTTGCAATTAGGTTCTCACAATGATGATAAAGAAGGTGATGATTCATGGAAGAACAAGTCACCAGCACCCAAGAATCCAAGGGAACAAAGCAGCAATGGTCGATTGTTGCAGGACAACAGATACTTATTCTTTAGCAAGAAGACGAAAGGTACTTGCATAGAAATGTGATAAGATTCTTCCGTGATCAGTATAGACTTGTCTTCGACGGAGAAAGGAAGCGGAAGAAATATTAGGACACAAACACAGTCATGGAATATTGAATCCGAAGGTGGCTTGACCTTCATGATGAATGTGGAACAGTGTACTGCGCCGTACATCTCATCCACCCTCTCATGTCACAAGTCAACGCATGTTACGGTCACTCGGAAATCCATGCATGGAAATCATGTATCTCAAAGAAACTCTCGAACCTTTCCAAATCTACTAGAAAAAAAAAATTAGGAGCACTTAAAATGTTTTTCTCTGTGTCTTTTTCTCATCTAAAATCTAAAGATACAAAAATCCTAATTCACCAATGACCTGTTTGAATTTCTAAACCTAATTCTTCAAATAATTTCAATCTAATTACAGACATTTGTCAACCCAACATTCATCAAATGGACTCGTTGTCTCTTCTCTTGATACTTCCACTCTCTTAAAGACCCGCTAAGTGAGCCCATGGATTAAACTTATATGAGTCCTCTATATATGGTACTAAGATGAGCCAAACCTTTCTAAATCAATTTATTTTATTTGATTCTTCTAATTTGTGCTATGATTGGTCTATGATTTAGGAGTTTTATGTGATGCATTAAATATAAAGCCAAAGATAATTAAAAGTTCATATATGGATATATAAACCAAGTTGATGGATGGTAATTGAATGTCAAACTCATAAATCCAGTGATAATTTGGGGGCATCCGTAACTTTTGATATGAAAATATCATATTGTGAATGCTAGGATCGAGTCGGCACTAAGAGGGGAGGGGGGTGAATTAGTGCAGCGATAAAAATTACGTTAAGTTAAAAATCTTCGTACGATAAAAACTCGTATCATAAAGATGTTAACTTGAAACACATTCGTAAGAGTGTACAACTAAAGCTAAAGTAATAAGGAAGTAAAATAGTTTGCGATTAAGATAAATAGCAAAACAGAAATATAAACTGAGTTTATAATGGTTCGATCATCGTGACCTACATCCACTCTCGATTCCACTTCCACCGAGGCCACCGACATCCACTAACGATCTTCTTTTAATGGGCGAAGATCAACTACCCATTGATACTCTTTCTCCTTTTCACGAGTTTAGAGACAACCCTTACAAGCCTCTCTTTCTTAGATCTCACTTCTCCCTTTAGACGAACTTCTAAATACTAGGAAGAAGCGATCCTAAATCCCAAGAGAGTTTCCTAATTTTTCTCAAATATTCTTTCCTCTTTTTTCAACTCAATTTCATGCTCAATTCTTACATTCCCATGCAGGAATAGCTGAGATATTTATAAACCCCGAGTGGTTTCAAAATTGGAGTAAAAAATGTCTTATTCTTGGTTTTCCGGGTCCTGGCGGTACCATCACCTACAGCACTATCACTGGGCGGTACCACCGCCCAATCTGGTAGCACCACTGCTTGAATAGTCTGGGAGACTATGTCTGAGCGGTATCACTGCCCAATCTGACAATAATATCGCCTGACACAGTCTTGGAGACTAAGTCTTTGGTGGTGCCACCACTTGACCCAACTTTTGGGTTTGTGAATGAGCATTTCTCTTGGCCTAAAATAGCCCCAATTTGGGCCTAATTGCTCCCTAATTGAGTTTGCCTAATTACATTTTAAACCAACTTAATTAGAACTAAAACTATTTTGATCTAAACAATTATTATGAAGTATTAACCACATGTTGTCCGGCATGTCATTGATTCATCGACGCTTCATCCAATTCTTCGATGCATCATCCTCTTTTGCGGCATTTTACCCAATCAGTATGTTGATCTCTGCAACTCTGATCTCCTTGGCGCAATGTCTGCTCTTCTAGGCCCGATATTTGAACTCATGGCACGAAGCTTTCTACCGATACGTCGACCGATCCTCCGACTCAACATCCAATCTTCTGATATATTTCACTCCGACCCAACATTGATTCTTCTTGCTTTAATTATATTTCCTAATCGAAACTAGTCCTGCATCACTCAAAATGCAGATTAGATCACAAACACATCAATTGATTTCATCATCAAAATTCAAGATTCAACAATCTCCCTCTTTTTTATGATGACAATCAATTGATGACGGAGTTAACCTTAACTCCCCCTATCAATATGTCATATTGATAGAACCTTGAATTCAAATTGAATTTAAGTCAAAGCAAATTTAATCATGAATATTTATAATACATTATATGTGCATTGCATGCATCATTATCATAAATTTTATATGCATCATCATAAATATTTCAAATCATCATGGTATTAAAATATTAAGGTATATTACATCCTACAATCCTACCATGTATAATTCTCATATCATCATATCTTCTCCCCCTTTATTATCAACAAAAATGAGAAGTGTAACTATCAAGTTTTAGAGATGTGAAAGCTTAGCTATTTAACAAATTTTTCATCACTTTGGAACATGCAAGCAAGTGAGTTTTTCCTTCTCTTTTAAGAAGTGCAAGCTAGCAATTTTTACTTATTTTACAATGTTAAAGCTAGCAAATTTAGCAAGTTTTTGAAAAAGAATGTAAAGTTTTACATCATGCAAGTTAGTAAATTTTTCATCATTTTAGAACATGCAAGCTAGAAATTTTGCTTTTCTTTGCGATGTTCAAACTAGCAAGTTTTTGAAAAATAAAAAAAATATATAAATTTTACATCACGCAAGCTAGCATATTTTACATCATTCTAGAATATACAAGTTAGCATGTTTTTTGAGATGTGAAGTTTAGCAAAGTTTTTGCTTCTCTTGATAGCAAACTTGTGCTTCTCTTTTGCAAGCTTGCAAGTTTTGTTTTTCTTTGCAAGCTAGCAATATGCTTTTCTTGAGATAGCACACTGGCAATTCTTTCTCCCCTTTTGTCATAGGCAAAACGAGGGAAATAACATAAATGTGTAAATATTCAAGTCATCATATGGAAGATATTAAGAAAAATTTAGTAATAAGATATACTTTATGAATATAAAAAAAATCATATCATGAAATATAAGATCATGTGAATACCAAAAGACATGATTCATTTTGATAAATATTCTCTTTAATAAAATATAAGAAATCATTCAAGAATAAAAAGTGAGGGATCTTGATTCACATAAAGAAAATATCAAGTTTTAATTCTGATAATTCAAGATTATAATTTTAATAATGCTTCTTTTAATATATAGCCACTAGAATCATAGGAGAACAATGAAAAATCTTGATTCATATAAAATAAATCTTAACTTATTATAATTTGATAAATATTCTCTTAAAAGAGTGAATCATAGCATCATGAAAGATGTTTCATGTTGAATATATCACAAGTCATAAATATGATAAATAATTTAGTTGGATATATCATCTCATTAGTAAAATGAGTCATATGAAAATAGATCCAAAATCATCATCAAAATCACTTTCAAGGGATTCTAAATGACATAAATAGATTTATCAATTTCTTATTGAAAAACCGATAAGATAGAGATAGAGAAATTTTTAAAATGTTTTCTTTTTTTAGTTGTTTCAAATCATATGATTGATTTTATACAAGCATGTCCTTTATCTTTTATGCCAAACAAAAATATGTATCATCATTTAAAATCCAAAAAGTAACTTTTATTATGATAAAGATCAATAAGTCATAAATCACAAAAATAATTATATATAATTTTAAATTATAAGCTCATTAAGCATGATTTCAAATCATTATTACATCATTATGCATCATTAAATCAAAGCATGATTTCATTAAACATAAAGTATTTTTAATCAAAATCATTTTGATTGTTGTGGTAATGTATTTTTCTTTTAAAGTGAATCTAACTTTTCATGCTTCATGCTATGAGTTAACATGCAATTGTCATGCTCAAAATTTTAATTTTTTTAATATTTTTTTTATTTCTAATAACTCATGAAAGGTATCAAGTAATTTCAAAATAAGATAAAGGAGTTCTATTTGAGTTGTTTACCTCATTATCGAGAGTCACCAAGGCATAGTTCACAACTTCGTCTTCATCGGTTTGCTCCTCATCTTCGGATGCACTCGTTTTGTCCCAAGTTGCCTTAAGTACTTTCTTATTATTTAGTAATTTTTTTTAAAGTTCATTTTTATTCTTAGTTTAATATTTTATAAATTTACTTGTTAGGAGTTCTATGTCATCATCACTTGAGCTTTCGCACGAGTGGTCATCTTTTGTTCTAAGTGCAAAATCATTTTTGTTCTTTGGAAGGTTGTTCTCGTGTTCATCATGTGTCTTGCATGTCATTTAATATGTCATTAATGATATGATAAGTTCTTCAAGAGTAAGGTTGTTTAGGTCCTTTGTGTTGAATCTCGTATTTTGATGATGAAACCAATTGATAATTGTGTTTATGTTTTAATTTACGTTTTGAGTGATGTAGGATGCTTCGATCAGGATGAGACAATTAAAGCAGGAAAAATCATGTTGTGCCGGAGAAACATGTCAGAAGATTGGACGTTGGGCCGATGGATCGGTCGACGTATCGACAGAAGGCTTCGGGCCATGGACTTGGGCATCGGGCCAAGAAGAGCGGGTATTGCGCCAAGGATATCGGAGTTGCGGAGTCAACTGGCCGATTGGGCAATAGGCCACAGGAAAGGATGATGCGTCGAAGAATCGAACAAAGCGTCGAGGGACTAATGACATGCCAGACAACTTAGTTAATTGCTTGCTTAGGATTAATTGTCTCGATCGAAGTTTTATTTTAATTGTGCAGGATTAACTATGATAACGATGAAGGCATAAAGCGAAACAAAGTGTCAGAGTCAAGCGCGAAGGATTCGTTGCGAGTTCGAGAGTTCAACGAAAGTCCGAAGGTTTGTCGAGAATGCTACCGAAACTAGCCGAGAATGAGTTGGGAGCTTGCCGAAGGGTTTTCAGAAGCTCCCCGGAAGGTTCATTGGAAGTTCGTGGAGCTCGCCGAGAAAGATCGGAGCTTGCCGAAGAAGCTCGTTGGAACTCGCCAAGATCAAATCGTGAAGTCTAGGAGCTTGCCGAGAGTCCGCAGAATGGTTTCCGAGAGTTCATCGGAAGACCGCCGGAAGTTTACCGGAAGCTCGCTAGAAGAAGTCTTGACTTGCGGACTTTGTAATAGCTTAGAAAATGTCTTTAAATTCATAGTTAGCACATTAATTAGGGTTAGGATTAGGTGTTAATCCTATAACCCAAGTAGGGGCCAATTGGGTCCGAGTTCGGATTGGTTTGGGCCAAATTTGGAGCCCAACGAGTGAGCTGAAATAGTGTAGGCGGTGGCACCGCCAGGGTCGGCAGTGGCACCATCCAGGAGAGGGTCTCTCAAGAAAGTTGGGCAGTGCAACCGCCCCAGGCAGGCGGTGGCACTGCCAGGGCTCAGTCTCCGAGCGAGACTGGGCGGTGCAACTGCCTCTGACAGAGGTGCAACCGCTTGAGCTCGGTCTCCGAGCTCTGGCAGGTGGTGCAACCGCCCCTGACAAGCAGTGGCACCGCCTAGAGGCTCAGTCTCCGAGCTCTGCCAGGTGGTGCAACTGCCAAACCCCGGAATTCTGGGAGATGACAGATTTGAGCTCCAAATTCAAACTGGTTTGGAGCCTATAAATACCCCTCCAATCCCTGGGTAAAAGACACAAGCATAGAGAGATTAAAAGAGAGAAAACACTACTGTAATCTCTAGAATTTCCCTCCTCTAGCTTAAATGTTAGAATTCTGTTTAAGAGAGGAGAGTGAGTGCTTGTAAGGGTTGTCTCCTAAACCCAGTAAAAGGAGAAGAGGGGTGTAAGAAGGAGGTTAATCTTCACCTAGTAAAGGAAGATCGTTAGTGGATGCCGGTGGCCTCGACGGAAGAGAAATCGGAGGAGTGGATGTAGGTCACAATTGACCGAACCACTATGAACTCCCGTCTTCTCTGGTTTGCATTTACTTTGAGCTTATTATCCTTACTGCAAACCTCCTTCATAGCTTACTACCTTCTACGCTTTTATGATTGCGTTTCCAAGGTCAGTATTTTCCGAATCGTGTTTAGACGTAAATCACTTTTCTCGTATGAACATCGTATTTCAATTTGCGCTTACATTCTGATTTCCATCACAACTGCAAACTGCCTTAACAGATTCATTTTAACTGCTTCTTGCCTAATCACAAGTTAAAGTGATTTATGAATTAGTTTTTCTACTAAAATCGCTTTTACCATATAAACATCTTATTTCAGTTTGCGCTTACATTCTAATTTCCATCATAACTGCAAACTATCTTTATAGATTTGTTTTAACTGCTTCTTACCTGATCTCAAGTTAAAGTGATTTACGAATCGGCTTTTCTACTGAAATCGCTTTGTCGTACGAACACAGTTTTAAACGTTGAAAGTTTTCCGCTGCACTAATTCACCCCCCCCCCCTCTTAGTGCTCTTGATCCTAACAATTGGTATCAGAGCCCGGTATTTCTCATTTCAGATTTACACCCGAGAGAAATGGTTTTTCATGGCTTTAAAGAGGGTTTTTCGGTTGTTCGTCCACCATTGTTTAATGGATTGGACTACACTTATTGGAAAACTCGAATGAGAGTTTTCTTGATTTCTATGAATTTGGATTTATGAAATATTGTTTAAAATAGTTTTCAACTTCCCTCTAAACCGATGAACGAATGGTCGGATTTGGAGAAGAAGTATTTTTCTTTAAACGCAAAGGCTATGAATGCCTTATTTTGTGCAGTTGACAAAAATGAATTTAATCGCGTTTCGATATGTGATTCGGCTTTTGATATTTGGAGAACTCTTGAGGTCACTCATGAAGGCACTAGCCGAGTAAAAGAGTCCAAAATCAATATTCTCGTGCATTCTTACGAACTTTTTCGAATGAAGCCGAGCGAAACCATTGTTGACATGTACACCCGTTTCATGGATGTCGTCAATGGTTTAAGAGCTCTTGCCAAATGTTTTTCGGATTTTGAACTCGTAAACAAGATTTTGCGTTCTCTTTCTAAGAAGTGGGATTCAAAAGTAACTGCAATACAAGAAGCTAAAAACCTAAACAACTTACCACTTAAAAAACTAATTGGTTCGTTGATGACATATGAAATGGTGCACAATGCACATGATGAACAAAACAACCTTCCAAAAAATAGGAAGGATTTGGAACCCCAGACAAATGAATACCACTTGTGCGATGACTCAAGTGATGAGGACAATGATGAACTTGAACTTCGAACACTAAATCTTAATAAGTTTATTAAACAAAAATCTAAAATAAATAATGAACTTGAACGGAGGAAGAGGCTAAAGAAGAATAACACAAAGTGGGATGAATCGAGCTCCTCCGAAGACGAGGAGAAAATCAAGAAAGGCGAGGTGGCAAACTACGCCTTAACCGCCTTCAATGAAAAGGTAATCAAAATCCCCCTAATTTATTTTGAAATTACTTGATGCTTTCATGATGTATTTTCTTTTTTAGTTTAGAATTAATTTTTTTTTAAATTACATGTTTAAAAATAAAAATACAAAAATTATGATCATGCTAGTAATTTCGAAAATGATAACATTGCATATTTTATGATAAACAAACAAAATGATTTTGATTGAAAATATGAAATCATGGTTAAGAAGTAATAATGTGTATCATGTTTGATTAACATTATTGAATGAAATCATGTTTGATTTGAAGTAATGCATTGATACCAGGGAGGGTAAAAATGTAGAATGGATTTCAGAAGAACACCAATAGAATAGTTGTTCAGATAGAAAATGTCACAGAAGGCAAGGAACGAACTCTTGAAGAAACTTCGGTAAAATGAAAAATAGCTTACCACCAAGTTTAAAATCAAAAGGGATACAGAAAGATCACCACCCTAATGACAATAAACAAGGATACAGAATTGAAAGCAAAAGACTCTACCACTCAAGGACACATCCAAGAGATACATAGTTCAAAGAACACTCCAAGAGAGCTTCTGCCAATATCCTCAATTTTCTAAATTCTCTCCTAAGCTCTAAACCCCAAAATAAATACTAGTGCATGAAACAACCCTTCATGCATAGGAAATTTCAAAATTAAGTGCTTTATAGTTGCCAACTAACACCATTCATGTATTCCTTAGTCATGAAGAAAAGCACCATGATACAGCTTTACAACTACCAACCAACTAACTCTATTAATGTATTCCTTTGTAAAGGGAATATGCTGATGAGCTGTTTTATCTAAGTAGGTTGAGTTGAAGATTATGTAGCAATATTGTTGGTTGAAAAAAATATCATATTATCAGTATGGTCTATATGAACAGATTGTAGCAAATTAGACACTCCCGTGTCAATCTCCCCTGGTTGAAAAAAACTTGTCCTCAAGTTCTTGTTGTTTCGTCATTATGATTATAAAAAGGACTTAAATCAGCCACATTAAATGTTGGGGATACTTCGTAATCTTTAGGTAGCTCAATCTCATAAGTTTTTTTGCCAATTCTCTTAAGCACCTTGAATGGACCATTAGCTTTAGGTTTCAGTTTTCTAAATTTTCCCGGCGGAAACCTCTCCTTCCTTAGATGAATCCAGACCAAATCACCTGTATGAAACTCCACAAGTTTTCTGTGTTTGTTAGCAGCTTGCATGTACCTCTCATTTTGTTTCTCAATGGTTGCTTTCACACTCTCATGCAGCTTCTTTATCTGCTTAGCTCTTTCATCAGCATCTCCACTAAATTGTTTTGTTGTAGAATGAGGGATTAAGTCCAAAGGACCAGTAGGATTAGCACCATAAACTACCTCAAAAGGACTCTTACCAATACTATGATGCATAGAACGATTGTAGGCAAACTCAATTTATGGAATAATGACATCTCATTGCTTAATATTCTTGCCAACATAGCTTCTAAGCAAATTTCCTAAGCTTTAGTTTGTTACCTTAGTTTGCCCATCGGTTTGTGGATGATGCGAGCTGTTGAAATTCAAAGAAGTACCCAACTTCCTCCAAAGAGTTCTCCAAAAATGACTAACAAATTTTGAATCTCGATCAGAAACCATAGTTCTTGGAATACCATGCAATTTAACAATCTCCTTAACATATAAATCAGCAATATGAGATGCATCATTTGATTTATTGCATGGAACAAAGTGAGACATTTTTGAAAATCTGTCAACAACAACCATGACAGAATCCTTGTTCCTTTGAGTTCTTGGCAGTCCCAAACCGAAATCAAGACTCACATCCTCCCATGGAGCATTTGGCACTGGCAATGGAGTGTACAAACCAGAATTTTGACTTCTTATTTTTGCCAAATGACACAATCAGCATTGCTTCACATGTCTATCCACATCTCTGAACATTTTAGGCCAGTAGAAATTTGATTGAACAAGAGCTAGAGTCTTGTCCCTACCGAAATGTCCTCCCAAAACACCACCATGAGCTTCAGCTAGAATTACTTATCTCAAAGAACAAGATGGAACACACAAAGCATTAGCTCGAAAAAGAAAACCATCAAAGATAAAAAATTGTTGAAAGGAACCTGATTTATAATTCTGCCATATCGAGCTGAAATCCACATCATTCTCATATAAATCTTTGAATGTTTCAAATCCAACCACTTTGACTTTTATAGCTGATAATAAAGAATGCTTTCTGCTCAATACGTCAGCAACTACATTTTGAACACCAGATTTGTGCTTGATTGTAAAGTTGTAAGATTGTAAAACCTACACCCAAGCTGCATGCCTCTTATTTAGCTTGTGCTAGTGATTAATGAACTTTAATACCTCATGATCAGAATATAGAACAAATGGCTTGGCAAGAAGATATTGACTCCAATGAGACAAAGCTTGATAAATCGCATAAAACTTCTTATCATAAGTAGAGTATTTCTTTCCCGTATCATTCAGCTTTTCACTAAAATATGCAATGGGCTTTCCGTCTTGACTCAAAACAGCACCAATTCCCACATTAGATGCATCACATTCAACTTCAAACACATTATCAAAATTTGGTAGAACTAAGATAGGAGCTTCAGTAACTTTTCTTTTCAAAAGCTCAAAAGCATCGTTAGCGGCACTAGTCCATTTGAATTTATCACATTTCAGATATTCGGTGATTGGAGCGACAATTGAGCTGAAACCCTTGATAAATCTTCTGTAAAACAAAGTTAAGCCATGGAAACTCCTCACATCATGCAACGAAGTAGGTGTTGGCCAACTGAGAATAGCCTCTACCTTACTTTGATCCATCATGATTCCATCTTTTGAAACAACATACCCCAGAAACACCACACTAAAAGTAAAGAAATCACACTTCTTTAAATTAGCATAAAGCTTTTGATGCCTCAAAATAAGAAAGATCTCTTTCAGATGATTCATATGCTCCTCTTTGCTCTTGCCGTACACCAATATATCATCAAAATAAACTACAAAAATATTCCAATGCATGGCTTAAGTATGTGATTCATAAATCTCATGAAGATGCTAGGTGCATTAGATAGCCCAAATGGCATAACCAACCATTCATATAAGCCTTCTCTAGTTTTAAATGATGTTTTCAACTCATCTACGGGCCACATTCTTATTTGGTGATAGCCACTCCTCAAATCAATTTTTGAGAAAATATAAGCACCACACAGTTGATCAATTAAATCATCTAACCTTGGAATAGGAAAGCGATAATCCACTGTGATTTTGTTGATGGTGCGATTGTCCACGCACATTTTCCAAGAACCATCCTTCTTAGGCACTAACAAGGCTGGAACCGCACAAGGACTCATGCTCTCCGGGATTAACCCTTTTTTCACCAATTCATCAACTTGCCTTTGAAGTTTTTCATGCTCCTTGGGACTCATTCTATATGCTGCCTTATTAGGTAGAACAGCCCCCGGAATAAGATCAATGTGATGCTAGATATCTCTCAATGGTGGAAGGCCATGTGGAATCTCTTCTGGTATAACATCTTCAAACTCTTCCAAGATTTGTTTCATGATTTCTAGTGTCTCCTTGTATTGTTCATTTTCTTCTACTACTAGTAGAGCCATAACATGACCACTCTTGTCTAATTCATCTTTGAATTCACCATAGAACATAAAAGTGCTAACTTTCTTTTTTGGTGCACTGATTTCAAATGGTTGTAATAGAGCTAAAATAATCTTATTTTCATTCACCTTAAAAGAATAAGTATGTTTGTAGCCGTCTTACAGCATCCTTCTATCATAATGCTAAGGTCTTCCCAACAGCAAATGACAAGAATCCATAGGAGCAACATCACACCATACTTCATCTTTATAATATTTGCCAATAGAAAATGAAACTAAACATCTTTTAGTTACATTGATGTCATTTCCTTTTTGCAGCCAACATAATTGGTATGGATGTGGATGAGGGATGGTGTCCAACTTTAGCTTCTGTACCATCTCCAAAGATACCACATTCTCAAAGCTACCGTTGTCGATGATCACCAAGCATACTTTGCCAAGAGAAGTGCATTTAGTGTGAAACACATTTTTTCTCACCCAACTTTCATCGTCGGCCATATATGATACTTGTAAACTATATTGCAATACAATAGACAAACCATGATTAGCATAAGTAATCTCTTCCTCATCATCATCGTATTTTGGTTCATCATCAGTTTCATCTTTTTCTCCATCACTATGATCTTCAACCAAAGTTACAATCCTCCTATTTGGACAATCTAATGCTATATGCCCAAAACCATGACATTTGAAGCATTTTCGGCCACTTGGGGTAGAAGAATTAGGTGTTTTTTTGCTGCCAGCAGATTCTTCACCCTTTTCTTGCACCTTCGATGTCACCTTGCTTTGAACAGTAGGGTTGAAACTTCCTCCTTTTGTATATCCTTCTTTTGAGCTGTACCGAAAACTTTTTTCAAACTTCTGTTGCTTTTTAACTTTTAATGCCAGCTTGCTCACATCATTTAAAGACCAATATGACTGTAGCTGAACAACTTTAGCAATCTCAAACTTCAGACCTCCTAAGTATCTTGCAATTGTTTATTCTTCTGGTTCTACAAGCTCTCCTTTTAACATCAAATTATCAAATTCTGCAGTGTACTCCTCCACACTAAGATCTTTTTGCTTGAAATCATGTATTTTGAGAAAGATCTCTTGCCTATAATTATGAGGTAAATATTTTCTCTTCAGCTCCCTTTTTACTTTCTCCCATGTAACTATCTTACTCTTACCCTCACGTTCTCTTTGTTTCTTCATATTTTTCCACCAAAAAGATGCATTCCGCCTGAGTTTGAGTGCCACAAGTTTGACCTTCTTTTATTCTAGTGGTTCATGAAAATCGAAAATTATTTCTACTATATTAAGCCAATCGATAAAGTCATCAACATTCATTTTACCTTTAAATTCTGGAATATCAAATATGGGGTTATATTTATTCTGCCACTCATCTTGGACTTCATTTCTTCTCCGACATCTTCACGACTCCCTTGGAAGATGAGGTGTATCATCATCAGAAGAAAACTCTCGAGCGTCATTTTCATGTTGGTTGTGTCTACTTTGAAGTTCATCGATAATTTCATTTTTTTCTTGTAGGCTACATAATAATTTTTGTAGCTGTAGCCTCAATGACTCAGCGTCATCTTCAAGGTCGCTACCTTCACCAACTACATCTTTTCCATTCCACCTTGCCATGATCTCTAGCCTTTAGCTCTAATATCAAACTGATACCGGGGAGGGTAAAAATGCAGAATGGATTTCGGAAGAACACTAATAGAATAGTTGTTCAGATAGAAAATGTCACAGAAGGCAAGGAACGAACTCTTGAAGAAACTTCGGAAAAACGAAAAATAGCTCACCACCAAGTTTAAAATCAAAATGGATACAGAAAGATCATCACCCTAATTACAATAAACAAGGATACAGAACTGAAAGCAAAAGACCTACCACTCAAGGACACATCCAAGAGATACAGAGTTTAAAGAACACTCCAAGAGAGCTTCTGCTAATATACTTAGTTTGCTAAAGTCTCTCCTAAGCCCTAAACCCCAAAATAAATACTAATGCATGAAACAACCCTTCATGCATAGGAAATTTCGAAATTAAGTGCTTTACAGCTGCCAACCAACTCCATTAATGTATTCCTTTGTAAAGGGAATATGCTGATGAGTTGTCTTATCTGAGTAGGCTGAGTTGAAGATTATGTAGCAATATTGTTGGCTGAAAAAAATATCATATTATCAGTATGGTCCGTATGAACAGATTGTAGCAAATTAGACACTCCCGTGTCAATCTCCCTTGGTTGAAAAAAACTTGTCCTCAAGTTCTTGTTTGTTTCATCATTATGATTATAAAAAGGACTTAAATCAGCCACATTAAATGTTGGGGATACTCCGTAATCTTTAGGTAGCTCAATCTCATAAGCTTTTTTGTCAATTCTCTTAAGCACCTTGAATGGACCATTAGCTTTAGGTTTCAGTTTTCCAAATTTTTCCGGCGGAAACCTCTCCTTCCTTAGATGAATCCAGACCAAATCACCTGTATTAAACTCCATAAGTTTTCTGTGTTTGTTAGCAGCTTGCATGTACCTCTCATTTTGTTTCTCAATGGTTGCTTTCACACTCTCATGCAGCTTCTTTATCTGCTTAGCTCTTTCATCAGCATCTCCACTAAATTGTTTTGTTGTAGAATGAGGGATTAAGTCTAAAGGACCAACAGGATTAGCACCATAAACTACCTCAAAAGGACTCTTACCAATACTATGATGCATAGAACGATTATAGGCAAACTCAATTTGTGGAACAATGACATCCCATTGCTTAATATTCTTGCCAACATAGCTTCTAAGCAAATTTCCCAAGCTTCGGTTTGTTACCTCAGTTTGCCCATCGGTTTGTGGATGATGCGAGCTGTTGAAATTCAAAGAAGTACCTAGCTTCCTCCAAAGAGTTCTCCAAAAATGACTAACAAATTTTGAATCTCGATCAGAAACCATAGTTCTTGGAATACCATGCAATTTAACAATCTCCTTAAAATATAAATCAGCAATATGAGATGCATCATTTGATTTATTGTATGGAACAAAGTGAGACATTTTTGAAAATCTGTCAACAACAACCATGATAGAATCCTTGATCCTTTGAGTTCTTGGCAGTCCCAAAACGAAATCAAGACTCACATCCTCCCATGGAGCATTTGGCACTGGCAATGGAGTGTACAAACTAGAATTTTGACTTCTTGTTTTTGCCAAATGACACAATCGGCATTGCTTCACATGTCTATCCACATCTCTAAACATTTTAGGCCAGTAGAAATTTGATTGAACAAGAGCTAGAGTCTTGTCCCTACCGAAATGTCCTCCCAAAACACCACCATGAGCTTCAGCTAGAATTACTTATCTCAAAGAACAAGATGGAACACACAAAGCATTAGCTCGAAAAAGAAAACCATCAAAGATAAAAAATTGTTGAAAGGAACCTGATTTATAATTCTGCAATATCGAGCCCAAATCTACATCATTATCATATAAATCTTTGAATGTTTCAAATCCAACCACTTTGACTTCCATAGCTGATAATAAAGAATGCTTTCTGCTCAATGCGTCAGCAACTACATTTTAAACACCAGATTTATGCTTGATTGTAAAGTTGTAAGATTGTAAAAACTCCACCCAAGCTGCATGCCTCTTATTTAGCTTATGCTGGTGATTAATGATCTTTAATGCCTCATGATCAGAATATAGAACAAATGGCTTGGCAAGAAGATATTGACTCCAATGAGACAAAGCTCGATAAATCGCATAAAACTTCTTATCATAAGTAGAGTATTTTTTTCTCGTATCATTCAGCTTTTCACTAAAATATGCAATGGGCTTTCCGTCTTGACTCAAAACAGCACCAATTCCCACATTAGATGCATCACATTCAACTTCAAACACATTATCAAAATTTGGTAGAACTAAGATAGGAGCTTCAGTAACTTTTCTTTTCAAAAGCTCAAAAGCATCGTTAGCCTCACTAGTCCATTTGAATTTATCACATTTCAGACATTCGGTGATTGGAACGTCAATTGAGCTGAAACCCTTGATAAATCTTCTGTAAAACGAAGTTAAGCCATGGAAACTCCTCACATCATGCAACGAAGCAGGTGTTGGCCAACTGAGAATAGCCTCTATCTTACTTTGATCCATCATGATTCCATCTTTTGAAACAACATACCCCAGAAACACCACACTAAAAGTAAAGAAATCACATTTCTTTAAATTAGCATAAAGCTTTTGATGCCTCAAAATAAGAAAGATCTCATCAAAATGTAAGTGGAAGTTTTAAGAGAAGGGTAAGAGAGTAGCTCAAACACTAAAAATAATTTTATTTATATTTATTATTATTTTATATTAACTAAATCTCATCAAGTTTGGATTGTAGACTTAGGTATAGTAGAACATATAGTTAGAGTTCCAAAAGTATCGACGAATAAATTGAAAGTAGATTTATGTAGAAAATAACTTCAGATTGGAAGTAAGGAGAATTGTTACTTGCAAATTGGATTTGAGGGATCCTCATGCTCTTTTCCTTGATGTAATGTATACTCATCAAAATTTTATTTTTGTTTCGATTCTTTTGAAGTTAAGAATAAATTCGAATTTTCATGATGGTGGGGTTAATATATTTTGTAGAACTTGTTATTATGGTTATGGTTTTATAATCCTAGATATAAAATATAGCATGATTAATAAATCTATTTTTCTTTTGGTAACTGCTCATTTAAAATAATAGTATTGATGTAAAAATATGACATGTTCCATTGGACCATATTGGCTAAGAAAGAATGAACTGATTAGCTAAAGAGGGTCTATTAACATTGCCTAGTGGAAAAAATAATTAGAGTAGAGGTTATATTGCAATTAATATATATATTGACATATGTGATCTTGTAAATGTGAATGGCTACACTTGATATGATCATATTTATTTGATTTCTCATATATTAGATGCATTGAAATGCTTCAAACACTATGTTAGTCAGGTTAAGAATAAATTAGGTATGACTATTAGGGTTCTAAGAATTGACGGTAGGTATGAGCATCTATCAGGATAATTTAAAGGATCGTATGATGCATAGCTAACCATTTTAAGAACTTCGTAGCAAAATGATATATAGTAAGAAGAAACAAAACTTTATTAGAAATGATTTGATCTATAATGACCTAAGTAAATCTTCCCATCTTATTTTGGGGAGATGCATTAAAAAAATATTATCTATTATACTTAATAGAGTAACATCACTCGTTATGAATGAATTATGGACAAATAAGAAGCCCGACTTAAAGTAATCTTCGACCCCAAGGGTTGGCAACTTATATTCATGATTCCTCTCATAAATTTGGTAAATTAGGATCGAGAAGAAAGAAACGTATCTTCATAAGATACTCTAAACATTCCAAAGGATATGTTTTCATCCATGAACAAGAGGAAGGTGATGTCACATTCTTAAAGAATAATTTTCTTTAAAAAAAAAAGAGATTGATAAGAATCATTTGATTTATAAATAGAAGGTCTTGAAAGGCACCTCGATATTTTTGAATCAAATAGGAGTAATATTTCTTAAAAAAATATTATCATAAGATCAATTATCACGTAGAAGCAGTTGAAAGAATACCTCAATGTTATTTTGAAATATGAGGAAGGTGTCTTTATGACTTCTCATAGTGACAATAATGAACCTAAAAATATAAATGAGACTCGCTCGTACCCATACCGAATAAGAAGAATAGATGAAAATAATAAAAAAATATATGAAATCGAGAGAGACGATCTAGTATAGGACTTGGTTGAACTCTTAGTAGATTTTAAGGCCACTAGGAATAAATGAATTCTTAAAATAAAAATATGATGAGATCATTGAAAGGTATAAGACACATCTTATTTCTAAGGGTTATACTCAATAAGACGATATAAACTACTACGACACATTTCCTTCGATAGTGAGGTTTGCCTCAATAAGGTTAACTATGGCTTTGGTGGTAAGCCTTGATTAAGAATTGCATCAAATAGATGCTAGGACAGTTTTTCTCAAAGAAGAATTAGATGATGATGATCTACATAGAACAACATATAGGTTTCCTAGCAAAGAAATCAACTATAAAATGTGCAAACTTAAGCTTAAATATTCATCTAGGCAATAGTATTTGAGATTTTATCATATCGTAATCTTTTACGAGTTACAATGATGGAAGAGGATCATTGTATGTATATTAAATGTTTAGGAGATAATTATATAATATTATCTTTGTACTTAAATAATATCTTACTTGAATAACAAAGAGTTTATCTTAAACATGATTGTCCTCTTACTTTGAGACGAAGGATATAGGAAAAGCTACCTACACACTTAGAGTTCAAATAAAAAAAATATATGGTACTATGTATACATGCCCGATAATATACTACGTGGGATTAGTGAGTCATCATCAATCAAACTCGTCGTGGGATTAGTGAGTCATCATCGATCAAACCCTAAAGAGATGCATTGAAAAATAGTAAGAGAATAATAAGATATTTAAAAGGCACTATAGATTATTCATTACGATAATCTTAATGATTATTTAGATATTGATTAGGCTGGCGATCTTAATGAACACAATCAACTTCTAAATTTTTATTTCTTTTAAATAATGGTGTTATCTTTTGGAATAGCAAAAAAACAAATGTATGTTGCTTTATCTGTCATAGAAGTCAAGCATATATCATGCATAGTTGCAGCACAAGAGGTTATTTAACTAAAGAGATTTCTAAAGAATTTAGGAATTATGAATAAAGCGATTGTGTTTAACGATAACCAAGTGAAGTTTGCCCATATGATGGATCTAAGTATCATTAAAGAATGAAATATATTGATACTATATACAACTTTGCTAGCGATAAAAAGAAGTAACCTTGAAGTATAATAACATAGCCTCGAGCGATTGCGTATGTCAATCTTCTGCGATCAAAGGACAAAGAAGAGAAGAAAAATTAGGACTTTGAGTTTTACGTTATCAGTTTTGGTCCAAATTTTATACAGAGAATTCTTACAGCAAGCTCTATAATACTAATGGTGTTGATTTGTAGTTTACCCTCTCTAAGATACTTTCCTACTATACCCATTTTATAAGACCTAAAATTCTTCTTTTGATGAGATACATCCTATGTGATGATGATATGCTATTCTTAAACCAAGATCTATGTTTTTGATGTTATTATGATTCTCTGATTATTCTAGAGAAGATTTATTGTAAACATGTTATCATTACTATTGATAGTGGAAGTTTGAGGTGGACTACGGTCCCGTGATTTTTTTCGCATTGGATTTTTCATATTAAAATTTTGGTTTCACTGTGTAATTGATTTATTGCTCTATCGTTTGTGCCACTATAGTTGATATTTATATTTTGATATCAAATTAGTATTTTGATGAAGAATCCATTTTGATACACAAAGAGGAAAAAGAATTGAACTCAAAGCAACATGTTATTTGATTCTAGTTTTTTCTTGTGTGATTGAAATGGAGTAGTCAGATAGTATGATTAAATTGAACTCATCAAATTATTCCACTTGGAGGTGTATGATGTAAGATTTGCTTTATTGCAAAGATTTGTATAAGGCCATCAAGGTTAAAAATAAATCTTGGACTATGAGGAATGAGAAGTTCAACATAGAAAAGATATTGCCTATATTAGAAGATGGATGGATATAAACTTGCATGAACATATTTTTGATGAAACCAAAGCTGATGCTGTTTGACAAAGGTTAGAAAACCTCATTGCGAAAAAGATAGTAGGAAATATAATTTCTCACCTCAAAAGGCTTGTAAATTTGAAGTATAAAGATTGTGATAATATTGTTGAGCACATAAGTCTATTTCAGAGTCTTGCAAATAAGCTAGTTGCTATGAAAATGAATATAGATGATGAGATGCAAGGATTATTACTTCTCAACTCTTTATTAGAAAGTTGCGAAACGTATGTGGTGACAATTTATAACTCTACGCTTGAGGAGACTCTAACTATAGATATGGTTAAATGAAGATACCAGAAGAAAAGAATAGGGTGAATCTTCTTCTGGGGCATTTGTTACTGAAAAACAAGAAAGACGTGAAAGAAATTATAATAGAAATCCATATGGTTATAGAGGAAGATCCAAGTCTAGAAGAGATATCAAATGTTTCCACTGTAATAGACCAGGTCACATAAAGAAAGAGTGTAGGTTTTGGAAGCGAGAATGGAATGAAAGGAAGAAAAATGAGAAAGAGACCAATACAGTTGCTGTTGAAGGTGATATCATTATTGTTTGTGATGACGGTTGTGTCTGTCTTGCAGCTCAGGACAGTAACCAGGTTACTGACTCTAATGCTTCATTTCATGTCACTTCTCATGGTGATTTCTTCAGATCTTACATTGTTGGTGATTTTGGTAATGTCAGAATGGGAAACAGTGGTACATCTAAGATTGTGGATATTAGATATATTTGCTTGGAGATTAGTATTGGGAGCAAATTGATACTCAAAGATGTAAGGCATGTTCCAGATATTCGTCTTAACTTGATATCTACAAGCAAACTTGATGATGAGGACTTTGCACATTATTTTGGTGAAAAAAAATGAAACTCACTGAAGATTTTCTAATTATGACAAGAGGAAAGAAGTTTAACTCTTTTTATGTCATGGAAGGTAAGCTACATAAAGGAGAGATTAATACAATTCAGATGGGTAAAGTATAGATCTTTGGCATAAGATGCTTGGTCATATTAGTGAAAAGGGACTTCAAACTCTTGCTAGAAAGCAGTTCATACCAAAGTTGCAAGGTACATCTCTTAAATCTTGTGATCATTGCTTAGCTGGAAAAACACATATCATATGTTATTGATTTAGTTCATACTAATGTTTGTACTATGTAAACTAGAACTCTTGGAGGTGTTCTTTATTTTGTTACTTTTATTTATGACCATTCTAGAAAAGTGTGAGCTTTTGCTTTGAAATCTAAAAACCAGGTACTCGATGTTTTCAAAGAGTTTCATGTCAATGTTGAAAGAGAAACTAGTAGAAAGCTAAAGTGTGTTCGATCAGATAATGGTAGCGAGTACAGGGGTCCTTTTGAGAATTATTGCAGGTTCTATGGTATCAAGCTTGAGAAAACAGTTTCTAAAACTCATCAACAAAACGGTATGATAGAAAGAATAAACATAACTATTAAAGAAAGGATTATGTGTATGCTGTCATATACCAAGTTACCTAAGTCATTTTGAGGGGAAGCTATGAGAACTACAATTGACCTGATAAATCTTTCTCCATCAATTCCTCTGAAAGGTGATGTTCCAAAGAGAGTATGGAAAGGAAAAGATATATCTTATAATCACTTGAGAGTCTTTGAGAATAAAGCATTTGTTCATATTCTCAAATATGAAAGGTCCAAGCTTGATAATAAAACAAAAGCATGTATCTTCTTAGGATATGATCATAAAGAGTTTGGGTACAAATTATGGGATCCAATGAACAAGAAGATTATTAGAAGCAAAGATGTTATATTTCTTGAAGATCAATTGTTTCATGATGGTGATAATATTGAGAAACCAAAAACCTCTATTTATATTTCTTGGAGTTTAGGTCCAGTTCCTTCACCTATAGTTTATGATGATCATGAGGGAGATGAATAAGAAGATTATGATAAGAATGTAAGTGATGATACTCCTATAGTTGATGATACTAAACCAACTAAACAAGCACCTCCACCACTAGTTGAGATTCCATTGAGAAGATCCACTAGAGAGCAACAACCATCTACCAGATATCCTCCACATGAGTATGTTATGCTTACTGACAGGAGAGAGCCAAAAATTTACCATGAAGCTATTCTACATGAGCATAAGAATGAGTGGGTTAAAGCCATGTAAGAAGAGATGAGATCCTTGCTTGAGAATCATACCTATGACTTAGTAAAGTTGCCTAAAGAGAAGAAAGCTCTCAAGAATAAATGAGTCTACAAATTAAAGACTGAAAATAATGGCTCATAACAAAGATACAAGGCACGATTAGTTGTGAAAGGATTCAGTCAGAAGAAAGGTATTGATTTTGAAGAAATATTTTCTATAAAAATATCCTTTATCTGAGTTGTTCTTGGTTTGGTTGCCCGTTTGAATTTAGAAGTTGAGCAACTTGATGTGAAAACAACATTTCTTCATGGTGACTTAGAATAAGAAATTTACATGAAGCAACCAGAAGGTTTCAAAGTCAAGGGAAAAGAAAATCTAGTGTGTAAGCTTAGAAAAAACTTATATGGACTCATATAGACTCTTAAATAGTGGTACAAGAAGTTTGATTCATTTATGATAAGCTAAGGGTATAATAGAACCACATCTGATCATTATGTGTTTATGAATAAATTTGCATATGATGATTTTATTATTCTCTTGCTATATGTTGATGATATACTGATTATTGGCCATGATGCTAGAAAAATTGAAAAGCTTAAAAGAGAGCTAAGTCTTTTGCCACAAAAACTTGGGATCAGTGAAACAAATACTTAGCATTAAGATTTTTCGTGATAGGAAGAAAAGAAAGATTTTGCTATCTCAAGAGACTTACATTGAAAAGATTCTTGAAAGATTCAACATGAGTAAAGTCAAAACAGTTTGTTCTCCACTTATAGGTCATTTCAAGCTTAGTTTGAATCAATGTCCTACGAGTGAGAAAGAAAAAGAAAAATATCTAGAGTGTTTTACTCATTTTCAGTAGGTAGTTTGATGTATGCTATGATTTGTACTAGGCCAGATATAGCTCATGCAATTGGAGTTGTCAGTCAATTTCTCTCTAATCTTAGAAAGGAACATTGGGCAGTAGTGAAATATATATTAAGATATCTAAGAGGTACTTCCAGGTTGTGTTTATATTTTGGCAATGTTGAACCTGTGTTAGAAGGGTACACAGATGCAGGCATGATAGGTGATACTGATTTCAGGAAGTCCACTTTAGGGTTCTTGATGACATTTGCAAGGGGAGCAGTTTTTTGGCAGTCGAAGTTACAGAATTATGTTGCTTTATCAAATACAGAAGCAGAATACATAACAATTACTGAAGCTTGCAAGAAAACTTTATGGATGAAAAGGTTTCTATAGGAATTGAGCTTGAAATAGGAAGGATATACTGTTTATTGTGACAGTCAGAATGTCATTCACCTCTCTAAGAATTCAACATATCATTCCAAATCCAAGCATATTGATATGAGATATCACTGGATTCATAATGTATTTAAGATGAAAGAATTACACTTGAAAAGGTGCATACTAATGAGAATGAATCAAATA
Organism: Musa schizocarpa; assembly: GCA_900464855.2. NCBI lineage: Eukaryota > Viridiplantae > Streptophyta > Magnoliopsida > Zingiberales > Musaceae > Musa > Musa schizocarpa. The sequence goes on from LS990919.1 coordinate 42,141,952, forward strand.
TGTTGACAAAGTCTTTGCCTAAGGAAAAGCTTGAAACATGTAGGCGAAGAGCGGGCATAGTATAGCCCATCATATAAGCCGAATAAGAAGAATTATTGGGTCCAACCCATATGTTGGCTTGGACAATTAGGCCTTTTGAGCCCAAATCAATAATTAAAAGGGTAGCGAACGTGAGACAAGATAGCGAGAGAGCACGGTGAACTGTGGCGGCGCACGGTGAGTAAAAAGGTAGAGAGAGGAAAAGAAGAGAAGAAAAATTAGGACTTTGAGTTTTCTACTTGACGATTAGTGGCCAAACATTGTTAGTTTTGGCCCAAATTTTATGTAGAGAATTCTTACAGTAAACTCTATAATCCTAACGGTGTTGATCTGTAGTTTACCCTCTCTGAAATACTTTCTTACTATACTCACTTTGTGAGACCTAAAATTCTTCTTTTGATGAGATCCATGATGATATGCTATTGAGCCAAATCTATATTCTTGATATTATTGTGATCCTTTGATTATTCTAAAGAAGATTTATTATAAACCTATTATCATTACTATTGATAGTGGAAGTTCGAGGTAGACAACAGTCTTGTGATTTTTCCTGTATTGGGTTTTACATGTTAAAAATTTGATTTCACTGTGTGATTGATTTATTGCTTTACTGTTTATGCTGGTTGATATTTATATTTTGATATCAAGTTGATATTTTGATGAAAAACCCATTTTGATAGAAAAAAAAGTTATTCTGTTTTAACATATTTTTCCCAACAATCCTTAATATGCTAATAGCATAGCTCCCAAGTACAAATGTATTTTTAGGTTGCACATCATATTTTACTAGGTATGAATTTTTAAATTACCACCGGTAGGGTTAGATTCGAGTGGAAATGAAAGGAGCATAGTCTAAATCAAATAAGTCCAATAGATTAGGTCAATTCGATCAATCATAAATAATAATTGAATTTTAAATAGTTACAAAGAATAACTCCTCACTAAATAACTCCTTACCCTTTTTAATTAGAAATGAGGTGTTACACTCATTATAGAAGTTACAACTATTCCTCGTTATAGAAGTTTCAAAGAATAACTCTCCTGGATGGAGTCACAAGAGGTTAAATCCTCCAATGAATGATCATAATTCATGAGGGAGAATATCGTAACCACCTCAACCATTTAAATAAAGATTAATAAAATTATAAAATAATTCTTATTCTCATTCTCATTCTCATACAAAGAAGCTTTACGTATCTTAAGGAGTATTCTTAAATCTATGCTCAAGGTATTTGAGTGGTGGAATATAGTGTATTTTTCCTATTGGTGATTACACATTGGATCCATAACATTGAACCAAAATGATAGTTATTAGATACTTCCTTGCATATAATTTCTTTAAAAGAGAAAGTAGGTAAAAGTTTATTCAACTTAATTTCTTTAAAAGAGAAAGTAGGTAAAAGTTTATTCAACTTAGTAGCTTCTAAGTTTTATTTTTCATCATTATTCTCAACATAAGTTTTACACGAAAAGATCTAACTTAAAAGATCCACATTGAGAGAAAATATTCGAGAAAGTCTCCAAGTCAAAATCAAGTCATCTCGGACAAATAACCTTGACAAGTTTATTTTGATATATCTTGTCTCAAAAGTAATCACAACAAGTCAATTTTGATATATCAAATCAATAATTAAAATTTACACTAACAATAAAGGAAATGGAAGCATAGATTAAAGGGTGAAAAAATCTCACCCTTGACATCCGATGAGTAATCGTTTGTGGATTTACAATTGTTCGTTTTAATTCTTCTTGTTTTCTCTTTTCTCTCTTATACTCAAAGTACTTACTGAATTACTTGTAAAACTTTCTTCTTCGTGAGATGTCGGGACTTGTCCGTCACTTACTTTCGAACTAATCAACTTTCTCCTTTTACAAATCATACAGGACCTGAGTGAGATTCCAAGTCATACGGACGCACATCGAAATGGAGCATCAGGCAATTCTAATTAAGTTTGAGAAATTGACATGATGATGTATTATGAATTAAATAATTTCAACTAAATTTATGACATTTAAACTCGTCCCAAGGACAAGAGTCTTGACGGGGCACTTGAATAAAATAAAAAAAGACATTGAGTCGATAATAGTGTTGAACTCGTTATTAAGGACAATAAAGAAATTTTTCATGAGACGAGGGTTAAAATTATTAGCAAAAAAACAAAGATGCGAGAGTCGATACGATGAAAAAAAAACTCAATTTAAGTTTTAAAAAGAAACATATTTAAATATCCATCCTTATCTACACGACACATCGAAATAATATCTTTATTATTATTCATCTTATTTGGAGCACTCCTAGGTAATTTTTATCTCCCCTATTTGTTTCAGATATGTATAAATCTAAAAAAATATAAAATTTTGAAATTATTAAAAAGAGAATTGAATGTTCAAAATTGACAGAGGTCACATTAAACCTATTGGAGCAACGCCCATAAGACCCATCACTTTAATGGATATAAATTAATATCTTAATTATAGTTTTGCTACTAATGAATTATAATAATATTTATTCGAGTCTGCCACGTATCCAGACAATTCAACAGCTGATGATTGGATAAAATCAGACGGTAAAGAATTTTCGGGTTTCAAAACGGCGTGTGCCGCACCGTTACAAAGCCGTGTGGGAGTCCGGCTACTACAAAAGCGGCGGAACTCGTTTTCGCTCACGGCCGCATTCGCACACTCGCTGCTTTCACTAGGGCTTCATGGGGAAGGGCCAGCGACCGGAGGAATAACTCGACGGGCACCTCCGATCCCTTTCGGTTTTACTCTTTCCTCTGTTTCTTTATGCACCGTATATGTTTGCACTGTGTGATTGATGCTTTTCTTGTGACAAAGTCGTTGCCTTTAAACCTGTTCTGGGTTAAGGTTTAGGATACATATGGTTTGGTTTTGCTTCTGCCTGGGAATGGAGGGTTTAGGGTCCTTATGGTATCGATTAAAATTGTTGTTCGTTTTGTGGACTACTTGGCTGTATGATTTTGCTGATTCTGCAAGTTCAGGCTGAGAGTTGCACATGGACTAGGCTTTATTTGTTGGAGGTAATAGGATCGAATTATCCACTTTTAGTTAGGAAAATATCGTCATTTTGCTTTTTTACAGAGACATAATTCAAGCCATAAGTTTGTGAAGGTTTAAACATTTTTTTTTAACTTTGTTGCATACGCTTATTGCTCAAGATTTTACGTGGGATAATCTTGTTTGGCCTGGAATTTTTGCTTTTGATTAGATTGTTAAATAAGAGATTTTACACATTGTAGGTCGAAATGAACTTAATAGCAGTATCCTTGTGCAAAGGTGAAAGTTGATGACTACTTGGATGTGTTAGAATTTTATGAACACATTCCAAGATCTTAAGAATATGGCAACAAGTAATTGAGAGTTAACTCGAAAAGGATACTCCTTGATGCAATGATATGTGTATCATGCTGACATTGCGTGAAGGTTAACACGTGCTCCTTTCCTATTTGTTGCATTTTTACTTCGACATCAATCATAGTAACTGCACTCCACACATGCTCAGGCACAACACATGGCACCTGTGCAAATGTCATTGTGAACTGTGTGTGTGGATTATTTTTGAAAGAAAAGAACCATGTGTTGCACTTAATAAGGAATTACAGTAATTGCCACACAGCTATTTCACAAAAGAAAAAAATGTTGCTTCACAAAAGAAAAAGCGCACAGTGACATCTCAAAGCGTAAGCCACGTTGTGTTTCATGAAATTAAGATCCTATGCATATGTTACCTCCAGCAATTAAGAGTAAGCTATGTTGTGTACACTGACCTCTCAAACATACAGTGTATCCATTTGCACCTAAGTATTACTTCTAATATCCAGTTCCAGCCTCTGCAACCACTCCAATAGTGCAATGCAATCTGTGATGGTAGGATTAACAGCTGGACAAGGCCCACTACCCTTCTCGACAATCGTGCCCTCTTCCTTCTTTATGATAAAGCTCATACCTGCAAGACCTTTAGACAAGCTGAATGAGCCATCACACTCTAATATATAATCAAGATTAGCCACACTACTTGACTAAGGTCATACCTTTCTGCAATTCCCTCAAGCTTGTCATGGCTATTATCGATCCAACGGTTATGAAATCTAGTTTCATTCCTGTGGTTCCAAAAAAACCAGGATGAAGTAGCTATGAGACAGTGAATCCACTTAAAAACACTGGTCATGCTCTTTTCCTTCTTTCGGTCAATCACCTTTGTGCCAACTATTAAAAAACTTAAATTTGAGGCCCATATTAAGTTCAAGGAGATGGCAAGAACAGAGTGCTTGGGAACATTCAAACAAGATACATTTAATAGAATCAATGTGAACTTCACAAGTAGGACAAACCTCAACTTGGCTATACTGGATATGAGACAACCAGCTAGAAGTAAGCAGTCTATTCCAGCTAAACTCCCACAAAAAAGTTTCACTTTAGAAGTCATATTGAGACACCAAATTGCCTTCCAGCCCGACCAAACTTTCTCCTCATAAACAATCTGTATTATATAAAAGTAACCACCGCCAGCAGAAATATTTTTTTGAGAAGCTGAGCTCCAATTCCAAGATTATATCATAGAGGGCTCTAGGGAGATGAATACCATGGAGCAAGACATTAATGTCCCAGTGATTATCATTAGTCATATCAGCCACAGTGTTATGCTTCAGCATTTCACTGACATTAACATAAGTGGGCCATTTGGCAAAGGAACCTTAAGTGGTTATGAAGTAATAACACTTTGTAAACTGTATTGATGATAGTTGTTTTCTATGGTCAGTTTCTGTTGATGTTAAAATGTCCTCCGCAAACACATTTCTCTAGTTTTCTGGGAGCATACTTTGTGTGCTTCTATTGTAATTAGTATTTTCATGCTACTGCTGAAGTTCCGTAATCAGCAGTTGTATATGCTTTTCAGTTTTATTATAATCATACTGCGTATTAATCTTTCTCTATCACTTCTTACTCTTCCTGTTTCATTTTGCAGTAGCCAATGGAGGACAACACTAATGTGAGTTTTCTTACCTCAAGTTTTCAATCGCCACTGTAAAATGGTCCTTGAAAATGTTAGGGAAATGTGGACTGAGGTAATGTAACTACATACTTCCTGGAGTCATCACTTTCTCTAATTTCTAATGAACTCTTTTGTTGTTGTTGCAGATACATTAGACGAGCAAGGGAAAGAAGAAAGCTCTTACTGTCAACAAGGATAGATTCATCAGTAAAATGTTTCTTGGAGAGGACTCTGTCATCATTGTGCTCAGAAATCCCAAGTAAGAACCAGAGTTGGAATCTTGTGATAGCTGTGTGGATTGCATGCTTCATGGTTTTCTTATGGAATGATGTCATGAACCAGCAGCGTATTTGAGGTTAGATCATCATTTAATTCTTAATTCTATTAACTTCGTCATTGAGTGAAAACATGATCCATGAACATGTTTTTAGACTACATGACAATACCCTTTTTATCGTGCTTATTTTTGCTACTGTACTCTTGAACATGATGGATAGAAATGGACCAATTTATAATATGTCCAATGAAGTCTTGAACCATGTCATTTTTTATGGCAAGATGATTTATCATGATGAGAGTCATCATTGATTCATACATTGAACACTATGAATGTTTTAAGGGGCAATTCTTCCCTAGTGTTCAAGTGCTGCTGTCTATTGTTGATGGTCGGTTTGTCGGTTTGATACTTCTCCTTTTCTCCAGTTTGTTCATGTTCCTCTTTCTCGCTGTATTATGTACCTTTCCAGCTCGCAACCGATATATCCGGTATCAAAATTTTGAGCCATAACATATTTTTGCATGGTCAGTGAAAATTTTATTATATTGTCATGTTTATGTATATGTATTGAACATGTGAAAAGTTTGGTGGTGCTGCTGCTGCAGGTGTGAGTGGAACCTCACTTGAAGCAAGCAAAATGGAGGAGAAAGGGGTAGTTGATGCCACCATTTTGATATGGTCAGGTATCAAAATTTTGAGCCATAACATATTTTCGCATGGTCAGTGAAAATTTTATTATATTGTCATGTTTATGTATATGTATTGAACATGTGAAAGTTTGGTGGTGCTGCTGCTGCCGCAGGTGTGGGTGGAACCTCACTTGAAGCAAGCAAAATGAAGGAGACAGGGGTAGTTGATACCACCGTGCACCTCAAATATGAGTGTTTAATCTCCCAGCAACCAACCCCCCCCCCCAACCACAAACGACTGCCCTCAAGTTGACAGTCAAAGAGTGTTGATGGATGCAAGAAATATAATGTAAACAGCCAGTCATAAGACTGTTCAAGAAAAAGTAAAAAGACAGCAAATAAGTAAGCAATTTCACTAAAGAGAGTTAAGTGTTAGATTTAACTGTAGAGACTACGAAAAATAAAGGGCATCATTATGTAAATCAAAATAAAACCCCTATCTTGATGTCTCTTTATGTTTGTTTTCTACAATAGGCTTGTATGGAACTCTGAAATCTCTGCTGAATCAACTAAGAGTGGTCTCAATGTCCTATGATAGTCACAACTGGGCATTTGTGTACTTATGTGCTGCATTGTCCACTTCAGATGTGTCCAAAAGCAAGCTTATAAATTGAGATCACTCCAGGAAAAGAAGAATGTTCAGTGGCAGATCAAAAGGACAACAAAACTCAATAGAAAGTGTTGCATCTTGTTTTCTGGAGCTCCATTCCATTATCCATCAACAGCAACTATGATCTACACAATCTTCTCTTCATCATAAATTGCCCAGCAACCTTCAATTGAGAGTGGCTCCTAAACTTTTAGGTTCATTAAAGATGTGAACCAGTTCTTGCCACATTGTCATCTCCCATTCCTTCTCCCATGGGTGGACTCCCAATATAGAGATGTCAACATTCGTATATCTTTCTTCTACATGGCATATAAGTGCAATGCACATCCGGCCATCAGTGGCTCAATAGGATACTCGAACTCTTAATATGCAAAGTTCTGATCATAAGTGGAAGCATTATTTTTATCAAGCATCAACAAGTTGCTAACTACTCCTGTTCTTAAGATTTTATTACACCAACTAGTTGGTAGCCCACAATTGAATCTGCAGGAGGAAGTGAACCAGCAGCCACTAGCATAAACTTTTTGGCTTCCTTTGTTTTTGCTAGTTAGATCCTTATGCCAAGGCTCATGTGATTTGGCTGTCATGGTTGGTGGTGAAGAGCATTCCACACCAAACTCCCAGTCTCATAAACAGAGGCTTGCATTCAATTTTCTCACCCTTGACCAGAATTTCCAAGCTTGGTTGGTGGAAATTTCCTTCAGACAAAAGAAAAACTATTGGCCACAAGGTTAAATTGACAGCAAGTTCGGAGCATGTCTCATCAATAAACTGATAGGTGTGTCCAGTTGACTCAAATCTTTAGTCGATAAAGATTTTTGATAGTTTATCGTAAGACTCTGAACTCAAATCTCGTCTTTGTAAAAAAAAAATATATATAAATATTCATTGAAACAAAAAATCAAGTATCAAAAGATTAACAATTTGATGACGAAATTAACGTTTCTCAAACATAAGAATTGTATGCCGAGGGAGGTTCCACTTAAGTCATGTTAAGTATCTAATAATTGAACCAAGGAAGGAGTGCTGTTTGTTGTCATGATAGAGGTCAAAAGAGTTTATGATGTCATAATACTTGTATTAACAACCATTCATCCATACATACCATCTGAATTAAGTGGTAATCCTGTACAAGATTGTTCAAGTGGAATTTGACTGTCAAAAGAGTAAGCTGCTGCATACTAAGGATCTGTCATCTACAACTAATCTTGTGGAAGATCTGAATCGAAGAACTTGAGCTCGGAAACAACTTCCAAGATATTGTGTCTTTCATTTCTCAGAAAGTATAGGGACTTAAAAAGTATGCTCAACAAGCCATATTCCTTTAATCTTGCTGAGGAATTGGATTACATCTTCCTTGCAATTCCTCTCCATTTGCATGGCAATTCGGCAGCTATTTCTTACTTGGTTCTACGAGGGAAGGGAGGTTGGTGAGGACAATTCCCATGGCAATTTGGCAGCTACTTCCATACCTACTTCATTAGAGGAGAGAGGTTGGTGGGGATAATGACCTGTGTGGCAGGCAGTACAACAACTCACTTGCGTTTCTTCTCCTATACTTAAATGACGACAAAATCTTTGATTGGGTTCAATTTAATTAAAATTATTGTTTTATATGATTTACACAAACTAAATAGTTCATTCTAATAGAAAACTGTGGGATCAGAAGCCACACAAAAAAAATGACAAAACAATAGAATCGAACTTATCTTTAATTTATTTATTTTTTTATATCTAAAACATTAATATGATAATAATAATAATAATAATAATAATACGCTTATTTTATTTATCTTAGTTGATGGTTCAAAATATCATCCGATATAATTTTTTTTTTTGTACGGTAGTAAAGATTCTGTATCTTAAAAAAGAATTCTCAATCTTTTAAGGCTAATAAAATTAGAGTTTTTTTTTCTTTTTTTACTTTCCTTCGATCCACACAGTCCTAAGATGCACATAGTTGCCATGATCAACATTACTAGAAGAAGATGAAAAGAAAGATGAATGCTTATATGACTCGAGTGTGACATGAACGGGGAAATCACCTTCTACTCGGGAGAAGCAATCGTCATATCCGCGGGATCGTCCCGGAGAGAGAGAGAGAGAGAGAGAGAGAGAGGACGAGGGGATGAGGAAGGAAGAATTGGTGAGGAAAACGATGGCATGCATGCCTCTTATCTCCACCCACCCCTCTCCTCCCCTCCATCTTTGACGAGACCGATCCAGTGGTTGAAGTATTATGCCCACCTAACTCTCTCCATGCCACCACAAGCTGCTCTATTTAACCCTTCCTTGTGCTCCTCTCTATCTCAGGGTTATCTCACCTTCCTTACCTTCCACTTCCTCCCTTCTGGTCTTTCGTCGGATCTCGTTCCGTGATCGATGGAGATGGAGAACGGCGGCGTCCATGCGAACGGCAGCCTGTGCATCAGGACTGACCCGCTGAACTGGGGCGCCGCGGCGGAGGCCGTGACGGGGAGCCACCTCGAGGAGGTGAAGCGGATGGTGGGGGAGTTCCGGCAGCCCCTGGTGCGACTCGAGGGCGCGACACTCAAGATCTCTCAGGTGGCCGCGGTCGCCACGGCGCCCCACTCGGCGGTTAGGGTGGAGCTGTCGGAGTCGGCGCGGGAGGGGGTGCGCGCCAGCAGCCAGTGGGTGATGGACAGCATGACCAAGGGCACCGACAGCTACGGTGTCACTACCGGCTTCGGCGCCACCTCTCACAGGCGCACCAAGCAAGGCGGCGCCCTGCAGCAGGAGCTTATCAGGTGCCTTCTCTCTCTCTCTCTCTCTCTCTCTCTCTCTCTCTCTCTCTGAGACGTACACCTGAGCTTATTAGCCTCTTAGATGTCGAAACCATGAATCATATGGTAGTTTAATGACTCCTATCAAGATCTTGATTCATACTAACCATCATACAACTCAAAAACCTTGAGGAAATTGTTCGTATACGACGACCCATCTCCACAATGTTCTCTCTTACATCCCGTGCTTATTCCGGGAAGAACAAGAAGCTGCAATAGGAATTCACACAAGAATGTTGCTGCAAGTTGCCAGGGTCACCAGCAACGGGACATGCATGTTCCCGGTTGCTTGCGGCTTTGGTGTTGCATGCGCCATGTGGTTTTGATGATAGAGGAAACTAGCTGTGCGGTGGTTGCCATAGCGGGTAGGTCACCGACGGCTTACGGAGGGGTAGGTCACTGCAGGAAGAAAAGTCTCGGGACCTGATGGGATGCATTCACGAGGACGAGACAGATCCAACTTGAGAGAACAAAGCCATAGGATTCACACAAATGGACGCTACCGTGTTGTCCACCGACACTTCTCCGAGAACGAGAAGATCGTGCAGTACAGCCTAGCAATAACAATAGCAATAGCAAATCCAATAATCAATGGAGGAGGAAGGTGTCGAGACCACTGTCCTTGTCAAGCTTTGCCGGATGGATTTCTCTTAGGTTTCGTTTCGTGGACTGGGAACTGGGGGTGACCTTGGATTCTTGTCGTCGAGCCAAGGAGGAGGACTCGTGATGGTGCATACGATGGTGGAGCGACAAGAACCGTGCATACTGCAATCACTGTTTGGATCGTCGGCCTTACGATTTTTTTTTTCTTCTTGCTGCAGATTCCTCAATGCCGGAATATTCGGTTCCGGGGCGGAGTCCGGGCACACGCTGCCGACCCCGGCGGCCAGGGCCGCGATGCTCGTCCGCATCAACACCCTTCTCCAGGGTTACTCCGGCATACGGTTCGAAATCCTGGAGGCCATGGCCAGCCTCCTCAACAGTGGCATCACCCCCTGCCTTCCCCTCCGTGGCACTATCACTGCCTCGGGTGACCTCGTCCCCTTGTCCTACATCGCCGGCCTGCTCACCGGCCGGGGAAACGCGAAGGCCCTCGCACCTGGGGGAGAGGGGGTCGACGCCACGGAGGCCTTCCGCCGAGCTGGCATCCCCCACGGGTTCTTCGAGCTGCAGCCCAAGGAGGGCCTCGCGCTGGTCAACGGCACCGCCGTCGGCTCCGGCCTCGCCTCCCTCGTCCTCTACGAGGTCAACGTGCTCGCCGTCCTCGCCGAGGTGCTGTCGGCGGTCTTTTGCGAGGTGATGCAGGGGAAGCCGGAGTTCACCGACCACCTCACCCACAAGCTGAAGCACCACCCGGGCCAGATCGAGGCCGCCGCTATTATGGAGCACATCCTCGACGGCAGCTCCTACATGAAGATGGCCAAGAAGCTCCACGAGCAAGACCCACTGCAGAAGCCGAAGCAGGACCGCTACGCCCTCCGCACCTCCCCGCAGTGGCTCGGCCCCCAGATCGAGGTCATCCGCGCCTCCACCAAGTCCATCGAGAGGGAGATCAACTCCGTCAACGACAACCCCCTTATCGACGTCTCCAGGAACAAGGCCCTCCACGGCGGCAACTTCCAGGGCACGCCCATCGGTGTGTCGATGGACAACACCCGCCTGGCCGTCGCCGCCATCGGGAAGCTCATGTTCGCGCAGTTCTCCGAGCTCGTCAACGACTTCTACAACAACGGCCTGCCCTCGAACCTCTCCGGTGGGCGCAACCCCAGCTTGGACTACGGCTTCAAGGGCGCCGAGATCGCCATGGCGGCGTACTGCTCTGAGCTCCAGTTCCTCGCCAACCCGGTGACCAACCACGTCCAGAGCGCCGAGCAGCACAACCAAGACGTCAACTCCTTGGGACTCATCTCCTCGAGGAAGACGGCGGAGGCAGTCGACATTCTAAAGCTCATGTCCGCCACCTACTTGGTTGCTCTCTGCCAAGCCATCGATCTGAGGCACCTGGAGGAGAACCTCAAGCATGCGGTCAAGAACACGGTGGGCCAAGTCGCCAAGAGGGTCCTGACCACGGGCGCCAACGGCGAGCTCCACCCCTCGCGCTTCTGCGAGAAGGACCTGATCATGGTCGTCGACAGGGAGAACGTCTTCAGCTACATCGACGACCCCTGCAGCTCGACGTACGCTCTGATGCCCAAGCTGAGGATGGTCCTGGTGGAGCACGCTCTGAGCAATGGCGAGAAGGAGAAGGACGCGACGACGTCCGTCTTCCAAAAGATCACCGCCTTCGAGGAGGAGCTGAAGGCCGTCCTCCCCAAGGAAGTGGAGGCGGCGAGGGCCGCGGTCGAGGGCGGCAACGCGGCCATCGCCAACAGGATCAGGGAGTGCAGGTCGTACCCGTTGTATCGGCTCGTCAGGGAGGAGCTCGGGGTTGCATACCTCACCGGCGAGAAGGCGCGATCCCCCGGAGAGGAGTTCGACAAGGTGTTCGTGGCTGTCAACGAAGGGTTGCTGATCGATCCGCTCCTCGAATGCTTGAAGGAATGGAACGGAGCTCCACTTCCCATCTGCTAAGCGGCAAGATGGAAATACTACTACTGCTTTGGAGTCGATATGCGTTGTCAATCCAGTGATGCAAGGTGTATGTTGTAATGCTGCAACGATTTGTTATTTGTTTTCCCCTTCATCAAGTTTATATATACTTTTGTAATGTAAGGAAATGGAAGCAAGCATGTTAAGCTTAGAAGCTTTTGCATACATCAGGAAACAATTACAATATGGATTCTCCAGCTACAGATGTAGTAATTCTTTGAGTACTTTGAACAGTTGCTGAGATATGGAAACAATCAATAAGTATCATAGTTTACCACTAAATAATGATGCTAGATTCATTCATTCTTTTAACTAATGAATTCATCATCTGGTAAATGCTACTAAAGTTTATACATGGTTATTATTTTGAAGAATGTGCTCCTTTTTTTTTGTCTGGTCTCAAATTCAAAAGGAAAAAATATTGCAATTTATTGCAGGAGTAAGCAAAAAGTAGATTTTTCTGTATGTTCAATCAGATCAAAGAGAAAGATGCTTCAGATTAGCTTTCACAAACCAAAAGAGAAGTGATACAGTTTTAACAGGAACATTAGCTTCTGTTTTTAGTTGCAGATATGATTGTGAGATCATCAAATTCATTATAAATGATGCAAAGTGCAGGAACAAGGAACTATCATGCTTCATTAACTCGGAATACCATGCAGTAAGAAATGATGATTTCATTGGAAAGCAGAAATAGCATGTGTCACAATTCATGTGTCATAAGATATATTATGTGTTCAGGTCAACTATTTGACAAAGTTGTATGTTCAAATATTTGAACATTTATTTCAACCAAAGGAGAAGTGATACATACAAAATTGTTTCGATGAGTGTATAATAAGCTATTCGTTTCTGCATTAACATAGTACAAGTAGAAGACAAAGGGGACAAGATTTTAGCGTACACCAGATATAGCCGACCTCCGTATTATCTGTTAGAGACAAGCAGGTTTCTTGCATGGTCTGAAGCCCTTGAAGCTGCTTTGAGCATCAAAATCCTCTTCCTCCTGCATCAACAACAGAATTCATTGATTAGCAGCAAAACAGATTGAGTTAAAATATATAGACGACATAAAATAACCAAATTATAACTCTAGTTTTAAGCGGGAATTCATAGTATATATCAAGTTTAAGGCTACTTGTGCCAAGCAAAATATTATGACTTTTTGATGGATTATATGTATCGATTACTTGTACAAGAAAGGCTTGAGAAAATAAAATACCATAAATTACTGCAATAAACTAACGTACATGTGATGTTATTTGCAATGAGCTACATCAGATAACTACAACTTGACGAAAACATCTAGAACATAAAATGAGGGATAAATTTGGTTCTATGCTAGGATGATCGGTTGATAGATAACTTATCAGAAAGATATTGATTGCCTAAGCAGAAAGCAGTGAGAAGGACATTTGCAATCAAATAATACTTGGACAACAGATCATTCAGGTGTCTTTTATAAACTGAAAAATCTAATTTGAAGCAACCTTTCCTTCTCCAATTCCATCTGCTCCTTGCCACGGATAGTCAGAACTAGACCTGTTTAGATGACATTGGCCCATTGAACCATCCTCTTGCACAGGATTTATGTCTGGCGAAGAAGAAAAATGAGTTGGAACAGCACAATGACTTTCACTGATGCTTCTTTTCCTGGCAGATGATGATTCGGCTGTTGAAAGTAAATCGACATCCATCTTTGACTTCTCCACAGTATTAGAGTGTGAACTTAAGATAACTGCACAGGGTTTTTCTCCACTTGGATCCCTTGGTTTCTTGTTTACTGAGATATCCTTCATATTGTGAATAGAGGGCACTCTTTGATCAAGAGATGAACTAGTGCAATATACCTCTTTCTTCACAACAACTTTTGGGATGTCCAAACTATTCAAACTAATCAAATTATCAGCTACAACTTCATCTGAACTGCTTAATTTTGCAACTTTTGCAGCCCTATCAAGTTCCCACATCATGTCCACAGCATCATCAAGTCGCTCCCTAGCTGTAAGAATTTCTACGATTGGCCTTGGGTAGTTCAATCCTAGCTCAACACCAGCTGCTTTTAGCACTGTACTTGGAGCATCCCACGGATGGTGAATCCATTCGGTTGGCAGTCTCGCAAGCTCTGGAATCCAATTTCTTATATATTCACCATCTGGATCATACTTCTGACCAAGTACCTGACTCCAAATCAAAATGATGGTATCTATTGAGAAAACAATGTTTACCAATGAAATGCCTAGGCAGACATCCAGATGAGAGAATGTGTGAAGTTCGTATTGTCAAGACAGAGAAGTCTGCAACAAATCATGCTTACAATGAAGGAAGCATTTTAGTTTTACCCAAATGACCAGCACAAGATTTACCAGACATCAGCTGAAATGAAATGATGTGATGGACAACTAATAGAAATGAGAGCACAAAACGATGCAGTGAGTTAGTCTCAGAACAAAAACAGAAAAGACCACTTTCTCCTAACAGAACAAGCAAGAAACAACAGTTCCTTTAATTACTAACCAACAAAGCACAGTATTCTTGCTGATTCAGGGGATATTAGGAGGCCACACACTCCTTGATTCTTTACATGTTGATAAAGTTTCTGATTGTTATACTACATGTATAAACCATCTAAAATCTCTCTAATATTCAATCTGATTAAAGATTATATTCTATTGTTTTATATATGTTAATTATGTCACCCCCAAAAGAACTGGTCAAAATTTGTAGTTATATAGAAATGCTAGTCAATAACCAATCATATTGTTTCGGTGCGGTCACAAGACTTCTCTGTAGATGTTACAGAATGCATACCTCAGGATTGTCAAGACGTTTGAGCTCATGACCATCGGGTAAGCTTCCTGATACATACTGCCAACCAAGGATGTCACTTTCGAGATCAGCATCCAGCAATGTGTCCCAGAAGTATTTCATTCCCCAGGTCCACGGAAGTAGCAAAATCTTCACAAAAAAACTTGCTACAATCACTCTAGTTCTATTGTGTATCCAGCCAGTTGCCCAAAGTTCTCTCATTCCTGCATCCACCAAAGGATACCCAGTCTTCCCCTGCCTCCAAGACTTGAACTGACCTTCATCAGCACGCCAAGGGTAGTGTTTTAGATTACCCAGTAGTGATCGCTCATATGTGAATGGGAAGTTAAAACAAAGATAACGCGAGTATTCTCTGAGACCAATTGATTGCAGGAAAAAGTTCACACTTTCTTCTGCTTTACAGTTGCCATCCTTTGCCCACTGTATTTGCTTCATTCTGACATTTTGATATATTTTTCTAACACTGAGTTCACCAAAATGTAGATAGGGTGACAGCAATGAGGTAGTAGTGCCTTCTACCTTCATTCTATTATTGGAATATTCTAGAAGATGCTCATCAATAAATTCACTCAACACCTTGTCTGCATTGCTCCAACCTGGGGACCAGGCCCTGCTTAATAATGCATTACTCGATTTTTCTATTTCATTTTCAAGCCCAAACTCTTCAATCGAACAACTTTCGACACTTTCTGTACCTGTCACATCAGAACAAATGAGATGAAACATACATTAGTGTAGCATGCAAAACATATATTAGTTTCTAAATTGAAAAGTTCCCATTAGCAATCTTCTTGTGAGAAGTGACATGATTTGAAATGGTAAATGAAACTTGCAGCAGCACATATCCAAAATTTGCTCCTTCTTATCCAAGAATTTTATATTATCATGTTCAAATTGACAAACAAATTTCATAGGTGTCAGTATAAATGCCACAACCAGATCAGATGAAAAGCTAAAGCTGCTATAGAGATTAGACTAAACAAGCTTCCAGTGATGATAACCCATAACCTCCCTACCCACAATATTACAGTAAAACCATTAGTATCTTTTGATAAAAACAGATCTATATTGATTGACTCCAACTGAAAGGTCAATTTTAAGTACAAGGACAGATGACTCCTGCAATTGCTGGACACGTGTATATACTTCTCCTAATCTATAAGACTCAAGAGTCCAATATTTTTTAGAGGACCTTCGTGTAACAAGCTGCATGAAGAAAGTACTAGATATCTATGCGGCCCACTATAGCAGTGAATTTTTTAATGTTTCGCTTGTAGGAACAAGTAGCAAAATCATAAGATTATTAGCTTAAGTAAACTAATTTGTCTTACCCCAGGTCCGGGGTTGCATTTTGGCTAAGATCCTTAGAGTTTCAACTTTCAAGATCATTTCAGAGCCAACCATGACCTACCAACAGCCTGCTAAATCAAGGCTCCATTACAGTATCAGTTTGCAGAAAACATGGCGGTATGTCCAAAAGGGAGAAAGAAAAAATAAACAAGGGGTATATATAACTTAAGTGAATGTGTTATAGTCATCATAATGTAGTTGGTTTTTGACACTGAATATCATAATTACATGAGTAATATTACCTGTAGGAGGAACCAACTTCCAGGGAGGAAGAAGCATTGTCAGCTCATTTGGCATGCTCCTGCATTTGCCCCAGTATGCATCAAAGGTTGTAAAAGCAAGTCCACTTTCATCATAAACTCCCCACGGTTCATATAAGAGATCACCATTAAAACTTTGCACACTGATTCCAAGGCTCACTAGCTGACTTTTTATTTTATGATCACGGACAAGTGAAACAGGATCTGAACAGTAAGGTAAAATAAATTGAAAAGTAAAACATAAGATCAATAAAGACAGTTATCTTCAGATAGGACACAAAATCACCATGTGCAGAAGTTGACTAATCTAGACAGACCAAATAGCCCTCTCAAGATACATGCGATCAGAGGTATACAAAAAATAATTTTCCATTCAAATCCTATCTATCAAGTGTGAGCAACTGAAGATCCATTGTTCAGAAAATCTGCATAGTGGGGTACAAGTCCTTCAATGCAATGCTTACAGGATGATAGAAGTCCTGAAAGTAAACAGATTAATATCATGATGTGAATGCAGAAGGCTACCAAGACCTTTAAGGTAACACATTTCTTTAATAATATTCCATGCCTACTTGCACTTTTGAACTATATATTGTTGGAAAGTTAGAAAGCAAAGTTTTGGATGTATCCATTAAGTTAGAAATACACATCATTGCACTTCCACTGTGAGTACATAATATCTGGCATATTGTGTTCCCGATACCTTGTGCTAATATTTTATACAAACAATAGAAAGGCAGTTATAGTCAAATTGCATTCTGATATCAGCTGAAAAGAAGAAGGGGAACAATCATCTCAGAGGAGAAAAGGTAAATAAAGATCCTAAATCTCCACATGCAGCTCAAAGAAGAATGTGTACTGCTGCAATAAACTTAACATGATAAGAATATTCATTAGCCTTATCAGAGACCGAAAACAAACCGCATTCCAATAGACTCTAAAAATGGAACTAGAATAACTCGAAACATCAACGCATGATTTGTTGTGCACATTGTCAGTCTTACAAAATTTTTGACTTGAGACAAATTTAAACAACTGACAAGATAAGAATGGGTGTCAGTCTCACCAAATTTTTAACTCGAGACAGATTTTAACAGCTAACAACATAAGGATGGGTATAGGACTTACATTAACAAAAATATTTAAGATGTTCAACAAAACAATATTAAGAGGTTATAGCAAAATTTTTAATATGTTACAATCATTTGTTGGGTAATTTTGCTTGGATTCAAATGCCAAAGACAGGTTGACCATCCTTATCCAAATGTTTTGGCTTTGGCTAACATTGCTTCATTCATGACCATAAGAGATAAATCTTTATCTAATTTATTCAATATTCTCTCACTTTTATCTCTGGTCATCCAGTTTAAACTACTTTGGTTGGGTTAGTAACCGATTTTAACTCGATAATGTTTCATGAACTGATGCACTCTAGTTCAGCTAAAAGGTTTATTAGAGCCAATGTTATTTTGGCCCCTATGTCCCAATCAGCGTATGCCAATCTTTTGTATTTCCAGCTATTTACAGATTTTACAATTGTTATTTAGTGTCAAAAATATTATATTTTAAGTCTATATTGAGCTTGGACACGATGTTTATTGGATGGGAGTATAAAGTACTATAGAATTTAAAATTCCTAATTTGTGTAAGAAACCGAAATGTTTGAACACTTAGAAACCCCTTTTCGAGGAAATACATTTCCAAACCCAGATTGAGCAGATCTATGGAGAGATATCTGCAAAATCGATAAGACCCACAAGATCAACCTGATAATTGGTCATCAGAACAAATGATTCTTTTTGCAATGGCCTACTCATATTCATACCCAGATTTTACCCAAAAAGTGTTGTACAACTTGGACTCCATGTATACCATTGTCAAAACAGATCACAAAATGATTAGAAACAAAAATTTAGACATCTTTGCTTTAGGTCAATAATCATCACAGTTTTCTTGGGAACAAAGTTGCAAGATGTTATTAAAAATTGATCTTATCTAATCACCAAACCGAAACATCATTTTCAAACACAGAATCATACAGATTTAACAATTGAATGGAGTGGAACAAAACAAGAAGGAAACCAAGAGCGAAGCATTGGTGCATCAATGAAGAGAATAGGAATTTTGGTGTTGTACTGAATGGTTCTCGAAAATAAAATAACTTGATATAGGACATAAGCCAAGAACCCAACACGCAGGAAACCTCCCAAAACGAGACAAACATTAAGATAACTTACCGTAAAGATGATTATAGACCAACCTAGTAGCCCTAATTGCACCAATGCACTGCAAAAGGGCTGCTAGAGTGCTTTCAGATCTGATGAACGTGAGAGGAGCGCCGAGGGACCTCAACGACCGATCGAGGTGGGCGAGGGAGTGCTTCAGCCACCACCGGGAGACTCGACCCGGGTAAAACTGGCCCTCTTCACTTGGACACCATATGAAAACCGGTAGGACGCAGCCGTCCTTGGCAGCGGCAGACAACGCCGGATTGTCCTCGATCCTCAAGTCCCTCCTAAACCAAACAACAGTCTTGGCTTGGCTTCCCATGATGACAAGAATCTCAGGCTCGCATGATCAGGCGGCAAGAACTCCACCGCAAAGAAGACAACCAGCAAGAACCTTCCGGAGGTGCCGACACCCAACGAGCCGTTCGAGAAAGGAAGCCTGGAGTTGGGCAAGAGTTCAGGCCGTGACATGTACCAGAAAACCCAAAACAAAAATATCGTTTGAGGAACAGGGGAAGATGCCCATAGTTGCAGCGAGATGTGGATGGACACGGCAACAAACTGCTCTAGATCTTTCGACAACCCGAAATCGATCTTCCAGATTCCCCTCCAGAACAACGATCGAGAAGCAGGCAACAGCTCTCCTCCACCTTGGGCACCCTAGTACGAGACCGTGACACAAGAGCAAGAAGATGGAAGGACTGGCGTCCAGCGCTGGCCCCACCAAGCACGAAGACCGCAGCAAGATGTGACCAATCAAAAGCAGACGCGAGCAAGCAGATCCTCCTCGATCTTTAACCACAGATGCAACCGCGGAGCAAAGGAAGTCCAAATTCAACTCCAGAGCATCGTCTCCTCCCCTCACCTCACTCTGTATGCGGAGCAGCAAGAAGCCGGGGGGGTCATGTCATGAGTCAGCCTCCCGACCCACACCACCCTGCTCCCGTTGAGAAATCTGAAGCTTCGGAACACTAGATAAACACACACATGGGAGCAAAATCGACCGCCCAACCAGAGACGTTGGTGCTCAATAAAGTAATGGAAGCTGTTTTGCTGTTGTTTACCAACGACCAGCAGCAGCAGCGGCAGCAGCGGCGGCGGCTACTTATTATTATTATATGCTCACCCATCCTATCACCCCACCATGAACCCAGCATCCACACGTACCGCGAGACACGGGTAGCACAGCGTCGATCCGAGGAAGGTGGCCTTGGTCACTACATGCACCTGTATTTCCGAATAAACCTGCCTCCTGCCGCTTCTTACCCCGAAAGTGGGCGTCACATGTAGACAGCTGCGTTAGAGAGAGGGAGGGAGCGCATCGCATCAGTCTCTTTCAAGCAGCGCTGGCGCGGGAGTTCCTTTCTCCGCTTCTCTCGTGCCCATGCTGGGAAGACGGGCCCCCTCTTCCGGGTCTGGGCCGATGGAAGTCCCAGAACCCAAACCTCCACCCGATTGGGGTAGGTGGAATCCAACCATCCGATCCGGTTCGACCATGACGAATACATCGATCGGATAAGAAGCACATATCCATCTTTTTTTTTCCTACTTGAACCGGATAAGAAGCACATATCCCGCACCCCCTCCCTGCCCCTTTCGTGTACGCTTCTCGGAAGAGAACGAGCGGCGATGACAAAGCAGCGTCCGTATCCAAGCAACCTGCAGCGCGGGCGTCCCCAACGAATCTCACTCCAATATCAGTATCCCATACAACCGTTGGGATTCAAGAAAAATCGCACTCAGTTGTTGGAAGTAGCTGTGCATCTTCATTTCATTTCGTTTTCTATCTTCAATATGTTAAACATGATTGGGCGAGAATAAGCTCACATAATGTTGCTGTTGAATAGTACAACACGAGTCTTCGTGAAGCTTGGACATCATCCGTCTCGGTCATTTTTCGCATCCCCACCCCGGTACTGCTCTGATACTTCCAAAAACTGGATTGGATGTTAGCTCTCGGTGCAGAGTACAGAAAGCCCCACGCATGCAACAAGCACATCGGATGCTACGGACGACAGCGATGAATGATTGAGGACCTTCCAGAACTTCAAATTGAATTATGATACATGGATACAACAAGCATTACTTTAACCAAGCTACTCGATGTGCTCATTAACATAATAAGCATATGTTTCTAGCTCTTGGCTGATGACGATCTTCGCAGCCTTTAGTAAAGGCTCTAATAGCAAGATGCTCCGAGGAAAGTGTCACGAATGCAGCCAATATAAGACCACCGCCGACCATCAAACCCAACCTGTAAATGGGAGTAAAATAAAAGATAAAAAAGGAAAAAAAAAAATGAGAACATGGAAAAGGAAAATAAAATTCGACATGAGTATATAACAATACAATCTAGTTTGACATTACAAATACCATCATGCACCAAAAAGCCCGAATGTTAATGGATCATGCTCCACGTCCTGATTCCCATGTGCATAGAAGCTATCTTATGGCTCTAAATACTAAGACCATAAAAAAGAAGCAAACTTCCATCATACATTCACCAGGACTCACCCACAATACATGACCTAGATGTAAGGTTTCCTAAGGTAATTTCAAAAGAATATATTTGTAGAAACAGCTTTCTATACACCTTTTTTACTTTTCACTATGTTGCATTCACTAAGCATATCTAATTTACTACCAGATGTTCAGATAAGATGTGAACTCCAACTTGACAAGCAGTAGAAATACTGCTAAATTCCTTACTGAGCCAGAAAAGTAAGTCCTCTCAAAAGAGAGAATGCCATCAAGAAAGCAATAGTTTACTCCTCTATTACACTTACCATAATTGTAATAAAAATTCAAATTGACAAGCACACAAAAACAATGTCCACACTATTAAAGGACAATGATCAAACTCTTATTCTTTACAACAGTAGTTAGTCATTAAAAATCTTATGAAAAGGGATGTGTAAAGAAATTGAATAATATAATTGAATTCATATACACAACAAACACCATAACCGACCAAACATAATCTTTCATACACACACACACAGATATTATATCTATATATATATATATATTTATAAATATACTGTCCTCAAAAAATTAAATTAATAAAAAAAATCAGAAGATAAAGCAAACAACTTGGAAATTCAAATTTCATAGCAGAGTTGTAATAAAAGGATAATATAAAGAGACAGCCAGAAAATTATAAATGATGATATAACCAGATCTGCAGCAATTCAATAATTCCTTCCTGATCTAGTACTAGTTAATCATAGATCCAGATCAATCTACCTTGCAAAAAGAGCAGTAATCCCCAAAAGGCATGGCATTGAAGGAACAATGACAGCGAGAAATGCCATCCCTAGCCAATAGAACCATGGCACTATGTCACAGCTAGATGAACTGCGTTGAGAGCCTGCATAAAATATCTGCAGTTAGATTGGTGCAACAAAGGAATCACCAAATGAAACTTTTCATTTAACTTGACAAACCTTTTCCAGAGTCATAATCAGAAGAATCAAAGCGATTATGATTAGTTTGATTCCCTGTCGACTTTCCCCATTGATATATAAAATTTAGATAACTCCCAAATATTATGAAAAAAGTCACAAAAGTCCACTCGTACATCAGCAGTAAGCCTGTCCATGGCATTACTTGATGAGGAACCAATATAAATGAAAGACCAAGAGATAGCGCAGCAGCCACAAAGCAGATAAAAACAGAGATTGCACCCAAATGAGCAGGCAGCTTGGAATGTGCACCGGTTGAAAACTGTCACGAAGTAAAAATGACATATGAGAAATATACAAATGCAAATTTACATCTATTGCACTGCATAGGATCCACATGAATCAAATTGTGAGAACTACACATTGATTCACATACAGTTAAGTAGTTAACCATACAGGCCAAGATCCTACATGCATTAAACAAGCTCTTTTTTTATATCAGCAACAACAGAAAATTTTAATGCTGATCTCCAAAATGCATAATAGGGGTTTCCATAAGTTATTCAATGGGTGGGGATCACAATTTTCAATTATATGGGGATGAATTGTATACTCTTCTGTGTTTAGACCGTATGCATGCTAAATAATAATCTTCATGAAAACTCAAAAGTGTTACATCTGAATCCACTATCTTAGCATCGACTATGTAAATAACTATGAAGCCACTCAAGATAGTTAATGACTTTATGTTGCCCCAAGATAATCATGATCAGAACGTGTCACTCTACCTACAGTTGTCGAGAAGCATGAGATGCAAAAAAATTTTCCATGCCGATGTTCATATATCAATGTTCTAGCAGATACTGCTTATGGGACCATCCCTTTTTATCTGAGAATTCTTATTTTCATTCCTCATTACTGAATTAGTTAACACCCTCAAATTCCAGTGTGCATTCTCATAATTTAATTATTTTTCTGATTCACAGCGAGAAAAAAAGCCAACAAACAATGAGGAAGTCAAAGTAAAATATGATAGTCCATTGAACTAATTACTTTTCTAGATAATGCAAAAATTCCTTAATGGAAAGGATATAACAAATATATATGAACTTCCTAATAACTTTGCCTTCAGAAATGAAACCTGTTGACTCGAATTGACAAAAGAAGATGAAGCAACTCCAACACCAGAATATGCAGGAATGCCTCCAGATCTGTATCGGTAGTAGATTCGCCTTGCATAATCACATAAGGAACTTCGAGAAAATATGGTGGCGAAATCCTTGTTTATCTGCAAGTCGGAAACAAATTAAGTTATACAAGCAATTTTTTCAGTCAACATCATAAATAACAGCCTGTAATGAATCACTAACCTGAAGAAAGGATCGATAGTAACAGAAAATCAGCAAGAAAACAGGAAAAGCAAATAAAAATTTAACCAACAGCTGGTCATTAGGGTTTCTTCCTCCGCCAGTTCCAGGAAGAGAATCTCCAAGTTGTTTCCGAACATTCTGCAGTATTTGTGCAAGTGGTGTTAACAAAAGTTTTCCGACCATTGATTATAGAATTCTCTTAAAGCAAGTTTTCAATTAACTCGAACCAATCACATTTAATACAGTATAAGTAGCTTAAAACGATTCACGGAAGTTGCAGATAACTTGAAGGAAAATGTTGTAAAAACAATTCATACAACATAAAATAAATCTGATGGCCAATCACCTGCCATACGTCCACTGGTTTTAGAAGCCAAGCTGTCCACCAATCCCAAGGTTTAAGGGGGCCCAGGGTGTAATGAATAACTCTGAGTTCTTTCTCATCAACCATCCACTGGTCAGGAAGTGTAAACGTAAAAGTTCAGCAAATAATGCTAAAAAGAGAACACTTGAAAAAAAAAGTCAAACTGTTGCAAACATCAGCACTGCAAGTTATCGTAAAGTATGATTTTACAAAAGAGACCATTAAATTAGCAACAAGCTAGAGTCGCTTAAACATGAAAGCTATATAAAAATTTCCCGTTAATGTGTTGATCTAAATATGACATAGGTCGCATCTGGAGAAATACACGCAATGGATAAAGTGAAACAAATCCAAGGCACTCCACAAAAATCCCTCTTTTGTAAAAGCACACATCGGCAACCTAATCATGTTGTTAGATCAAAGTTTTCACTTCTTAGAAACTCGAGCATTATTCAGGATCATTCGGTTGGTGCAGTTTTTTGGTGGTCAACTAGCTCGTCATTTGTTGCTTTGATGGGAAAGGAGATACATGTGATCAAACAAGAACTAAGATGCCAGAATAGAAATCTGTATTATACACTATGCCAAGTGGTACAAAATAATGGATTTTGCCAGGTCTTGTTAGCTATATAACCAGTGATTTAAAAAGCGCTAGATGTCAAGTTTCCAAAATGCCCGAGACGAACAAAGTGAGACGCTATGAAATATTAAAATATAAAAAATATATAATATAATTGATAAATATAATTATTTAAATAAAAATATGATATTAAATTAAAAAGATCTAAGGTACCAAATCACATTATCCATCTTCTAATAACAAAAATGTCAAGAGACTCAAAACAATAAAGTTTTAAATAAACAAATATTAGCAGTGTTAAAATCTATATTATCAATCTAGTAAATAAAGATTACTTTGTATTGTAGTTAGAGAGAGAGAAAAGAACTATTTATTAACAATAAGAGGATAAAATTGTCATCAACAATATGGAAAGTGAGGAGAGGCAGCGATAAGAAGCTGCCAGCAGCAGCGGAGGATTAGTTTAAAAAAGCTGTGGCAGCACTGCGAACGACAGCAGCGGACAGCAGTAGGGGAAGCTGCAGATAGCAGCAGTGATGGAGGTTCCAGAGGGAGTCCGTCGATGGCAGAGGAACCTATGATCGTCTCCCTCGACAAGTTGAGGAACTGCACACGGAGCGACGGTGGAAGCTACGGGCTCTTGTGAGGCTATCGGACCCATCTGTCAACGACAGAGGAAGGCTCGATCTGCTGCATTTGCCGTGGAGGCAGCGGCAGAAAACATCAGTGACGGAGGCAGAAACAACGCTAGGGTTGGCTCGAGGTCGCATAGGCGTGAAGTGTCGCTTTTGAGGGTAAGTGACTATGTTAGTTGGTTCAATCAAACCAACTAACTACTGTTGAACCAAACCAAACTTTTAAGTCTGGTTTGATTGCCTCATTTGAACCGGGCGCTCGCCCAGAGCGCCTGACACCTGGGTTCAGGCGAGCGCCCAGGTGGCGCCTCATTGAAGCGTGCCGCCTGGTCCACACATGAGGCGCTTGAGCCTTGCCTTGCCCGAGCGCCTATTTAAATCATTGTATATAACACAGTAGAAAAATAATCATCTAAGTAATAGATCATGCAATGCCACAAAATAACAAAACTCAAAATCAATTAATCATCCATGACAAGCATTCCAAACTCATTACAATATGTGTATCCTCACGCAATATGACATGACTTCCATTCTTTATTTGGAAAATACCTACAAGTGGCTATCTCTACTCGGAAAGTATATCCATGCATCTTGACAGGTAAGATGTCTCTTATTCACTTTTCCATGAATCTCAAAACAAGACTATCTCCTTGTTGAAAACAATAATATAACCAACAAAACCAAAACTTACATTGATGTACAAAATCCAAATGGCTTTTTGGTTGACCTTTGAAATAACGTATAAGCAATTCTATGCAATCAAAAATGGCTTTTTGGTTGACCTTCGAAAAGGCCATAAAATCCTGGTGATGGATCTTACAGTGGAAAGTTGCTACCACACAAGCAGTATCCATGTCAGGCATACCAAATATACAAATCATTTCCCAATCTTATCAGCTCGCCAAACGAGAGATTCTTAACAGCAATTTCACAGCATGCTAATAGAGTTCTTTCTTTTTTTTCCTCCTTTCCTTGGTTTCCTGTGTGATTCACTATCTATTATCTCTTTCTTCAAGTGTTCCCAAGCCTCAAATTCTCTACTCCTGCAGCTCGTGCAGGACCCAAATTCTGGTATCAACTAGTTGCTTCAGCAATGAGGACCAGTCCAATGAGGTCTTCAACAACAGATTGTCATAGTCTCACTAGTTGAACTCTTTCTTGAGTGAATGCAGCCTTTCCTGCGAGGAGTCACCAACTTCTAACATTCCCTTGCCTATATAACCAATAGAAGGTGTCTCTTTGTACAGGTAAATAAGCAAGATGACTTTTTTTCTTTTAATTTGGATGGGACTGGCACTGTACAATTCGGATAGGCTTTAAAGAATATATCTCTTTTTCATATACAAGAACAAAAAAATTTAAAAATACATATGTATTGAATCTAACTGATATATGAATTTATAACATGAGTATGCATTGTTTAACTTGGGGGTTTAAATTACTAAAATAATCTTTTCAAAATTTTAGTTAACTACAATATAAAATAACAGATTCTTTGTTTTTAATTAAAACAACTGATTTAGTAATTATTATCTATAAAAATAATAGTGGTCTATCAGATCACCTATTAACACTATGATCTTCAATTCAAATATGCAGATTTTGTATAATTATGTAAAGAAAGGAGATTGCAGTTGTCATAAAATTTAAATCTGAGAAAAATAAGTGTATTACGTTATCCATTTAATTGAGGTTTCAAATACTGATTAGATATCTACTGACTAGTATCTAACGGCCCGGTCAAGAATCAGTAACGGACTATATATCTTGGTATTAATGGTTTTTTACTTTTTCTTTTTTTTTTCTTGTTTCAATGATATCATGTGATACATAGCTTGATACTACTTAATTCATTTTTATTTCTTTTTAGTGTCATCGAAGATGTCGAGCGATATCAAACTGAAATTTTAAATACTGATTCAAAAAATGGTAGATTTATTAGATCTACTTATTGAGAGAACATGAAGTACAAATACCAAGGCATTGAAGTCACCCAGACATGCAAACATCATCAAAGGAACAATGGGAATGGGAAAGAAGCAATAGTGAATTACATTTCATCCCCTTCACCTATATGTCTGGTAATCGCTCCAAATCATGATCCAATATGGGGTTCAATCATGGCAGTGACACTGAGTATGCCTTAGAAGTAACACATAAAAAAATAAGAAGCAAGAAGATGCTCTATTCCTTGAAGAGAATGAATCAAGAAGGCAAGGTGCAGATATCAAAGACATGAATCCAATATAGACTTGCCAATCCAAGACACAAAGAATTACGTATAGCTATCAAACGTGGCAGAGAAGAAGAAAGATGTTGTAAAGTTCCTCTATATCAATGTATTTCTAGTTCATCCATGTTCCTTCAGCAATTGCTTTCAGCCATAATTTAAAATTCATGAAACACCAAAAATGGAGCTAGAATTGATTCTAAAATTTAAATAGATTGTGGTCAAGTATGTTAAAAGGAAGATAAACGAAGTTTGGGTACATGTTATAGGACAACATGACAGCTGGACAACGAATGCAGACCATCAGTATGAGCATAATTTATTTCTAATTTTCTAAAATCCACTTGTAAAATCATGTAAGCAAAGATGGCAAGTACAAGAAAGAGAAACACCCTCGTGAACCCATAGGAGATAAGATGATAAATTAAATGAGAAAACAAAGCAGTAATTCAAATGAATAACCTACAAAAAAGGAAAGAACTATTCTTTAATTCCCTCCATATGAGGATATTAGAAAACAACTAAATAATTCTCAAGAATAGTCAGTTGATACCATATGAAGCAGTAACTGTGGA
Organism: Musa schizocarpa; assembly: GCA_900464855.2. Lineage (NCBI taxonomy): Eukaryota > Viridiplantae > Streptophyta > Magnoliopsida > Zingiberales > Musaceae > Musa > Musa schizocarpa. The sequence continues at coordinate 42,169,802 of LS990919.1, forward strand.
TAAGACAAGCAAGTGTAGTGATACAAAATGTATCATTTAGTTCCAATTGCTACCAGCTAATTACCTTATTGGCTAGCATGTAAAGACCAACATCTGCATTATATAGAGTAGAAAGTCGTTGCATTTCAGGCACAGGAATAGAGTTCTTGGCATCTGAAGACAAATCTGGCTCGAAAACATGGGCATTGGGGAAGTCAGAATAATATGAATTCAGAAATCCTTGATCTCCTGCAGAAATTAAAAGAGAAATGAAAATAATAAGCAAAGAGGATAATAGTGATAACAAGGTATAAATGCTATCACACAACATATTGTTGACCAAAAACCATGATGAGACACTAACTATCGGAGCACTCAACAAGATGACCTTTTTTATTTCTATATTATGGTATCAAATCTAACACAATTTCTTTCGACACAAGCATATTGGCCTTCTGAAGATTGTTTTTCAGATGCCAGACTCTTACTGATGCAGAAAAGTTTAAATTCAAACTTCACAACATGGAAGCATCAAACAGGATAAACTGTCAGCTACAAAGAAGGAAAAAATTCAACATAACATCATCAAACAGTCTAAGGTTCTAGAGCAGTAAAGGGATTAAGGGAAAAGATTAACCTCCAGTGTAAGAATATAAAGAGTTCACTTGGCTCATCATATCTTTGAAAGTGGATTCAGAAGGCTCCACAACCATCACCCCAGAGTTCAATCTTTCAGAGTGTTTCAAGTTTGCACAGAATTTTCCACACTTGAATAGATCCTCAATACTCTTTATGACAATTGTATCAGCATCAAGATATACAACTGATAGTTGACAAGAAAAGCAGAACATCACCACTAAAAGGAGCAATTAGAAAAGCAAGAAAAAGAAGGAAGATCATGCATTTCTAACCATTAAAATACAGGATTAATTTCAAAAATTAAATTACCTTTTCTATAGTTTGTCATATTGAATATCTTCAGTTTCGTGTACACTCCCCAGAACCTTGTTGGCCGCACATGATTTGGATTAGCCAATAAACTTATATGCTCGACAATCCAACCATCAGCCTACAATTGATCTAAAAAGTATAAGTTATTATATAGAATAGAATAAAAAAAACATGTAGACATCAAAATCACAGTAATTATTTGAATTGTGTATTAAAGGAATTGTGTATCTTTATCATGCTGAGAACTGGCTGTGATATCAGGTGCTCCATGTTTAATCATATATCCACAACAGTAACTACTACTAAATCATATATATACTTGATCATTCTGGCATTCCCACATGTGCACATATATACATATGTAAACAAATATGTGTATATATACACACACAAATATACATGTACATAGAAGGGGTTACAAACAGGCTCCAACGAATGTGCCAACGAAAGTGTGACATGTGGACAACATTTCTATGACTTTATACATCATTTATGAAGTTAAAATGTGCCCCAGCTGACATGGTGCTATATCAACCATCACTTAATTTACAAGATTCAATCGTATAACAACCTAAGACAAAATCTTAATAACCTGATATGGGTAACCACCCATAATAGAAACGCAACAAGAGTTCAACCCTATAAAGGGGGGCCTCCTCTGAAGCTAAAAGACAAAATCTCTCTCTCTCTTACTTTGTTGAGATTTGTACCCTCACAATGCTTCCAAGTTAATTATGACTTGAGCATTAGGAAGGCCCTGCAGAATACATTTTTGACATCTATCTGGTTTGCATAACTCATGCTTCCCATCCTCCATCGTGTACAGCAGTTTAATCACCCTGACTCAATAGGATACCTCAGTTTAATTATCCTTGGCACCTTGTTTTCAAACCACTATTGCTCAATTCAGCTCAGATGGTACCTCAAAAAAAGCCACATTAGCAAGATCACCCAAATTTGACTTCATAGACAAATGTACATATACATGTGTGCTCACATGTAATCATGTATACAAAAAATATGAACTTACATAAGCACACATATGTACACAAATGTGCAGCTTGTGTATCTACTAGCATAATGCTCCAGTCACAAATGAAGACTAACTCATCATGAGAAAACAAATTATAAATTAGTGATATCTCATGTGTGAAGACTATGTTTTCTTCACAATTACAGCAAACATGTTTTAAAAAAATTCTACCTTCCATCTTTTATAGTTTTATTTAAATCATTGGGTATCTATCCCCAATAGCATATGGGTAAACTGAAAGAAGGAAAGAACCACCTCCTGCCTTTCTCTAATGCTTAGCATATTTCTTTAATTATACAGTTATTAGGTCAAATTGTACACATAATGACTTCAAATTTGATCAAGTGCAGTACATGTCAAATGCTAGTATGTACATACATACAATTTCATGTTTACAGCATAGCAATCAGTAACCTTATTTGGCTGCAAACCAGGGAGTAGTATAACAGAATTTCACAATTCCCAACTATCGAAGCCTCTTCTCTTTTGTTTAAATTTTTGACCGACGTGCGAGGATCAGGCCTACACCAGTCTACTTTAAGTTGAGTTGGCTTAAACATTGACTCAAGGGATTTTTTACCTCACAATGAAAAAGAACGGAATCTTTCTCATCAACATTTTTTACTAAACTAAATACAGCTCTTTCATGTGATCCAGCCAACACCTTGTATCTCTTATTATGTGTTATGTGTCCTTCGATCATACCATTTCTTTTGCTCTGCTGCTCCCGTAGCTTGGAAGGAATGTAAATTATGGCTCAGCTATCCAGCCGCAGCCTTCAAGCTAGCGGGACGACATGCTCGGTATGCAAAAGAACTCCATTTATTGGCCTAGAAACAACCACACGCCTCAACGGTCAAGTTAACTAAAGTGTTCCTTGCGACACTAAAGAACTCCAATTCTCTGAGGTGACAAGAACCGAAGCTTGACCTGACTTATTTTCAGAAAAGAGTAGAGAACCAAAACAGAAAACAATAGGGGGAGGAAACCTACATGAAGAAGCTTCATGGCATAGTCGGAGACGCCATCCGAAACGAGGACGACCATGTCCTTGGTGGACCCGGTGTCACGAATCGACTTCCCAAGAACACGAACGCCGAGGAGGAACTCGTCGCCGTAGAGCAGGGTGACGTAGGCGTCCTCGGTTTTGGCCCTCCCGCAACCCGTAGCTCCGAGAACCAGCAAAACCATCACCAAGAACCCTAATCTTGCCACAGGCGACCCCATCCTAGGATCCGACGACAAGAATCCAGATCAAGAATAAGAGACGAACCGAATCCGAAGCCCCTGTTCAAGAACACGTCTCGAGATCGTCAAGGGAGTGAAGAAGGGAACCTTCCAGGCACCGAAGACGAGGCGAGGGGTGCAGCGGCGGCCTCCGTTGACGGGGAAGAGGCGGTGGTTTCGATCGATCGAGAAGAAAACCAAGTTTGTGGAGTTCTCTTTTTCCTCTTCCCTTTTCCCCCTTCTCTCAATTAAAGAGAGGAGGAGACAAAAGTCCGAAGGCCGCCCCTTCTGGACTTTGGAGGCTGAGTCATAATAATATCGTGATACGTTAAATGACAATAATATAATTAATATGAAATCAACATATTTATCCTTACCCATATATTGAAATAACATTTATAAGAAAATAAAAATAATCACTATTGTCAATAGTAATGTTAATTAATTTTATAAAATTCTAAAATATTTACACAAAAATAACAATAAATCGTATTACCCCCAACCACTAAGACGCTATGCTCCTTTGATAATACAATATTGTTGCATTATATTTCACTAATTTGTTATAATATGTATCACCGATTACATTAAATATCAATCATCTTAGCACCTTGAAACTTTTCGATTAATATAAGACTTGGTATTATTGGGTCATGTTGTTAATTGCTTATTTTGGAGGAGATATAATCCTTTTATCTCGACTGCTTATATTTTATATTTATAGCATATCTTTTTTATATCTCATTTTACTTGTCTTCTTACCACTAATAGCGTATTCCCACCTCTTGTGACTACAAAGTCTAAATAGCGCATACTCAATTACATTCACTTTATTGCATTATAATATTATGTGGGTTAGGTTATGATGGCTTACATTTCTTTTGATATGCTCGAAGTTGCACGTGCGTACACACTATGAACCCCGTCTTCCATGTGCAAATGCATGTGCCCATTTGATTCATGCTCGTTCGACTCCATAAAGCAAAATAGATCGTTAGAGACCTAATTAAGTATTATCTGTTTTTAATATTTTAATTTTTATATTTAAAAAATATGTCGAATATTTTATGATTATAAAAAGTAAAACATTTAAATTTATTTATCATAACATTATCGATTTTATCAAAAAAATAAAAAGATATTTTTAATATTCTAACTAATGATGATAGATAATGTAAGTGGTGATGGAGGACAATGTCGTTGGGAACCAAAGGTGATTGTTGTGGATAAGAAAAGCGACGACGAGAGGTGAGGGTTGCTCTATATCTACATCGATAATTCTTTCATCGCTCGATAACTATATCGATATCGATGCAAATACAGAGTGATAAAATGACCACTCGATAATTGCATCGGTGTAAATGAAGATGCAAAGCAACCTCACCTTTCAGCGCTACTCTCCTCATCCATAACAACCATCTATGGTACTATCATTCTTCACCACCAACTAAAACATTAAAAATATTTTTTTTATCTTTTTTTATTTTCATAATTTCATTAATAAAATTGATAATGTCATGATAAATGGACATAAATATTTCACTTTCGTAATCATAAAAATATCAATATAATTTTTTAAAGTATAGAGATTAAAATACTAAATTAGCTTATTATATCCTAGATTTTTTTTTATCACATCTTTTCACACATAGCTAAGTAGATAATTATTATTTTATTTTTTATTATTTATAAATATTTATTATAATTTATTTATTCATAAAATCATAAGTAGAAAAATAAATATAATGATGTTAACTCCAAGAATCATTCAGGTGGCTCTACTTAGCAGTAGAGGAAGGTCCGCTCTCCACTGGAATCTGATTTAGTACTAGTGGGAGGCTGCTCTAGAAATCAAAAATAAGAAAAATTCAGTAGGAACACCAAAAGTCAACTCAAAATGAATACATGATAAAAAATCAATCATCTCATTGGTATATATTAAATACTTGAATGAGCACTCCCTAACAACGGATGAAGAGGCTTTATCCTACAGGATGAGTTTGTATTCTCCCAACAGTAGATGGAGTGGTGTCCCTTACCAACCAAAGCGAGGACACGTTCCTCCCAACAGTGAATAGAGGAACCATCCAACCGTTAAGTATAATGGTCCGCTAATCCCTGAAGGGAATCGCCCTACCTACTCTTGGTAGGGAAATAATATAATATCACATTGGTCATGTCTATATCGAGATAAAATAATATATTTAAAATATCTCTTTCAAATATCATCAATATTAAATAATATAAATTAGTCCTTAATTGACTTGAACCTTGTTGAATCTCGGATTTTGATGATAAAATCAATTGATAGGTTATTTGATCTAATCCATATTATTGAGTTAAGTGTGCAGGATTAACTACGATAAACAGAAAACACAAAGCAAGAATACCGGAGTCGAGTTTGATGAACCTTTAAGAGTTCGATGAATCGTCGGAGATACTGCCGGAACCAACCGAGAAGAAATCGGGAATCTGTTGGAAGTTCGTTGAAGAGATCGTCGGAGGTTCGCAGAGATCACCGAGAAGTCTCAAATACTCTTTAAAGTCATCACAAGTTCGGGGAGCGTGCTTGGACCCCGTCGAAGGAAGTTCGTCGAAAGCTCGTCGAACAAAACTTGACGTTCATGGGTTAATAAATTGCTTAAGATGTGTTTTGTTATGTAGTTCACTTGTAATTAGGATTAGGATTAAGAAGATAAGCCTATATCCCGGTTAGGGGCCAACTGGGGCCAAAGTCGAGTTGGTTTGGGCTAAAAGAAAGCCAAACCAAGTGAATGGAGAGCCAAAGGCGGTTCCACCGCCCTTTCAAGGTGACACCCTCTGAAGCTGGCGGTGTGGCACTGCTTTCAGTGGCACCGCCAAAGATCGGGAACCCAAAGAGGATTTGATTTTGGAGCCCAAATTTTGGAGCCCAAATTTGAATCCTCTTGAGGCCTATAAATACCCCTCAAATCTCACCGAGATTACAACCTTTTGAGCAGAAGAGTTTGAGAGAAAGATCTTAGAAAAGTGTTAGCTTGCTTTCGTTTCAATTTGCTAGTGTTCACCTCATCTCTTCTCGAAAAATCAGTAGAGAGTGAACTGCTTGTAAAGAGTTGTAAGAGGGTATTTACCCTTCCATTTCAAGAAGCTTGCTAGTGGAAGGTGGGAGCCTCATCAAGAGGGGCCTCACAAGTGGAGTAGGTCATTTGACCCAACCACTCTAACATCGGCAAGTGATCTGTGGTTTTGCGTTTCATTATTGTTATTTATATTACTGCAAATCTTCTTATATGCTCTAGTTCCTTATTACTTTTTTTTGCAAGATATTTAAGAATACGCTTTCAAGTTTAAACTTGTCAAGTTCCGCTCTCTTCATACGAAAAGATTTTTCTAAAACCCAAGTTTTTATCCGCTGCACTAATTCACCCCTTAGTGCTTTGCTTCGATCCTAACAATTGGTATCGAGCAAGGTTATCTCTCATATTTGGTTTAATACCCAAGAGAGATGGCTTACTCCCACATCATGCAAGAGGGCCATTCTATCACTCGTCCACCTATGTTTAATGGGTCTGATTACACGTTATTGGAAGACTCGAATGAGGATCTTCCTTATTTCTATGGATTTCGAGCTTTGGACTATTGTTGAAAAACGGATTTCAAAAAATCTTCTCTTCCATGAGCGAATGGAATGAATCGGAGAAGAAGGTTTTTGCTTTAAATGCAAAGGCTATGAATGCCTTGTTTTGTGCACTAGACAAAAACGAATTTAATCGTGTTTCAATTTGTGATTCGGCTTTTGATATTTGGAGAACTCTTGAAGTCACTCATGAAGGCACTAGCCGAGTGAAAAGAGTCCAAAATCAACATTCTTGTGCACTCTTACGAACTTTTCCCGAATGAAACCAAGTGAGTCCATCGGAGACATGTACACCCCAGGTTCACGGATGTCATCAATGGACTCAAAGTTCTTGGTAAAGATTTTACTAACTTTGAACTAGTAACTAAAAATCTTAAGATCCCTCCCCTAAAAGTTGGGATCCAAAAGTTCACGACCATTCAAGAGGCCAAAGACCTTAAAATATTTCCTCTTGAAGAACTCATTGGGTCTCTAATGACCTATTTAAATGACATGTCAAGCTCATGACGAACTTCGAGAACCCCTTCCAAAGAACAGGAAGGATATGACACTCAAATCACAAGAAGACCACTTGAAAGGAACATCAAGTGATGAGGACAAAGTGACAATGACATTGCACTTTTTGACTCAAAAATTCAAAAAATATTTAAGGAAGAACAAATTTAAAAATAATACAAAAAATAAATTTGAACAAAAGAAGGACCAAGTGATTTGCTATGAATGAAAAAAACCGGACACTACAAGAACGATTGCCCTCAAGCCAAAAAAAAGAGAACACCAAAGAAGAAGGCGCCAAGGCAACATGGGATGACTCAAGCACATCCAAGAAGAGGAGTCCAACACCGAAAGCAAGTTGCTCACTACGCCCTAATGGCCTTCAAGAAGAGGTAACGGATTTAATTAATGCAGATTTACCTTATCATGATTTATTAAATGCTTTCCATGAGTTATTTGATGAATGTAAGACAATTAGTAGAAAATACAAATTGCTAAGAAAGGAGCATGATAGTCTTACGTGTGCTTTTCATAAATTAAAAAAACTGAATATCATGATTGTCTAGCTCAATGTGTTAAATGCCATGATTTAGAAACTCTCCAAAATGAGAACTTAGTACTTAAGGACACCTTGAAGAAATTCGAGGTAGGTAGCAAGTCCTTAAACATGATCCTTACAAATAAGGGTCACGTTCCTAAAAGGAGTGGAATCGGTTTGTGAGAAGTACTCACCAAAAAATCCAACCACCTTCAAGTTAAAGGTCCTATCTTACATGTTCAACATCAAAGCAATTGCAACTTTTGTTGCAAATATGGACATATAACTTACCAATGTCCATTCAAGAAAATTAGTCCTAATAAATTGATTTGGGTTCCTAAAGGAACCATGATCAAGTCTATGCAACATGATAAACAAGTTAGATTGGTTTTGAGGCACCCAAAAGTAAATGGGTACCTAAAAAAATAATTCCTTCTTGTAGAAACATACACCATCACATGCTAGGAGCAAAAAGATGGTATCTTGATAGTGGATGCTCAAGGCATATGACCGAGATCCATCCCAATTCACCAAGCTCACTAGCATGGATAAGGCTATGTCACCTTCTGGAGACAACAACAAAGGCAAAATCATTGGCAAGGGAACCATAGGTAACAAATCAAGTTTTTCCATTGATGATGTGTTACTAGTTGATGAATTAAAACATAATCTATTGAGCATTAGTCAATTATGCGATAAAGGTTATATCGTTAGATTTGAATCAAATATATGCATTATTGAAAAACCAAATCATAACATGACTATGATTGCTTTAAAACAAAATAATGTCTATACCATCAATCTTGATGAACTAAGTAATGAAATGTGTTTCTCCCATAAATGATGATGCTTGGCTTTGGCATAGGAGATTAGGCCATGCAAGCATGAAAACAATATCTAAAATCTCATCTCAAGAATTAGTAACGAGGGATTCCGAATATAAAGTTTATTAAAGATAAGGTATGCGATGCATGTCAACTAGGGGAAACAAATAAAAACAAGCTTCAAACCAAAAAATCAAATTAGCACCACTAGACCGTTACAATTGATCCATTTGGACTTATTTGGACCAATTGATACAACAAGTCTAGGTGGAAGCAAATATGCTTTTTGTGATTGTGGATGACTACTCTAGATACACTTGGACCTATTTCTTAGCTCACAAAAGTGATTGTTTCAAGTGTTTCTCAAAATTTTGTAAACTCACTCAAAAACGAAAAAGGGTTCATGATTTCATCAATTGAATTGATCATGGTGGCGAATTTCAAAACCATGACTTCCAAAATTTTTTGTGAAGTTAATGGATACAATCATAACTTCTCCACTCCGAAAATCCCCAACAAAATGGAGTAGTTGAAAGAAAAAAAATAGAAACCTACAAGAAATGGCAAGAACTATGCTAAACAAACATAGTTTACCTAAGTATTTTTTGGGCTGAAGTAGAATACTGGCTTGCTACATCATGAATAGAGTCCTAATAAGACCTTCCTTATCAAAAACTCCCTATGAATTATGGAATAACAAAAAACCAAATATTTCCTATTTTAAAGTTTTCGGTTGTAAATGCTTTATTTTAAATGAAAGGGATGCCTTAGGAAAATTTGATGCAAAATCCGATGAAGGCATTTTTCTTGGTTACTCTTCCGTTTCAAAAGCTTTTGGGTTTTTAATAAAAGAACCTTAGTAATTGAAGAGTCTATTCATGTAGTTTTTAATGAAGTCTCAAATTTTAAGAAAAAAATGATTTTGATGATGATCTTGGTTTTGATAATTTGAATTTAAATGAACCCCCCTCCTCAAAATAGCAACTTGGATGCACCTTCTTCCAAATTTCCTTACCTAAGGAATGGAAGTATATAGATGCTCATCCAAAGGAGCTAATTATAGGGGATACATCTAAAGGGGTTCAAACTCGTTCCTCTTTCAAGAATTTTTATGCTTAATGTGCTTTTCTCTCTCAAATTGAACCTAAGTGCATTGACGAGGCCATAAAAGATGATTTTTGGATTATTGCAATGCAAGAGGAACTGAATCAATTTGAGAGAAACAAGGTGTGGGAGCTTGTTCCTAGACCTAGTGACCATTTAGTCATTGGTACTAAGTGGGTCTTTAGAAACAAGCAAGACGAAAAATGGTATCGTGGTTAGAAACAAGACTAGATTAGTGGCCAAAGGTTTCAACCAAGAAGAAGGTATCGACATTTAAAGAAACCTTTCGCTCCGTGGCTCGATTAGAAGCCATAAGGATGCTCCTTGCCTATGCTAGTAGTTATAATTTTAAACTATTTCAAATGGATGTCAAAAGTGCCTTCTTGAATGGTTTTATTTCCTCAAGAAGTATATGTCGAACAACCTCCGGATTTGAAAATTCTCTTCTTCCTAATCATGTATTCAAATTGACTAAGGCTCTCTATGGCTTGAAACAAGCTCCTAGAGCTTGGTATGAAAGGCTTAGTTCTTTTCTTATTTTAAATAATTTTACCAAAGGCAAGGTTGATACTACACTTTGTTTATTAAACATTTTGAAAATAATTTTCTTATTGTACAAATTTATGTTGATGATATTATTTTTGGCTCTTCGGATGAATCACTATGTGAATCATTTGCCAAATCTATGAGTCTTGAATTTGAAATGAGTTTAATGGGGAATTAACTTTCTTTTTAGGATTACAAATCAAACAACTTAAGGATGGTATATTTCTTAACCAATCTAAATATACATTAGAATTGTTAAAACGATTTAACATGGATAATTCAAAAAGCAATAAACACCCCTATGAGTACTTCGACTAAGTTAGATATGGATGAAAATAGTGAAAACTTCGATCAAAAAACATATAGGGGAATGATAGGTAGTCTACTCTACCTTACCGCTACTAGACCAGATATCATGTTTAGTGTAGGACTTTGTGCTAGGTTTCAATCAAATCCTAAACTATCTCATCTTAAAAGTGTTAAAAGAATATTTAGGTATCTTAAAGGAACTCCAAATTTAGGCTTATGGTATCCAAAATCTGAAAAATTTGATTTAATGGCCTACGCGGATGCCGATTTTGGCGGATGTAGGATAGATAGAAAGAGTACATCCGAACATGCCAATTTTTAGGACATGCACTTGTTTCTTGGACTTCCAAGAAACAAAATTCAAAGCACTATCTCTACTGGAGCCAATACATTCTTCTTGAGTGCATGTCTTTGCACAAGTTGTTTGGATGAAAAATACATTGGAAGACTATGGAATTCACTTTAAAAATATTCCCATAAAATGTGATAATACTAGTGCCATATGTCTCACTAAAAAATCCAATTCAGCATTCTAGAACTAAGCACATCGACGTTAGGCATCATTTCATCTGCATCATGTTTCTTAACAATAATGTTGTTCTAGAATTCATCGACACACGAAGCATCAATTAGCAGACATATTCACAAAAAAGCCTTGAATGAAGATCAATTTGAATTCATTAGAAGGGAATTAGGCATGTTGAATTGTCCCTAAAATGAGCTTCACGAAAAAATGACTCGTCCTTTTCCTTTCTTTTTGTAGATTTGATTTCTTCTTTCTTCTTCACTTCAAAATGATCTATTAAAGTATAACTTATTATCTTGAGGGAAGCAAACAAAAGGGGAGAGGAAGAAAAATTTTTTTTTTTCCTCCACGGGATGCCAGCCGGTGGCACCGCCAGAATCTGGCAGAAGACCACTGGCCTTCAGGCCAAGGCGGTGACACCGCTTCGGTTTAGCAGTGGCACCGAAACGACCCTTATTAACCCGAGGGGTTAGGGCCGCGGCGGTGACACCGCCCCCAACCCAAGAAAAGCTCTCCCATCATCCTCTAACCCTCATTCTGCCTCTTAGAAGCACTCGAGAAGGTTTCTTGGTGGTCCAAGCCTTCCATCTCTAAGCATAATCTCCATAAGGTAACACTTGAAATCCTTCCTTTTGATATCTCATTCCCTCTTTTCCTTTCTCTTTCCTTTGCTTATTTTTCACAATTTCATCATCATCTTGTCTAGATAATGGCTCCTAAGAGATCAAAAGGAAAAAAAAGGATTGAAGGAGATTCATTTGACCATGATCTTTTTAGATCAAAAGAGGTAGCCCTAGTTTTCCAAAATTTGAAAGACGAGGTATCCATAAGGGAAAATATGTTGACTTGGATGAACTAGAAGACTTAGATCCCATTAGGTATTTTGCACACCTAGAAGCTCTACCACTATCAGAAAACTAGATGAACCAATCTATCCAAGATTAGTTAGATTGTTCTATGCCAACCTATATGAGGACAATAATAGCCTAAGCACTTACCTTCTAGGAACACCCATTAGAATATTTGACAACACCATTTGTGAGCTAATTGGCATAACTGAAAAAAGATAGAGGATGCTATTTTAAAGGTAAATGGGACGCCAACTCAATAGGAGCAACCTATACCGAAGTCAGAGAAACAATCTTTGCAAATCCAAACCTTGACTTCCTACCCAAGAGTTGTGAACACTTATCAGCCTTTTAACGCTAAAATTCTTCATCACATTATCACAAGCATCATATTCCCCAAACAATTTCATCTTGACGAGATAAGTCAAATTGAGATGAGTACCATGTATTGGATTATGACCGGTCAGGATAATTGTTTTGGGTACTCAATTCGCAACACATGCAGGATATTATGGGCAAAGATACTATTCTCGCCATATGGGAGGTTAATCACTAGATTTCTTCATGCTTATGACATTTGCATCCCACCCGGATGAAGAATCTATTCAAAATGATAAATATAACATAATAAATAAAAACCTCAATGAAAAGACTTAGGTGCACCTTTAGCAATGGCATATGGGTTAGGCAGCCTAGAAGGACGGATCCAATTCCTCCACAAATAGAACACCCCAAAACACCAATTCTTATGGGAAATGAATCTCCTCCTAGTCCTTTTTTTAAAAAGACACCTTCTTCCCTATTTCCTCATCCAAGATCAGATCATGGCAGAACTGTCTCAGCTCAAATCACAAAGAAGAACTGATTCAAAATCAACAAGTTGAAATTTTGAAGACACTAGGACAACTGAATGAAAAAATGGATATCATGTATCGAAGATTGTGGATTACCTCCTAAGGATTAAACCGATGTATCTTTTAATTCTGTTACGTTTGCTTTTAAACAACAAGTTCAAAGGATAATCGATCCTTCCTTTTAGATAACTACTGGTATCTTTTAAGTATGTCTTGATCTCTTTGCTTTCTTTTGGATAAACTATTTCGCAAATTTCAATGATAAACCTTGTTAAATGCTACTTTTTCGATGGCTTGTCTCTTTTTGTTGATGACAAAGGGGGAGAAGTGATGACCTACACCATAATGATAGCATAACTTATATGGATTTCAAAAACTTGTGTGATATGATTGACTTATATGCCTTGCAAAATCCTTGAAAATATCACAAGATTGATTGATCATATCGGGTTATGATTTGAAATATATATTGAAAATCTTTATCTTACGTCGTAGTAAAAATTTGTCCCTTTTCATTTAACTTATGATTTTCATAGAAGTTTTGTATTCACTATTGTTTAAAAGGATCACGATAAGCTCTACGGTTAGAACTTATCGGGGTTATGCTTGAATCCAATGGGATGGAATTCAAGTGGTTTTATCTTCTCATAATATGGTATATAGATAGGGGAGTTATGTTTAACTTGTCATCAATTGATTGTCATCATCAAAAAAAGGGGAGATTGTTGAATCTCGGATTTTGATGATAAAATCAATTGATAGGTTATTTGATCTAATCCATATTATTGAGTTAAGTGTGCAGGATTAACTACGATAAACGAAAACACAAAGCAAGAATACCGAGTCGAGTTTGATGAACCTTTAAGAGTTCGATGAATCGTCGAGATACTTCGGAACCAACCGAGAAGAAATCGGAATCTGTTGGAAGTTCGCCAAGAGATCGTCGGAGGTTCGCAGAGATCACCGAGAAGTCTCACTACTCTTTAAAGTCATCACAAGTTCGGAGCGTGCTTGGACCCCGTCGAAGGAAGTTCGTCCGAAAGCTCGTCGGAACAAAACTTGACGTTCATGTTAATAAATTGCTTAAGATGTGTTTTGTTATGTAGTTCACTTGTAATTAGGATTAGGATTAAGAAGATAAGCCTATATCCCGTTAGAAACCAATCTGGGGCCAAAGTCGAGTTGGTTTGGGCTAAAAGAAAGCCAAACCAAGTGAATCGGAGAGCCAGGCTGCCCCACCGGCTTTGGTCAAGCGTGACACCTCTGGTAAAGGCGGTGGCATCTTGCTTGGCGGCGGTGGCACCGGCCAAAGATCGGAACCCAAAGAGGATTTGATTTTTGGAGCCCAAATTTTGGAGCCCAAATTTGAATCCTCTTGAGGCCTATAAATACCCCTCAAATCTCAAATGAGATTACAACCTTTTGAAAGCAAAGAGTTTGAGAGAAAGATCTTAGAAAAGTGTTAGCTTGCTTTTCGTTTCAATTTGCTAGTGTTCACCTCATCTCTTCTCGAAAAAATCAGTAAGAGAGTGAACTGCTTGTAAAGAGTTGTAAGAGGGTATTTACCCTTCCATTTCAAGAAGCTTGCTAGTGGAAGGTGGGAGCCTCATCGAAGAGGGGCCTCACAAGTGGAGTAGGTCATTTGACCGAACCACTCTAACATCGGCGTGATCTGTGGTTTGCGTTTCATTATTGTTATTTATATTACTGCAAATCTTCTTATATGCTCTAGTTCCTTATTACTTTTGCTGCACATATTTAAGAATACGCTTTCAAGTTTAAACTTGTCAAGTTCCGCTCTCTTCATACGAAAGATTTTTCAGAAAACCCAAGTTTTTATCCGCTGCACTAATTCACCCCCCCCTCTTAGTGCTGCTTCGATCCTAACAAACCTTAGTTCAATCAATCCAATCGAACTTGATTTACTAGAACCTAACTGAATCGATCTCTGATCCTTATTTAACTAATCTAGAACTACCTTAAACTAGTATAACTCGGACTAGATTAAATTTGATTTAGGTTAAAGATAAGTCAAACCAATTCAGAATTATCTTGAATTGATCTAGACCAATCTAAGTCTAGTTTAGTTGACTCAATTTCAACAATTACATAATATCGGACTAGGCTAGGCCGACTTATATATTAGTTATATATACTACACATAACTGTGCACGGACCATAGTAGGCTGGGCTAATCTTGGCCCATGGATTGGTCATATGCGTCATACATGACTGCCTATGTTGGGTTGGGTTGGGTTAGCCTACAGATGAGGGACTGACCCGAGGGTTAGGCCTGGCCTATGGGTTGGCCCTAATTTATTGATTGAGCCTAATCAATGGATTGTGTCCTGACCTATGGATTGAGCCTAGTTTACGAGTTGTTCTAACTCATGCTTATCTAATTTCATTATAACAATATATATTCAGTAATAATAATACATTAAAATATAACAACATATTAAAGAATAAGATTGAAAGATAAACTTGATATTCTAAATTTAATAAGAATTAGAAACATATTTTCAATATATATGACATTAATAATTTCAATATGATCTAATCAAATAATAAAATTCTAAATCTTAATAGGGATAAAAAAATTTAGATAATATATTATAATCTAACAATAAAAATTTTAACAATTAAATGATTAAGAAATATATATTTTTTGAACTACTCATAGTATATTTTAATTTAGATAAGATTAAAAGGTAAACTACGATACAAGAAAATAATATTCTTAATCCAAATATAAAGAATCAAATATCATGTATTCAATACATAAAACATGTATAATTTCAATATATTTAAATCCAAAGAAACCTTTAAGAGGATTGAAGAATCCCTTAAAAACTTCACATAACATATCTTAATCTAATAGTGAATATTTTGACATTAAAAAAATAATAAATATTTTTAAACTATAAAAAAAATTAATATTTAAGTAATTAAAATAAAAAAAAAACTTTTAATTTTAAGAAAGATATAAAAATCTATCTCTTATCAGCATAGTGTAACTCTTTGTTCCTCCCACTATTGGACTCGGTTAAGTGAGAACGAACGAGAGAAACCCTCCCTTAAATAAGACGAGGTGATTCTCTATTAAAAAAAAATATTTTTATTTTATTATATTTATTTAATATGAATATTTCTATTTAATATATTAACAAATATAATATTATCATATTTGAAATACTTAATTGTCATTCCCTAATTTGTATTAGCAAATAAGAAAATAAGATTAATTTTCCTAAATTATAATGACAAGCAAGAAAATAAAAA
This sequence comes from Musa schizocarpa, assembly GCA_900464855.2. Classification (NCBI taxonomy): domain Eukaryota; kingdom Viridiplantae; phylum Streptophyta; class Magnoliopsida; order Zingiberales; family Musaceae; genus Musa; species Musa schizocarpa. The sequence goes on from LS990919.1 coordinate 42,185,937, forward strand.
TTGATTCCTATGATCGTCACAATCTTATTAAAACCAAATCCGTTTAAAATCTTGGCGAAGATCTAAAATACAATCTCATCATGGGGAATAGAAACGGAACTTTCTTTTTTTTGAACTCATATATAAGGAACTCAGAAAAAAAAAATCATCCCCAAAATTTCGATCAAAGCAAACATATGCCAAACATGAATACCCCCTGAAGCCACGGGCAGAACACTTGGCATAGAGACCCAATCTTGAGTGAAGAAAATAGACAAGTTCGTACTAGCCATTACACATTAATCAACTTTTCTCTTAATCATCATAACATTATTAATCATTATTATTGTTATGAAGGGAGAACGGCCCATACACATCAATTTAACCTAAGTGTATTATTTTCATGGGCCGATCCAGCCCATTAAAAGGCCCAATACTAATTGGCAAACTCGTGTTTAAGGAAATGAAATCCCAATATATTTGGCACATAATTTAAAGTCTATCTTCCATTTTCATTTTATCTATCTGTCTGTCTGTCTGTCTATATTTGTAAGTTGTGACAAGAAAAATTATTTTTCTTATATTATTTATTTATTTATCATCGCCATCATCATATTTTGAAAAAGTGATAGAGGTTTTTAAAGAGTATCGAGGGATTAATATTTGCATACATATTTCATATAAAATACGGAAATAAAATACCCATATCTTTTGGCACATAATTTTGAAGTCTATCATCTTTTTTTTTTTATTTGTCTATCTATTTTTCTCTGTTTGAATGTTTGTCTGTTTGTGCACATATATCTATATATAAATATATTAATTTTATTATTATTAAATAATTAAAATATTAAAAAAAAAACCATTCTTTGGGTATTTCTCAATCGATGCTCTCATTTTATATTTTTTTCAAACAATACTTCTAATTTGAAAAAAATACCCAAACTATCAATTTTTTTTTTGTTGCTATTATAGTGTTTTAATAAAAACGCTATAGATGAGTTAAATGCAATCAAAACATACTAGAAACCATTTGGTATATCATACTTTGATTCAAAGAAATATTTATAATAATTTATGAATAGTATCACCAAAATATAAGAAAAAATTAGTTTGTTACCATGTTCTAACTATTAATAAAATAAAATAAAATAAAATACTACAAATGATCTAAATGAACTTCTAACCTCAAATAAACAAATTGTAAACCTAAAAATATGGTGTTGCAATGGTTTATGAGTAAATACAATGTAATGTCACTCATAGTATTTTTAATATATTAATAAAACACTATAAATATCATTGAAAAATACTATAAATGAGTCAAATGAAAAAACAAATAAAAGAACAAGTAAAAAAAGAGCCAGAAGACTTTGCACACAAAGCTGAAGTGGTAGGTGCAAATCGATCGATTAAACTATGACCACTCTTCCCTTTATTGGATCAATTAAATATGAGCTTGTCGACAAGCATTAGGTCAATTAAATTATTTCTTTGGTAGTATAACACAAAGCGTATGCATGTATACATATATATGAATTTTTTGGTACGTACTGATATGATTAATGTGACATCAACAACACCATCACATATCTGCCATGGAATTGATCTCAATCTCTTTCGGAAAAGGCAAATAATAATAATTAGGCTAAAGAACACCAACATAGACAGTTCTATAGTCCTCAGAGAGAGATCATGATGCGTTTTCTAACTTGATATGATGTGCTTATATATTTCATATCAAGTTTCCGTTTTTATTTTTCGGAAATGAATCGTCAACATTCCTGTTTAATCCAATATCGTATATGGATAAAGACTTGAATGGTGATAAAAATATCATGATAGAGACACACATGGAATAATACTTCTTCTTTTTTTAGATTCTCAATCAATCTATGGTATTCGAGTAGTTGATCCGATTACATGATTTGAGTGTATAAATATTTCTTAATCAATCCTTTTCACAATATATTCCTCGATTATACGGTAGAAGAGAACTACCATTCGCTTGTCACCTTCAGATGCACTCAGTTTTCCAATATCTACGTATACTCAGATGTCATCGTAAGAAATCCAAGTGAAGCTGTTTACTACTTCTTTCTCAGCACGGAGTCTTCAGTAGGCAAGTGATGATTCATCTCTCTCTCTCTCTCTGTCTCTCTCTGTGCATTTAAGGTGCATTGTCGAGTACGTAAAATAACATCCATGACTCGAGCTCCCCAAATGCTTTGAATCGAAGTGGAACGAATGACACTCCATCTCATACTTGCATCACATCAGAAACAACACAGTGTCACAGCACACCGTAACGTTGTCAACGACCAAAACCACCCGTCATTGACTCGCGCTTCTTTTATGCTACGAAGAAGGACTTGAAATGGTCGATAGGAGGGAGAGGAGGACAAGTGCTCGGCAAGAGGCACAAGTCGTACGCATACGTATGCCTGGGGAACGTGACACGCTCGCTACTGCCTTGAGTCCTACGGCTTCTGCCTTTCTTGAATCGAAGAGCTACTTCCCATTAAACAAACCAGGCTGACTTCACGGAGTTTGACTGTTCAACCTGAAGAAAGCCGATTCCCACTCGGAGTTTCCTACTTGGTTAAGCCTCCCCATGGAGATCAGCAGGATGTGGCGGCAGACAGCAGGTATTAGGGTTACATATATGAATAGGTTTGGAATATTAGACGATCGGAGAGCTGTCAGTCATAACACAAACATCTTAGTTTAGAAGAAAGAGAAGCAAGTTCTTCATCTTGCGTTTGCGGAATGATGGAGGAAACAAAGTAATTTTCCTTGAGAAGAATAATGCCATACTCGTGCTTGACATATACTGAAGTAACTATCGGTATCAGAGAAAATGGAGCTTTGTATTTGCTAAGATGATATGCTATTGACAAGTCTTTTTTGGATGATCTGAAAACTACCGATTATATCACAAACAACTTGTTTCAGTGAGCAAAAGAATGAAAAGGAAATAGACAGATTCTCTATCTTGTGTGCTTAGAACAAGGAAGGAAACAAGTAAATTTCCTTGAAAAGACTTATGCCATGCTTACACTGAGACCTATCTATATACGATGATCTTTAAATAAATATTATGTAAAGTGGAGCTTGTTGTTCTGAGTGGTCTGTGTATTTCTTTTAGGTTGGTAAGTATTTATAGGTTTTTAGAGTCAAGGATACAAATTTGACAACACTTCTATATATCAAAAAGACACTCTAAAAACTAGAGCTTGATTATTTTGTAAATACTCCATCTATCTCTAGGTTTCGATCGGGGATGTGGAAAAAACACTTTTATGTACTTTCACGATTTCTTTCAAATTTTTTGAATAAATAAAAAATTTTAGAATTTATATGAGAATTTGTAGAAGACGAACTGAGTTAATTCAATAGATCATTTAGCTTTAGTTTGTTTGAAGAACCAAACTACGTAAAAGTTACAGGAGAAAGAAAAATCTTTGATTAAAAATCAAAGAACACATAGATTTTTTACTATGTGAGGAGATTAATTAATTACAAGTCCACAACTCGAGTATAAATTCATATATATATATATTTTTTTTCTTATCCTCTCTAGATTTACTAAAATGTCTAAAGTATTTTCTCACATCTTTCTCTCCATCGCAATCTGGAGGAGATATATGAGGTATTTATGGAATAAATAAAATATATATATATTTTTCATATTAAATTTTCTTATCCTCTAAAATATCTATTGACTTAGAATTCTTCTGATAGCTTCAACTTCAACTGTATCTTCGATGTAGACTACAACTGGGAGTATGTTTTTCTGGCAGATTATAATTGAAGACACTGCAATCCGTGCATCCACACCTCTCGAGCTGCTTTCATGATATCATGGCACCGGGAGCGACGACACATCACGCAACTTGCTCTTCGCTTCACCACCTTGCAAAGACTTCCATGGAAGAACATGACAAACCCACCTGTATCCATCGCTCAGGTCTCTCCGTGCAGTGAGGTAGTAGAAGACTGCCACTTCCTGCTACGTTCAGAATAAACCTCTCTGTGCTCCTACCAAGTGATGCTCGTGCTAATCTATAAAAGTATTTGTCACGTAGACGGTATGTGGTCGATCGGCATCTGTGCTTCCTCGGGGAAAATTCAACCCGGCATGGCAGCAGACTCATCTCTTCGAGTCGATGCCAGAAAAAGAAGCTTTTCACGTTGACTGGGAAGCTTGCATGTGAGGTGGACTTTCCGTGAATCCACATGATATTTTAATTCCTTTTGGGTTGGTGTCACCTAACTCTCGAGCTCACAAGAGATGAGACGGTCAGCCATCGGCAAAATAAGATATATTATAAGTATTAATTAATTAAAAATAAAGATAAATTATTATAAAATTTTAAATAAGATTATTTTGATCGAAAGGATTCTCTTAATTAATTATTATAAATTTTTTATTTTCGACTATAGATAAATATGATCTCTTAGGGATCATATATATATATATATATATATATATATATATATATATATATATATATATATATATATAATAATTAGATATGTGGATTATATGAATGTACGAATATGTGACATGATTGAGAGATTACATATCTTCTCTCATGTGTGTACAAGGTGAGTTTAATTTTGTTTGTAAATCGATATCACTATCCATTTTGGATCCGCCGATAGTAGTATACATTATAAATTTAGATATATTATTATTTGATTTTATATTTTGATATTAAAATTATTTACACAATCATAACATGATTTTTATGCTTATATCCTCTCTAAATTAATGATATTAAGTACCTCAAATCCCAAGTGATAATAGGAATGTAGCAATCGGCAAACACAACACCAACACCTTATCTCATCTTACAGATAAATATGATATAAATATTAATTTGTATATCAAAGTTTTTTAAAATAATAATTTACCAAATTTTTTTTAATATAATAATTTGTATAATAATTCCAATATTTTTGTGGGGGTAAATCGGGCTTAACCTTTTGCCTCCAAAATGGATCCATGTGCGGCTGACCATTTGACCATGGACTTATCAGTACCCGAAAAAAACAAATGCAGTCAAGAGAACCTTTTTGAAGTGAGCCACTATGCCATGAACATGTGTTGGCACTTCAATGTCTCACATTTATTTCAGCCACAAACGGCGTGTAATTGGTTTGATCAGGTAATTAACCTGACTTGGTCCTTTGCATGGAAAAGTATGACCGGGAAGAGAGAAGAGAGGTGCCTTGTCGCGTCAGAAACTTGAGATGGAAGGGCGCATCGAGAGAGTCACAGTGAGTGTGACCGTGACAACATCACACAGCACCGCCAATGTACCCCTGTTTCCACGAAGCTACAAAGCGGTGACATCACCTTGGACTCGTTATCACACGTTGGCAATTGGACGCCGTGATATATAGCCGACGGACGCCTGATGTGGCTTTGCGAAGCTAGGGTGGATGAAGGAGAGGAGGAGGAGAGCAGAGTTAGGGTGGTGAAACCGTGGGAGAGAGAGAGAGAGAGAGAGACGATGGGCAGGGCTCCTTGCTGTGACAAGGTGGGCTTGAAGAAGGGAGCATGGAGTGCGGAGGAGGACAAGATTCTGGTCGACTACATCCAGCAACATGGCCATGGAAACTGGCGAGTGATGCCGAAGAGAGCCGGTAAGTCTTGAGTTGAGTACGTGATTAGCTTCGTCATGCATGCTATTGCGTACTGAGACGGTCGGACCAACTCTCTTCAGGGCTGTTGCGATGTGGGAAGAGCTGCAGACTGAGATGGACCAACTATCTCAGGCCGGACATCAAACGAGGAAACTTCACCAAGGAGGAAGAAGATACCATCATTAGCCTGCATGGGGAGCTTGGGAACAAGTAAGTTGATCATAAGCCGGTCTCTAGCATTGTTCATGTTCTTCCTACATCCGTTTCATTTACTCCGATAAAAGAGGTGATGTGAATCTTCTCCTCCTTTTCGGACACACAAAAAAATGCATCTTTATCTCCTGGCACATAAAGATCATTGCCACGAGGATCACATGAGCACTGGATATGCAGATTCGTACACGATATTCCATGTTCCCTCTACGGCAGATCTGTTGTCTGTCAGACGAGGAATCAAATCTTGTGATTAGGATTCGATAGAGTTTCTTACGCAGTCTTCTGCCTCCCTGTCCACAGATGGTCTGCGATTGCGGGAAGCTTGCCGGGCCGAACGGACAACGAGATCAAGAACGTGTGGCACACCCACTTGAAGAAGCGCATGGATCCCAAGGAAGCGACGCGTGCGCCCAAGAGGGAGAGGAAGAGGAAGAAGAAACGTGATGCCAAGGACAAGCTGGAACCGGAGCAAGAAAACCAGCGGCCGGACGCAGACGCAGCTCGTCGTAGTCCGAGACGCGATGACGCAGGGCTCGTCGAAGTGTCACTGGAACAGTCCTACAGCGGCTTCTCGTCCGCCGCCACCGACTCGTCCGTGATGTCGGGAGACGCTACCGTGGACGCCAAGGACGAGAGCTTCACCTCCAAGGAACTCAAAGAGATCGACGAGAGCTTTTGGCTGGACGCGTTCGCCGTCGATGGTTCATTGCAACTCCCTCCTGCAGCAGTTGCAGACAGTGCGGCCTTCAGCGACGACATGGAGTTCTGGCTGAAGGTGTTCATGGAAGCTGATCATTTAGAGGACCCGTCGCAGATGAATCCCGCGAATGTCCATCTGAACTAACATCGATTCTTCCGGTGTTGTAGATTGCTCGATTGCCAAACGTGTGTAGTGAAAATAGCCATTGAAGATTAGACTTGATGAAGGATTGGAAATAGGAATAAGACACTGTAAAATATTATGAGAACTGACACTTACCATCTTATTGCCACAAATCAATGTTGATTATGCTATATAATATATCAACGAGGACAGGAAATGGTTGGCCGCACATCGAAATCTCAAGCACAAAACATCTTTTTTAGCCTGAGAAATCTTTCGTGTACATCTGTGATCTAATCAGTGTTCCTCGAATCAAGATTTTCCTCAGATCGTTTATACTATCTACAATCTGAACCTTCCTCTTAGATTTCCACGGAGATATCAAGTAATCTAACATCCTTTGTAGCGCTGTCTCATTCCTTCTTCGTCTTCTGCTTCTAATAAAAATGAAGCTTTTCATGATCATCTTTTTTTATTTTTGGTTCGGTTTCCTGAGGATTGAGAGTAAAGACAAAAGAAGAAGAGATGGAGAAGCAGCAACAGAGGAGAAAAATAGAAGACGTTAACGAGAAAATAATTAAAATAAATAAAACAAAAAAAAAAAGAATTCCATTTCCTGAGGGATGAGAATAAGTAGCAAAGGAAAACAAAACAAATACAATATAACAAATGAAAATAAAATAAAATAATAATTAAAATAGACCACCGAAAAGAAAAAAAACTGGTGAAGGAAACAAAGTGTTCTTTTGCAGTATAAATACGAATTCTATAGTGGCTTGCGTTTATAACGGGTGATTTAGGTAATATCATGTAACGGGTGATATAATTGTAACGCTATATAATGGAAACCCCCCAAAAAACGGCACGTGCAAACAACGTTATAATCGTTCCAACGGCTAGAGGTAAACCGTTATATGGACTCCAGTCCGTCCTGTTTCCCAGGTTTTCGAGAGCCGATAGCCCCCGAATCCTAATCCTCTAATCCTCCTCCGAGACATGGCGACGACGACGACGACGATCGTATCCCGGTGCCCATTGCTTCACTCAATCGGTCAGAGGAGCCTCACAGTGATTCCGGCGGCTCCACTGGGCCCCTCTTTCATTAGGTATCCCAGCGAAACTTACCGTTGGCTTGTTGTGACGCTCTTTTGGGTGTGATTTCTAGTGTTACTTGATCTCCGGCAGGTTCTTTGGAAGACCGACGAGTCAATTACGGATAGTATGTATGGCGTCGTCTGCTGCAGGGAACCCATACGAGAGTGGTGATGAAAACCCATACGTGTTAGCACATATGTTCTCCAAATTTATCAGTCCAAGCTGCGCGACTGTTTGTAACGATTTGGTGGCAGATAAAAGGGTTTGATATGGTGAGACTGCATATACAAGAAAGCGTAAGGATGCAGAGCGAAGGGGAGATGAAGTATATGTTGCCAAAGTAGGTTATGAATTACTAGTTTAACTTGCGCTGCGGTTGTATGGTATCTTAAACGAGCTTGTTTTGCTGTCTTCATTGCTTCTAATTATCTGCTTACTGTGTTTAACATGTTATCTGTACTCTTTATTACTTTTCCTGTTAATTTTGCTTGGTAACCATTAGTTTATCTTTCTTGTTTCAGCTAGAGAAGGCTTATGACAGAATTATGATGTCACAGCTACAGAATAGGAAAGGTTTGACATTTGGGTCATTTAAGATCATATTATTTTATAACTTTCCTTTTCTTTATTTTTCTTGGTGCAACAGTTGGAGAATCAGCTAGATATGTGTCTCTCTTCAGAAAAAATGATTTTCATAAGTGCATGATTACTTTATATGTATCTTCAACATTCTTCTTTATGATAGTATAAAATTGATGCTGTCTTAGAACTTTGTGTTGGTGGCATGTTGAACTTTGTGTGGCACTTTTGACTTCTCATTCCACTATTTGAACTTTTTGGACATTGATTCAAAATTTTAAAATATTACTTGGCACTATATAGTTTCTCAAAATATTTTTGGATAATTGGATATGTTCTTCATTACTGTGATCCAAAATCTATGGTACTTGTTGCATCTCATTGATTTAGAGTTCTTTTGTTGCCTGATGAGATCTGGATATTCCAGCTAGCAATGATACTACTTTTGGTTTTGTCACCAGGTTTAGTATTTCCAAGCTATCATGCCTTGATAACATGAAGAATGAAATACACCAACATATCCTGCAATACCTACTAAGTAAATAATCAGAACCTAGTAACTTCATGGATGCGATTAACTAGATGGGAAGATATGGCCTAGTAAATTACAATATGGGTAGATATCAAATTCTTAGAAAATCGTGTGCAGTTGCAAAATTTGTTTCGAGTTATAGGGTGTTTGCTTTACAGATTTTTATTGGATGTCCATGGTGACATAATTTGTTTATTTAGCTTGTAGAACATTTTCAGAATTTCTTTTGCTCATTGTCTGAGGAACACTCTCGATGTATGATAAATCTTACTGTGTATGTGGTGCAAACTGGTATGAACTCTTTATTAGGTTGTGGTTTTTTATGTAACTTCCTCTGAGGGAACTGGCAACAGATGCATGGTTTTCTATGTGTTGGATTTCTTTTCCTACTTTATGGTGAATGTTTGTAGTCAATCATGTTTTGCTTTTGTTTCAGACATCTTGTTTTAGTGGTTTTTACCTTACATTATATATTTTGATACTTGTTACATAACTCAGGTGTCAAAGGATATCAAGTATGCTGATAAGCAGCCAATAGTATCCTGGGGTCCAAGGTACTTGTTTGAATTATGCATTGAAATGGGCCTGTTTTTTCTAATTATTGCTATATGGTTCATAAGTGTTTCATTCACTTAAAAAATATATATATTGTTTTAGTGGTTTTTACCTTACATTATATATTTTGATACTTGTTCCATAACTCAGGTGTCAAAGGATATCAAGTATGCTGATAAGCAGCCAATAGTATCCTGGGGTCCAAGGTACTTGTTTGAATTATGCATTGAAATGGGCCTGTGTTTTCTAATTATTGCTATATGGTTCATAAGTGTTTCTTTCACTTAAAATAAAAATTTGGTTGTTAGTGCAAAGATTATTATACTGTCTGACACGGATGTAAAATACTATGCCAGAAAAGGCATTGAAATGCTTCTTTCTGGCCTATTCTGAGTTTCTCGATATATGGTTAGGCTAATTTCGGACCGAGAGGTATCAACATACCTTTTCTTATATCTTTGTCGGTTTAGTTTCATTGGCTCTCCACTTTGATATGAATGATCACCACTTTGCTATGTTGATGTGGCAATCCATTGATTGTTTCCGTTAGATGGTGGACCAAGTGGTTATCAAGGAATAGCTTCAAACATGTGCTGTTTAGACGTTCTCCCTTGCAGAATACAGTATGCTACAAGCATGCCTTATTCCATTACACAAAAAATTGATGAAGTTGCAAATTATGAATGACATAGGTGGCATTAGCTTTCTAGTTGTTCTGAGCGGTCAACATAATCCTTGAGCGGTTTGAATAAGATGCGATGAGAAGGTAAACTAACTATGTTACTTAATTATGGAGATTTATTTATAGGCTTCTCTGATCAATAATCAGACTTAAAAAATTATCGAATTAGGTTTTCTTATTATTTTTCCCTAAAAGCTTGAGCTGCTGGTTGACTTAAAAAAGGGTGGCCTATTGCTCCAAAGGTCCTGTCAATATGGGGTCTTGAGAGGATCGATATTTGGATTGCCCGTTTCTTTTTTGTAGTTGAAGATTATCATGGACAATGTATCTTGGAATAATAGAATCATTTTTTTTTATTGATAAGCTATAGTAATTAACAGACAAGGAAATGACAACTCCTTGTAATGGAAGAAATAGTCTTTTTGTTTAATGAACTTTCTTGAACCTTCTATGTTCTTTTTGTCAAGTTTAATCAGGTAAGAAACTTGGGTCCTTTTTTTTTTATGAAGATCATAATATTTTTAAAGTGAACTTCATTTTTATTGATAAATAAAAATGAACTTTCTCGAACTTGCTATATTCTTTTTGTCAAGTTTAATCAGGTAAGAAACTTGAGTCCTCTTTATTGGATAAATGATAAGCTGTATCATTTTTATTGTCTTCTAACTTAGATTAGACTTCTGGTCCATTACGGAAGCTGAATTTTTACATATAGGCATATTATTGATGTTTAAGTGGCTGGAACTTGGAAGTGTGACGGTACCATTATACCGCAAGTGTTTGGAAGGTTGAGATTGGTGTTGGTAGGATAACGTGGTGTCACGGACAAACTTCTAAACAGGGGGTTTGATGTAATGCTTATGTATGTCCGTGTCTTTTGGTATGTTCACGATCAGACAAAGAAGTAGGGGGGCAGGTCAAGGCTTGATAAATCCCATTTTAGTTGGGTGTGGTGGTCATTTAGGCTTGTAATAAAGGTTGTGTCATGTGGACACGTGTGAGAGATTTTCGGGTCCAGAATGGACCATTTTACCCTTTATCAGTGTAACCGTTCGAGCTTGTAAAAGTTTGTTTGTAATTTCATTTGTCTATAAAGTGTTTTTTTGAGATGTTTGCTTGTGGATCCCGAGTGAGGCCTTTTCTCCGTCCCCGTTCTCTCTTTGTGGGACCTAAGGGACCACGGGAGGCTTCGGAGGTCGACCCTTCGGGACGACACGCAAAGGGTGCCGCGACGACTTAAAGCAAAACCAGCCTAAGTCCGCGACGGATGGTATCGAGCGGACAAGCACTCATAAAACACTTAAGACGCAAACGCTGGGGACCTCCAGCAGATCACGTTGAGGCGTCGGCACCACGCCGACCCGTTTGGGGGAAAACGCACGGAGATGTTAGGAAGAGGAGTCGCCGAGGAGCGCATCCGAGATCGGCATTCGAGGAATCACCAACCCTTCGCGCAAGAGGCACCACAGAAACGCATAAAGCTTGGAAGAACGTGAAGCCTTGAAGGTGGGATGGTTGAGTTTGAAGCTACTACCAACGCCGACAACTATACTTGATGGTGCTCAAGGCGCGAGGTGCTTGGTAAAGGACGAGACCATCCAAGGTGGAATGAGAGTTGCTCAACGACCAAAAAAGAGTTATCAAAGCTTCACGAGGGTGAGGGGAATCGCTAGCTCAAGAATTTGGTACTCATACACGGGCTTGTATGCGACGACGGGAATGTTCGTGGCCATCCCAAGGCTTAAAAACCTTCGGTGCCATGGAAGCATCAAACTTTCTCTTAAGACGAAAAAGGATACATCCGTAGGAGGCCGAATGGTGCAACTAGTTCAAAGATATTGCTAGGCCCCGAGGGGTGCAAAGGGGTTAGATTGACGTGGAGTCGTAATCTAGCAAGTGTGTTTTTGCGGAGGCGAAACAACGCACATTTGTTCGCCAGATCGGAGTAGTCCAAGGGGATGGTGGTCTCCAAACGAAGAGAGATGTTGCTCCAACGGACGCTTATCCAGAAGGATAAGTCCCGCTCTCGGGGAGAATCACGCGGGACGAACCTCACAAGTTGAGGAGGAGTACCTCAACAAACAACAACTCCACGGCTCAACTGGTGAAGCAAGCGACGAGGAGTCGCCGCGTGATCTCGCCGAGAAATGCATTGGTGGATGCATTCATGAGATCAAGTGGGGAGTGACCCAAGGCAACACAAATGAAACACACTTGGAGTCGATACGGAGATCTGACTCAAGGGGAGGGTCGACCCGTGAAATGGTGGGCGCGAGGGCCACCATCAACTCAACGCAAAAGCGGAGCGGAGCAACTTGGGTGTAACTCAGAAGTACCCAAGCCGCCAAGGGAGCCATAAAAGTTGGAACACGGAGCGCAGGCACAAAGGCTTTCCTTGGGCAGGTCAAGGACATGAACTCTTGTAGAGGCAAGAGTAAGATCATGTTGTTCCACGGGTCCTTCATTTTGGACGAAATGGACTCATCTTGCATGGTGCCAAAGACGAAAGGAGCTTGGGCACATGCACCTTATCTCTGGAGGAGCATTTGATGGAGGAACTAAGGCTTACTCAATTCATGGAGGCGAAGTTGGGATCGAAGGCCTTAGCACGGGGCAAGAGGGGAGGATCTAAGGCGGGTACTCTTGAAGAATATGCCACGTTGTTGTCATTCAAGTTGCTATAAAAGAGGCGGCTCGCAATGAAGATTGGCCTTGGTAGGGTAGAGGCCCGTGATCCGCATAATGGTGCACTAATCAAGCAATAAGTCGGGAGACTTTAGGGGAGCTACTAGGCGTGGACGGCCCTAGATCGGTGCTTTCATCGCGGTGTGACCCAAGAGTGGGTGGATGAAGGTCGATTACCGGAGGAGCGAACAAAATCGAAGGTAGAGGAGACCCCGCGATGTATTGGCGAGGCCACACATGGAGGGTTCACAATTCGAAGTTTTTCCACAAGGATCGAAATCTGCAATAGAGATGTCATCGAGGCTTACATGGTGCGGCGGATCGTGGTGGAAACGATTGGGCAACGCGATTCACACAACCCAGCCCCCCGGGAGGACTAGATCATCTGGAGGTACGATTGGGAGCTACCGGAAGCTCCACTTGGGTGAACAACACGACGACAAGAAGGGCTATGGATTCAAGGAGTGAAAGCCATGGTACCGCCAGAGAGGCGGGTCTTCGTCGCGTCATCGAATTTTTGCATCGGATGAAAGCCTCGGTCATCTAAGATATACGGGCCGTGTTCCACCAAGGGAAAAGTTCGAATCTGAGTACCAAGAGTCCCATTGGAGGGACTTGATCATACAATGTATGATCGGCAAATGGAGAGTTGGATCGCCCCAGAGCTCATATTCGCTTAAGGGAGCCCGACAAGTCGAGGACAAGGTCGAAAGTAAGTTTAACGCCGCTACCAAGGAAGCTAAGGAGAACGTAATCGGTCAAAACCCTACAACGTGATGGCAGAGGTCGTAATGGGAGTTGCGACCTGTCTCTCCATCGACCGACCGGACCGCCGGAGAACACGAGGTGTTGAAGCAAGGGGTCGAAAGGGGCGAGGAAGCGGCGACGAGTCCGTGAGGGACTTAGCTACCCAAAATCAAGCATCGCTTAGAATGGAGGTGGACTCGGAGGAGTGCCACGAGACATTTCTACCGACGTGAAAAAAAAAGACGCAGATGCGAGGTGACTGGATAGTAGTGCCGGCATGGCAAATGGTACGGTACCGAGAGGCTGGACTTCCGTGAAAGTCATCGATCCCTCGCTTCTCATGGAGGGAGAGCTTGGTTGTAAAAAAGAGGTCGAGGAGGTGGAGCACGCAGAGGCAAACCCAAGCACCGGTGACAAGGTCAAGGGCGAGGCCAAGGAACTTCAGAAGACCGGTCAATGAGTTTCATCAAGATAGTCGAAAGTGAAGGACTTGGGTCATGCAAGAGTGCACGACTAAGAACGGGCAGTAGTCGACGCGATCTTGCCCTTCACTACTCGGGGAGTAGGCGGGGTTGATGGAGAAGACTATGCATAATCCCGGGAGGCGACCAAATCTATTAGAATTACTCCAAGTTGGGGTGAAAACTTCCCCGCATTCCGAAGTTCAATGGCATTGAGAAGGTGAATCACAAAAGAGCTAACTCAACGCTAAAGGAGAGAGTGCAAACACTTCAAGTGCTTCGAAGTGTGAGCAAAGAACAAACGCGAAGGCGAGAACCCACTCGATGCATGGAGTACAACCTCGAGGAGGCTGGCGAAGTCAAGTAACCTTTGCCTTCTCAACCCTTAAGAGAATGGGCTAAACCGAAAATACCCCCCCAATTCTCTTATCTATCCAAAGAGAGGAGCTCTGCAAAAGTTCAAAGACCCTTCAAGATAATGGAAGACAATAGTTGTCAAATCCTCACCAATGGTGATCGATGTTATCGAGAGTAGATTGTCCGTTTTCATTTCCCAAACGAAATGCCAATCGAAAGCGGAAGTGATCTTGAACCTACTTGGATGTGACAACTAAGTGAAAGAAGAGTCAATGAAAGCAAATTTTGTGGAGGAAGGACCCAAATCTTCGAAAGTTCATGAGACGATGCTCGTTAAAAGCTTCAACAAGCATCCACCCATTCAAGTAAAGATGAGGCATTTGAGAGATCAAGCGATAAGGATGGTCTTTTCCTTCATTCAAGGATCCGCGAGAATCAACAAGGATCAACACAACTCACCAACCCCACACCGAGAAGTCGAGTCATTGGTGAGTTGAAGCACATGGCGGATCAAAAAGATTCGACTACTCAAAAAAACAAAGCCATGGAGAGCGGTTGGGAGTCAAAAGGCACATTGTAGCCGGAGCGTAAGATTGAAGACTCAACAAAGGCGAGGAGTTCTTAAAATCGACAAAGGCTTTCAACGAGGACGTCGAAGGGATAAGTGGGGAGAATGTCACGGACAAACTTCTAAACAGGGGGGGGTTTGATGTAATGCTTATGTATGTCCGTGTCTTTTGGTATGTTCATGCATTGTACAAAGATGTGGGGACGTCAAGGCTTGATAGTCCCATTTTAGTTGGGTCGGGTGGCGCTTTAGGCTTGTAAATAAAGGTTGTATCATGTGGACACGTGTGAGAGATTTTCGGTGCAGAATGGACCATTTTACCCTTTGTTGTGCAACCGTTCGAGCTTGTAAAGTTTGTTTGTAATTTGCATTGTCTATAAAGTGTTTTTCGAGATGTTTGCTTGTGGATCCCGAGTGGTGGGCCTTTTCTCTCCTGTCTCTTCTCTTTTTGTGGGACCTAAGGGGACCATGGGAGGCTTCGGGAGGTCACCCTTCACGGACGGACACATGAAGTGTGCCAATACGACTTAGGCAAAACCAAATTAAGTCCGCGGCGATGTGGGGTGTGCGCAGACCCACGAGATGTTCTTATACTGTTTCTAGGAGGACACAGCGACCTCATGAGGATTTGGTTCCTGTCTTGTGAAGTTGAGGACAGAAGGCATATTGCAATAGATATGGTTGCTTGGATATGAGTTTTATTCCTTGTAATGGAAGAAATAGCCTTTTTGTTTAATGAACTTTCTTGAACCTTCTATGTTCTTTTTGTGAAGTTTAGTCAGGTAAGAAACTTGGGTCCTTTTTTTTTATAAAGATCATAATATTTTTAAAGTGAACTTCATTTTTATTGACAACTAAAAATGAACTTTCTTGAACTTGCTATATTCTTTTTGTCAAGTTTAATCAGGTAAGAAACTTGGGTCCTCTGTTTTTGATAAATGATAAGCTGTATCATTTTTATTGTCTTCTAACTTAGATTAGACTTTTGGTCCATCATGGAAGTTGAATTTTTACATATAGGCATGTTATTGATGTTTAAGTGGCTGGAACTTGGAAGTGTGAAGGTACCATTATACCGCAAGTGTTTGGAAGTTTGAGATTGGTATTGGTAGTGTTAATGAACTCTTCTAAGTTCTAACCGTAGTCGAGGTGTCAGCACGGTGTGGTCCAGCTGTCGATGTCCAGAGGTCGTCCCTAGTGACGGGGCCTTCGCCAAGTCGGGTCAGGTTTGGGATCTGCTCCACATGCGATCCTCTTGTCGGTACGTGGTCTGATTCACCGTTGCCGAGCCCTTGTAGACAGGCTCAGGTTGGGAGGGGAGGGGTTTCCCGACTTGGCCTCTCCGAAGATTAAGTCAACGTTGGAGTGGTTTAAAGGAGTTAAGTTTTCTCGAAAAAGCCCCCCCCTCCCTGATTAGGGAGGGTCGACTTTTATACATGCGAGGATGCATTGGTCATACAGGGTCAATTACCTACGATCGGCTCCTCGGGCAACCGGCTTAAGCTTCTGTGCGAACGTCGACTGACCTGCATGGATTGACGTTGCGCGGCGCCGTCCTGAGCTTTCCAGGACGGTTGTACCGGGATGATGTCGTTTCGTACGGAGGCGGTGAGCAACTGCCCGCTGGAGTCTGCGGCGCTACGTGTGTGCTGTATGCCACATCGGCTTTGCAGTTCCACGTCTGCACCATCGTGTTTGCTTGCCTGGGTCCATGTGGGTGATACCAAAATGTGCCCTATCAGGTAGGATAACGTATGGTGTGCAGTACCACCCGAGATGTTCTTATGTTGTTTCTAGGAGGACACAACAGCCTCATGAGGATTTGGTTCCTGTCTTGTGAAGTTGAGGACAGAAGGCATATTGTAATAGATATGGATGCTTGGATATGAGTTTCATTCTATTGATACTGTCCAGACGTCGCTCATGTAATTGTGGCTTAAAATCTCCGGAAACTATATTTATATTTACTCTGGAGTAGTAATATGTTGAAACTGAAATAACAGTCTAATTGTTCTACTATCATATCTCTAACTTAATGATGCATGGTTGACATCTTCTATTTCTAGAATGTCTCAAGCTAGATGCTATTCTGCATCTTTCTATTTTATAAGTAGAGTGGTATTTTGATGCTTGATTATTTTATACTTTGCTTCATCCCCTCGTAGGTATTCTAGATCAGATGTTAAGGATATGCACATCAGTATGGCTATATCTGCAGTCTTTGTAAGATCCAAGATGTTTCAAAGCTGCTTTTTAAAAATTATTTATTGTTATGTATGTCGGAATACAAGGTTGATGTTGCTATTGGTGATTTCAAAGTAACTCTTTATTCTACCATGGTCATATTTACCTACAAGATCAGGTGGACTTGTTAACATTCTATACAAGTATACATTTCTTATTACACTTAGGTTAACGATTTAAGTCATTAATACTAAGTAGTGAAAAATAGTTAACTTGTTTAGCAGTTATATAATTAAGGTTGGAAATTTAGCATCCACCCTACAAATCTGTCCACCCATTTTTTTTTTTTTTTCCACATGACTTGGCTGCAATATCAGCATTAAACTCTGTATAACTTGACAGTGTGCTGGTATATGGTTAGATCAGAAAATTTTGCTTCCTTCAAGGGTCCTAAAGGATGTGCATGACTTTAGTATTTTTATTTGAGATCAATAAAATCCATGCATATTTGATGATTAATTGGTGTGACTATCTAATACCAGATGCAGTTTTTTGAGGATCCTTTTTTTTGGTCCCTGGGGTCCTTTCTTATGTCATGAGTTCTGGATTAACTTGTTCAGAAAGAAAAGCTAATCACAATGTCTTTTCTCTGATGACTTTGCAAACTTGTTGCATCTTTGCTCAACATAATTTTTCTCTAGCTGAATCTGAGTTCTTCTCAAATTAGGTATGGATGTTGACATGCACATTATGGAAAAAGGTCCTAATTAATAATTATTAATAATTACATGACTTTGATGGGGGCCTGGTAGGTGGTTTTTCTTTTTGGTATTTAGGGTTTGGTTTTTATTTGTGAATTTACTTGCAGTTCCTTCAAAAATTG
Organism: Musa schizocarpa; assembly: GCA_900464855.2. Lineage (NCBI taxonomy): Eukaryota > Viridiplantae > Streptophyta > Magnoliopsida > Zingiberales > Musaceae > Musa > Musa schizocarpa. The sequence goes on from LS990919.1 coordinate 42,203,938, forward strand.
TGAACTCATTATATTTTATATAGCTAACTATTGTTGTTTATAGAGAATTCATCCCATCCTAGCGTCATAAGGGTTATTCTCCTCAATCACATTAATTGTTGGTTATCCTCCTTAATCACATTAATTGTTGTCCATCACTCTAGTAGTTACCTAATTGATATCTTGACCGTAGGTAGTGAAAGCTCATCGTTATATGTTATGTTTCAAAGGATATATAATTTTTTTTTTTCTGCTCAAAGTTTGCAGTGAAGATGATGAGCCTTTTAGATATTTGTAACATTACAAGATTATAGAGAATGCATAAGGAATTTTTTTCTTATTGTTCTTTGGCTGAGTTGTTGTTTAGAGGATATCGAATTGTTGTAGGTAAGGCTCTTAAGAACAAAGTTGTAGATGTAAAAAGAATTCGAGATAGAATTATAGTTCTAAAATTTGTGAAAGGACAAGATGTTTTAAATGTCATTAGTGCTTATGCCTCTCAAGTTGGATTGAATGATCAAACCAAAAGAGAATTTTGGATAAACTTAGATGATGTTATTCAAGGAATGGGAATGTCTATAAACGAAAAACTTATAATTGGAGGGGATTTTAATGGTCATGTAGGAAAAACTATAGTGAATATAAATGGGTGTAGGTGGCTTTGGTTATAGGGAAAGAAATGAAGATGGTGGTATGATTTTAGAATTTGCAACTTCATATGATTTTATAATTGTAAATACTCACTTTAAGAAGAGAGTTAGAACATTTAATTACTTATAAGAGTGGTCACAACTATAGTTAAATAGATTTTTTTCTCACTAGAAAAGTAGATAAAGTTATTTGTAAGAATTGTAAAGTTATACCTAGCAAAACTTTGATGAATCAGTGTAGGTTGATGGTATTTGATATTTACTGTAGCAAATAGAAAATGAAAAAGATAGTAGAAAAAATTACTAGAACTAAATGGTGGAATTTTAAAGATGATAATATAAACACTTCAAAAAATGAGATAGGGAGACGACTTAAAACTTAAATGAGGATAATATTAATATTATCTGGACTACGATGGATAATAAGATTATGAGCTTAACAAATGAGATTCTTGGTGAAACTAAAGGTGGAGGTATAACTTTAAGAGAGAGTTGATGGTGGTGCGAGAAAGTTTAAAAAATAATTTTTACTAAAAGATTGTGTTTTAAAAATAAATAAAATTATAAAAATGAGGAAAAATTTAAAAGATATAAATAATCTAAAAAAGATGCTAAAAAGCGATTAGCATGACAAGATATAAAACTTATGATATTTTTTATAATAAAATAGGTACTAAAGATAGTGAAAAGGATATATATCAAATTTCTAAAGTTAGGGAAAAAAGTATAAGGATTTTAGTAATATTAGATGTATTAATGATAATGATCAAAGAATACTTGTTAATGATAACGAGATTAACGATGAATATTCCATACAAACTTAGATTTAACGATAAATAATAGTGGTAAATTTAATAATCATAGATTTATTCATAAAATTTGAGTCAATAAAGTAAAAGATGCATTAAAGAAAATAAAAATAGTTAAGAGCGTAAGGCCTGATGGTATCCTTGTCGAGGCCTAGAAAAGTTTAGGAGACAAGGGAATAACTTAGTGAACTAGATTATTTAATAAAATCATGATATTTGAAAGGATGTTTGATGAATGGAGAAAGTTTTTTAGTGTCAATTTATTAAAATAAGAGTGACATACAAAATTATTCAAATTATAGAGAAAATAAAATCATGAACCATACTATGAAACTATGGGAAAGAGTTATTGAAAGTAGGATAAGACTTGAAGATATATCTCTGAAAATCAAACTAGTTTTATGCTTGGAAAATCGATCATAGAAGTTATTTATTTATTAAGATAATTAATGAAAAAGTATAGGAAGAAAAAAAAAAGTTTTGCATATGGTTTTTATTGACTTATAGAAAGCTTATGATTGGGTTCGTAGAGATTTATTATGATGAGTTTTAGAAAAGAAATATATATCCATTAATTATATTGATGTTCTTAAAGATACGTATGATAATATAGTTACTAGTGTTGCAACTATAGAGAGTGTGTCCAGTGAGTTTATTATTAACATAGGATTACACTAAGGATCCGTACTAAGTCTTTATCTTTTCATATTTATAATGAAGGAATGTACTGGTCACTTACATGATAGACCAGACTTCCTTTGTATATATTATTTGATGAAGATATTGTTTTAGTTGATGTGAGCCTAAGTAAAAGATGAAAGCATTTGAGCATGCAGTATCACCCACTTTAGATGTGTGTTATATACTAATTCAATGGTCTTTGTGTCATGAAGAACTTCTGATGTTGAGAACTCAGGCTGTCAGTATTGATGATCATAATATTATTTTTTAGGAAACTTCTTCGTAGAGCTATATTTTCGCAGGATATTATGATTTTTTTTTCCTGTTTTGAGTTACCATCATCAGTTGACATTAAAGTTATATATTTTGGAACATCTTATGCTAAGCAAAGAGGGTCAAGTAACCCATTTGAACTTCAGTCATATACTTGCTCTGAACTGCAGGAATTTGGAGAGGACGAAGGTAAGGGACTGCTCATGGGAAGGCGCATACTTGGTTCCCTACCATTGGTTTTCTGTTGTATAGCTGTTTCATCCTTGGTATGCATAAGCTACATGAATTTTTTCCTGAGTAGTTTCCCTTCTAAAGACAGTGTCGGCATCTAATCTGTTCCTCTTAGTGATCCACTAATGCTGTTGTTACAGGGCCACACTGGTCTCCTAAACCTCGGCTAGCTTTTACGTGGTGCCATTCCTTTGTTTCTCTACAATAACCAGGTACTTCTCTACAACATTATTCTGATATGGTCATCAGTTAGAGGTCTTTATATTTGCATGGTTACAACTCACGAACAACATCTTGGTATTAAATTGGGGGGTTAATCCTACTTTTTCATGTGAATGGAACACAAGTGATAAAACTATTTAGGGTGACAACGAGTCAAAGTTTGTATGGATCATGAGCTACACAACTATTTAGTGCCCAAATGAGTCTAAATTGATTAGATAATTTGAGTTGGATCTTCTTTTAAGTCAATTAAATAGGGAATCGATCAATTTAATCCTTTTGGAATTTGATAGTGGGCCAGTATTGTAGTGCGTTTATACCAATGTGTTTCGATACTATCAATATTATTTGATATCCTAAATAATATTTTAAATATTTTTATGCAGAGAAGATAAACAGTGTATGGTTTTTTTTACCTATAATGGTGTATCCGATGTGACTATGTTAATGCATGCTAACCATATACATCTTGAACATTGATTGGTACTCATAAGCGTCATTAGATGGCACATGTTGCATGCTTGACTTGGTCACGATATGTGCATACATGGCCTGATGATGCCACGTGTCTCATGAGGCTTACTCTGACGTAATTGGCAGGAGCTGTTTGTTCCCCTGGCAACATCAATTACCCTCTGCATCATTGCCTCGTGCCACCGGTGATCGTGCTATTGTAACGCAAAAAGATTCGCCAAGAGTCGTGCAAAGGTTTGTGACTCGAAAAATATTTTTCAAGATTCGTGCAAAGGGCATCGACGTCGCATCTGTTCTCTGGGTAAATCGAATGATGGATACCAATCCTTGTACATATGTTAAATGTTGGAAGGATCAACTTCGATCTCTAATCACGTCTATATCATTTGTAGTTCATTTCAATTTGGGTGGAGGACAAAGTCTAAGAGCGTAATCAGCGATGTGGTCTTTATCCTCTCCGTAAAATTGCATGCAGATATGGATCCACTGGCCATCTCAAGTGTTAATCGATCTGACTTAATTCGGATCTAATGTGTTTGAAAGACGAGAATGAATTGTATGAATCCATCAGCTTATACAAAAGGTTACTTATATATCTTTAATTTAAATTTTTTATTATTTATTTAGTGACGTATTTATGTTAATCATGAAATTATGATTGACATGAGAAATATATTAACTCAATATTTATATTTATAGTGTTGGTTGATATTATTATTATTATTATTATTATTATTATTATTATTATCATTTTTAATTAATTTACTATTTTAGAATTTTATTAATTTTAAATTATTTAATATGTTTTAAAAATATGTTTAATTAAACACGAGGTCGCAATAGTTGTTCAAATGACAGTTCAAAGTCAAATTGGGTAATTAAATCGATCTCCATCGAATCAAGCAAAGATTGCATGGTATTGGCGGCGGATCTCGTCCTCCGTGTCGGTTAAGGTAAAATAGAGAAACAGAATTATCGGGAAGCAAAGAACTTGGGGCGAACGGTGGATTTTGGGAGGCCGGCTTGTTGATTCTGGGGTTTCTAATGCGGATTTCTGGTGTTCCTTTAGATTCTCGAGAAGAATTCGAGAACAGAAGCCTGTTCTTCTATGATGAAAGGAACGGACAAAGCGCAACCATAGCACCTTCTTGAGCCGTCGGTGACAGGTGAGATCTTCGTCGATGTTCTAACAATTTACGTTTCTTTTGATTCCGTTCTGATCTATCTTCATAATTTTTTTATTTTTCTTTTTTACAGCTAAAATTCCCTATTTTCCTTCTTCATTTTGGTGTGTTCTGTTGTAGGTCTCAGAATTCCCTAGGATGACGAATGTTATCATCCTCTCGTTTTTTGTGACTTTTTAATTTTGACTCTCTTGTTCTTTTCTTTTAATCCATCATTTATTCCTTAATTTGCTTCCTTTATAAAGAAGCCTGGGCCAGTCAGAGCTATGTTATTGGAGCCCAGGAGAAAAAAAGACAGCATTCTAAGGCAATTGTGACATGGACGGTCATGAATCCAACCGACGCTATGCGATCTACCATCGTCAGTGCAGACATGGGCGACGATATATCCGATTTCAAGTCCCACACAAGCCGGTACGAAACTGAGGTGACGAGGATCGATGGGGAAGGAAGCTGCAACCTCTGTTCTTCGGCCACTATGGGCAGCCTCATATCACGGCATGCCAAGGTAAAAGAAGAGGGAAAAAGAGAACAAAAAAGGAACTTGCCGCAATGCTTGTGCATTGTGTGGTGAGCAACAAGGATCATCCTTGGGAACAATCTCTTGAGTACGCATGTAGAAAAATGTGTCATCTTGTTCAAGGGAGTCGTGCATCGGAGAACACTACTTTACTGGCACCATGGAAGTTGGTCAGATAAATGCAGCAATTGCCATCCTGAAGGAGCAATCTAATTCCCAACTATACCATGTGTATGCCAAGTTGGTCGCTTCTTCTCAAGTTCTCTCTAAGACATGTGGCTCTTAATTGTGATGACAGTTCAATTCTGTGTCATTTGCCCCCTATTCTATGGTTTTAGGACTTCCAATTTACCCCTATTCTATTTCTTTAAATAAATCTGCTAGGGATAACACAGCTAGATCCTTTCTCTCTTTTCCATTTTCCTATTCTGCAATCCTGACATTCTCTGCGGTTTATTGAGTCATAACCAAGCACCACTTGGTTTTTAATTAAATATTTTTGTCTTGTGAGATCTAATCTTTCAAGCATTCCTAGGGATAGTGGGTGTTTGTGCTGTGTCATGTCTGCCATAAAAAAAAGCTGTTGGTATGCCACTAATCCTATTATATCATTTCTTCTATCATCTACTACCTTCCCATTCTCTTCTTACATTTTGCATATGATATGCTGCCTGATTCACGTTGGCATAGTTATCTGTGCCTTATGTTTTGGTTTTAGTCCAAGATATGGGTTTCCATGTGTGTGTAGGTATAGGATCTAGGAAAAAGAAACAACGCGACTCAGTTTTGTATTAGCTTTTTGTTCAAAGAATTTCAGTTTAATCTATTCTCACGTTGTTCTAAGTTTCTTCGATAAAATATAAGATTCTTGTACTAGCTAATTTTGATTTTTTTGCTGAACTGCAAAAATGTTCCTTGCTTCATAAATATAGATTCCTACAAAATTGAAATGCTATGCATCTCTGTAAAAGTTATATTGTGCCATATTTTCAGGGTGTAAATGGGAAATTTTTTGCGAATGGAGGGATAAAGGGCAAGCCCAGTGCACAAGACAACTACATTTTGCTGCACGTATCATTTCAAGGGTGTAAATGGGAAAAGTTTTGCACTTTGTAGAACTGAAAAAGGAAGAAATGACAAAATTCTTGAACTTTATTCAAATGAAACACAGATTATTATCTTTTTAGGGTTACAGAAAAAGCCAGACGTGCAAGAGTCATCTAGGGAAGGTTAATGTCTTATCCTTACAAGTGGGGAGGCAGACTTACTATGATGTTGAATTTCATCCTTTATTGAGGGATGCAAATAATATTTTAATTTTTATGGATAAAGAAAATTTTATATCTTCCGTATTTTCTGCTCTTAACCTGGGTGGCCAGAGTTCAATTAATGAAAACAACTTCCTCTTCTTATAGTATAAGGTTTCACATATTGATTCTTTCCAAAGTCTGCATTGCAAGAATCTCATGCATAGACATATTATCTAGCGTGGAGCGTACGGTGAAAATGGAACATCCTTAGATATTGACAATTATCTTGATTTTCAATATAATATCTTCAAATATGTTGACAGATTTACATATTCTGCCATGTGTTATATGCGTTCTCATACCCAACACTTGTGGTATTTCCTTCCTAAATATGCTCAAACGAACTGATGATGTTGCAGCTTTCTTGATCAGCATTACGTAAGCCTATTCGTATATGATTTTAATCTGTTTATGTACTCTTGTACAAACTCTTTATTATTTAAAGTTGATAGGTCCAGGGACTATGTTGGTTCTGGAAGATGGACCCTTTCTTCTTTTTCTATAGCATGATTTCTCTCAATGAGCTTGGAGTTCTGGTCTTTTTTAAGTTTTTCCTCAGTGTCTGACACTAATTTCCAAGTTGCTGACCTCCTAGTAAGTGAGATTTGAGAGGAGCATTTGCGAGTCATTATGCAGATATCATTTTGTATAGTGTCGGCATCAAATACAACAAAAAATGTACATCTTTTTGAATCTCCAATCCACTTTTAAAGCTATATCTTTATTGTTGTGTTCCACATTCATTCCTAGGTCGTGTTTTAGCATCTGAAGTACAAGGTCATCATGTTTAAATGGTATTACATTCTTCGATCCAGCTTGAATTTTGGAGTAATTGTCATGTGTATTATATTATGCTAGTTCTTGTGAATCTTAATGATTATTTTTACTACTCGAAAATGATATCTCTTATGAATCTCATCGCTTTATAAAAAGTATGCAGATTTTTTCTTTTGACATCTAATTTGATCTGATAATATTTCTAGTAATTATAGTGTTGATTAGTTCTTGGTTCTCTTCAAAGTTGTTAATTTTTTGCTATGCTGACAATTTAGATAATTTTCTGTCCTTTCTATTTTATCTATTTTGTTCATGGTCTTGGTTTAACCACATTTTTTTCTCAACTCTCAACATTCAGGTTTTGACCAAAATTTTCTCCATGTTTGTGCCAAGTTAAATGTTCCTATTTCATACCTTTTAGGATTCAGGTGTCCTTATAGTAATATGGGGAAGAAAGAAATCTCTGGTACATATAAAACAAACAGTACTTTCTTTTTTGTTCTAAGATTTTCTGCGCTTGGTTGCATTTTTGAAAGAAAAGAAACTTCATAGCATGTGGAAATTAATTTATGATTTCATGGGCTTATGGACTCTTAAAATTGTCAACATTGGAAACTCTTTTTACCAATGTGAACTCATAAAATACAGTCTTCTAGGTAAAGAGAATTTCAGGTGACACTTGATTTTGCCTACATGTAGATCTTCTGATTTAAGAAACTTTCAGTATTTTTGTTCTTCCCCTGAAATCTCTTCAATGCTGGTTTTTCACTCACCATCAGTATTATTTAATAAACATGATCTGTTGCATGAAATTTGACATTACTAGGCAAACACTTACAAATGATCATTAACATCTTTGGTTTGCAAGGACGAAAGCCAAAATCTGCATCTAAACTGTGTAGGTTATGCTGATTGTACTGATGGTGTTGGTTGATATTGTGAAACTTCCATGACTATGTGCAATCATTACCCCAATTAAAACAAACAACTTCAATATTCAGCTGTAATTCCAAGAACGATGGCAGCCTGTTTAATGGTAGGAACTTTTTGTCTTATTTGTCTGCTAGATGAATATTGCCGCCATAGGAAAACTCGTCTTTCTGCATTTTTTCTTATGAATTCTCATGTCTAAGGTAGTTTCTTTGGATGCATGAGATTTTATTTAAAACTGAAATGATAGGTTTTCCTATCCACCAACGGACTTAGCTCTAGGTAATTATTCCTTTTTTGCCTAAATTTGTTTTATCTTGGAAGTCAGGCTAACTTAGAAGATTGATATCAGACCGATGTCCAGATGACAAGGCTTCTTTGTTGAGAGTTATATAACCATGTAATGTTTCATCAGCCTGGTGACTCCTTTTCTGGTTGCTATTTCTGGATTCTCCGGAGAAGATGGACAAAATACATAGATATTATATATGACCTTATTGGTGCAGGAACCTAAATTTGGTGATGAAGCTGGTTAAATTTTTCATTTTTTTTAATGTAAATTTTTTCTGGTACATGATTGATGCATATATAAGAACTCAGACGATATTTTTTATTTTGTACATTTTATTGATGAAAACCATGGTTAATTTTTAGGAATAATTGACCAATGATGTGACTATGGGAGATTTCTTCTGCTACTATTTTCCTGCACTTCGAACACGGGTTCAATCATTAACTTGATAAGTATTACATGTATTTTGCTAATTTCTGATGATTTATTGACTCTCACCAGAATTCCAAATACAGAACAATAGTTTGGAAAGTAGCTTCTGCATATCACGATGTACATGATGATGATTTAAAGAAAAAGGTATTTCATTTCGAAAGTGATATGAATTGTTGAATGCCACATCTATGAACAACTTGACCACATGTCAGATTTCACATTAATACACCTTGTCCAAGATTTCTTCATGTTTCTTTGTTGGTCATCCCTTGTTTTGTAATCTGTGATTGATTTAAACTTTAATTTGTTACTATGTTTGATAGCCTGTCATTCCAGTCTCAACGCCACATAATTTTGACATTTCATTTACATGGTACATTGGCATTGCAAGAAGGATTTGAACAAGAAGTTTTGCACAAGCACAATTGCAAACTTGTCATAAAACAACACTATGAGGTTCAAGTAGAGTACAACCGCAAGATTAATACTGCTTTTAATGAAGCATTTATTTAATGGAGTTTGTTTGGTGAGAACCTCTTTACAAGCATCGTACCTTAATTTCCTTGCTTGCTGAGGTGACATTAGACACTGAACAAGAATGAGCATTCTATATCTCTACATTGTAGTGACCTGGCTTTGTAGCATTCTATATCTTTTGATCATATCAATCCTTTCTGTAAAACTTGGCCAAACCTTCTGCAATTTTGAAAAAAGATATTAAAGAATAGGAAAGAATTAATCTGAAATCTGATTTATTAATGGATGGCTACCGAACAGCCGCTGTAGCGCTTAGCAGACTTTGATTCAGACTTGGGGCCATTCTCAGTTGTACACTTCATTCAAATCAACATGCTTCTCATTCTCTAGCTTTATTATCTAGTACCTGGCACGTGCAATGCATTTTAAAGTTATTGTTTATTGTGTTGCAGTACTTCAACAATTGTTAGATATAATTATTTACACTGAACTTGTCATGATATTGTTTACAGATTCTTTCTGGTCTTGAATATTTATCTCATCTGCCTGTTTCAATGGTCCATTGTCACAGTTCCCATGGCAGCGTTACTACTTTCTGAGCAAGACCCTTGTTCAGGACTCTGGAATTGCCAGGATAAATTCCCTCTTTATGTGTCCCTTGGTATCATAACCTCAACATTTTTGATAACTTTGAGGCATGAAGGTGTCCTAAACCCTGCTTTTGTCTGGGAAAAGATGTTCAACAAGGAAAACTAGGCTTGTTCACCTCTGATGGCTCACTGCCTACCATTTTCTATGGGAGGAGAGTTTACAGTATGTTCCTTCTGTTCTCTTTCAAAAAGCATAAAGAGCTTGTCTTCTCATCAATTGAATCCTTAATTTAGGTGCATTCCTTGTACTTTCTTGAACTTATTTATGTCTCCAACCTATCAGAAGTCTCATGTTCTTTGTTGGTTACTAATGAATAAAGATTGATGTAAGATCTTCCTTAAGAGTTGCATTCTGAAAGATTCTGAATTGTATGTGGAAACCCATGAGAAAGCTAAGACAAGTAGAAGGGCCACCTTTTGCAGGGCAGAGAGACTAAATAATATTTGTTTGCATTGCTTTCCTGGTACCCTGAGTTTACTAATTAATCTAGATTGATGCAAGATCATTCTTAAAAGAGTTACATTCTGAAATATTCTGAAATGTATGTGGAAATCCATGAGAAAGCTAAGACAAAGGTTGTAGAAGGGCCACCCTTTGCAGGGTAAAGAGACTAAATAATCATTGTTTGCATTGCTTTCCTAGTACTGTGAGTTCACTAATTATATACCTTGGATTTACTATTGGCTTTTATTAATTCAATCAGCATCTGCAACTCTCCTTTCAAAATTTTTGTATTCATGCTGGCTGTCAGTATGTTAAGCCTACTAGTTCTCATCATAAAAGTAGTAATAGAAAACTTTGATGCCATGAATTTAAAAGCAAGTGGCAATTCTCAAGCCAATTCAGCATGGTCTTCTCTAAGTTTTTGAGTTTGATATGTTATTGTAGGTTGAAGATTCATATCCAACCTAATAGCTTAGTGGATTTAATACCATCCTAAGAGGATTGATTATATGAAAATAATCAAATTATGACAAGTTGTTTGGCACTGCCACATCATTCAATGCTTCAATAACACTGTGGAAACAGGCAGCTACACAAACAATAAAAATGCATTTCATACAAGTCATAATTCACCCTTGGAATGGAGTAGATAAAGTAACACTAAAGCAATCCAAAAGACAAAAAACAAATGGTTCATTCTTCCAAAACTTGCTTTATGGGAACTTGATCAGCTCTCATGTTAACCATTCATTATGGTGTTCCATTATTTCCTAGACATTATTATGATCAATGGCAACACATTGTTCAGCAAAATTAATATACTTAATTCTCAAGTCTATCATCAAATCAAACTCTGAAGTTTTAAATTACTGATAAATCCAATACATGCCACCAATCAAGATGACCTGTCGGCGCGTAAATTAATATCGGATTATATTTATTATTTTTTATGATATCGAGCAGCACAACTTAGTGTACCATCGATTCGATGATTCGATCCGTCACAAGAACAACATTTCTATGATTTACTAAATTATTATTAAGGTCGTCTCACCAATACATTGCAACTGGCATTACACATAATGACCTAAACCCTATTTATATTCAGCAAAAAATATTTACCTGAGTTTTTTTTATATGCATATGCAGAGGAAATAATAAATCACAGAAAAAATATTGCTGAAACCTCAGTTAGCCTCTAAGACAGATCTTAGTAGCTCATTTTACCTTGTGCACTGTTCTTGGAACTATCCTGTTTGATACACTGAGGTTTATATGTGACAAGTGCCTTCATTATTTCATTTTTTATATGTACATACTGTAGATTTGTATATTGTATAAATATACTGATGATGGAGAAAGTCTTATACTGATCATCAACTTCCTGACACAGTGCTCTTTGTTTTGGAGTTTGGCACATCAATGGAAAAGAGTTGACAGTAAATACACAGTGGTTGGTCAATTATAATTAATAACATTAAGAATTTTTTTTTATTTGATCAATGAGATTAATTTTATTAGAGCTCAATGGCTATGAACAAAAATAATATACCCAACTTCAAAGAGGAAATGGTTGTTCTCATGAGTTAGGCAGGCATCAGCTTTATTTATCCTTCCCTCATTAACAAAAAAGATTGTAGATTTGTAATAAACTATATTGAGTAGAAAAAAACATGATTAATAATAAGAAAGAAAACCTTATTCCTTTTGATTTAATTCTGCTGCTACAAATAGTCACCTCCTCACTCAACTTAGATTTTTTTTTTTGATCATGTCACATCACATTTCATCCCACTGTCTCCTTGTCTCCCTTCACACAAGATAAAAACCCTTTTCTCTCTCTCTCTCTCTCTCTCTCTCTCTCTTGTTTCACTTGTGCAACACCAGAAAACCAGGATCATCCTCCCCTTTTAGACCAAACAACATCTCCACAGCTAGGGAGCTTTCTCTCGGCACTCAGAAGCATGTAATCCCCCTAAATTCTTTCTCTTTCACTCTCTCGTTTACTCTCTCTCTCTCGGAATCTTTTCACCTACCACCAGGGGGTGTGAGGAATCAAACCAGTGAGGCTTCCACCTTTCTCTCTTCTTCTTTTGATCTCCCTCACCTTCTCTTTTCTACTAACCTGTGATCTACTTAAATCTGTCAGGACCTCTGCTTGTTGAGTGTTCCAACCCTTCCTCGCTTCTGACAACAGATCAGCTGCAGCCCTAAAGGTAACCATTCCATACTTAAACTGAACTCCATCTCTCTCTCTCTCTCTCTCTCTGTATATATATCCACCTGCCTTGCTCTTTCTCTCTCCTTCAAGCTTTGTCATGGCTTTGTAGAAACGTTCTCCGCTCCATCCAAAGTAATCAGCGTGACCATAAGACCATTCAAAGCTACTGATTTATCTTCCTTACAGATGCATGCTTCTTTATCACTTTGACATCCTCATCATCATCATCGTCTTCTTCTAACCTTCTGTGTAGGCGCAAGAATAGTAGACAAGGTAACAGCAGCAAGCAAATCAAGGAGAGAGAGGTCGTTTGATCGGTCTTTGATGGACTTCGTACCTAACCCAGATAGCCCCCACTCCGACAACAGCGGCGGCCTTAACAGCAGCCCCCAGCAGGTTGCGTCCTCCTCCACCGCCACCTCCACAGGAGCGCCCTCCTCCTCCTCCTCCTCATCACCGTCGTTGAGCCGCTACGAGTCACAGAAGCGCCGCGACTGGAACACCTTCGGGCAGTACCTCAAGAATCACCGACCCCCGCTGTCGCTCGCGCGGTGCAGCGGCGATGTGCCCATGTGCTCGAGTTCCTCCGCTACCTCGACCAATTCGGCAAGACCAAGGTGCACACCCAGATGTGTCCCTTCTTCGGCCACCCCAACCCCCCGGCTCCTTGCCCCTGCCCCCTCCGCCAAGCCTGGGGCAGCCTCGACGCCCTCATCGGCCGCCTTCGCGCCGCCTACGAAGAGAACGGAGGCAAGCCCGAGTCCAACCCGTTCGGCGCTCGCGCCGTCCGCCTCTACCTCCGTGAAGTCCGCGATACTCAGTCCAAAGCCCGCGGCGTCAGCTACGAGAAGAAGAAGCGCAAGAAGCCCCCGCAGCACCAGCAACACCCTCCGCCGCCACCTGCTGCGGCATAACACCGACCAGGAGCTTAGCAGATACGCCTCCGAGCCTTTCTCTCTTCCAATCTACAGATGAGCTCCAAATCCATATATGATGAGAGTATTAGCTATATCCGTGTGTTAGCCTTTTGTTCTCTTCAAGCCATTAGTATCAGTATCATCAGTTCATGTTGCTTTCTCTTTCCCTGTTCTGATTGAACCTTGGAACATCATATTGCTATATTTATGTCACTATTCCATGAAACATCCCCTCGCCATTACTTGCCTCAGTTTTGTGGAAAGAAGCGCGGTGTTATCATTAGTGTGGCTAACAATCCTAAGGCAAGGAGGCGAGTACTGTACTTGGAGTTTGGAGCTCGCTCGTTGCTTCGGTACTGTACTCGAGATCTCTGCTCTCCTCTCGGCCTGCACAACGGAGATCCATTTATCTACTAACAGTAAGCAACAAGGAAAAGGACGTCAGTACGACTTGCTCTGGTCTGGAGCTGAGTGATGAGAGCTATGAGCTGAGACTTAGATTCTTGTTGCAGATCAGAAGCTACTGCTCTTCCTGATCTGTCAATCTCACTCTCTCTCTCTCTCTCTCTCTCTCTCTCTCTCTCTCTCTCTCTCTCTCTCCTTCTATTTTTTTCTCTTTATAGATATCGAAGATGAAGTTGATTGACTTTGTTAGATAATGTTTTCATGCAATTCAGCATTTTGCTTCTCAGTAATTTGCCATGGACTCCTTAACTAAGTGGTGCACTCACAAGCAAATTAAGTTACCATTGGTGGTGTCTTGCAAATGTAACAAGGGACATGTAGACTTTGCTTGCTAGTTTTATGGATTCTAAGGTTACATACACTTACAGGGAAAATATTTTTCTTCTGAAACTACTGAATTATGTTTTTTTTTTCTCTAAATTTCTTATCACAGGATAGGAAAAATGTCTGTAGACATTTGATTTGATGATAGATTTTTGTTGTTGGTGTAAAAAAAATTAAGTTTCAAAGCATGCAAATATGAGAAATCATTGAGACATAGTGCACATATCCATATGATTATATATTACAACTATACTACAAGACAAAAGATGCACTATTCATTGAATCAAGGTAAGTGAAGTTAATAACAACATGTAAGCATATGGAGACAGGCATTTTTGGGAAGTGAATGGTGGATATGATTTATGATAAGACCAGTGGGTGATGGTTTTCCAAACTTCCAATGCATGTTCCTATGTATGATGACTGATGGTTTATTTTGCATGTTTATTTGGAGATTACTCCTCACTAATTAGTTTAACTGGAATAACCTTATCTCCCATGTAGGCATTAATGTGTGTTATATATATATAGATCATAGCATTACAACACAATGCTACTTTGTCTCGCATATTCTCTGGCTAAACATAATCACTGTATGATATCAAGTTGCTCATAGACTCATGGGACAATCGAAAATATGTCTGCCAATAAAGTTAATTGCTTGAATATGATTCTCATTGAAATTTCTTATACAGTTAGTAAGTGTTAATTCACACTTGTGTGGTCTGCACCAGTCAAGAGTAGATTCACATAGGAATGTGATGATTTGTTTGGCATTCATATCCTACACCACAAACTATATCTGAGGCTACACCTCTTTTGCTTCTCGTACATGATGCAGCTTGCTGCTGTAAGAATAGGATGAATCTTATTTTGGTTCCTTTTTATTGGTTTCGTTATTGTTGATGCTACTATTATCATCGTAATTTTTTTGTTCTTTTTAACTGTTATCTCATCAATTTCTTCAAGTAAGAAGAAAATTGAAGTCTAATGAGATATTGATTATGCTTTTGTTCTACAAAAACTGATAAATGTGAAATCGATCAAATTGGAAGAGAAAGAAACTTGTTAATAGTAAAACATATCTGTTAAGGTAGAGGTGAAGCAGTGGATCAAAAATGCTACAAAGAAAATTAGCTAAAAGAAGTAGCATTATCAAGATTTACAACCTAATATTCATCAAGAGAGTTCATAGCATCATCTCAGTGAGCACAAATGGCAGTAGCTGCAACTAATAAGTTTCAAGGCTTATTTGACATCCCTTGTGTCAATATACAGAAGCATGTAAATAACTTATTTTGGTTTCCGAAAACATAGTTGGTGTTTGTCATTTCAACTCATTCGATGATTGGGATCTTGTGATCAGTAGTTCTTAAATTAATCCAGTGTGCTCTGTGGAATTGATGCATCAGCAGTGGTTTAAGCAGAAAGATGTATATTTATTTGCTGTAGAATTGTTTCTGGTGATTGTGCCAAGGGATGCTGTGCTTGCTTGCTGATATCAGGATTTCATAACAGCATGAACTCAATAACCAAATTGCTCATCTTAAACATATCATGGCATGATTTCATAAACATCTTGACCTATACATACATACTTTCTTTCTTTTCTAGAACTGTCACCAGAGTCTATGATTGTGTTTGATTGATGCCATCAACCACAGATTTCTTCTTTAGTTGCATCTCCACATGTAATCCATTTGTTGCAGTCTCACAGAGTATGAGAGTATCAAATAGTCCAATGAGTAAAGACTTGTTTTTAACTCCTTGTGTGATTCAAAGCACTTTGGAAATTGTTATTGCAGGCACACTATCTATCTAACCCCACAAGCTTATGCATTAACTTGTTTTCTTTCTTCCCAAATGTTTCACATGTTGATGCGATTGCAGTTATTGTCATTTGAGCTCTTTTATTGTCAAACTGAAGTTAGCTACCGATACACATATCTTGAAATTTATCGAACGTAATATATGACTCCAATTGTATGGAGATTGTATGTAGTCAGGTCATCTATTGGAAGTGTCTGACTCTCACATGATCAACAGTTTCAGATAGTCAAACGCAGATCATCAACAATGAATGTTTGATGAGATGATATCCAAAACATTAACAGGAATAGATTCTAAGAATAATTATGACTTTGTTTTTGGCTTCAGTCTCCATCATTATTGTTGTTTGTACAAAGTTGTGCTATAGTTATTTAGTGTAATGATGCTGATTGTGAATATTTTGTAAGGAGTTGTGCAGTTTGATTCACAAAGGCATTTGGAAGCATATCATAAAGCAGTATAAAGGCTTTGGATTCCTTCCTTCCTTCCTGAGAGAGAGAGAGAGAGAGAGAGAGATAATCTTATGGAAATTATAGTGTTGCATCCTTAATTAATTATGTGATTTATATAATACCCCAACTTCATATACTTTTTTTACTGCTGTTATAAACTTTACGATGGATTAAAATCCATGCCGATGATGATGTAATTCTATATTTGTTATAAATATCCCGTTATCGTTCTTTTTCATTCAACCTTAAGGTTAGTAGTATTATGAAATTAACATATCAAAATATCAATTAACTATTATTTCAAATCAATCGGACACATGTAATCTATAAAGAAGAAAATATTTTTTAGAATATTCTTTATTAAAAAAAATACTTTAATTGGCTAATTTTATAGATGACACTCATGCCAAAGGAGTATCTCTTAACGATCTGATTGGTTCTTACAGGACAATATTCTTCCACTGAGTTCCATAATATTAATCGGATCCTAACACTACTAATAATAATGTTAAAATATTAAAAGGATAGCCTGAAAGATGTATATATCTCGTTTCGTACATAAATGATGTATTTCTTCTACGTATGTCCATAAGGAGTACAGTTGGGTGCGACAGCTACACGGGCGAGCAGACGAAAGGCAAACCCACACACGTACGATTTGGCACTCGTGTGATTTGATGGGTGGCTGCGAGGGTGGGTGAGTGCACGAGAGTAACCGCCCTGAGATGACTCGGCAATAGGGACCGGGACCCGCCAGTCCCAGCCAACCACGAGGGCCTTTGTACCCGATGTCGTGCCCAGTCACGGGCCACGAGGCGCTACCCATCACCGGCGCGGTGACACCCACGCCGTACGTGGCAATGGCATGCATCCCACGCGCGCATGTCCGCGTCTTGCGAATCCTGCAACGGTGTCATGTCGGAGACAGCGATGATGCATGGTGGCCGTGCGATCCTCCTCGTATCCACCCAAGCAGAGACGACAAGCTCGAGCTCTGCTAGTGATGGAAGGCCTGCTGATGCATCACAGTGCATTTTGCGTGCTACAGAAGGGTGTTCGTATGATATCTAAGATGAGGACTTGTGTTCCTAACCATGCAAGCGGAAAGTGCGTGCAGGAATCCATCGTCACGATGGGAGTTGTGTCCTCCATGTTGGGGTTTGACCCGTCCGTACGGTCAACCTTCTTCCCCCCGTCCCATTTCTCATGTTTGATGGGTAGAATAATAGTGCTGCAACGCTCATGGTATCGTGCATCAACTTGGCCTGCAAGCTGCAGAAGAGAGAGAGATGCTTTGGCATCATTGATTCCATGAACAACGAAGACAGCTGTGACTTGGGGGTACTTGTTGCTGGTGATGTGCACAGATCACAAAGGACAGTACCAGATTGACAAGGGAAGAGCAGAATAGGAAGGTAATGTAAGGAACAATGTGTCTCTTAAATGCTACCTTCAGAAATTGCAAGCATAGAAGAGAGCAATGATTTCTCTAACAACTTCTCATCATAACCTATAATGATTATACATACTCTTTGCTTCATTTTATTTGATTCGGAAAGATGTCTGTGAAGTTTCGACTGTAGTTCTTTACCTGTTGATACCAGCAATCTGGGTCACAGTCTTGGGCCATCCTGATGAGACCAACCAATAGCCTAATCGATTCACACAAGAACAAGCATTCACATATCAAAAGAATAATCTTTTTGAGTGTGTATGGGTGGTAAAATAAATAACCTGTTTACATCAAAGTTGTTGTGCAAGAACCAGTAAGATCAGAAATAGAGACATACACAGGGATGGCAAACACTTGAGCAACCGGAGATGACAGTGTTTGTGACATCAATTTGAATTACCATAGATCATACTTGTTTATACTTGCACAACAAAGTCATAAAAGATATATATTACCAAGATTACATGAAACCAAGCTTCGCAGTCAATAAATATACTTATCCCTTATCGGAAAGTTCAACCCCAGGGGTCTTAGAGATCCCCCCTGACTTAAATCATGAATTGAAAGCTCTTCAGGTGTATCTGTGAGCACGGAGCTATCTGATCCCATGCAGCATCTGAAACATCTTTAAGCGAAGCTCCTATGTCAGAGCTGAATCCATTATAAGTGAGATACTCTCGTTTGCCCACACAAAACCTCCACACCAGACAGTCCCATTTAGAGACGATCAGCATTAATGTCACATTGGTGAGGAAAGAAGGCATCTTTTACAAAATTGTCCTGAAAATTCCCAAGGAGTTTTCAGGCCAAGGATTCGTACTATTTATCATGGATTCGTACTCTTCTCTGGCCAAGGAGTTTGCAAGATCAAAGATGCAATACAAAGATTTCGGCAGAGCCTTGCAAGCATCTCTGCAGAAAACAAAGCAAAAAAAAAAAAAGTTAGTATAATCAAGTAAAACAATGTGTCAAGCTTTGTATTTGCACCCAACAGCCCAGATAGTGTTTCAGTGAATTTCAAAGTATCAACAATTTACAACTACCATTAATTCCAATTCCAAGAATAATTTCCATCAGGCTGTGGTGCACAAAAAGAAAAGGCACATTGCTAGTGGAATAACCAGTGGCAGCATAGTCACAGAAGGTTTTGTTTCAGAACAGCATAGCTGCTGAAACACGGATTTGTTACTTTTTATTTTCAGCACATATGAAGAAGGTCCTCTTGCAATTTGGAAGAGAGAGAGATGGTAAATTTGAACTTAATAACTGGACCAAGACAATCAAGAGCTTCAAACAAATTCTGATATATTCAGGATTGAAATCTCATCTCATTGCTTAACCAAAACACAATACCTCCCTGTTGTTCTAGTACGAATACATAACAGCAAAAGTAGCAGTGACAATGCAAAACCCATCATGGACGAGACAAAGTTACCATGGATCCATGGTGGTTAAAGATAGATAAAAATCAGTTGATGGAAGAAGAGATCGAGTTATCAAACAGAGGAAAAGTAGGATAAGTTTCAATATTCTATATTTCTCTCAAGAAATTTTTTTATAATTTCAGAAACTCTATCTGTCTCATAATATATGGGGTTTATATAGTCCCAAAGATACATTACATTAATTGTCTTCAAAATGAATCATTCTCTTTTAAAAAATCCTTTCAAGAACTAATAATCAATTTGACTTATTCTTCTTCCATAGACATTTAATCTATTTTTTCTTCTTGATATAATGAATCTCTTTTTCGATGCAATGCAATGAACTTTTTTTTTTGATGAAATCAATCTCTTTATGATATTTGAACAAGTTAAATTCTAACGTTTTCCCCCTTTAAACTTGTTCCATCTAACATGTCAAGTTCTTTTCGAAGTTGTTGAATATATACCTCTTATTCAAAAACTCCATTAAGAAATAATGATTTGACATCTATTTGTAATATTTTTCATTTCATTTGAGTTGTTATAGAGATAAGTAATCTTATTGTCTCCAGTCGAGCAATTGGTGCAAATATTTCTTCATAGTCAATCCCATATTGTTGTTTGTATGCCTTTGCAACCTATCGAGCATTGTATTTCTCCACCTCTCCTTTTGTATTTTTTTTTGTTTTGTAGATCCACTTAACACAGATAACTTGATGGTCTTCGGGAAGTATAGTAAGCTCCCATGTATCATTTTTGTTAATGACATGAATCTCTTCGTTCATAGCTTATCATCATTTTTCTTCTTTACAAGCTTCTTCGAAGGTTAATGGATCATAATCGACAAAGAGACAAAATAAAGAAAGTTCATCATTGTTAGTATCAATCCTTTGAGTCACATCATATAGCTCCCGAATCGATCTTGTTCTTCTTATAATTAGACTTCTTGAATTATGTGACCTAGCTGATCTAGGTGATGATTCTGGTAAAGTCACTTTGGTGCTTGCTTGTATTATATCATCCTCTTCTGGCTATAGCTTTCTTATGTTGCTCATCACTTTTCCCGTTCAAATCCATTTGTTTCATCAAACTCAACATCTCTTGATATCACAACTTTATTTGTGATAGGATTATAAAATTTGTAACCACCGGAATTCTTGGATAACCTAGCAAAATGTTCTCTTTTCTTTTGGTATCTTTGCAAATATAATACTTCCAAAAATTCTCAAATGATCAACACTTGGTTTTTGTAAGCTTCATGCTTCTTCTAGTGTAACATTACTAATTTGCGTTGTCAGAAACATATCAACTAAATAAACTGCACAAGCAATAACATCTCCCCAAAATTCTTTAGGAATTTTTCTTCCTTTAACATACATCAGATCATATAAAAGATAGTCCTATTTTTTTTTTCTCGGACACCATTTTGTTGAGGTGTATATGTCATGATGAATTGATATAGAATTTCATTATTTCTATAAAAACTTTCAAATTCATTTGATATTTATTCACCACCCCTATCTATTCTTAAATATTTAATATTACAATAATTTTATCTTTCAACCAAATCCTTAAATTCTTTTAATTTGCTTAAACCTTCTTTTTTCTTCTAATATATAAACATAAGTTTTGCCACTATGAGTCATCAGTGATTAAGAAAATGCTTGCTTCCTCCAAGATAATGATCGGATTGCCCTGAAAACATCGACATATAGTTAAGTTGTTACCATGCTCTTTTGTTAACTTCTTGTTGAATCTCAGATTTTTGATGATGAAATCAATTATAAATCTTTGATCTATATATTTGAGAAAAGTATGCAAGATTAACTATGATGAGTAATAAGATACTCAGCGGGGTTTGTGCAGTCAAGATCGAATCTCATTGGGAGTTAGAGGAGTTGCCTAAAGTCCCGGACGTTAGCCGAAATGTCAAAAAAACCAACCCCAGAAGTCAGAGCTTCAAAGAAGCTCATCGGAAGCTCGAAGATCCTCGTAAAAGTCCAGAGCTTGTCAGAGTCAGCTTTAACATTGCCGTTAGTTGGATGTGATAAGCTGCCTTAGGAAAGCAATTGGCATACCGAAACACGGCTATAATCATGTCTTATTTATTATAGTTAAATTAAATTAGGATTGGGAAATTAATCACTAGCAATTAGGAACCAGATTAGCCCTTAATAAATTAAGCCCATGGGCGAATTGGCTAATTCAACCCTTGAAAACATGGTTAGTGCACCTCTTTGGGAAAAGCAAAAAAGTTTTTGGGTAGTGGCAGTAATGAAATCTGCCAGTGGTGGGCCCACCCTTATCAAAGCCCAGTGAGTCACTGCCTAGTATCCGGATCGTGAGAGTTATAACCCGAGAATGGCCGGTGGCCATCTACCCCAGAATGGGGATGTGACTTTGTTTTGGCTCCAATTTTGACCATTGGAGCATAAAAACCTCCACCTTTTCTGCATGAAGGGGCATAAAAGTGATGGCTTATCTTGAATTCTTGAGTCTTTAAAAAATGTTGTAAAAGTTAGAAAGAGTTCTCCTCCTTTATCCTCTTAGCCTGACCATCTAAGAAGATGAGTGGACTTATGCAATTATCTCAAAACCGGGGAAAAGGAGAAAGCATGAAGAGGTGTTCATTCTTCACCTGCTTGAAGGAAGGCCAGTAGGCGTCGATGACCCTAAATGGAGAAATCCAAAGTGGATGTAGGTCATTTATCAACTTCTCTAAATTCACAGTTTTGCTTTTCATTTTATGCAATTTATATTACTCAAACCTCCTAATCTTCTCTTGCACTTTTAAAAAGCTTTCAAGTTCAACTTCTCTCCGAATAGATTGAATGAAAACTATTTTTGTCGAATCCGGTTTTAAATAAAACAAACATTTTTTGAAATAAAGATAGTTTTCACTGCACTAATTCACCCCTCTTAATGCATCTTGATCCTAAATTATGAGTGAAAAGTTCCTCATTTGGTTTTAAACCAGAGAGATATTAACGTGTAACCAGCAAAGAGAGTCATTTAATTACATATGCTTATATTCAATGGGATGGAATTACATTTTTTGGAAGACTAGGATATCATCCCCTAATTTAATGATTTCAAACTATGGAATATTTATAAAAATAATTTCAAAGTCTTCTCTTCCATTGAATGATTTGAATGATGGTTGGAGAAGAAGACTTTTTGCTTTTAATCTAGAAACAATGGATGCTTGTTTGTACCTTAGATAAAACCGAGTTTAATCATGTGTCCATTAGTGAAATGATATTTGATATTTGGCAGCACTCAAAGTGACTCATGAAGGCACTGGTAGAGTGAAGAGTCAAAAATCGATCTTTTGGTGCTATTATAGTGTTTCAAATGAAACCTAGAATAGATGATTCTAGAACATGGCACTGATTCTGGATATGTCATCAATGGGTCTAAAAGGACTTAGATAAAATTTTTTGGATTTTGGAGCTTGTTAATAAAATTTTCAGATCCTTCCAAGTTGGGGCCTTAAAAATCAAAGACCATTCAAAAGAGGTAAAATATTTAAATAACTTTCCTCTTGAAAGAATAATTGAGTCACTAATGACCTATGAGATGACTTGTAATGCTCATTGAGGGATAGAAATAACCCTTCCCAAAGAATAGAAGGATATGACTATAAGAACTCAAAGTCTACTTGAAAGAAAATTCAAGTGATGGGGACTTTTGATAGAAGACTTGACATAAAAGGAAAATTTTAAAAAAATAAAATAAATTTTAAAATAATACTAAAAAAATAAAATTGAACCTGGAAAGACAAGTGATATAATATGAATGCAAGAAAGCCAAGATATTACAAGGGTGAATGTCTCAAGAGACAACCAAAAAAGAAACAACTTAAAAGGTTATGGGATGACTCAATTCATCCAAAGAAGAGGAGCCAACCAATACCAAACAAGTTGCTCACTATACACTAATGGCTATTGGAGATAGAGTTAACAAGTTCATTTGATATAAATTTATCGTTTGAGGAACTTTAATTCTTTTCATGATTTATTTGATAAATGTAAATCAATTAATAAAAAAATATAAATTGTTAAAAAAGGAGCATGATTCTTATTGATTACAATAGATTAAAAGTTAAAAGGCACAATGATAGATTAAAACTTCATGTACTGAAATGTGATGAACGAGAAATACACACAAAAGGAAAAAAACTTGCTACTTAAAAACCTTAGAAAAGTTTGGGAGTTAGTGGCAAATCCTCAATATGTTCCTTACCAACAAAGTCCACGTTCATGAAAAAGGCGAATCGGTTTGTAAGTAGCTCTCACCAAAATCCAACCACCTTTGTTAAAAGGCCCTACTTTGAATATTTTTTGAGGTACCTAAGGTAAAATGGGTATCTAAAAATCATCATTTTTTTTATGAAACGTTTACCATCACAAGCTAGGAGCAAGAGATGGTACCTTGATGAGTGGATGCTCCAGGCGGGAGATCCAAAATAACTCATAAAGCTCTCTAGCCAAAAAAAAAAAACAAAGAAAGAGTCATTATAATTAAAATAAGATCATGTTTAATGGCTTGAAGGTGGTAATCATTGGAAATCTTAAGTGATAAATACTTGATCATGAGCTTCTAAAACCGAATAAGATGATCAGAGACATGTACACTTGATTTACGGATGTCATCAATGGTCTAAAAGGACTTGATAAAATTTTTTTGGATTTTGAGCTTGTTAATAAAATTTTAAGATCCCTTCCAAAGAGTTGGGGCCTTAAAGTCACGACCATTCAAGAGGCCAAATATTTAAATAACTTTCCTCTTGAAGAACTAATCGGGTCACTAATGACCTATGAGATGACTTGTAATGCTCATGAGGAGCTAGAGAATAACCTTCCAAAGAATAAGAAGGATATGACTATAAGAACTCAAGAAGACTACTTGAAAGAAAATTCAAGTGATGAGGACTTTGATGAAGACTTGACACTATTAACAAAAAATTTTAAAAAATTTATAAAAAAATAAATTTAAAAATAATACTAAAAATAAAATTGAACCTAAGAAAGAACAAGTGATATATTATGAATGCAAGAAGCCAAGATATTACAAGGGTGAATGTCCCCGAAGAGACAACCAAAGAAGAAGGCTCTTAAAGCAATATGGGATGACTCAAGTTCATCCAAAGAAGAGGAGCCAACCAATACCAAGCAAGTTGCTCACTATACACTAATGGCTATTGGAGATGAGGTAACAAGTTCATTTGATATAAATTTATCATTTGAGGAACTTTTAAATTCTTTTCATGATTTATTTGATAAATGTAAATCAATTAATAAAAAATATAAATTGTTAAAAAAGGAGCATGATTCTCTTGTTAGTGATTACAATAGATTAAAAGTTGAGCACAATGATAGATTAGCTTCATGTACGAAATGTGATGAACCAGAAATACTTCAAAAGGAAAACTTGCTACTTAAGAAAACCTTAGAAAAGTTTGAGGTTGGTAGCAAATCCCTAAATATGTTCCTTACCAACAAGGGTCACGTTCATAGAAAAGGCGGAATCGGATTTGTAAGTAGCTCTCACCAAAATCCAACCACCTTTGTTAAAGGCCCTACTTTGCATATCGATTTTTGAGGCACCTAAGGTAAAATGGGTATCTAAAAATCATCATTTTTTGTAGAAACGTTTACCATCACAAGCTAGGAGCAAGAGATGGTACCTTGATAGTGGATGCTCAAGGCCGGAGATCCAAAATAACTCATAAAGCTCTCTAGCCAAAAAAAAAAAAACACAAAGAAAAGATCATTATAATTAAAATAAGATCATGTTTAATGACTTGAAGAGGTAATCATTATTTGAAATCTTAAGTGATAAATACTTGATCATGAGCTCTCAATATTTGAAACTTCAGAATTTTTATGCATGAATTCCTTTCTCACAATTTCTGGATTTTTGGATTTCTTGACAATTGAAAAATAAGTCTTCATTTGCTATTATCTCTCATTACAAGAGGGGAATTAGGAATGTTGAACTATCTGAATGTATGAATTTGTTAATTTTCATTTTCGGACTTTGTTGATCACTCACTTGAATCATGATCTTATAGTTGATAGCAGATAAGATTTCCCCAACTACATAAGGAAATCTCTCTATTATGTTGAGGGAAATCCTCTCTCCTAATATATATAAATAGGAGAGGGACATGTTAATGTATTTAAACTAAAGTTTCTTCAATAAAGCTTCTTCAATAATTCTTCTTATCTTCTATTCTCTTATCTTCTATTCTTTCTATCATGGTATCAGAGCTCATGGACTGTGACTTCATCTCAAAGTAATGTAGCGTTTTCCATGGACGTCCTCCAGGATCGTTGAATTGGCCTCCTTCGAAGCTGAATAAGGGCCACCACGCCGCACCCTCTTCTCCTCCCTACGCCGGCGGCATTCTTTACTGTCACCCTTCCTCTACCTCTTCTTGCAGAAGATGCAGAGCCGACACAGCCTCGCAACTGCTCCCCAGCCAACGATCTCTCCTCTTTGTTCTCGCATCTCGCTCGAGTGAGAATTACCGCTGCCGCCGTCTTAGCCGCAGTTGCTGCAGCAGTTGTGATATGCTCTTCTCCTAAGTTGTTGTCGTTTCTTCTTTCTCTACTACAGCATTGCTATAGCTTGCTCTATTATTGCAGCTTTCTCCTCTGTTGTAGTCATCATCGTCGTCGCAACTGCGCCATCGTCGTCGTAGCCGCAGCAATAGCAACAGCAATAACATCGATATACTCTTGCCCTACTCACGAAGCCTCTAACTTGCAAACTGTTTGCTTTGCATCGATCCAAGATTGGTATCCTTGACAGGAGCACCATCTTGTGGGGGCATGATAGCAAATAAGATTTTTCTCTATTCTGTTGAGGGAAATCTTCTATTCTGTTGAGGGAAATCCTCTATTCTGTTGAGGGAAATCCTCTGATCTATTGAGTAAAATCCTCCCTCCTAATCTATATAAATAGGAGAGGGACATATTAATGCATTTAAATTAAAGTTTCTTCAATAAAGCTTGTTCAATAATTCTTAATGCATTTAAGTTAAAGTTTCTTCAATAAAGCTTCTTCAATAATTCTTCTTATCTTCTATTCTCTTATCTTATATTCTATCAATAGTTTGCGCAATGAGCCATATGCATTTTTCCATACAAGTTTTTATGATGCTTACCTACAAATTTTATATGATGAATCATAAACTTATGGTATGTATTTTTTTTTAATACAAGTTCTATATAACGTTTGAGTATGGTATGTATTTTATATGATGAATCATGAACGTACAATCTTCAATATGAATCTTCTTATCTTTATATGATACGAATCTTTACATGATAAACTTATGATGATGTAAATAAGGTTGTGTGCCTCAATAAAAATTTTGCAAGTTAGAATCACCCCATGACAGCACCACACAATAATGTGAGCAGTGCTCACTGCATGTAGGCGGTGGCACTGCCCAGCTGGCAGTAGCACCGCCAGTTGTCACGGGTGGCAGGCCGCAACCTGCCCCTTATAAACACCAACTTAGGGTCGACGGTAGAACCGACCCCAAGCCCTCCTACATCCTTTCCTCACCCCTCTAAACACCTCTCCACCCCTCATTCTCATTGATCCTCCTCTAGAAACTCAAGGAAACCCTCATCTCATACCAAATCAAGGATCAATCTCTGACATTCTTTTAGAGAACACTAGAAGAAAAAATTACTAAGGTAATCTCTACATCAAATTGATTCTCCTTTGTATAACTTGTTCTTGCTCCTTATTTGCTCATAATTGTAGTCTCAATGAGTTCTAGAAGATCCTCTAGTGACAAAGGGAAGAGGAGATTATATGAAAATTATGATTCCCTACTTTTTGATTCTCATCAATATGTCCTTAAATTTTCATATATAGAGACTAGATATGTTCATAAGGGTAAATATGCTGATTTAGATAAATTAAGTAATTTGGAACCTATTCAATGGTTTGCTAATCTAGACATTCTCCTAATCATTCAAATAAGTGAACATATCTACCCTAGACTTGTTAAGTTATTCTACAAAAATTTACATGTAGATGAAAACGAAGCGGTATCTACCTATCTCGTAGGACATCATATACCCATTACGGATAGCACAATTTACAACATCATAGGAATTACAGTAAAAGAAAGAGGGTGTTATTTTATAGGACAATGGGATGAAGAATCAGTTAGGACTACTTACACTGATGCCTTATGAACAATTTTTGGTAATCCTAACCTCATTATTCTTCCAAAAAGCTGCGAACATTTACTACCTTTAAGCACCAAAATATTTTATCATATCATAATAAGTATTATTCTCTCAAAAAAATATCATCATGATAAATTAAGCCAAATGGAATTAGGCACCATGTATTGGATTATGAAGGGACATAACAATTGTTTTGGTTACCTAATCTAACAGAACATGATTGAATCATCAAAAAAGGAAATGATGCTTCCATATGGTGACCTAATCACAAGACTACTCTATGCTTATGACATTGCTTTCCCACCTAACAAAGAAGTAATAAAACTAGATAGATTTAGTATCATAAATAGAAACTTACTTCGACGGTTGAGATGTACATTCAGAAATGGTATATGGGTTAGACTATCTAGAAGGACTGATCGCCTCCAATCAGAATCAGAACTTGAAACACAAATTTTTAGGGGTAATCAATTTCCTCCAACTAGTCCCTTTGAGGTATCACCTCTAGTAGAGCAAGCATCTCCCTTATCTATCGACGACATAAGAACTCAATTTGAATAATATCAATATCAAATTTTAACTGAGTTGTAGCAGATTCATCAACAGCTTAATATCTTGTTCAGATATTTTGACTTGCCACCACTTGAATAAGCTGTATATGTCTTTTTGTTGATAACAAAAAGGGGAGAGGTGGGCGAAATCTCTCTCCTTTATTCTGCTAACTTTGATGTTGTAATCCTATGTTGTTTACCTTGATATTGTAAACGTAAAATGTTGTTTACTTTGATGTTGAAATTCAGTGCTTTGATGTTGAAAATTGTTTACCTTGATATTGTAAACTTAAAATGATGTTTACTTTGATATTAGAATTCTGTGCTTTGATGCTGAAAATTGTTTACCTTGATGTTGTAAACTTAAAATGTTGTTTACTTTGATGTTGGAATTCTGTGCTTTGATGCTAAAAGTTTATATGATATTGTAATCTCTTTAAATGATGAGCATGTTATCATATAATGACGTAATATCGTGTTTACTTTGATACTGAAAATTTCTATGATGTTGTGATCTCTTTAAATAATGAGCATGTTATCATACAATGATGCAATATTATGTTTACTTTGATGCTGAAAATTTCTATGATGATCTCTATTGAATATTGAGAAGTTTTAATCATACATAATGCAATATCGGATTCTTAGCTTTTGAGTGCTATAAGCACTAATGATATTACCTCATGCAAGTAGTGATGAAAGGCTATGACGAAACATTTTATAAATGCATAAAGTGTTTATACATTTAAATATCTTGATGTTTAATACATGGAAGTCATTGACAAATGCATCTATCATGGATTTCACTCTTATGAATTTTTAACGAGAAATGAATTTGATGTAATGCTCTTCTCACTATGAAGTTTTATTCGTGAATTTCTCCTTCATATGATACTCCTCTCCCATGAATTCTTCTCATGAAAATTGAAGGAATTCCAATGGATATCTTAATCCTTGAAAGATGAATTTTCATGTATGATAATTGTTTATAACATTGGGGATTTGATTTCATATGGATATCTCGATCCTTTTTATAAATCTATTCTTTTTGTCAAAATGAAAGCATGTTTTAATGAAAACTTATTCATCATTTTTAACTTGATTCAAATCATTTCACAAATTTAGTTCTTAATGGATTCTCTCCTTATCTTCTTTCCTTTTCTTCATGCAAAATGTGATGACAAAGGGGAGAAGTTGTTCAAATCTATCGCTTTAATATTGATAACATTTAATGATGAGAACTTTTGAGTATGAAACTTACTTGATTTTTTTTACCACACTTGCATTGTTGAATTGTTCTCCTTTTTGTTGATGACAAAAGGGGAGAAATAATACCAAAAATATGGTAAATTGATAACAAATGTATGTAATGTATTTCATCATATATACTTAAAATGTTTGCTTGATAAATTTCTTTCATTATGATAAGATATCTAGAGCTTAACTTGCTATTTTACAATTGATATCTTGCCATAGAATGATGAATTATTATTTTTGTCATCTTTCATATTTGAAATATAATACTTGAAAATGGATGTCATGCCTTGACATCATTTTGAGAAATACTTGACATCATATTTTGAGAATGTTAGATCATGATAGGAATTATGATATGTATGTTGATAAGTTTAATGAACTTATCTTATCAGTTTGTTTCTCGAATTCAAAGGCCTTGAATTCAATAATATCTTTTCTCAAGTATAGCATATAGATAGGGGGAGTTAAGGTTAACTCCGTCATCAATTGATTGTCATCATCAAAAAGGGAGAGATTGTTGAATCTCGGATTTTGATGATGAAGTCAATTGTAAGTTGTTTGATCTAATCTATATGTTGAGAAAAGTGTGCATGATTAACTACGATAGCAGTAATACATAAAGTAGGGTTTATGTCGGAGTCAAGATTGAGATCTCATTGGGAGTTCGAGAGTTCGTCGGAAGTCCAGTTGTTTGTTGGAAGTTCTGCCGGAACCAACCGATAAGTCCAGGAGCTTGCCAAAAAAGCTTGTTGGAAATTGCCAAGAAGTTCGTAGTAAAGTCTAGGAGCTTGTCGGGAGTCCGTTGGAATATTGCCGAGAGTTCGTCGGAAGTACACCGAAAGCTCACCGGAAGAGCAATTGATGCACCGAAATAAGAAGCATTGTAATCATGTTTTAGTTATCATAGTTAGAGCATAAATTAAGTTAGGATTGAGAGATAATCCCACTAACTTAATTAGGGGCAAACTGGGCCCTTAACAAGTTGAATTGGGCCGAATTGAGCAGCCAATTCAGCCCTTGAAGACATGGCCGGGGTGGCACCGCCTGGAAAGCGTTTTCTGGGTGGTGGTACTGTCCAGTGTCAAATCAACGACGGTAGTACCGTCCAGTAATGACGGTGGTACTGCCAGTACCTTAGAATCCGGGGATGTGACACTTTTTGGCTCCAATTTTAAAGCCATTGGAACCTATAAAAACCCCACCCTTTTCTGAATGAAAGGACACGAAAGTATTGACTTATCTTAAATTTTTTAGTCTTAAAAGTGTTGTAAAAGTTAGAAAGAGTTCTCCTCCTTCATCTCTTAGCCTTGTAACTATCCAAGAAAGAGGAGTGAGACTTGTAAGGGTTATCTCCTAAACCCGGGAAAAGGAGAAAGCGCTATAAAAAAGTCTTCGGTCTTCATCTATTGAAGGAAGGTCTTTAGTGGACGTTGGTGACCTCGTCGGAGGAGGAATCCGAAAGTGGACGTAGGTCATATTGACCGAACCACTTTAAATTCTGGTTTGCTTTTCATTTGTGCAATTTATATTACTACAAACCTTCTTAATCTTCTCTTGCACTTTTATGAAAGCTTTCAAGTTCAACTTCTCTCCGAAACATATTGAATCAAAACCATTTTCGTCAGAATTGGTTTTAATCGAAATGAACATTTTTCTGAAATCGTAAAAATTTTTCACTGTACTAATTCACCCCCCTAGTGCCGCTCTTGATCCTAACACTTCTAACTTTGAAATGCTTTCTTTCTTGCTTATTCATGACACATACTTTATATAATTTTGATGGACGATCAATTTTTAGCATTCTTGTCATCATATTATACTTCTCTAGAAGTTTTAAAGCCTCAAAATTTAAGTGAGCATATCTAAGATGCCATAGTATAGAAATATCCTCAATATCAGCTTTAAAACAATTTGATTAATTAAAAATACTAAAATATAGAGGAAACATTATATTCTTTGTCATTTTCATATGTGATATCAATGTTTTATTCTTGTCACGTATTTAGAGAGTCATATCTTTCATCTCAATATCATAACCTTTTTCAAGTAATTGTCCCAAGCTTAAAATATTATTTTTCATATCAGAAATATAATAAACATATGAAATGCATAATTTTTTGCCATTATTAAGTTCAAGGAGAATTTTACCTTTGCCTCTTGCTAGTCTTTGAGACAAATCACCAAATGTAATGTTCCTAGAGTAACTTGTATATATTTCTGAAAATAGCTCTTTGATGCTACACATGTGATTTCAGGTTCCATATCTAGATACCATCATCTTTCAAATTATCATAACTTATTAGCAAAACTTAATTTTCGTTCTTTTCTTCCTTAATAAAATTTATCTTATCACCTTGATTATTAGGATTATAATAGCATTCATAAGAGTAATGTCTATACCTTTTACAAATATAGCATTGTATTTTAGACCTTTTAGAGTTTCTGTTACATCCATGGCCTTGACCATGTCCTCGAACTCTTTGGCTAGAATTTTCTCCACCATCTTCATTGTTTGGAGATTCTTGATCAGTTTGATTTCTACCTCCTCTTACTCTTTGTCCTCGTCCTCTTCCTCTTTGATAATTTGATTCATCTTTATTTTCAAGAGTAAGCTTAGTTTGTAATGCTTGCTCCATAGTTTTATCTTCTCCTCTTTTTGTAATCCTTTGTTCATGAACTTGAAGGGAACCCATAAGTTCTTCCAAAGATATTTTTTCCAAATCTTTAGATTCTTCAATCGCAATAGCAATAAAATCAACTTTTGGATCTAGAGATCTCAGTATATTTTCTATTATTCTTTGATCACTTACTTCTTCACCATTTCATTTCATTTGATGAACAATGGAAATGATTTTTAAGAAGTAATCAGAAATAGTTTCAGAAATATCTTGTTGTAATTTTTTAAACTCAGCTCATAAAACTTGTAGACGAAGTTTCTTTATCTTATCAACACCACCAAATGCTTTTTGAAGCATTTCCTAAGCCTTCTTTGAAGTATTTGTTGGAGCGATGATCTCGAACATTGTATTATCAAGCCCTTGGTAGATCGTAAACAAAGTATTTTTCTCCTTCTTCCTTCTTTTTTTGAGTTGTTTTCTTCCTTCTGCATTTATTGCTCCTTTTTCTACTGCACTTGGTTCAACAAATCCATCTTCTACAAACTCCTATGTATCTTGGGAGCCTAGAAAAACTTTCATTTGGATGCACCATATATCATAATTTTCTTTTGTAAATTTGGGAATCTAGAGTTAGATGGTACTTGAAGAAGAGGTCATAACTTAACATAAGATTTGATACCAAATGTTGATCTTGATAGGAAGAAGGGATAGAGTTATCAAACAGAGGAAGAGTATGACAAGTTTCAATCTTCTATATTTCTTTCAAGAAAACTCTTTACTGTATATGTTTCATAACCCAACATACAGAGCTTATATAGTCCAAAGATACATTACATTAATTATCTTCAAAATAAATCATTCTCTTTCAAAAAACACCTTTGAAGAACTAATAATCAATTTAACTTGTCATTCCATAAATATTTAATCTATTTTTTCTTCTTGAGGTAATGAATATTTCTTTTAATGAAATCAATCTTTTTATAATATTTGAACAAGTTACGTTCCAATAGAATCAAGGTCATAAATGTCCTTAGAATCAGCTAAGTTCTATGACCGCATCAGCCATTTCAAGACAGTAAAATCCATATGTAAAGCCACAATCATAAGCTATCCTTCAGAATGACTTAAAACATATGATTAGAATGGATGACCAGGTTCGATGATGCTAACTTGAAAGTATAAACAATATATTATATAATCCTTATACAGAGTCCTTGGAAGGTTCAAATGCCCACTCAGATGTTTTTGGTGAATAATATGCCCAATGATTGTTTATAATGCAACACACTCAAAGATCTAACATGGAACATCATTAGGTAAACAATGGAACAAACTCACTATATTTGCTTTTCCCAATAGCTTGCAATGACTATAGTACAAATATATACTATAAAAATTTGATTATAGCATCGTCAAAACTTCTAAATAGGATGTTTGATGTAATGCTTATGTATATTCATATCTTTTGGTATGTTCATGCTTTGCACAGCATATAAAGGGATGGTTAAAGGCTTAATAGTCCCATTTTAGTTGGGTTTGGTGGCCGCTTTAGGTTTGTAAATAAAGGTTATATCATGTGGATACTTGTGAGAGATATTCGATCTGTAATGAACCATTTTGATCCTTTGTTGTGTAATTGTTCAGAGCTTGTAAAGTCTGTTTATAATTTGAATTGTCTATGAAGTGTTTCCGAAAATGTTTGCTTGTGGATCCCGAGTGAAGCGTTTTCTCTAACCCGTTTTCTCTTTTGTGGGTCCTAAAGGACCATGAGAGGTTTCGGGGAGGTTGACCTTTGCGGACGGATATACAAGGGTGCCGCACGACTTAGGCAAAACTAGCTAAGTCCGTGATAGATGGTATCAGAGCGGGACAAGCACTTATAGAAACACTTGGCATACAAATGTGAGGGACCTAGTGGGGCTGTATTAAGGACAGTCAGCACACGTGCGACCATTTGAGGGAAAACAGGCATGGAGATGCAGGGAAAAGAAGTCGCTCGGAGGAGCGGGCATCTGAGATTGACATTCAGAGGAATAGCCAGCCATTCACGTAAGAGGCACCATGAGAACAAGCAAGCTTGGAAGAATGTGGAGTACACAAAGGTTAGGATGGCTGAGTTCGAGCTACGGCTCGACATTGACAACTATACTTGATGGTGCTCAAGGTAAGCGAGGCGCTTGATAAAGGATAAGACCATGCAAGGTGGAATGAGTTGCTCAGTAACTAAAAGAGTTGTGCAAAGCTCACAAAGGTGAGGGGAATTGCTAACTCGAAGAATTCTGTACTCATGTATAGGGTTGTATGCAGACGATGGAATGTTCGTGGCCATCCGAAGGCAACCGAAACTCGATGCCATGGAGCATTAAATCTTTCTCTTTGGCATGTGGAGGATACGTCCATAGGAGGCTAAAGTGTATAACGAGTTTAGCATGTTGCTAGGCCTTGAGGGGTGCAGCGGGGGTTGTATTGACGTGGAGTCACAATCTAGTAAGTGCGTTTGCAGGAGGCAGAACAATGCACAGTTTGTTCAGCAAATCAGAGTAGTCCAAGGGGATGGTGGTCTCCGAAACGAAGAGAGATGTTGCTCCAACGGGATAATTATCCAGGAGAGATAGATCCCGGTTTCTCCAGATGGAGAATCATGTGCAACAGACCACACATGTTGAGGAGGAGTACCTTAACAAACAAGTGTATTTGCAGGAGGCAGAACAATGCACAGTTTGTTCAGCAAATCAGAGTAGTCCAAGGGGATGATGGTCTTCGAAACGAAGAAAGATGTTGCTCCAATGGGACAGTTATCCAAGAGGGATAGATCTTGGTTTCTCTAGAGGGAGAATCATGTGTAATAGACCGCACAAGTTGAGGAGGAGTACCTCAATAAACAACAACTCCATGAAGCCCAATGGACAGAGCAAGCGGTGAGGAGTCATCGCATGATCTCGCTTAAGAGAATGCATTAGTGGATGCATTACGAGATCAAGTGGGGGAGCAACTTAAAGCAACACAAATGAAGGCATACTTGGAGTCAATATGGAGATTAGACTCAAGGGAGGGTTGACCCGTGGAATGGTGGGCGCGAGGGCCACCATCAACTCAATGCAAAAACGAGGAATGAAGCAACTTGGGTGTAACTTGATGAAGTACCCAAGCCGCATGAAGGGAGCCAGCATAAAAGATAGAACATGGAGCGGAGGCACAGTGCTTTCCTTGGACAGAGGTCAAGGACATAAACTCTTATAGAGGGAAGAGTCGATGGATATTTTGTGGAGGAAGGATTGAAAACTTCGAAAGTTTACGAGGCGATGCTTGTTAAAGCTCCAACAAGCATCCACCCAATTCAAGCAGCATATGGTATTTGAGAGACTAACGCATAGTAAGGATGGTCTCTTCTTTTATCTGAAGGATCCGTAGGAACCAATAGGGATCAACACAACTCAGCCAACCCCACACTAGAGTCAGAGTTATTAGTGAGTTGAAGCAACATGGAGGATCAAAGGTTCGACTACTCAAAAAAAGCAACGGAGAGCAGTTGGGAGCTAAGAGGTGCATTGCAGTTGGAGCAGAAGATTGAAGACTCAACAAAGATGAGGAGTTGCAGTATCGGTAAAGGCTTTGACGAGGACGTCGAAGGAATAAGTGGGGGAGAATGTCACAGACAAACTTCTAAACATGATATTTAATATAATGCTTATGTATGTCTGTGTCTTTTGGTATGTTCATGCTTTGCACAGCATGTAGAGGGACGATCGAAGGCTTAATAGTCCCATTTTAATTGGGTTTGGTTACCGCTTTAGGCTTATAAATAAAGGTTGTGTCATGTGGATACTTGTGATAGATATTCAGTGGACCATTTTGACCCTTTGTTGTGTAACTATTCAGAGCTTGTAAAGTCTGTTTGTAATTTGCATTATCTATGAAGTATTTTCGGAAATGTTTGCTTGTGGATTCCAAGTGAGATATTTTCTCTAACCTATTTTATCTTTTGTGGGTTCTAAGGGACTATGAAAGGCTTCGGGAAGATTGACCTTTGTAAGTGGACACGTAAGGATATTGCATGATTTAAACAAAACCAGCTAAGTCCGTAACAATATAACCAACGATGTATAACTTTCTTCCCCATCTGCAGGGTACTAAAAAGCCATGCAGCATGTTTCTTAGTTTTCCGCAATAGTATTTGAGATGGAATGCTTGT
Organism: Musa schizocarpa; assembly: GCA_900464855.2. Taxonomy (NCBI): domain Eukaryota; kingdom Viridiplantae; phylum Streptophyta; class Magnoliopsida; order Zingiberales; family Musaceae; genus Musa; species Musa schizocarpa. The sequence continues at coordinate 42,240,200 of LS990919.1, forward strand.
AAAGAAGGAAACAGCTGTTGTGTAAGCAAGCGTCATGGCATCCATGATGTCCATAAGAAGCAATCATCATGTTAGACATCATAATAAATGGCTTAAGATGGCCATTTAATATGTGCAAGAGAGACAACCTTATCATCCTCTTACAAATTGCATCCAGAATCGCATATCTTTGAATAATAATTTCATAAATACAATAACTTTCTTTCTTCTTCGGTTACATCAAATCAGCAGTCAAGTTGCTTCATCATTGTAAAGCTGATAGAAAACTACATGTACATTAGACATGTCTTAATCACCAGCTTACACCATAAAATATAGTTGGTATTAGCAATATGGCATATAATTGTTTCGCCTGACACAGTCAATCTTTCTAACATAATAGATTCCATAAACCCTAAATGCATGGATAGTCTCATCTCATGATCATATTCGTGCTTATTTACATCTACATACCCTCAAAAGAACGATAAAATTCCTGCACCTCTACTCTTCATTGGAAATGCAAGCCGACCAAGCAACCAATCTCTGCCATTATAATATGATTTCAATGCAATTAGATGCTTCAAAGAGTTACCTTTACTTGCTATTTTCAATCGCATCTTCATAATGATTTCTCACATTGATGCTAGAACAACTTATATAGTCACATGCATCCCTTCTATCCGTGGCTATTCCACTAAAGTAAATTCATGTTCTTTAGCTGTGATTTAACAACTTCTACAAGTATATTCACTGCCTTCAATTATACACATGTAAGGCCTAATCGGAGTCAAGCCAACGATCGAAGCAATCATGGAAATGCAATGTTAATGGTAGTAGAGGTTGATCCTACTTCCATCGTCATGTAATGTGCTCCATTGCTTACCGCTCTCCTCTCACTTGGAGAAGCTAGAGTTCTAGGAACAACCGATCGGCGAGGGCGCAGGCAGAGGCATCGAGGTCTCCTGCACCTGATTCGAGTGTTAGGGTTCCTCTTTTCTTGGCCTCGATCTCCTTCACCTCGTCTCTTTTTCTTGGCCTCGATCCCTTTATTTAATGGGGATATATTTGTGGGAGACGTGGGTTGATCTGAACCGTTATTTGTGTGCGTAATGTATCTGTGATTGTTTCTCATGGCGACACGTGTGCTTACACAATCTTTTGGGACCGAGGCCCCCTGCCCCCTATATCACCCATTTAAACTTTCAGGGCTGATGTGGTCCACGGAAACCAAATCCTGTGTTTGGGAAATCTACCAAACAGGATAGTGAGCCCTTCATATGTCTACTTTCTCCGGGGTCCACAAAATCTGCGATCTTTATCGTTGCTCGGCGTCGCGGCTGTGTTTGGTCTCTCAGACAAAGATCTGCTTTGGGTTATAGGCGGATCCTTTTACACCTGCAGCAGCTTCTAGTCTCGGTCTTTGGGGTAAAGAAGGGCAAAAAAATGTCACCTTGCTGTTGCTGCGCCATTCCTTATTCCACCTCCAACTCCTCTCTCCACATCCTTCCCTCTCTCCTCCAAGCCAAATCCCTCTCACCTCTTCACCGCCTCCCCTCCAGAATCCCGGCGACCCATTCGAGTCCACAATGCACTGCGCAAGCCACGTCTTCCGTCAATTCTCGATATCTCCCCAAAGTCGCCGACCCGTTCGACGAAACGCCCCACAGCAAAGCCCGCTCCTACGCCAAGCTCATCAGCTCCCATTGCCGGTCGCAGCGGTGGAGCGACGTGATCTCCGTGCTCGCCTCCATGATCGCGGACGGTGCCACGCCTGATAGGTTCCTCCTGCCGAAGATCCTCAAGGCCTGCTCCGAGCTGCGGGACTGGGGAACTGCCGCAACCGTCCATGGGTATGTGATTACTGCTCCTCTGGAGGTCGACATAGTCGTCGGAAATTCTATTGTTGACATGTATTCCAAGTGCGGAGATATCACCTCAGCGCGCGCGTTCTTTGATCGGATGCCCGTAAGGGATGTCATATCGTGGACCGCTCTCGTCAATGCCTATGCTGACGCTGGGTTGCTGGATGTGGCGCAAGCTATGTTTCAGTCGATGAGGGAGAATGGGGTTCGACCGGATTTGATATCGTGGAACGCGTTGATTTCTGGGTTTGCTCGGAACGGGGAGACCGGCATGGCCCTTCTCCTCTTGGACGAGTTGCAAGAAAATGGGCTTCAGCCAGGCACCAATTCTTGGAATGGAGTTGTGTCTGGTCTTGTTCAGAATGGGTGCTTTGATGATGCACTGGAAATTTTCAGACAAATGTGCTTGCATGAGAAACCAAATGCTGTCACGATAGCAAGCATTCTTCCTGCTTGCTCGGGCCTGACGGCTTTGAATCTTGGGCAGGAATTGCATTCATATGTGATAAGGAATGGAATGAAGATGAACGTTTTCGTGGGTGGGTCTTTGATTGATATGTATCTCAAGTGCGGAAAGAGTGGTTTTGCAGAGAGGGTGTTTGCTGATCTGGAGAATAGGAATGTGCCTGTGTGGAATGCACTGATTGCAGCATATGCTGATGAGGATAAGATGAGTGAGGCCCTGGATCTTCTTGATTTGATGCAGAAAGATGGATTTGTGCCTAATGTGATCACCTACAATACATTTATTGCTGCTTATGCAAGAAGGGGCCAAAAAGATGAGGCCTTTAAGTTTTTGTTTGAAATTATTCGGAAGGGTTTGAAGCCCAATGTTGTTTCTATGAATGCACTAACATCTGGCTTCCATCATTCTGGTCTTAATGATGAGGCATTGGATTTGTTTCGAGAGATGCAATTGCCAAAATCGTTCAGCACAAGATGTTCTAGCGTTCTGATTGGCATGTTGGATGTGATAATCCAACCTAATGCTGTAACCATTAATTCTATTCTCTCAGTCTGCGCAGGCCTTAAGTTACATCATTCTGGAAAGGAAGTTCATGGCTTCATTTTGAGAAATAGTTTTGAGTCTAATGTCTTTGTTTCAAGTGCATTGGTTGACATGTATGCGAAATGTTGTGACATGTCTTCTGCTACCAAGGTTTTTCATGGAATGAAAGACAAAAATGTAGTGTCTTGGAATGTACTCATGGCAGGTCACAATCATAATGAGCATCCAGAAGCTGCTTTGAAGCTATATTTGGAAATGTTAGAGCAGAACTTTGTTCCTAGTTCCATTACGTTGATGATCCTACTGTTGTCTTGCAGCAATATAATGGCTCTGAGGTTGGGCAGAGAATTGCATAGCCGCATTGAAAAGGGCAGACCTGATGGCTGTCCTCTTACTTTAGCAAGCACCCTGATAAATATGTATGCAAAATGTGGTAGTATTAAAGATGCTAAATTAGTGTTCGACTGTGTAATTGAAAAGGACTTGGTAATATGGAATGCGATGATGGCTGGTTATTCACTCCACAGAATGACTACGGATGCCCTAAGCTTGTTTAAACAAATGCAGCAATCTGGTATCAAGCCGGACCATATTACTTTTACTGCAATCCTTTCGGCATGCAACCAAGAAGGTTTTGTAGATGAAGGCTGGAAGCTTTTTAAAATGATGGAGGATATTTTTGGAGTTTCTCCCACCTTGGAGCACTTTACCTGCATGGTTGATATGTTGGGTACTGCAGGTTTACTGGAGGAGTCTCTGGATCTCATCAGAAGAATTCCATTCAGACCTGATGCTTGCCTGTGGGCTACTCTTCTTAAAGCATGTAGACTACATTCAAATTATGAGATCGGAGAAAGGGCAGCAAGGGCACTTTTTGAGTTAGAACCTCAAAATGCTTTGAATCACATAGTGCTCTATAACATCTTTGCCATGTCCGGGTTGTGGGATTCTGCTAGTACCATGAGGAATGCGCTGAGGGATCAGGGGTTAAAGATGGTTGACATATGTAGCTGGATAGAAATAGGCAGTGCCATCCACTCCTTTAAATCTGGAGATAGCTCCCATCCTGAAATGGAGACAATTCTGGCCATGTGGAACAAGTTAGCTGATGGAATGTCGACGGGTGGGTATGTTCCTCAGAATATTGTGTTCTGTGATCAAGGAGAAGTTGATCCCTTCACTTGTTACCACACTGAAAAGCTTGCAGTATGTCTAGGCATTATCTCTCTGCGTGCTAACATCCCTATATGTGTCTCCAAGAATGTCCGGATGTGCATTGACTGCCACTCATCAATTAAATTTATAAGCAAAATCGAGGACCGAGATATCTTTATAACAGATGGGTGCTTCTATCACCATTTTAAAGATGGAACTTGCAGCTGCGGGGACAAATGGTGATTGAACAACACTAGAAACGAACTACAATTGGTGTGTTGTTCATCTAGGTGATGGTTCACCTAAGATCTAACATCCATAATAAATAATGAGTTAAGGGCTCACTGATCATGCAGGATATATGTGGTTAGATGTGGTAAGCTTCAAACTGGATGTATCTGCATCAGAAAATTACCATTTGTAGACATTCTTTCAATTGATGCAACAGTCATGGTCAGATGTCGACTTAACATAGATGTAAGTTGCAAAGTTTGAAGTTTCTGCATCAGAAAATAGCTGACTGACATTGCTGGCAATGGATGAAACAGTCAGACTGAGCAGGACCAGCTACATGATATCCCAGACCAACATGCCTAGTTGTTCTATACACTATTGCTGCATGGTGTTCCATTGAGGTAAGGTGGATCTACTTATGCATTTAAAAGGATTTAACAATTATCTTAGCTGGAGTGGGGAGGTGATAATACACTGTTTAATTGTAAGAAAACAAAATTTGCACTGTGGACAAATTAGATTGCTTTGATATTCTTTCAGATGGTTATTTTGGATAAATGATTAAGATCTGTATGTAATATCTCATTAATTACCTTGAATTAATGAGATATTTGGATTAAGATCTGTATGGTTATTTGGATTAATTACCTTGAATGTAATATCTCATTTTCATTTCTGCTTCTGTTACCAGAGTGTCACAAGCTTGATGAATCTTATCAGTTGCAAAGCTTGGTGATTTCCTCATGTGGCATCATTAACAAAAAACAGGAAGATTGAAATTGTACTTGCTTCACGCTTAACTCTCCTTAATACCTGTTGCATAATGAAAAACATTTGTTTTATTAAGAAATTGGCTTCCTTTGGGAATTTTGTACTATCATCATTTTCCATTTAGATTAAAAAGAAGTTTTAGTAAGATAATTGTAAGATTTTTGTCAGATTTATGAGTCAGAGCATCGGATAAATAGAAAACAACATGTACAAAATTTTGATACTGTTGAGATGAGAATATTAAGGTGGAGTGTAGAGTGATGCTCTCTTCTTTACTACTAGAGAGTGATGCTTTGGTTTTCTAGGGCGATGGGGAGAAAACAGGCCCTCGAATCCACCCATCTCTTCGGCCTCTCTAGTCTCTTGCCTCCCATTTATTCGTTCGTGACTTCTGGCTCCCTTGTGGGGATTCTTGGCTCACTTAGAGAGCCAATTTCTAGCCTCTCACCGAGAGGATCCCCTTGGTTTTCGTCTGGGTACAATTCATCTGCTTGAATATTGGAATCATGAGTGTGTCACTCACTTGGCCTCGCTTCTAGGACGCCCCCTATGGATTAATGAACGTTCCTTGTCGATGGAGAGAGGGTGTTATGTGAGTGTCTGTATCGATATCGATCTCACTAAACCCCTCAAGGGGGAAGAGGGGGGGGTGTGTGTTGGCTCAGAAGACCTAAGGAAGGCATCTTTTAGGCTATCTCCTATGAGAATCTTTCGGTGGCGTGCTTCAAATGTGGTTGTGTTGGGCATAAAGTTGAAGCTTGCCCTCTAGTTTCGAACCCCTCTTGGACTTCCTTCCTTATTTTGTCGGTTTCCTCCCAAGGGGTTGATCTCTAGAGAGAGGTGGAACAACCCCCTTCTGGGTTGGATGGCTTTACCACCCCAAAAGATGACTTGCCCTTGTGCTTGGATACCAATCTGTTGGCCCTTGGATTAAAGTTGAGAAGCATTGGTCGATCATCTGTCGGAAAGGCCTATGGTATGGTGGTCGAACCAAGCCGGAACAAGGGAGGGAATCCGAGAGGCGCTCGATGCTATTGGGTCCTCCTCTCCCTCGGGATTTGGATTCATGTGATTCACACATGCTTTTTGATCCATCGATTCCTGCCAAGGGCTCCTTGGGAGATGCCACATTAATTGATATCTCTGCTCTCGTTGTCAAACCTTTCTAGGGAGGCGTGTGATTTTGACAGGTCTAAGATGGTGCCAACTGATCTTCCTATCAACGGTCAAGATCTTAGCCCTATTGCCTCAATCATGGTGGCTCCTCCTATAATGACTCTACTTTTCAAGGCTTCTCCTACTGCCTCTTCTCCTTTTGTTTTGATGGCTGGGGGAGAGAGGATTGAAGTGATATCACCTAAGGTCTTCTCTCCTGCTCCTCTTGAGGTTGTCCCTCGTCCTCCCTCGATGACCGAAGAAGTGGATCTGATGGTGGCCCCTGCTTCCGAAGCCCCTGTTAGGACTCTAGCTAGGAGAGCCCTAATTGAGAGGGGCATTCATGTTAACCTATCTAGCCGACCCCTATTAAAGAGGTGAAGAGGCCAGCTAGGGTTAGGAGTCATATTAGGAGTTGTTCTTAGAGAAGCATTAGGAGTTGTAAAGGAATAGGAGTCTTGAGTAGGAGTCCTATTAGGAGTTAGGGTTTAGAAGCCCTATAAATAGCCATGTATTCATTCTCTTTTAACAAGCAATAGATGAATCTTTTCTGCAGCCTTTGAGCAGCAATTTGGAGGAAGGAACCCTTATAGAATTCCAAGGAGACCGATCCCCTAAAGAGATCAACCCCAAGCTTAGAATTTGCAAGTGTTCTAACATCTGGTATCAGAGCAGCGTTCTTGGTGTCTCGCTGCCCTTCCACAACCATCCATTAGCCCTCCACAGCCGCCCGAAGCAATTCTCACAATTGCTTAAAAAGATCGTCGCCGAATTCCGCCGTCATCTCCACCATCGCGGATCATCCTTTGATCTCCCCGTGAATTGCAACAGGTTCTGGTTTCCTACCTTACTGCTGCTGCAATTTAGTTATCCTTATTCGAAAATCCAAAAAAATTGTTCCTATATTCTTGCGAATTATTTTTGTCGCAAAAGTTATCATCTTTACGAATGAAGGATTGTCGTAGAAAATTTCAGCCGCATATTGTTACCTTAACCGATCTATTTGCAATCCTTTTTGAACGAAATTTCTTATACACTTCATAGTTCTTCTTGGCTTCCATCTAAGATTGATCTATTGAGGAATTCATCTCTAAAAACATTATTGTGTTGCTGTAAATTTTCGTCGCAAACTGTTGAAATTTTTCGACGAGAATTCTGCTATCGCAACTTACACCAATTTCCTTGCTGTTATATTGCTGAAATTTTCTTGATTAAATTGGTCATCTTTGCTGTTATATAAATCGAGATTTTGTTGTCAAATTTCCTCCTTAAATCTCTCGGCTTTTGCTGGAAATTTCGTCGAGAAACCGCTGTTTCTTCGACGACAATTCTGCTTTTACAAGAACACATATCTGCAGCAATTTCCATTGATTTCTATCAAGCCTTTGCTGCCATCTACCACAGATCTAAAACTTTTTCCCTAACCTTCATCCGCTACCATCACAGCCCTCAAACTCCACCAAACCACACCCTCAAACTGCATCCAAAGCAATCACAAAACAAGCCTAAATTGCAACCTACATCCACCAATCCATCAACCCTTTCGACCACCACTTCTCTCAACCTATACATGCCTTTAACCCAATAACAAAAGAGAGATCTTAACATTACAGATTTGGAGGCATATACTATGGCATCTGAGGAGGTAATCAATGCTAAATTTGAAACTTTCGAGGCGCGAATGGAGGATAAGATTTAGACTCTCTTTATCGAACTCAGTTTGGGCCGACCACCAAGCCCGAAGAAATCACATCAAGGAGAGAGCTCTGACCAATCACACCAAGCCCGAAGAGATGACTTCCAAGAGAGGGGAGGCTCTAAGACCGATCCCAACTATCCACGCATGAGGGTGAACTTCCCTAGATGGGAAGAAGGAGACCCGATTAGTTGGATCTCGCGCGCGGAGCAATATTTTCGGTACCACAAAACCGCAGACGTATCTATGGTGGAAATTGCGGTTATACATCTTGAAGGGGATGCCATACAGTGGTTTGACTGGTTTGAACACACTTATGGAGTCCTCTCATGGCGACAATTCAAAGAAGGACTGCTAATCCGCTTCGGACCAACCGATTAAGAGAACATTGACGGACAACTAGTAAAGATCCGACAAACCTCCACCATTCAGGAGTACCAAACCAGGTTTAAAAGGTTATCTAATCAAACTCGTGATTGGTTTGAAAAACAGCTATTAGGGACCTTCATTGAGGTCTTGAAGCCAGAGATCCGGGAAGAAGTTAAAGCGCGACAACCGTACACGCTTATGACAGCCATCTCTTTCGTACGACTTCAAGAGGAGCGATTGAACCATGAAGCCCGAAGGTCTAGAGTCGCTCCTCGACCAGCAATACCGAAGCCCTCAGCCTCCCCTACTATCAACTGAGCCCCTGCACCGAAAAGGTTGACAAGAGAAGAGCTTTGAGAGCGATCTGCGAAGGGGTTATGTTGGCATTGCGACGAGCCGTGGAACCACGAGCATCACTGTAAAAAAGGGAGACTTCTTGTGATTGAACCAGTAGAAGAAGAGGTCATTGAACATCCAGAAGAGAGCCTTGAACATGAAGAAGAAGATGCGAAAGAAGAGCCATAACCGATCGACTTTACGGTACACGCACTAGCCGGTTACTCAAACCCGCAAACGATGAAAGTTAGAGGCCTTCTCAAAAAACAACCGATCACTGTTCTCATCGACACAGGCATCACTAATAACTTCGTAAACGGTAAGGTTGTTACTCGGATGACGCTCCACATCGAAGGTTGCAGCAAGTTCGACGTAAAGGTCGCCGATGGAAGAATCCTAAAGTGCGACCAAAGATGTCCACTGGTGAAACTATTACTGCAGACTAAGAAATTATCACCAACTTCTTCCTCCTACCAATTGATGACTATGAGGTCGTGCTTGGCATAGAATGGCTGACGACGCTAGGTGATGTCTCTTGGAACTTCTCTAAATTAATTATGAAATTCTACTGCAAAGGCAAACATATCATCCTATGCGGGAAGCGCGGAAGCAACGTAACAACCGTTTCGACCCAACGAATTGTCACGGACAAACTTCGAAACAGGATGTTCGATGTAATGCTTATGTATGTCCGTGTCTTTCGGCATGTTCATGCCTTGTACAGCATGTAGAGGGGCGACCAAAGGCTTAATAGTCCCATTTTAGTTGGGTCGGTGGCTGCTTTAGGCTTGTAAATAAAGGTTGTGTCATGTGGACACGTGTGAGAGATTTTCGGTCTGTAATGGACCATTTTACCCTTTGTTGTGCAACTGTTTAGAGCTTGTAAAGTCTGTTTGTAATTTGCATTGCCTATAAAGTGTTTTTCGGAGATGTTTGCTTGTGGATCCCGAGTGAGGCCTTTTCTCTGCCCTGTTCTCTCTTTTGTGGGACCTAAGGGACCATGGGAGGCTTCGGGGCGGCTGACCCTTGCGGACGGACATGCAAGGGTGCCGCACGACTTAGGCAAAACCAGCTAAGTCCGTGACAGAATGGAGAAAGTTTTGCATAAGGTAAATGGTGGCTTTTTGATGCATCTCCAGCAACAACCAGAGGGAAAGAAAATAGAAATTGAAGATTAAAATCTCGCCCAATTGCTTGTTGAATTTGTCGACATTTTTGCTGAGCCGTACGGTTTTCCTCCTACTCGACAACATGACCATCGGATTCTAATCATTCCGGGCAAGCCACCAACGAACACTCGATCGTACCGATATCCTCACCTCTAGAAGGATGAAATTGAAAAGATCGTAAAGGAGATGCTTGAAACAGGGGTGATTTGGTCAAGTTGCAGCTCCTATTCCTCACCGATGCTACTTGTACGCAAGAAGGACGGAACTTGGCAGATGTGCATCGACTACCGAGCTTTAAATGATATCACCGTCAAGGACAAGTACCCAATACCAGTGGTGGATGAACTTCTTGATGAGTTAAAAGGAGCTCGAGTCTTCACGAAGTTGGACCTCCGATCCGGTTACCACCAAATTCGGGTATGTGAAGACGACATTTCAAAAACTGTATTCCGCACATATAACGACCATTATGAATTCTTGGTAATGCCTTTTGGACTCACTAATGCTCCTTCAACCTTTCAAAGTCCCATGAACGATATTTTTCGGAGCTTTCTTCGTAAATTTGTGCTGGTATTTTTCGATGATATTCTCATTTACAGTCCTTCTCTTGAGACTCACTTTCAGCATTTACGGGTTGTTTTGACGATCCTTCGGGAGAATAATCTTTTTGTTAAGTAGCCAAAGTGCAGTTTTCTCCAGCAAAAAGTAGAGTACCTTGGGCACATATAGTGATTTAAAAAGGCGATCGGGCGAGGCGAGGCGAGGCGAGGCGAGGCCCGAATGCCTCACTTCATTTCCAGGCGGTACGCTTCAAAGAGGTGTCGCCTTGTCACGGACAAACTTCTAAACAGGATGTTTGATGTAATGCTTATGTATGTCCGTGTCTTTTGGTATGTTCATGCTTTGTACAGCATGTAGAGGGACGACCGAAGGCTTAATAGTCCCATTTTAGTTGGGTTCAGGGCCGCTTTAGGCTTCAGAATAAAGGTTGTCAGGTCGTGGACACGATTATGAGAAGATTTTTGATTCAGAATGGACTATTTTACCCATTGTTATGAATCGCTCGTGAGCTAAAGTCCGTTTTGTAATTTCAGATTATCTATAAAGTGTGTTTTGGAGATGTTTGCTTGTGGATCCCGAAGTCGCGGCGTTTTTCTCCATTACATTCTCTCTTTTTGTGGGTCTTAAGGGACCGCCGGAGTCTTCGGGGGAGGTGACCTTACTGGATGGACCATTGAAGGGTGCCGTGACGACTTAAAAAAAACCGCCTAAGTCCGCGGACGAGATGATATCAGGCCGGACAAGCACTCATAAACACTTAAGATCAAACATGGGGGGGACCTAAGTTGGGCTGCGTTGAAAGGCGGTCGGCCACCGACGTGACCCGTTGGGGGAAAAGGCATGGAGATGTAAAGGGAAAAGTAGTCGTTTCGGAGGAGCGGGTATCAAAAATGGCATTGGAGGAACGGCCAACCCTTTTGCAAAGAGGCACCACGAGAACGACAAGCTTGGAAGAACGTAAGCCTAATAAAGGTCGACGGTCGAAGTTTGAAAGCTACCACTCAACGCCGACAACCATACTTGATGGTGTTCAAAGCGCAAGTGGCTTGGTAAAGGACGACGAGACCATACAAGGTTGAATGAAGTTGCTCAACGACAAAAAAGAATTATGCAAAACTCCTCGAGGAGGTGAGGGAATTGCTAGGGCTCGAAGAATTTGGTACTCATCACGGGCTTCAGATGCGGACGATGGAATGTTCAGGGTTATCCCAAGGCGCATCAAACTCTACGCCATGGAGCATTCAAACTTTCTCTAAGATGTGAAGGATCGTCCGTAGGAGGTGAAGGGTGCAACTAGTTCAGCATGTTGCTAGGCCTTGAGGGTGCAACGGGGTAGGGGGCCTGACGACGTGGAGTTGTAATCAGCAAAGTGTGTTTAGGAGGCGTAAACAACAACACGTTTGTTCCGCCAGGTCGGAGTAGTCCAAGGGGATGGTGTTCTCAAAGCGAAGAGAGATATTGCTTAACGGGACGCTTATCGAGGAGGATAAGTCGCTCTCCGAAGGGAGAATTATGTGGGGACGAAACCTCACAAGTTGAGGAGGAGTACCTCAACAAACAACAACTCTGAAGCTCAATGGATCGAAAGCAAGCAAGGAGTCGTCGCGTGATCTTCGGCGGAGAGAATGCATTGGTGGATGCACCGCGAGATCCGAGGGGGGGAGTGACCCAAAGCAACACAAATGAAAGGCATACTTGGAGTCGATATGGAGATCAAACTCATGGGAGGGCTAACTAGGGAGGAATGGTGGACGGGAGGGCCACCATCAACCCAATGAAAAGCGAGGGCCGAGCAACTTGGGAATAACTTGGCGGGTACCAAGCCGCGCGTAAGGGAGCCGGCAAAGATAGAAGATGGAACATGGGGGAGGTATAATGCTTTCCTCGACAGAGAGGTCAAGGACATGAACTCTTGCAGAAGGCAAGAGCAGATCATGTTGTTCCAGTGTCGCGGACAAACTTCTAAACGAGGTGTTTGATGTAATGCTTATGTATGTCAGGTGTCTTTGGTATGTTAAATCATTGTAGACAAACATGTAGGGACGGCCAAGGCTCGATAGTCCCATTTTAGTTGGGTCTGCGTGGCGCTTTAGGCTTCAGGAATAAAGGTTGTGTCATGTGGACACGTGTGAGAGATTTTCGGTCAGAATGGACCATTTTACCCTTTGTTGTGTAACTTGTTCGAGCTTGTAAAAGTTTGTTTTGTAATTTCATTGTCTATAAAGTGTTTTTTCGAGATGTTTGCTTGTGGATCCCAAGTGAGGCCTTTTCTCGTCTGTTTTCTTTCAGGGGACCTAAGGGACCATAGGAAGCTTTCGGGGAGGTCGACCTTTGGACGGACACGCAGGGTGCCGCAGACGACTTAGTAAAACCAACTAAGTCCGTGATGATGGTATCGAGGCGGGACAAGCACTCATAAACACTTAAAAGATGCAAACGCTGGGGACCCAAATAGGATGCGTTGAGGACAGTCAAGACACGCGCCCGTTTGGGGGAAAAAACGGGCATGGAGATGTTGGGAAGAGGAGTCGCTCGAGGGAACGCATCCGAGATTGGCATTGAGAGGAATTGCCAACCCTTCGCCAAAGAGGCGCCACGAAACGACAAGCTTGGAAGAATGTGAAGGCGACAAAGGTTGGGATGGTTGAGTTTGAGCTACGACATTTCAACGTTGACAACCATACTTGATGGTGCTCAAGGCAAGCTGAGGCGCTTGGTAAAAGGATGAGACCATACAAGGTGGAATGAAGTTGCTCAACGACCAAAAGAGTTATCAAAGCTTCGAGGTGTGGGGAATCGCTAGCTCAAGAATTTCCGTACTCATCACGGGTTGTACGATGACGACGGGAATGTTCGTGGCCATCCCAAGGGCGACCAAACTTCGGCGCCCGTGGAGCATCAAACTTTCTCTTGGCACGCAAAGGATACATCCGTAGGAGGGCTGAATGGTGCAACTAGTTCAAAGCATGTTGCTAGGCCTTGAGGGGTGCGGTGGGACTGTATTGACGTGGAGTCGCAATCTAGCAAGTGTGTTTTGCAAGAGGCGAACAACGCACGGTTGTTGGGAGGATCGGAGTAGTCCAAGGGGATGGTGGTCTCCAAACGAAGAGAGATGTTGCTCCAATGGGACGCTTATCCAGAGGGATAAGTCCCCGCTCTCCAGAGGGAGAATCGTATGGGGACGGACCTCTCAAGTTGAGGAGGAGTACCTCAACAAACAACAACTAACGGCTCAACGGTTTGGCGTGACGCAGGAGTCGTCGCGTGATCTCGCCGAGAGAATGCATTGGTGGATGCATTCATGGAGATCAAGTGGGGAGTGACCCAAGGCAACACAAATGAAGGCACACCGGGAGTCGATACTGAGATCGGACTCAAGGGAGGGCCGACCTGTGGAACGGTGGGGCGCGAGGGCCACCATCAACTCAATGCAAAAAAAGCGAGGGAGCCGAGCAACTGGGTGTAACTCGGTGAAGTACCCAAGCCGCTTGAAGGGAGCCAAAGATAAAAGTTGGAACGTGGAGCAGGCACGGTGCTTTCCTTGACAGAGGTCAGGACACGAACTCTTGTAGAGGCAAGAGTAAGATCATGTTGTTCCAATGGGTCCTTCATTCTGACGGAGCGGACTCATCTTGCATGGTGCCAAAGACGAAAGGGAGCTTCGGGCACACGACCTTATCTCGGAGGAGCATTTGATGGAGAAACTAAGGCGACTCAATTATGAGAGGCTAAGTTGGGATCGAAGGCCTTTAAAGACGGGCAAGAGGATCGCAGAGGGGTACTCTTGAAGAATACGCCACGTTGTTGTCATTCAAGTTGCTATAAAGGAGGCGGCGCGCAGATGAAGATTGTCTTTGGTAGGGGTAGAGGCCCTGGGATCCGCATAATGGTGCACTAATGCAATGAAAGTCGGGGACTTTGGGAGCTACTAGGCGTAGCGATCCGGACTGTCCCAGAGCGGTGCTTCATCGTGTGACCCAAAGAGTGGGTGGATGAAGGTCGATTGCAGAGAAGTTTAACAAAAAATCGGGTAGAGGAGACCCTGCGATGTATTGGCAGAGGCCATAATGGAGGGTTCACAATTCGAAGTTTTCCACAAGGATCGAATGCAATAGAGATGTCATCGAGGAGACATGGTGCGGCGGATCGCGTGGTGGAATAGTTTCAGGCAACACGATTCACACGACTTTGCCCCGTGAGGGACTGGGATCATCGGAGGTATGATTGGGAACACTGGAAGCTCCACTTCGTGAACAACACGATGGGCGAAGAGGCAGCCATGGATTCAAGGAGGAAAGCCATGGTACCGCTAGAGGCGGGTCTTCCGCGACGTCATCGAATTTTTGATTCGGATGAAAGCCTTGGTCATCAAGATACGGGGCTGTGGTTCCACCAAAGAAAAGTTTGAATCAAGTACTAGTGAGTCCCATGGAGGGACTTGATCATCAACCGTAGATGATCGGGCAAATGGAGAGTTGGGATCGCTTCCTCGAGCTCATATTCGCTTTTAAGGGAGCCCGACAAGTCGAGGACAAGGTCGAGTGTTTAACGCCGCTACCAAGGAAGCTAAGGAGAACAGAATCAAGTGCAAACCCTACAACGTGATGGCAGAGGGCAATGTACGGGAGTTGCGATCATCTCTCCATCGACCGTGACGGACCTTGGAGAACACAAGAGGTGTTGAAAGCTGTGGGGTCGAAAGGGGCGAGGAAGCGGACGACGAAGTCAGAGGGACTTAGCTACCAAAATCAAGCATCGTTAGAATGGAGGTGGACTGAAGAGGAGTGCCAGAGACATTTTACCGTCGTGAAAAAAAGGGGATCTGCAGAGCGAGGCCATCGGATAAGATGCTGGGTACGGTAATGGCAATACGGTAATCGCAGAAAGGCGGGACTTCCGTGAAGTCATTGATCCCTTGCTCCCGTGGAGGGAGAGCGCCGGGTAAATAAAAGGGGTCGAGGAGGAGGTGGAGCACGCAGAGGCAAACCCAAGGACCGACAAGAGACAAAGGGCGAGAGGAGGCGAACTTCAGAAGACCCAGGTGTCAATGAAGTTTTCATCAAGATAGTCGAAAGTGAAGGACTTTGGTCATGCAAGAGTGCACGACTAAAAGAACGAGAAGTAGTCAAGATGGCATCGCGTACTTCAAAGACTTCTGGGGAGTAAGGCGTGGTTGATGGAGAAGACGGGTACAATCCCGTGAGGCTACCAAATCTATTGAGAGAATTACTCAAGTTGGGGTGAAAACTTTCGCATTCGAAGTTCAACGGCATTGAGAAGGTGAATCCATGAAGCTAACTCAACGCGAAGGAGCAAAACACTTCAAGCTTTTTCGGCGCGAAAGCAAAGAGTAAAGATATACAAGATTTCGATGCGTGGAGTACAACCTCGAGGAGGCGAAGTCAAGTAACCTTCGCCTTCAACCCTTAAGAGAATAAACCGAAAATACCCAATTCTCTTATCTATCCAACAGGAGGAGCTCTGCGCAAAAAAGTTCAAAGACCTTTCAAGATAATGGAAGACAATAGTTGTCAAATCCTCACCAATGGTGATCAATTATTCTTGAGAGTAGATTGTCCGCCGTTTCCCAACGAAATGCCAATCGAAAAGTTAAAGTGACGCGAACCTACTTGGATTTGACAACTAAGCTGAAAAAGAAGAGTCAATGAGCAAATTTTTGTGGAGGAAAGACCCAAATCTTCGAAGTTCATAGACGATGCTCGTTAAAAGCTTCAACAAGCATCCACCCGATTCAAGCAAAGACGAGGCATTTTGAGAGATTGGCGCAAGAAGGATGGTCTTTTCCTTCATTCAAGGATCCGTAGGAATCAACAAGGATCAACACAACTCGTGCCAACCCCACACCGAGTCGAGTCATGAGTGAGTTCAAGCAAAGACGTGGGCGGATCAAAAGGTTCGACTACTCAAAAAACAACAAATGGAGAGCGATTGGGAGCCAAGGGACGATCATACCGGAGCGTAAGATCAAGACTCCCGAGAGGCAAGGAGTTGCGATGTCGATGAAAGGCTTGACGAGGACGTCGAAGGAATAAGTGGGGGAGAATGTCACTGGACAAACTTCTAAATAGGGTGTTTGATGTAACGCTTATGTCCGTGTCTTTTGGTATGTTCACGATCAGACAGACATGTAGGGGGGCGACCAAGGCTCGATAGTCCCATTTTAGTTGGGTCGGTGGCGCTTTAGGTTTTCAGAATAAAGGTTGTGTCATGTGGACACGTGTGAGAGATTTTCGACCAGAATGGACCATTTTACCCTTTGTTGTGCAACCTGCTTGAACTCAGAAAGTTTGTTTGTAATTTGCATTGTCTATAAAGTGTTTTTAGGAGATGTTTGCTTTGGATCCAAAGTGAGGCCTTTTCAATCTGTTTCTCTTTGTAGGGGACCTAAGGGACCACGGAGAGGCCGGGGGAGGTGAACTTTGTGGATCGGACACGTACGGGTGCCGACGACTTTTCGTATTAAACCACCTAAGTCCGTGACAATAGGTCATTCATTCGACGAAAGCAGATTTCATCTTGCGTGGTGCCAAAGACGAAGGAGCTTTTGGGCACACGCACCTTATCTCGGAGGAGCATTTGATGGAATAACTAAGGCGACTCCAATCATGCGAGGCTAAGTTGGGATCGAAGGCCTTAAAGACGGGCAAGAGGACGCAGAGCGGGTACTCTTGAAGAATACGCCCGTTGATGTTGTCATTCAATTCTTATAAAGGTAGCGACAAGCCATGTCAAGATCAGTCTTTGGTAGGGGAGAGTTCCGGGATCCGCACAATGGTGTACTAATTGCAAAGAAAGTCGGGAGACTTCGGGGAGCTACTAGCGACGGACTGGTCCTAGAGGGTGCTTCATCTAGGTAATGACCAAGAGTGGGTGGATGAAGGTCCACAAAGGAGGCGAACAAAATCGAAGGTGGAAGAGACCCCCGATGTATTGGCGAGGAGGCCACAATGGAAGGGTTCACAATTCGAGTTCATCCCACAAGGATCGAACGCAATAGAGATGTCACCGGGGAGGCTTACATGCAAAAAATGGATCGTGGTGGGAACAAATGGCAACGCGATACACAACCTAGCCTCGCTGAGGGACTAGATCATCTGGAGGTATGATCGTCGAGCTACCGGAAGCTCCACTTCGGTGAACAACACGACGGCAAGAAGGGCTATGGATTCAAGGAGGAAAGTTATGGCAACGCCAGAGGCTGGTCTTCCGCCATGGAAGCATCGAATTTCAGATCGGATAAAAAGGCTTGGTCATCAAAAGATGGGGGGGGGGCCGTGTTCCACTAAGGGAAAAGTTCGAATCAGTAGTACAGTGAGTCCCACGTGGAGGGACTTGATCATACAAATGTACGATCAAGCGGTGGAGAGATTGGATCGCTCAGAGCTCATATTAAGCAAGGAGCCGAGAAAAGTCGAGGACAAGGTCGAGTAAGCGAACATCGCTACCAAGGAAGCTAAGGAGAACATAAACGATGAAACCCTACAAAGTGATGGCAGAGGCCATGCGTGGGAGTTGTAGCCTGTCTTTCCATCGACCAAAGGGAGTCGCCGGAGAACTGAGAGGTGTTCAGGTTGTGGGGTCGAAGGGGCGAGGAAGCAACGACGAGTCCGAGGGACTTAGCTACCCAAAATAAGCATCGGTTAGAATGGAGGTGGACCGGAGGAGTACCACGAGGCATATCTGATCGAAAGAAAAGGGACGCAGACGCGAGGCTTACGATATAGTGCCGTGGCATGGCAAATACCATGGAATCACAGAGGCGGGACTTCCGTGAAAGTCATTGATCCCTTGCTCCTCATGGAGGGAGAGCTTATCGTGAAAGGGGTCGAGGAGGTGGAGTACGCAGAGGCAAACCCAAGCACCGAGACAAAAGTCAAGGGCGAGGCCAAGGAACTTCGTGAAGACCGGTGTCAATGAAGTTTTTCATCAAGATAGCGAAAGTGAAGGACTTCGGGTCATGCAAGAGTGCACACCACCAAGGAACAAGTAGTCAAGACATCTTGCACCTTCTCTTCACCGGGGGGGAGTAGCGGCGGGGTTGATGGAAGACGGCATAATCCCAGAGGCGACCAAATCTATTAGAGAATTACTCTAAGTTGGGTGAAAACTTCCCGCATTCCGTAAGTTCAACGGCATCGAGAAGGTGAATCACAAGAGCTAACTCAACGCAGGAGTGCAAACACTTCAAGTGCTTCGGCGCGCGAGCAAAGAGCGGTGAAGGCTAGTAAATTTCGATGCATGAGTACAACCTCGAGGAGGCGGCGAAGTCAAGTAACTTTGCCTTTCAACTCTTAAGAGAACGGGCAAAACCGAAAAGTACCCCAATTCTCTTATCTATCCATGAGAGGAGCTCGCGATATGTTCAAAGACCCTTCAAGATAATGGAAGACAATAGTTGTCAAATCCTCACTAATGGTGATCGTTGTTATTCTTGGCGTAGATTGTCCGCTTCATTTCCCAACGAAATGCCAATCGAAAAGTGGAAGTGATGCTAACCTACTGGATGTGACAACTAAGTGAAAAAAGAGTCAATGAGCAAAATTTTGTGTAGTAAGGACCCAAATCTTGAAGTTTCATGAGACGATGCTCGTTAAAATCTCCAACAAGCATCCACCCGTTCAAAAAAAGATGAGGCATTGAGAGACCGCGAAGAAAGGATGGTCTTTTTCTTCATCCGGAGGATCGCGCAGAACCAGCAGGGGATCAACACAACTTCGCCCAATCCCACACTAGAAGTCGAGTCATTGGCGAGTTGAAATAAAAGGCGGATCAAAGGTTTGACTATTTTTGCAAAGAATGAGAAAGCGGTGGGAGCCAAGAGACGATCGGACTAGAGAGCGAAGATTGAAGACTCGAGAGAGGCGAGAGTCATTGTTTATGTCGACAAAGGTTTAAACGAGGGACGTCGAAGGAATAAGTGGGGGAGAATGTCACGGACAAACTTCTAAACATGATGTTTGATATAATGCTTATGTATGTTCTCACGTGTCTTTCGGTATGTTCATGCTTTAGACAAGATGTAGAGGGACGTCGAAGGCTTAATAGTCCCATTTTAGTTGGGTTGGTGGCCGCTTTAGGCTTGTAAATAAAGGTTGTGTCATGTGGACACGTGTGAGATTTTTTGATTCAGAATGGATCATTTTACCCTTTGTTGTGTAAACTGCTCGTGAGCTTGTAAAAAAGTCCGGTTTGTAATTGCATTGTCTATAAAGTGTTTTTTTGAGATGTTTGCTTGTGGATCCCGAGTGCAACGTTTTCTTTCTTTCGTTTCTCTTTTGTGGGTCTTAAGGGACCATTGGAGTCTTGAGGGGAGGTCGACCTTTCGGGGACGGACACGCTTATGGTGCCGAGATCGAATTTCAAAAAGCAAAACCAGCTAAGTCATTGATACCGGGCGCTTTCGCTCGAGCCTAGGTGCCAGCGCTTGGAAAGGCGAAGGTTAAACAAGTTTGACTAGAACCGGCGTTTAAGGTTGTCTGAGTTTGGTCTCCGGTGTTTTAGTTGGTTTTAATCAACCAACTAAAGCACCGAGACATCAGCCTGATTTAACCCTAACCCCGCTCACTGCTCATGCTATTGTCGCCGCTATTATTGTTATTGCTATCGCTCATTGGTTCTTTGCCATTGCCATTTTCATTGCTACCACTACGCTTTATCGGCATTGCCGCTGCTATTGCCATTGTCTCCACTCGCCGCTTCCGCTCCCGCTCTCGCTGCTCGTTACTACCATTACATCGTCTTAAAACTTTGCCGCTGGCCCGCTCCCGGCCTTTCGGCCAGTCACGGTGCCATACTATTATCCGCTCCGTTGTTGTTTGCCGTTGTCGCCATCATACCTAATAAATGCCGCCTGTTGCCGCTCCGCTCTTCTCGGTTTCGCTAACCTTTGGTAGTTTTCGACGCTTCCCTTACACTCTTCTCCTCTTTCGATAGTATATTGTTAACAGTATACTTACTGTATACTAGTAATAGTATTTATATTTATTAGATTAATTTAATAGTATATTTTTATTTAAAAATTTAAATAATTATATTTATTAATTATATTATATATTTTTATATTTTAGCGCCTCACTATGCTCGGGCAAGCGCCTAACGCCTCGGGCATTTTTGGACCTTGGTGCCTAGCGCTTTTTAAATCACTGGGCACATAATATCATAAGGAGTGACGGTAGACCCAACAAAAATTGAAGCAATGCAAGGTTGGGCGAAACCTACGAACGTGAAATTACTACGCGGGTTCCTTGGACTAACGGGCTACTACCGAAAATTTGTTAAGGACTTTGGGAAGATCAGCGCATCCCTCACTTCTCTACTAGAAAAAGATGCCTTCCAATGGTCGGACAAAGCCTCCGTTGCCTTCGACAAACTTAAGGCAGCCATGACGACGACGCCGATGCTAGTGCTACCAGATTTCAGCCGACCTTTCATCATTGAGGCCAACGCATCTTGAGTCGGAATTAGAGTCGTTCTAATGCAAGATGGTCGACCACTTGTATACATCAGTAAGACATTATCTCCCTTCCATCAAAATATGTCAAAATATGATAAGGAGATGCTCGTCATTGTCTACGCAGTAACGAGGTGGAGACCCTACTTGATCGGTCGGCGATTTCAAATTAAAACCGACCGTAGAAGCCTCAAGTATTTTTTAGAGCAAAAGATATCATCCCCTGAGCAGCAAAAATAGGTAACCAAACTTCTTGGATTTGATTATGAAATTATTTACAAAAAGGAGAAAGAAAACGTTATTGCAGATGCACTCTCATAGCTACCTAAGCAAGCTAAGTTTTTAGCCATCTCCCTTCCTACCACCAACTTCCTCAAGGACATTAGGGAAGAAAGGAAGAAGGATCCAAAGATCAGCATCATAAAAAAATTGGAGGATCCAAGTGCAATAGCTCACTACACTTGGGATTCGAGGGATCTATGCTACAAAGGTCGCATTGTGCTTATACCTGACTCCCCTTGCATCAAAATCATCATGCATGAAATACACTCCACACCTTCAGCAAGGCACTCTGGATTCCTGAGAACCTACAAAAGAGTGAAGCAAAATTTTTATTGGAGAGAAATAAAAAAAATTATTGCTGAATATGTGGCACAATGTGATGTATGTCAACAGCACAAGGGTGAAACAGTGACAAGTCCAGGGAAACTACAACCACTACCCATACCAGACTCGGTGTGGATTGACATCTCCATGGACTTCATCGAAGGGCTGCCACCTTCCAAAGGTAAAAGCACAATTCTCGTGGTGGTTGATCGACTTACGACATATGCTTATTTTTGTGCTGTGCGAAATCCCTATACTGCTTTTAGTAATGCCCAGATTTTTATAGAAAATATTGTTAAACTGCATGGGATGCCAAGGTCCATTGTAAATGATCGTGATAGGATCTTCACTGGTAAATTTTGGACAGAGTTATTTCAGTTACAAGGCACCAAACTCAAGATGAGCACAATGTATCATCCACAAACTGACGGCCAAATAGAGGTGGTAAACAGGTGTTTAGAGACATACCTTCGGTGTTTCGCTAGCGACCGGCCAAAGGAGTAGGCGAAATGGTTTCCCTGGGCCGAATGGTGGTATAATACTACATATCATTCATCTACCAAATGTGCCCCTTATGAAGCATCGTATGGTCGGCCCCTATGATTCCAAAGTATGTAATTGGCTCGGCCAAGGTAGATCAGGTCGACCAAGAATTGATTGACATGGACAAATTCCTACAATTGTTAAAGGATAATCTCTCTACCGTTCAAGCTAGAATGAAGCAGCAAGCCGATACACGATGAAGCAAAAGAGAATTTTCAGTAGGAGATTGGGTTTATCTTTGCCTACAGCCATACAAGCAACTCTCCATCAACACTTGAGCCTCCATGAAGCTATCCCCACGTTTTTATGGGCCCTATCAGATCACATAGTGTATTGGAGTCATGGCGTACAGACTTAAATTGCCTGAGGATGCCAAAATTCACCCTGTCTTCCACATGTCATGCCTGAAGCCCAAGTTGGGAGAACACGAGTCACCCCAGATCCAACTGCCCAGAACCACTGAGGATGGAGTTATTCAAGCCCAACCACAAGCCATCCTCGACCGCAGGATCGTGATGCGTCGCCGACGTCCCTCTACTGAAGTACTAGTGCATTGAAATAATTTATCATTTGAAGACGCCACATGAGAATCATATGAGGAGCTGAAGACCCGGTTCCCTGAGTTCATGGAATCCCAGCCTCGAGGACAATGCTGATTTGAAGAGGGCGGGTCCGTTAGGACTCTAGCTAGGAGAGTCCTAATTGAGAGGGGCATTCATGTTAACCTATCTAGCAAACCCCTATTAAAGAGGTGAAGAGGCCGGCTAGGGTTAGGAGTCCTATTAGGAATTATTCTTAGAGAAGTATTAGGAGTTGTAAAGGAATAGGAGCCTTGAGTAGGAGTCATATTAGGAGTTAAGGTTTAGAAGCCTTATAAATAGTCATGTATTCATCATCTTTTAACAAGCAATAGATGAATCTTTTCTGCAGCCTTTGAGCAGCAATTTGGAGGACGGAACCCCTACAGAGTTCCAAGGAGGCCGATCCCCTAAATAGATCAACCCCAAGCTTAGAATCTGCAAGGGTTCTATTAGCCCTCCCGCCCCCCCCCCCTCCCTCCTCTTGTCCTTGGCGAATAAGGTTTGTCCCATCCTTTAGGGCCTCCCGGAGTCGAGGATGGAGGAGGGTGGTGGTCCTTTAGAGAAACCCAAAGACTCACCGGATGACACTCTTCTGCAAGAAGTTGCCGTGCTGAAACATCCCAAGACTGTAATGACTCTTAGGGCTAAGGCCGTGGTTGCCCATTTCAAATCTATAAACACATGTGTCCGTTGTCAACGTAATGTGCCGACTGAGTTGGTGGAGTTTGTGCACCCTGTTAAGGGGAGTAGTTCTGGCTCTCACCCATCTTCTTCTTAATGAAAGTTTTTACTTGGAACTGTATGGGGGCCAAGCGCTGCCCAGTTTATGATTTTTTGGAATTTTTGCTGGTTTTAGACTCACCTGATTTAATATTACTGCAGGAAATTCATGCTGATGAGGTGCGGTCGAAGGTTGTCATTCGCTCTCTAGGGCAGTGCCAGGACAGTTTTGCTCAGTCAGTGGCTGGGGCATCTAGGGGTATCATTTCGGCTTGGCACACCACTATGGTACAAGTCTAGGTGATATCGTCTCATGCTTAATGTATGTATGCTGCGATTTAGCTTAAAAATAGTTCACCTTGGTTGATTTTGGTCATCTATGCTAATGTTATTTCGATTTTACATAATGTGTTTTGGAATTCTCTAGCATCTGTCGATTTATCCGATGTCCCATGGTGTCTTATTAGTGATTTCAACTGCTTACTTGATGCTCACGGCAAGCAAGGGGGTTTGGTTTTCTCGGTTAATTATGTTATTCAGTGTTTTCGTGACTTTATTCATAATTCGGGTTTGATGGATCTTGGCTTTTCTAGACGGAGGTTTACCTGGTCCAATAATCGGCAGGGTTGGCCAAAGTTTTGGTTAGACTGGATAGGGAATTTTCCAATTCTCGATAGCTTTAGAAGTTTGGTGATTCCTCGATTTCTCATATGACTCGGGTCTGTTCGGACTACTATTTAATTCTTTTGCATGTTAAGGATTCCCGCATGAATCCTAAACACTTGTTTCATTTTCAGAACTTTTGGATTGAAAATAAGGTTTTCCATGAGGTTGTTAGGAATAGCTGGTCCTTCTATATTTGCCCTACTATGCTTTCTGCCTCCTTTTCTTATAACCTTAGGAAGCTTAGGTGTGACCCATCTAGGTGGAACTAGACAAGATTTGGAAACCCTAATGCACAAGTTGATTGGCTGCAACAGGTCATCTCTTCCCTAGAACTAAAAGAAACCTCGTCTTGTCTATTTGGTGAGAAGACCAAATATTTGATCTCCTTACATAACCACTTTCAAGGTATAATTCTTCTGTTGAACCTTAAATGGTGGGTTCTTTCCAAAACCAAATGGGTATCGGATGGCGATCGTAATTCTAGGTATTATTACTCTTTGGTCACTGCTCGTGCCCGTAGTAACCACATCTAGTCCATTAAGGTTAATGACTCTGTGTTTGACTAGCCCAAGGATATTATGGCTAGCTTTGTGAACTTCTACTAAGATCTTTGGAATGCTCCCTCTGGTATCCCTAGAATTGATATTTCTTGGCATGTTATCTAGGGCATTGAAAGTTCACATCACCATTTTCTGACTAAAGCCTTTGATAGAAATGAGATTTGATAGGTTGTTAGATCGATAGGCTATGGGAAGAGTCATGGTCTTGATGGTCTTCCGGTTAAATTTTATAGGGGTTGTTGGGATACTATTTCTGGTGCATTGCGGATTTTCTTTAATCATTTTCATGATACTTCTGTCTTGCATTCTTCTTGGGTTCAAAAACACATTATGTTTATTCCTAAATATGCGAATCATATTTGTGAAAGATTTTCGGTCAATTTCTCTTTGTAATGTTATTTATTGTATTTTGGCCATAGTACTTACAAATGGGTTTAAAGGTTTTGTGCTAAATCTTATTGCTATGTTGCATTCTGCTTTTCTTCCTAAGCGAAGCATTCAAGATAATATCCTAGTAGCCTAGGAAGTGGCACATTCCTTCCTTTAAATATAAAGGAAAGAATCCTTTAATCATTATTAAGGTTGATCTTGAAAAGGCATATGATAGATTGTTTTGGGATGCCATTGTTCGGGCTTTAAAGGTTTTTAATTTTCTTCAAACTTTTATTTCTTGGATTTATAGTTGTATGTCCTCGCCTGAGTATGTTATTTTTGTCAATGGGTTCCTTTTACAATCTTTCAAGGGGGCCCAAGGTATTAGATAAGGTGATCCTCTTTCACCTTACCTATATATACTTGTGGTTCAATTGTTGTCCCATCTGTGTCACGGACAAAATTATAAACGAAGTGTTTGATGTAATGCTCACATATATCCTTGTCTTTCGGTTTTGTTCATGCTTTGCACAGTATGTAAATGACTGACAATAAGCTTAGTAGCTTTATTTTGATTGGCTTTGGTGGTCGTTTTAAGCTAGTAAACAAAGGTTGTGTCATGTGGACACTTATGGGCATTTTGGTTTGTAGTAGACCATTTTTGACCCTTTGTTGTGTGACCGTTTAGAGCATGTGAAGTCTATGTTTGTAATTTACATTGGCTATGAAGTGTTTGCTGAAATGGTTACTTGTGGATCCTGAGTGAAACGTTTTTTTTAACCTGTTTTCTCTTTTGTAGGTCCTAAGAGATCATAGGAGGTTTCTGGGAGGCTGACCTTTGCAAATTGACACGTAAAGGTGCCGCACGACTTAGGCAAAACTAGCTTAGTTCGTGACATTATGGTATCAGAGCCGGACAAGTACACTTAGAAACACTTGGCATGCAAACGTGGGGGACCTAGCGGGGTTGTGTTGAGGGTAACTAGCACGCACAATCGTTTAGGAGAAACGAGCATGGAGATGTAGGGAAAGGAGTCGCTCAAGGAGCGGGCATGTGAGATTGACATTTACAGAAATAGCCAACCCTTCGCGCGAGAGGCACCACGAGGATAAGCAAGCTGGGAAGAATGTGTAGCGCACAAAGGTTGGGATGGCTAAGTTCGAGTTACGGCTCGACGTTGGCAACCATACTTGACGGTGCTCAAGGGAAGCGGGGCATTTGGTAGAGGATAAGATCATGTAAAGTGAAATGGGTTGCTCAGCGACTGAAAGAGTTGTGCAAAACTCACAGAGGTGAGGGGAATTGCTAACTTGAAGAATTCAATACTCATGTAAGGGCTTATATGCGGACGATAGAATGTTCATGGCCATCCTAAGGTGACTGAAACTCGTTATTGTGGAGCATTGAAACTTTCTCTTCGGTATGAGAATGATACTTCTATAGGAGGCTGAAGTATGTAGCGAGTTCAGCATGTTGTTAGGCCTTGAGGGAGGCAGCGAGAGCTGTATTGGTGAGGAGTCGCAATCTAGCAAGTGCGTTTGCAGGGGCAGAACAATGCACAGTTTGTTCTACAAGGCGGAGTAGTCCAAGGGATGGTGGTCTCCAAAACTTCTAGAGGGAAGGATCCGAAGAACGAAGTTACTCCAATGGGACAGATATCTAGGAGGGATAACTCCCAGTTTTCTAAAGGGAGAATTATATGCAACGGACTACACATGTTGAGGAGTACCTCAAGACAACAACTCCATAAAGCTCAATGAATCGAGCGAGCGATGAGGAGTTGTCATATGATATCGTATGAGGTACTGCATTGGTGGATGCATTGCGAGATCAAGTGAGGGAGCGACCTAAGGTGACATAAATGAAGGCACACTTGGAGCCGATATAAATCAGACTTAACGAAGGGCTGACCCATGGAATGGTTAGTGCGAGGACCACCATTAACTCAATGCAAATCGAGGAGTGAAGCAACTTGGGTGTAACTTGGTGAAGTATCTAAGCCGTATGAAGGGAGTCAACATAAAAGATAGAACATGGAGCGGAGGCACGAAGCTTTCTTTAGACAAACGTCAAGGACATGAACTCTTGCAGAGGTAAGAGGGGGATAATGTCGTTCCATGGGTCCCTCATTTTGATGGAGTAGACTCATCTTGCATGGTGCCAAAGACAAAGGGAGCTTCAAGGCATATGTACCTTATCTCAAAGAAGCATTTGACGGAGGAACTAAGACGACTCAACTTGTGGAGGCGAAGTTGGGGTCATAAGGCCTTGGCACGGAGCAAGAGGACGCGAAAGTGGGTACTCTTGAAGAATACGCTACAGTGTTGTCATTCGAGTTGCAATGAAGGAAGCGGTGCACAGTGGAGATTGTGTTGATCGGAGTAGAGGCTCAAGATCCAAATAATGGTGCACTAATTTCAGCAAAGTCGATGGACTCCAGAGTTGCTAGGTGACGAACTGTCCTAGAGCTGTGCTTCGTTCGGGTGTGACCCGAGAGCGAGTGGACGAAAGTCGATTGTCAAAGGAGCGAATATAATCGAAGGTGGAAGAGGCTTTACGATGTGCTGGCAGAGGCCACACATGGAGGGATCGTAATCCAAGTTCATCCCACAATGATTAGAATGCAATGAAGATGTCACCAAGAGGCGACATGATATAGCGGATCGTGGTGGAACAGTTCATGGCAATGCGATACACACGAAATTAGTCCCGCAAGGGACTAGATCATACAGAGATATGATCGGGAGGTATTGGGAGCTCCACTCCGGTGAACAACACGACAACAAGAAAGGCTATGGATTTAAGGAGTGAATGTCATGGTACTGCAAAGGTGGGTCTTTCGTGTGTGCATTGAATTTTGTATCGGATGAAAGCTTTGGTCATCAGCATATGGGGATTGTGTATCGCCAAGGGAGAATTTCGAATGCAAGTACTAGTGAGTCCCATGGGGAGACTTGATCATGCAGAAGTATGATCGAAGCGGTTGGAGAGTTGGATTATTCTAGAGCTCATATTCGCTTAAGGGAGCTTGACAAGTCAGGTGACAAGATCGAGTAAGCGAACGTTGCTATCAAGGAAGCTAAGAAGAACAGAATCAGTGCGAGCCCTGTAACATGATGGCGGAGGCTATGCATGAGAGCTGCAGTCTGTCTTTCTATCGACTAAGGGGAATTGCTCGGAGAACACAAAAGTGTTGAAATAGGTGGTCAAAAGGAGCGAGGAAGTGACGACGAGTCCAGAGGGACTTAGCTACCAAAAACCAAGTATCGGTTAGAATAGAGGTAGACTCGGAGGAGTGCCACAGTGCCGCGAAGGTGGATCTACTAATCGCGAAGAAAGAGACGCAGATACGAGCTGACAGATAGTAGGGCCATGGGCATGACAGCGCTATGGTACTACAGAGGTGGGACTTTCGTGGAATCATTGATCCTTTGCTCTCATGGAGGGAGAACGCTTGGTCATGAAAGGGGCTGAGGAGGTAGAGAATGCAAAAGCAAACTCTAAGTACTGAGACAAGACTGAAGGGCAGAGGCCAAGGAACTTCGTAAGACTGGTGTCAACGAGTTTCTCATCAAGATAGCCAAAAGTTGAGGACTTTGGATCGATGCATGAGTGCTCGACCAAGGAACGAAGTAGGCAGTATGTGGTGCTGTACCTTTGCTACTAAGAGGAATAGGCGGCAGAGATGATAGAGAAGATGGTACAATCCCAAAGGCGGCCAAAACTATTAGATACTTGCTCCAAGTTGGGGTGAAAACTTCTTACATTCTAGAAGTTCAATGGCATTGAGAAGGTGAATCACAGTAGCTAACTCAACGCAAGGAGTGCAAACACTTCAAGTGCTTTGGAAGTATGAGCAAAGCGGGTGAAGGCTAATAACCAGCTCGATGCATGGAGTACAACCCTCGATGAGGCAAGCGAAGTCAAGTAACCTTTGTCTTCTCAACTCTTAAGAGAATAGGCGAAACCGAGTACCCGAATTCTCTTATCTATCCAGCAGAGGAGCTCTACATAGCTTCAAAGACCCTTTGAAGAAACCTAAGGGAAGACAATGGTTGTCATATCCTCATCAACGGTGATCGATGTTGCTGAGAGTAGATTGTCCGCTTAATTTCCTAACAGAATGTTAATCGAAAGCAGAAGTGATGTGATCCTACTTGGAAATGACAACTAAGTGGAAGAAGAATCGATAGACAAATTTTGCTGAGGAAGGACCCAAAAACTTTAAAGTCTACGAGGCGATGCTCGTTAAAGCTCTAACACGCATCCATCCAGTTCAAGCGGCATGAGGCATTTGAGAGACTAGTGCATACCAAGGATGATCTTTTCCTTCATCTGAGGGATCCGTAGGAACTAACAGGGATCAGCACAACTCAGCCGACCCCAGACCAGAGTCAGAGTCATTGGCGTGTTGAAGTAGTATGGTAGATCAAAGTTTGACTACTCAACAACAGCGGTGGAGTGCAATTGGGAGCCAAGAGGCACATTGCATTTGGAGCAGAAGATTCAAGGCTCAGCAAAGGCTCTGCAAAGGCTTCAACGAGGACGTCGAAGGAATAAGTAGAGGAGAATGTCACAGACAAAATTGTAAACGAGGTGTTTGATATAATGCTCATGTATGTCCGTGTCTTTCGGTTTTGTTCATGATTTGCACAGCATGTAAAAGGCTAACAGTAGGCTTGGCAACCCCATTTTGGTTGGCTTTAGTGGTCGTTTTAGGCTAGTAAACAAAGGTTGTGTCATGTGGGCACTTGTGGGCATTTCAGTTTGTAGTAGACCATTTTGGACCTTTTGTTATGTGATTGTTCGGAGCTTGTGAAGTCTATGTTTGTAATTTGCATTGGCTATGAAGTGTTTACTGAAATAGTTGCTTGTAGATCCTGAGTGAAACACTTTCTCAAACCCGTTTTCTGTTTTGTAGGTCCTAAGGGACCATAGGAGATTTTGGGGAGGTTGATCTTTGCGAACGGACACGCAAGGGTGCTGTACGACTTAGGCAAAATTAGCTAAGTTCGTGACATCTGTTAAAAAGTGTTACTCAGGAAGGGAGGTTCACACCTTTTCATTTTAAACACAAATATAAGCTCACTCATATGATGGATGCGGATGATATTTTGTTTATGTTTTAGAGCTAACAAGAAGTCTTGCAAAACTAGTGTCGATATCTTTCGTATGTATGAGATCCTCACTAACCAACGAATGAATCTGGTAAAATCTGAAATTTTCTTCCCTTGTGATAACAACCAATCTACTAAAGCCTCTATATGATTTCTTTGTGTCGTTTACCGGTTTATGCTTTTGATAACCATTTGCATGAAATTCAATAGAAGTTAAGCTATTGGCAAGCAAATTTTTTATCGCAAGCTGGTCGCATTACTTATATTAAATCAGTTTTGATGGCCTCCCCTGTCCATATGTTGTCTGTTTCTTGGATGCCGGTTCATTTTCTGAAAAATATCAATAGAATGGTTTGGAACTTCTTATGGCAGAAGAACTCCTCTACCAGGGGTCTTCACCTCCTCTCTTGGGATACCATCACTGCCGCTAAGGATAAGGGTGGTCTTGGAATTCAACATTTGGTGTTTACTTTTACTGCATTGCAAATTAAGAGGATATATAATTATCTAAACAAAACTGACAGTATTTGGTGCAAAGTTGTTTATGCTAAATATGGAGAGGTTTATCCTTGGCAGAAAGGCTCTTTTGTTAATGCTAGCTGGTCTTGGCGTTTGTTTATGCATTCTTTGTGGGATTTGCATTCGGCATTTTCATGTTTAATTGGTAATGGTTGTTTGGTTCACACTTTTGACCACAGTTGGCTTTTTGATATGCTGATTTATTATATACCTACTTATGTAAATATGGACTATGTGCATAAGGCTTCTACCATTTCTACTTTGATTTCTGATCAGAATTGGGATGTTGCTAAACTGGATTTGTTTTTCGGATCCCTGCTTGTCGATATGGTTTTAAAAGTGGATTTATCATGTGTCCCCGATGACGATTCTTGGATTTGGACCCTTGACTCAAAGGGGCAACCATCAACCAAGGCTACATATGGCTTTCTATCATCTCACTGTGCTGCGGATCATGTACAATCTAATGTGTGGTCTAGTCTTTGGAGAATTCCTGCTGTTCCTCATACTATGTTAGTTTGTTGAAAATTACTGCATGGTCAATTAGTGACTTCTCATTACATAGCGAATTTTGGTATAATGGGAGCTAATTCCTGCTTTATGTGTGGTTTTCATGAAGACAGTTTATCCCACTTGTTTTTTGGATGCTCCTTTTCACACGCTGTCTTTTATATCATTAAACAGAAGCTAGATATCTCCTTTAGATTTTATGATCTGTGGCATACTGGTGCATGGTAAAGGGAAGGTGATGAGTTGGGTAAACAATCTTGTTTAACCCTTAAAGCCATTATTGCATATGCCTTCTGGATGATCTGGAAGGCTCGGAATGATGTCATTTTCAATGGTAAAACAACCTCTTATAGTATTTTCTGCAAGGTGGTGGCTTGTATTGCTGTCGATCCTGTCCAAAGTCCTCCTGAGGGTCCCCCTGCCCCTTCTTCCCACATTCTTGTGGTCTGGAGGTTGCCGGAGCCTGGAGGTGGGATGGTTTAAGTTGAATGTGGATGGTGCTTTTTGTGCAGATTCTGATCTATGGGGTGCTGGTTTTTGTTAAGGATGATGCGGATTCTTGTTTGTTTGCAGGTCGCAGCTTTTTGATGGACAAGGGCATTCTATATATGGAGATGTTCGTGGTGCTTCAAGGACTTTGATTGACTGCTTCTGATGGTATGCAATGGATTATCATTGAATCTGACTCCATGGAGGTCATCAAAATCCTGAACAAGGAATCTGATCCTCCTTGGAACTTAATCAATTTAGTGTGAAATGTATGGTTTCCTTCCAGAGCATTGTTGTTCATGTGTCTTGGGAAGGAAATAGATGTGCTGATTGGTTGGCCAGCTAGGCTCGGTCAACTAATAACACTTTTTTTGTGGTGAGGCCACTGGCCGGATCCTCTTGCGGGTTTTCTGAGTGCTGATGTGACCAGCACTGGTTGTATTCGCTCTTTCACTTAATATATAGCCATTTAATTTTGGAAAAAGAAAGGTGTTGTGTAGAGTTATTAGAAAAGTAAAATAAGCAATGTTTCAATTCAGGAACAATGAAATCTTTAGCCTGATGGAAGATAAATTGATGCAAAATCTATATATTGTCTGGGCATGTTTAAAAGTGATGTTTATGTGCATGTTTAAAAGTGATGTTTATGTGAGTTGACGAGATGAATGGCATGTGAAGAGGTAGGTAGAGTCTAAGAAGAATTTACTGCAAAAATTAAAAAAAAAAGTTTCAAATACTTTTGATTTAACTAGAGATATCACATTACATGGAGCTCAAAAGATCCACGTAGCTGACCATTGGTTTTTATTGTTGTTGTGGTAGTGGAGTAGAGCTTAACTTCAATTGTGCCAATTCATGAAATTTTTAGTTTCACTTTGCCTAGAGAGGCTCGCAAGCTGATTTTAAGTCAATAATATGTTACACTGAAATTTAGGAGTTAAATCTAATAAAACTGACTTAAATTGGATTTAAGGTTTTTTTAGTTTTGTTGATTTTCAAATTTGTGATTGAAATCTAAGAAGGATAGTGAGACTCTTGATAGGCTGAGAAGCCAAGGCATATTCAAGAGCTTTTGTCCCTAATTTACATTTTTATACTTGTAGATTTGTGCCTATGATATTAGGATTTGCTATGTGGATTTTGTAAATCTGAGATTTTTCAGGCTAGCAGTATGCTGTGGCATAGATTCATCTGGAAAATTTTGATGTCCAGAATCTTAATTCTGAATATATGTGTGACCCATACTGATTCCACAGACTTAATTAGCCAAGAGAAATCCTGTTTGGCCAAGGGAAACAGATTATGTAATGTGTCGGACGAGAGTATTTTTTATTAGATTGCTCATGTTATTTCCTTGGTAATGATTCATTCTCATAATATTGTAAATTTGAATGATATTAATTTTCTTCATCCAAGAGAAATCCTGTTTGGCCATGGGAAACCAAGCATATCTAACAATTTTGCTTGACCTCAGTAAGTTCTTTAATGTCTTTATTTTAGTGTAATTTTTTTTATCACTCAGTGACAGATCTCATCTATCTGTGGAAATAATGTTTTCTTGGAAATATATTTTTAGTCGTATGAGACAAGGATTAAATTCTTAATCTAATACAGATACCGATCGACGATCAAGCTATACCAGAGAGGAGGAGCGATGGCAGCAGAGTAAAAACAGTGCTGTAGTGGTAGAAGGAGAAGCAGGACAACGGAAGGAAGAAGAGAAAGAAATAGCAAAGTCTCAATTTAAATTTACGCATAAATTAAATCTGTTTAAGTAGATCGATGTCAACAGTATTGAGCTTAATTGATTATGATGTATTATTGGATACTCCAAGGGGATGATGAGAGTACTTCCTATTAACTTGAGCATTGCCGATGGATCTTTTACTCCAAGGGTATGACCTTTTGGAACAGAGTAGAGGCTCTTACTCTTTTACACTTGTATGTGATGGATCTTTTAACACTGATGATTGTGCAGGTACCGGCTACTGCTTCTTTGATCAGCAGAAATGTTAATCTAGCTTCTGGTCCTCTGCAGGCAGAATGCCGAGCGATAAGGGATGATTTACCAAAAGCCTCTCAGTTGAAGTTACATGATATCATTGTTAACTCAGACTCATGGAAAGCCATGCTTATTTGTAATAGAATTAGATTCATATCTTGGCATTTGTGAAATATCTGTAATGATGTTCCCAAACTTGCTGAGGAAGTTAGTGTTTTGAGTTTTGAGCATGCAAACAGACTGTCAATCCGACTAGGATTTTTTGTTCTCCTCCAGTATCGGAGGCGATTCCTGTACTTTTTGGGGACATTTGAAGTCCTATCAACTGAGTTGAAGGTTTTTGTTTCAAAAAGAAAGAAAGGGAGAACAAAAAGAAACTTGAGCAAGTGCTATTTGGAAAGAGTTAAGATCATTTCAATTCTTCCAGGTATTGCAAAAAGATACATATGGAAATGATCCGACGGTGACTGTTGGTTTCAATTGATCATTGTAGCTGCATAATCCATTTCCATCGAGTCCTCACACTTGTTTACCTACTAACTTGCATTTCCTTGGATCTTCTTTTGTCTCTTGTTTGTTGTGGTTTGGCAGGCTTGCTTAGACTTGAGAACAATCACCCTGATCTAACATCTGCAGCAGCCATGCAGCAAATGGAGACTTCTTGCTTTGGACAGGCCGCAAGATTTGACCATGATGTTGCAAGGACTGGTTTGTTTCATGCTGCAAATAAGGTACGATCACTAGGCTTTGTTCTTTATTTGCCGGCATTTTGATGGCAACATAAATGCTTTGCTTTCTATCTCATTTTAGCTATTTTTTTGTGTGTGTTAGATTGAATGATGTTATTTCTACTGTTCGACCAATGGCTTCTTTTGCATGATAAGAAAAGCGACAAAAGTCGAGAGACACCATACCTTTTAGAAGACGGAGAAAGCGTGTGGCTTTCATGGATGGACTACAAATGGGAACTCTTCTCGAGATCAAGAAACACGACGACGACGACGAGGACGGTGGAGGAATTGTATGCAGCGGAGATGGGGAATGGGTACGAGGAGCCAAAAGTGTGTTTCACATGCTTGAGTAGTGCATGCATGGGTGCAATCTTGATGTTGTCTTCTGCTTGCGTCTCGGGGACGACGACAATACGTGGCTGTGTCCTATGTTGATTAGGTTAAGATTAGGATAATTCTGAATCTGAACCGATTCGAATTTATTCTAACTAAATCGATTCAAAATTGATTAATTCGGTTCGATTAATCGATTTATAATTATAAATAATTTAAAATTATATATAATTTTAAATGAATTGATTTAATTCCACGAACCGATCGGATCGAATCGAATCAAAATTTTCATCTAATTGGATCGATACAATAAGATTTATAAAATTAGACCCATATAAAACCCAAGCACATAAGGAATTTTGTAAAATTAGTTCGTTCCATTTCGATTAATCGAACGATCGATGAATCGATC
This sequence comes from Musa schizocarpa, assembly GCA_900464855.2. NCBI lineage: Eukaryota > Viridiplantae > Streptophyta > Magnoliopsida > Zingiberales > Musaceae > Musa > Musa schizocarpa. The sequence goes on from LS990919.1 coordinate 42,275,132, forward strand.
ATAATCGAATCAATTTTAGAAAAAAATTCGGTTCAAAAATATATAAGATAAAATTTCAGACCATCAAATTTGATATGTGAATACGATACATCACAATTAAATTAATATTTCATGTCAGTCAAAATATTAGTCAAATAGAAAATCGATTAATTGAAAAAATAAAACAATAGATAGATAAAATGTCGCCAGCTGCTCCGCACGTGCACATGCCACGTGCAGGACACGAGCAACCGCATCATCACGACGACATCCTCCGCGACAAGATTCGTACGCGACGACGTCAAATCCAAGTAAATATATTTGACCATTTCAAAGTTTGCATCGTCCAAAGTCAGCCACAAACTATTGTGTCGTCGTCGACACAATAAATTCTTAGTGCTTCACACCACACCATCTTTGACAAGGAAAGAGAGACGACGAAAAAATAGCAGTTCGATTGTGCCTTGAATTCGATCGAGAGAGAGAAATGAGTAGACAATTAATTAACCTCACGAAGATCACGGGAGAGTCAAAAGATTGACCTCATGGAACAAGTCAAAAAAGGGCAATCTTAAATTACGTGAAGTCAAATTCCTGATAGGATTCTTCCTCTTTATGTAGTTCGATTATATTGAGAAATTATAATCTCTGCATATTTTTCTATCCTACTTATTCCATATCTATTTTTATTTTGATAAAGAGTCGAACCATATAAAACAAGAGGAAAGTAGAGAGATTCGCTGTGGATCAAAAACAGATAATTGAGGGAGGAAATAAAGCATATCCTATCAGAGGAGAAGAAATAAATTTTGAATGATAAATGATTTATTCATGCCCAGTCTCCATGATCTTTCGATATGTTGTTCTTGATATCAATCTTTACAGGATGAACGACAATACCGGCAATCTCTGTCGTATTATTATTACTACTTTTGCCTTCCAAGGGTTTCTACTTGTTCGAGTCATTCTTCGCATGTATCTTTGATTGAGGAAGATGATGGACTCCATAACATGTGATTATGTCGAGGGGACAGGCTGGTCCTTTCAAGAACGGAGGCTGCTGCGGATTGAAGGTAGCTCAAGAGAGACAAAGAGAGAGAGAGAGAGCAGTAGCGAAGTCCAACATCGATTGTAATGAAGGTAATGAAGCACATTGCATGTTTCCTGCGTGCATGGATTGAACGTGCAAACCCTCCCTGCACACACCGACACGCATGCAAGCCATCCTTATCTTCAACTTGAATTCACTTCCACAGGTGTCTCAGTCACCAAGACCCAAGAGAAGAGATCAGTTAATGTTAGGTTAAAGGAGCTGTAAAGCTCCTTCCGATCGAAGCTTTTCCAAGATCAATAAAATCCCCTATAGAAATGTCTATCTTCTTCTTGCTTTTGTGAAGATTATTAACAACTATAAACATGTACTCCAACTACTTAACATCTGTACAGATCTATTTCAATCGCTCTCTTCCAGTCGAAATCAACATTCATGTCTACTGTTGGAAGCATGCAACTCCCACATCAATCCCCACTTGTCCACCACAGGTAGAGTGTAACTATCCTTGCCACCTCGGTAGCTCGTACCTCACCATTCCTGCCTCCCCAAAGCTGTGCTCGAACCCCAAGTCCAACAGGAATCCCAGCTCATCCTCACACCTCGAGCTCATCCCCACCATACCGGCGGGTGCGCTTCCCATCTCCTGTGGGAAGTCAAGAAGGTTGCGCTGCAGCAGTGCCATGTTCATCAGGAAGGGGTATGAGCTCTTGTCCTCCTGCTGCAGGAGAGCCGGGAAGGATGAGCCAAGCTGGTCATGGCACACATCTGGCATGGGCTGGTCCACGACACAAGCAGATGACATCCGAGTGGGAGAAGAAGAAGCAGTCTTGTCATGATCCGACTCCCCTTTCCTCTTGTGAAACACTCTGCAAAGAACCCAGTCCTCCTGCAGATAACATAGCGCACCAAAATGAGATATTAACGCAGTAAAACATTCCATGCATCATAAGATAATCACACACTTATATGTCCATTATGAATTCTCGGAGTTAATAGTACGTTTTGGCATCAATTGTTTTCACCTGAATAGTCCAAACAGGCCATTCAGTTTGTGAATATAGGCATGTCTTTTTGCAGCATCTCTTATCTCTACGATGTGATCTTCTCATTATCTTACTACTATTTATCACTATAATAGATTCTTATCATTCGACTTTCCAGTCGACAATTGCATTCGCTTCGCCATATAGTACTTACATAAGCTCTACGGCCAGCAATCTCATCAAGCAATTCTGAAAGATAAAACCCATTTCGGAAACAGAAAAAGATTGTGCTCGTGATGTAAGTTCTTGTCAGGTAGTGTTGCAACAAGGATGTGGAAGAAAAGACGACCAAAGCAAAGATTGCATGATCCTACGATCAGATAGTAACTATGCACGATACCCTGGGAGGTGAGTGGGGAGTCTCCAGTCGGAACTCATGCATTACCCAGCCAGTCTTTGCTCCATTCGGAGCTCTGCCTCCGTAGAACACCAATGTCTTCCTCATCCCAACCCTTGCGTGTGTTCTTGGATCACAGATTATTCTATCCTTCCCGGTAGCTTTCCAGTATCCCGATTTGGTTGCTCGGTTGGTGCGCGATCCGGTGGCGTATTTGCGGTCGCGGAAGCTGAAGAAGTACCACTCGTTGGCACTCAGTTTAGCCACATCTATCATCCATCCAAGAAGACAGATTAGCGCAATACAACCGTAGACCTCATGCAAATTCCTATGGTTGCATAGCATGGCATATACTCGCAAAGGGTTTCATCTGATTACTACTTCAGCCGCAAATTTGTTGTGGCTTTTAGATTATTAATTAGAGTCTTTTATGATTCTAATCTGGGAAAAGAGGTCTCACAATCACATCAAAAAGAGTTCAACAAGCTGTGTTTGGTCAAATTATCAGTAGCACGGTGAGAAAAGTGAGCACAAAGCGGAAGTATCTTTCACAGAAAGAGAAGAAAAGAGGCTGGTAGAGCAGCTCAGGATCGAATTATAAGCTTCCGAAGAACCAAAAGAGGAAAAAAAAAAAAAAAAGGGGATGAATTAATAGTTTTTTATGTTTGATGCAAAGGATAAGTGGCAAAAACGGGACTTTGCGATGATCTGTTAAGGTTTCTATCGGGTAAGCCAGTCGGCACCTTCATGAAGTAATTATTTGGTAGCTTAAATGGAACATTAAACTGAGAACTCACCTGGAAGCTCCCACGGCTCACTAGTGTGCAGATCCACCTCTACCATCGTCCCCTCCGAGCACCGTTCGCTGGTCACCTTCTTGTAGAGATAGTGGCAGACCAGCTCCTCGTCGCTTGGGTAGAACCTGAACCCCGGCGGCAGTGTGGATTCTATGTCTCTCAACCCCATTCTATCCATACGCCTTGGATCTGCTTCCTTGATTGGATGAACAGTCTTCGAGTCCCTCTCTCTCTCTCTAGATCTGTTGCGAGAGCTTGAATTCTTGAGAGTAGCAAGGCTGGAGGGTTTATATACCGAAGATGGCGCATTAAAGTTGGATTGTGAGTCTATCAACTGCAGGAGAAGCGTGTACCGACGTCGCCATCGCCATCGCCATCGCCATCGCTGACAAGATGTCAGGGCACTGATGCTTGTGCTGCTGAACTAGAGAAGACCGCAGTAACAAGTAATCTCCATCTGCTCCACGCTTCAATGCACAACGATTTTAATGCATTAAGGTTGTAACGTACGAGAAATAATTCCGATGACGATGACATGTTGGCATGAGGTGTGGCAATTGGCCGAGAGGGTATCATCAAGCATAATTATGCATGGCGACGCGTGCGTTGGGGTCGAATCATTTGCTCTCTTCCACCTTACATGATGATTAACAAATATAATATATCAGAAAGTTGACGCAGAGGTTCGGCAAATCTCATTTATATTTATGAAAAATAATTAAAATTAATCTATGAGAAATCTATACTCTTTTTTTTTTTTTTTCTATCCTGTTTACAAATCCCCTCTCTATATATTCTAGTCTAGAGAACAACACGCAAAGTATTCATTTGTTCTTTCCCATTTGAAACCTACAGATTTATGAGATATTTAGACTCTACCTTACTTAGAACTACTTCTCGTACTCGGATTCTTTATCATCGTGATTGTGAGATGCTTACGAACTCCAGTATTTCCAAAATAATTATCAATCTTAATAATATCTTAACCAGTGAGTATTTTATCTATTTTGTGTCTCCTGTAAAATAAATATTTTTTGATTCACACTTATTTCAATCTTTATCGCTCATCCTTGTTGAATCTATAAATATATGATCTTTATACCACTTGGTGGGAAGGTGAGAAGATTTTGATTTTTTTTTCGTGAATACAGATCGGAGTTGTCGAGCTATATTAAATTTTACATCAGATATATTTTATTTGTTAATTTTTAGAATATTTGTTCTCTCCCTCTCCTATAGTACATCGACGCTTGGGAACTGTAGAACAGCAGCAGAAGAATCCTAAACGGAGGAGAAATTAAATATTGAAATGAGGAAACAAAGTTGCAGACACTTCACCAATTGTTTAAGTGTCTTGGATTTCAAAGCTCTTCGATGCCCTAAAATATAGTCCTCTTGGGTACTTCCTGAGCTAATGTGAGACATTGATTTCTGTAGATAGTGATATTGGCACCACCATGATCAGGCAAAGGAGACATCACACCATGGAGCTCCAAGGACACTGCACTAATTTGTAGTGTGGGTTCATGGGATCTGATTACTCGTAGGCTCATCACCACATTCGCTGTTTGATTGCAGAAACATGTCTCTTTTGGGACCAAACTGAAGAAGAAAAGCAATAATAATGAGTCTGGACATATGATCCAAGCTGGAATAGCAGCCATATCTTAGGCTGGTCCAAGTTGTAGGTGGACATAATTCTCCGCCAGTAGCATCCAAATTAGGGTGTGCTTGTTAGAGTTTGTCCCTTGCAAACACAAAAGAGTTGTCATGTGATCGATCATCTGCCATCGTGACATTGCATCAACCAATAATTTAAGTTCGATTCGACGCGAAATTACAGAAGCAAGAGACGAGATGAACCCTAGTTCTTTGGATAAGAAATGCCATGATTAATCTGAAATTATGATTTATGATTGGCTAATGGCAAGCATTAGATTCAGCAGCTTCGATCCTGACCAGATGTCCGCTTTGTCCTCCTCGTCAAGCCTCCGTCGATGAGTTGCAGCGCAGCTCGCCACGAGTTTGGGTGTGGATGGGGGAGAGCACAGTGCTAAGGAAGCATATCTGGAAAAGGAAACCGGCTGCAATTATTAAGCTCCATGATTGGGTCCTTGAGGCACTTCTCCATTTAGAGAGGTAGCTGCTCATGAAGCTTACGCTTGTCCATGGAGTGACGGCTCCATACTCCCTTTCTTCCAGCAATTGCAGATGGTGGAACACACTGCATTGCATGGAATGCTTGCGCCTCCCCCGCCGTGGGTCCCTTTCGGGCCAACCCACTCTCCCTCCGCCACGTGCTACTCGACCGCCACGTCGTCGCCGGCTCCCCCAGTCATAATCAGGTCAATCATTCTGTGACAGCATCAGCATCATCATCATCATCTGCATGAACAGTGGTCGGAGGTGGTACGCTGCGGTGGATGGTGATCATGATAGGATTCCTGATGGACCACTCCGCTTGTGCCATTTGCTCTGCTAATCACAAGTAGATGACAGACTCGTCACTGTCTTTGTCTCCATCAGCAGAGCAAATCATTTGCATTGATTAATTGCAGCAGCATATTTACTGTGGGACAAAAAGAACCATTTTAATTCTCATCGGGGTCCCGTCGTTCACGTGGAAAGAACACAAGTTTTCCTATCAGCGTGAGAAAGATCCACAACTACTAAGACTGTATTAATTGGGATCTACTTGCTCTTTCTGAGGGGAGATCCAAAAGCAGATATTTTGATCACAGCTGAAGATGGCGACAAGCTCCCATGGATGAGTGGGTTTTTCACCCCTACAGATTCCATCCATCTCACCCTACTAAGAGATATATATATTACACGCAATTCCTTTACCTGATGGAATCTACGACGACAACATTCAGCAAGCAACGGATGTCGATTCCTGAAAAGCTTGGAGTCGGTAGGTGAGCTGCCAAGGATGCTCCCTTATCCATCTGATAGAGAAGTTGATGGAGGTCCAAGGTTCACATAAAATGAATGATCTTAATGGAAGATCGTCCATGTCCACCATGGTTTGCTTGCTGTAGGTTATGAATGATCTTGGGAGATGCTTAGACAAAGAAAATTGGAGAAGCTGTCGGAGAAGTGGCATCATCAGTCTCGTCCACGGCCACTAAAATACTGTGGAGATGTTGCATGATAACACATGGCATCTGCAAATTACCCTGCGAACCTTTTGATCTTTTAACCCAGCACGTATGATAGGCGATCATCCACGCCAACGAGCTCTCGAATGGCTGTCACCAATCATTCTCATGAGAGGGACAGGCCACTGTTGCAGGACTAGAATATTTGCTCGAGTTAGCCAGTGAGGGCTCGAGTTCAGCAAAAGATTGCGTTGGTCGCTTGGGGAAATGGCAAAGCGTTGTCTGCAAGCATCGCTCATGCTGATAGGGCTGAAAGCGAAGGTGGAACGCATCTCATGGAGGAGTTAGGGTTTGGTAATGTGATGAGAAGCGCATCGAGCTTGTGCATGCCTCGTTGACGATGACAAGGTTCCTACTGCTGCTGCTGCTGCAACTGTGGCGGTCACAGGACCGACCTACCTCTCCCCGTCTGTGGATGGTAGGAGGAGGAGGTCATGTCACAACAAGCAACAGTGGTGGCTGATGTCGATCGGATGCACAGTGAAACCGGAGAAAAGGTGAAGATTGAAGCGTTGAAGAAGAAGACGGTAGGAAGGGGGACAAGCAAGTAGATCTCTCCAGACACGTACGGGATTTGATGCTTCGAGTGCTGTAGAATGGCTTATTAGATTGCAGATGGTATGATCTCCATTATTCGACCTTGTTTCTTCCATGTTGGCATGCTCCTGCTCACCAGATGTGGGTCGTCAACTGACGAATACGGACGAGTTGGGTGAGAGTGACCTCTGCATCAAGAGTTTTCTAGTGTATAACCATTAACTCTACAAGTTAAACCTAATATAGAATGAAACCCAATCAAATGATTGTTTTTTCTTTCCTGTTTCTGATGCTCAATAGTAAATCAATTCTAATATTTTATATCATGATCCGATCATAATCGACTTATTAATTTAATAGATCTACGGATCACTCACTGGCTTGGCTCCATAATGCTTAAACTAAGATTAATGATGATATATAACTCTTACAGAATAACTGAAGCCCGAACTCCTATATGAGACAAAATTAAGGTAGATAAAAATCTATTGAGATCAAACCCTGTTCGGATGAAGGATCGCATGATCGCAAGGATCTACGAATCCTTTTGATCCGCTTGGGAATCTGCGAATCCTCTTCTCCAAAAATTAAGGTACAGATCTGTAAGAGATTACGTGCTTAAGACAGTCTCCTCCACATCATAGCTTGCAATATCCAACAAACAAATTAGAGCTGCCATGGAGGGGGAACAGCGAGTCAAATCTTAAAGCAATTTCTGGATTAAGGGAGTGGGATTTGAGACCTTTCAGAATGTACGACATTGATATACTAACCTTTTGATTGCAACACATGGCAAAAAGATCACAATCACCATGGCCGTCCGATGGTATTCCCCAGTGATATTACACCTGCTAACTAGTCAGGCACAACTACTTTTTCTTCATATTGATTTCTTTGCATCTAACCATTATATATAACTGGAGAACCTAAAGAAAAAGGAAATCTTTTGCAGTTCAACCTTGCACTCATTTCAATATGACAGCCAAGGGTGAAGGATGACTTGCTTTAGACATGGGAATCATCTCCATTCTCTCATCTAATTACATGATACATCCTCAGATATGATCAGGTGGTTGGGAAAGATTGCTATGCTATAGTATTTCTTGGCTTGTAGAATGAAACGTGGGTTATCATTTTGCTACAATCCCCAATCAGTCTTGTTATATTCAGATTGCTAACAAATTGTGGTTTCTATGGCCTCTAAGGGTAGGTCATCCTCAGGTCCAACTAGTAGAGCGAATGATAAAATATTTTGTATAATCTAGGAGTTGTTATGATCGGAGCGACACTAAGAGGGGGAGGGGAGTGAATTAGTACAATGGATTAAAACTCATAAGTTTGAAAGATTTCGTAAATATGTAAAGATTTCGATTCGACGAACGATGACTTAGCTAAAATAGCTCGAGTAAAGATAGTCAAGAGTAGGGAGATGAAAACCGAACGATTTACAGCCAAGTAGAGAAATTATTCAAAAAATTAAACACTCACACATTCAAGGAACACCACGATATATAATGGTTCAGTCAAATGACCTACAACCACTTTCGAAGCATTCTTCGATGAAGCTCCCAACTTCCACTATAAATCACTTCGAAGAGGAATGACCAAATATCCCTCTTACAACCTTCTTACAAGTGGTTCACACTCTTTACATATTTTTTTCAAAGAGAAAGAGGGAGGTGAACACTTAAGCTATTGAAAACAAGACTTTGCTAGAGTTTTTTCTCACTTTCTAATATCTCAAAAAGGTATAATCTCTATTGAGAATTGTGGGATATTTATAGGCCCCAAGAGGATTCAAATTTGGGCTCCAAATTTGAATTACTTTTCGATTTCCCAGTGCTGGCGGTGCCACCGCCTGTCAGTGTTTGACACTGACAGTGCACTGGTGGAGCCACTGCCGGACCTCTCGGATTCTGGGCGATGCCACCACTTGGATTGTTCCAGCTCATTGGTTGGGATCCAAACTTGGCCCAAACCAATCCAAACTCGAGCCCAATTGGCCCCTAACCGAGTTATAGGATTAACCCTTAATCCTAACCCAAATTATTTACAAACTACGAAATTAAGATATAGCCCTAAGCAAATTTTTAACCGGCAACGTCGAGTTTCCTTCCGGTGAGCTTTCCGACGAACTTCCGATGGGCTTCCGATACACCCTCGGATTTCTTCCGGCAGACTCCTAGCAGGTTCCCGATCTTGTGGCGAGTTCAACGAGTCTTTGGCAAGTATCCGAACCTTCTCGGTGATCTCCGCGAACCTCCGGCGATCTTTTCGACAGACTTCCGAAAACTTTGGCAAGTCCCTGATTCTTTCTCGGTTGGCTCCGGCAACACTTTCGACGATTCTTCGAACTTTCGACGAACTCTCAAACACCCATCAAACTTGACTCCGGTAAACTTGCTTTATGTCTTCAAGCTATCATAGTTAATCCTGCACACTTAACTCAATAATATAGATTAGATCAATTAACCCATCAATTGATTTCATCATCAAAATTCGAGATTCAACAATCTCCCCCTTTTTTATGATGACAATTAATTGATGACAGAGTTAATCATAACTCCCCCTATCTATATGTCATATTATAAGAAGATAAAAACACTTGAATTCAATCTTCTTTGAATTGAAGCCTAAACCAATAAGTTATATCAGTTGAACTTATCGTTATTCTTAATAAGCATTAGCAAATACGAAACTTCGAATTTCTCATAATTTTAAGACATGAAAATTATTTTCAAGCCGAATGGTAAAAGATAATTATCATTTCGATAAGAAATAATAATAATTTAAAATTTCACCATGGATCTCATGATATAAATGTAAGGCATGATTTCATATGATCATGAGATGATTGCTTATCATATATAAAAAAAATGATAAACATGATACGACAACCAATCTAAAAACTTTCATATGCAATATGCTAAAAAAGTTTTACGATGCTTTTAAGGAATATAACACATATAAGACATTTTTCATTACATTATCCAGCATACAACCTATTGCAATACGATACATATAAATCATGCTAATTTCATATTTGCACAAGTCATCAACTTTTGCACATTCTTCTCCCCCTTTGTCACCAACAAAAAGAAGATGAGTTTTCAAACATAAAACTCATGATCATTGAAGTCATTCATAAAATTATCTCATAAGAAAAAAAAAATCTTGAAAATGAGATGTCAAAATTGATAAAGCTTCAACTTGGCATTAAGATCGATCATTCAAGAAAGACATCAAATCATCCAAAATAACATTAAGGTACGATCAAAATGTTGACAAAATTTCGAAAAGAAACATCCAACATCATATACTAGGATAATGTCAAACGTATGCCAAGGTAGCATATAGGTTTACAATAATAAAAAAGATTTAACACAACGATTATTCCTTAGAAGGAATTCCAAAGTTCCTATACATGGCATCTATCTTCTGGTTCATCTGTCATAGTTCTCTCAAAATTTCAACTTACTGTAATTGGATTTGCTCTTGCTGTGATTTGAGTTGCTCTTGTTGTGATTTGATTTAATTCTGCCATGATAGGATCTTCAGAAGATGAAACAGGAGCTGGTTCTAAAGGTGCTGCACCAAAGGGGCTAGGAGGAGATTCATTTCCCTTAAAAATTGGTGTTTTAAGGTGTTTTACTAGTAGGGGAACTGGATCAGTCCTTCTAGGTTGCCTAATCCATATACCATTGCCAAAAGTACACCTAAGTCTCTTGAGTAGATTTCTGTTGATAGTGTTAAATCGATCGACCTGGATTATTTTTTCATCAGGTAAGACACAAATATTATAGGTAAGCATTAATCGAGTGACTAACCTCCCATACGATAACATTGAGTCTTTAGCTATTATGTCCTGCATATGTTATCGGATTAAGTATCCAAAATAATTATTTTGGTCGGTCATAATTCAATACATAGTACTTAACTCTATTTAACTAATCTCATCATGATGAAATTGTTTAGGAAGTAGAATGTTTATCATGATATCATGAAGAAATTTAAAGTTAAAGGGCAACAAGTGCTCGCAATTTTTGAGAATTATGCTTAGATTTAAATTTGCAAAAACAATTTCTAAGGCTTCGGAGTAAGTTACTCCGATTGCATTGATATCTCATTTACTTCTAAAATAACAACCCCTATCCTTTTCGACAATTCCAATTAACTCACATATAGTGCTATCAAATATTCGAATTTATGTTCCTAAGAGGTAGGTAGTTAAGCTATCATTATCCACACTTAAGTTTACGTAAAATAACCTAACCAACCTAGGGTAAATCGATTGATCGATTTGTAGGATAGATAAGACATCTCAATTTGCAAACCATCTAATGGGTTCTAGGTTTCCAAGTTCATCTAGATCAACATGTTTGCCCTTATGTATTGTTCTTGTTTCAAAATTTGGATACCTAAGGGCTACTTCATTAAATCTAAAGAGGATTTGGTCATAGGAATCTCCTTCCACCCTTTTCTCTTTGGTTCTTAATGATCTCTTAGGAGTCATATCTAATCATGATGATAGATTAAAAGAGAACTTTAAAGAATAAGCCAAATAATGAGAGGAAGAAAAAAATTTCAAATCTTACCTTATATAAGTTTCCTTGGGAGGTAGAGAGCTTGATCCAAGAAGAACCCCTCTCTTAGGCTTCTAAAAACTTAGAATGAGATTGAGAGAGGTTAGAGGGCTTTGTGAGAGTGCTAGGGAGAGTGCTCTCAGGTTGGGGGCGGTTCCACCGCCGACGCTAAAACACCCCCCGCCAACCGAGTGATGCCACCGCTTGGGGACTAAGCGCCCAGGCGGTGCTACCGCTGGCACGTTAAAAAATGATTTTTTTTTTTTGTTTTTAAAAGTTTTAATGTGTTTGATTTAAGATAGGATAGTATCTTGGATCACTCTTTAAGATGTCATTCAAAATCGAAAAGAAAAAGTCAAATCCACGAAAACCAAAAAGAGGATGAAAATTTTTTGAAAAATATATTCAATCAAGCTCATTCACAAGGACAATTCAACATGTCTAATTCCCTTCTAATAAAGTCAAATTGATCTTCATTTAAGGCTTTTATGAAATTATCCGTTAATTGATGCTTTGTATCGATAAATTCTAGAATGACATTATTATTATTGATATGATCTAGTATAAAGTGATGTTTAATGTCAATATGTTTGGTTCTAGAGTGTTTAAATGGATTTTTGGTTAGATAAATAACACTTGTATTATCATATTTTACGAGAATATTCTTTAAGTAAATTCCATGGTCTTCCAACGTATTTTTCATCCAAACAACTTGTGCACAGCATGCAGTTGCAGCTATGTATTCGACTTCCGTCGTAGATAGTGCAACCAAATTTTATTTCTTGAAAGTCCAAGAAACAAGTGCATGTCTTAAAAATTGCCATGTTCCGGATATGTTTTTTCTATCTATCCTACATCCGCCAAAATCGACATCTGCATAAGCTATTAAATCAAAATTATCAGATTTTGGATACCATAATCCTAAATTAGAAGTTCCTTTAAGATATCTAAGGATTCTTTTAACACTTTTAAGATGAGACAATTTAAGATTAGCTTGAAAACCTAGCACAAAGTCCTATACTAAACATGATATCCGGTCTAATTGCGACGAGATAAAGTAAACTGCCAATCATTCGTCTATATGTTTTTTTATTAAAGCTTTCTACCTCCCAAGAAACTTATATAAGGTAGGATTTGAAATTTTTTTCTTCCTTTCATTATTTGGCCTATTCTTTAGAGTTCTCTCTTAATCTATCATCATAATTAGATATAGCTCCTAAGAGATCATCAAAAACCAAAGGGAAAAAGGTGGAAGGAGATTCCTATGACCAAATCCTCTTTAGATCTAATGAAGTAGCTCTTACGTATCCAAATTTCGAAACAAGAACAATACATAAGGGCAAACATGTTGATCTATATAAACTTGGAAACCTATAACCCATTAGATGGTTTGCAAATTTAGATATCTTATCTATCCTACAAATCGATGAATCAATTTACCTTATGTTGGTTAGGTTGTTTTACGCAAACTTAAGTGTGGACAATGATAGCTTAACTACCTACCTCGAACACAAATTCGAATCTTTGATAGTATTATATGTAAGTTAATTGTAATTGCCGAAAAGGATAGGGATTGTTATTTTAGAAGTAAATGGAATATCAATATAATCGGAGCAACTTACTCCGAAGCCTTAGAAATTGTTTTTGCAAATCTGAACCTAGGCATAATTCCTAAAAGTTACGAGCACTTGTTGTCCTAAACTCTAAATTTCTTCATCATATCATGATAAGCATCCTACTTCCTAAACAATTTCATCGTAATGAGATTAGTCAAATAGAGTTAAGTACTATGTATTGGATTATGACCGACCAAAATAATTGTTTTAGATACTTAATCTGACAATATATGCAGGACATAATAGCTAATGACTCAATGTTACCGTATGAGTTTGTCACTTAATTAATGCTTGCCTATAATATTTGTATCTCACCCGATGAAGAAATAATCCAGATCGATCGATTTAACACTATCAACAGAAACCTACTCAAGAGACTTAGGTATACTTTTGGCAATGATATATGGATTAGGCAACCTAGAAGGACTGATCCAGTTCCCCCACCAGTAGAACACCCTGAAACACCCATTTTTAAGGGAAATGAATCTCCTCCTCCTAGTCCCTTTGGTGTAGCACCTTTAGAACCAACTCCTACTTCATCTTCTGAAGATCCCATCATGACAAAATTAAATCAAACCAAATCACAACAAGAGCAACTCAAATCACAACAAGAGCAAATCCAATTACAACAAGTTGAAATTTTGAGAGAACTACGACAGATGAACCAGAGATGTCATGTATAGGAACTCTGGAATTTCTTTGATACCAATTGTTAGGATCGGAGCGGCACTAAGAGGAGGGGGGGTAAATTAGTGCAACGGATTAAAACTCGTAAGTTTGAATTCGATTTTGTAAATGTGTAGAGAGTTCGATTCGACAAATGATGACTTAGCTAAAATAGCTCGAGTAAAGGTAGCTACAAATCGTTTGGTTTTCATCTCCTTATTCTTGACTAAGTAGAGAAATGGTTCAAAAAATTTAACACTCACACATTCAAAAAACACCACGATGTATAGTGGTTCGATCAAATGACCTACATCCACTTTCGAAGCCTTCTTTGATGAGGTTCCCAACTTCCACTAACAAATCAAGGGGAAGGACCAAATACCTCTCTTATAACCTTCTTACAAGTAGTTCACACTCTTACAGATTTTTTTTTTAAGAGATAAACACTTAAGCTATTGAAAACAAGACTTTGCTAGAGCTTTTTCTCACTTTCTAACTTCTCAAAAAAGGTATAATCTCTATTGAGAATTGAGGGATATTTATATACCCCAAGAGGATTCAAATTTGGGCTTCAAATTTGAATTACTTTTGAGCTTCCCGATGCTGGCGGTGCCACCGCCTGTCAATGTCTGACACTGACAGTGTACTGACGATGCCACCGTCGGACCTCTCGGGTTTTGGACTATGCCATCGCCTGGACTGTTCCAACTCACTGGTTGGGCTCCAAACTTGGCCCAAACTAGTCCAAACTTAGACTCAATTGACCCCTAACCGGGTTATAGGATTAACCCTTAATCATAACCTAAATTATATACAAACTACGAAATTAAGATATAGCCCTAAGCAAATTTTTGACCGGCAACGTCGAGTTTCCTTCTGACGAACTTCCGACGAACTTTTGATGCACCCTCGAATTTCTTCCGACGGATTCCCAACAAGCTCCCGGTCTTGTGATGAGTTCAACGAGTCTTTGGCAAGTATTCGAACCTTTTCGGTGATCTCCGCGAACCTCCGACGATCTTTCCGGCGGACTTCCGAAAACTTCGACAATCCCTAATTCTTTCTCAGTTGATTCCGACAACACTTTCGACGATTCTTCGGACTTTCAACGGACTCTCGAACACCCATCGAACTTGACTCCGATAAACTTGCTTTATATCTTCAAGCTATCGTAGTTAATCCTATACACTTATCTCAATAATATGGATTAGATCAATTAATCCATCAATTCACTTCATCATCAAAATCCGAGATTCAACAGAAACGTCACAAATACTTTTTCAATCCAGTATGTAATGCGTAATTCTTCACCTGTAACTTAGCGCACAATGATGTTGGGTCCATCGAATCCTTCGGAACTCCATTAAATAAAGTAACTGTAATAGAGTTTATAAAATGCATAGAGCTAATGAAGATATGTTTGATACCACAATGAAACCTGCTAATTAGAAACGGGTGGATATCTTCTTGAAAAATACAACTACTGCTGCCGACTAAGAAGAAGCCCCACTTCTAATTGCTTGAGCTTTCTTGGGCTTACTGGGAGCAATCTGGGTCTCCGGCTGCAATGTAACAACATAGAATCAGAAAGCAAACAAAATGTCATGCATGCCAAGATCACAGATGACAAACAAGTATAATGAAATCTAGATCACGATGTGCAAGGAGGTGACCACCATGTTAGACCTTAGGTATGAGAGAGGAGCCAT
Organism: Musa schizocarpa; assembly: GCA_900464855.2. Lineage (NCBI taxonomy): Eukaryota > Viridiplantae > Streptophyta > Magnoliopsida > Zingiberales > Musaceae > Musa > Musa schizocarpa. The sequence goes on from LS990919.1 coordinate 42,290,614, forward strand.
TCATGGACATGCATGAAACTTAAAAGATGAAAGAGTAGGAGGTGGCAACAACAAGAACAAGCCATGACAAAGCAAGAAAAGGTTCAAGTTAGTCAAGAAACAAGGGGAGAAGCAGACACCAAGGTGGCAACACCAGAGTTAGAAAGAATGCAGAGCGAGTTAGAAGAAGATGGCAACACCAGAGATAGAAGAAGAATGCAGAGCAAGCAAAAGAGAGTGTAAAGCAGAATCACCAGACAATGGCCACAATAGTGCAATCTATCGCTCACAGCAATGACATTAACAGCATAGGAAGAATCCAAACAGCAAAATATCAACAAAAGAAGGCAGTTATGGCAAAAGAACTGCATCAGCAACAGAGAAACAAGGGGAAAGAGAGGGAGGCAGGGAGAGGGGGAGAGGGAGAGGGAGAGGGAGAGGGAGAGGGAGAGGGGGAGAGAGAGAGATTGACGAGTAAAAAATAGTAATGATGAGATGAAAGGTCCTAAAAATCCAAACTAGTGTGGCAACTCTAAACAAAGCCTAAGCCACTCTAAAGAAGGTAGAAAAGCAGCAAAAAAAGTACAAAACAGATGTTCCATTTTTGAAGTTAACAAAATAGCCCAAGAAATTACCTCTTTCTTAACGGGCTCTTCCTTTTCTGACAAAATCAGTTCAATATGACAGGGGGAGGACATATAAGCTGCCAACATGTAACACAATGAATCATTTCTGAACCAAAAAGAACCTGAAAAATTAGCTCAATAAGTGATCTTACGATTGATTCGCCCATGAGCGCGGTAAGTCCTGCGCCTCTGCCTTTGTGCTTGGTTCACTTGGATGTGTGATATGAAGAGTGCATCAACATCCAAACCTTTCACCTAAATAAGAGAAATAGAGCAATTTAGCGATAGAAACAAAGCACCAAAGATGGAAAATAATTGGTCAAGTATGTTCATACTTCAGCGTTGCTTTCAGCATTCTTGAGCAGATCCAATATGAATCTGGCTGATTTCAGAGGCCACCGGCCCTGCCCATTTGGGTGCCGACCCTTCGCTTGAGCTGTGCGTCCTACACCACCACAAAACCTTCGGAAGGGAATAGCCTGCTTGTGAGCAATTACATCTTCAAGGTATCTTTTGGCCTTTGACAAAGGCAGCTTTCTAATGGCATGAGCTGTCTCACGGGTATTCTGTTATATAATTACATCATTGGAGAATGTACAGGCAGTTAATAAAACTTGCATGTGCCATTAAGACAATATAGAAATATAGTATTTTAATATATATCTAAAATGATGTACAGGCACCTGCTCATCTGCTGATACACAAGCAACTAAAATGAGTTAAAATTTGTAAAATTTCAATGTGTTCAATGTTCTGATTCAATGGCATTTCTCAATCTACTTCAGTAAAATAAAGTACGTGTTTTTTCATCCGTAACAAACATAAATAAAATGTGACAAAAAAGGAGATCCCAAACAAATCAGTTTTGTAATGAAGAACCAAAATCTTAAGTTGCCAACAAGAATTCCAAAATCCATTCCTGTCCCCATGCCAACAACAAAAAATTGAACACTTGATAGTTTCTTAATTTCATTAAGCCAATGATTGATGATCCACGTTATAAATTTAATCAATAATACATTAGTTCAGTTTATTACAAGATACAAAAGGAATTTGAACGAAAAAAAATCAAGAGCATTTAGTATCTCTCCTGTGGCCCATAAACCTGAAGTCTAGAAAGTTGCATCTGTATTCATTTTAACATAGGTTAAAAAAGACTTTAAACTCAGAGACAGTGATATTTTTAACTGTATATAAGAGTGCCATCAATTAACAAATTTAGTATACATATATACATAGTCCTGTGTGGAGCAGTCACAACAATTAGAAAAAACCAATTGGACTATTATTTACAGATCCTATCTAAATGCAACCAAAATAATTTGCTTTCAAAGTTTCATTATAAACATAAAATCTTTTTCGTAGATATGTGCACATAATCATATATAGAGCACATACGGTCACTACTGATACATCTGAAAATGGCTTCAAGCACAGCATCAGATTACTATTGAAAACTAATTTGACATTAGAGTTAGCAACGGTCAATGGAAAGTTGAATATTAATCACCTTGAATTAAAAATGAAAGACAATGCTGAACCTAAAGCATGAGAATTTGGCATAAATGAAACAGACTCATGAAGTAGAAGACCAGGCAGAGGGTATTATTTGCAACTACTAATAAAACACGAGATATTGATCCTAGTAATACTAAAACATTGCTGACAAAACTTCCCTCCCTTTCCCCTTTCCTCTATATTTAGCTAGATCTGGTTCACTGAATTTTGAGCTCTACCACTGAAATGGCAACCGTTTATACTAACATCTTTCATGAAAACCTACTTATTAAGTATCAAAATCAAGTACAAGATAAATGCACCATCACGGTTACCATGTTGCAAAGAATATGGATGATGAAGATAGAAATTTCGCATAAATACAATAAAAAAAACAAATCAACCAAAATATTGCCAAAGACATGAGACACTAGAAATAAATATAATTATAGACCCTCAGTTTAAAAAAAAAATCGCCTTCAGATATAAAAACAATGTTTTTACTGAATTCTAGCCTTCCGGATGGATGTCTAGATATCATTTTCTCCCTTTTTCCACAACTCAAGAGATCCATATACTAGCTTTGCTTTCACACTAATTTACTAGTATTTGCACACAAAAAAAATCTGAACTAACAATGGGACAGCATAGAACTTGTCCTCATACAATAGTGAAAAATCTCGCACCTTGAAGTGAACCCTCATGTCCCGACCCATGGCTTTGGCGGCTGCAAAGACCAAAAACATATAAGCTCAAAGAAAAAGAATGACAAAAATCTGAAGAGAACATCATATAATAAAGAGTAACTGAGCATATCAGTTCAAGAAGAGAATTCGCCACGACCAACAGAAACAACAGACATAAATCCTTAGATCCGAATCGTTACTAAATCGCAGTAGATCAGACAAAAACGATACCCCGAGCTCCAAAATGCTCGAAATCAGGGTTCAAGGAAACGCAAAATCTCTTTTTTATTGACCTTTTATCAAAAGCATCAGATAATAACGACCGCAAGATTCTACATTCCCGGGGAAGGACTAAGTAACCAAGACAAGCATCGGAGTAGATCGATCAAAACCAAGACCCAGGCTTCAAAGATGAGTATATCCGAGATCGAAAGAAACCCAAAAATCAAATCGAAAGCAACTTACACTTGGTAGGATTGGAAGGCTCTCTCGAGTACTTCACCTGATCCAAAACAGGGAAAAAAACATCAGATTAGTAACGGATTACAACCAAAAGGAACGAATCCAAGAAAGGCGAACACTAGAATTGCACCATGGCTGCAGAAGAGTCGTCGCGATCTCCGACTTGCACACTCTGCAGGAGGAGCGAGGGAGCGAAGGGGGAGGCAGTTGCCCGAAGATGAGGCGGCTCCACGAATATAACGGAACCCTAACCCTGACGCAGAAGAATGTTACGGACCCAATGGGCCGACCTACGCATGCTTAAGTGGGCCTAATGAGGGTTGCTCCTCCTTCTACCTGCTAATTGACACGTGCGTTACACGTGGGTGTCACACATGCATCTAAGAACTCATTGTATACCATTAGAGGCTGCCAGAGAGAACAGTCCAATATGATTTAATGCTTTGTTATAGCATTAGGAATCTATGATGAAAAAGTGCAATTAAATAAACTATACCTCAAAAGTTCAATAATGTTATGTGGGTAGTTCAACATACTGTATATGGATATGAAATTGAAAACTGTGGCTTGATATGTACACAATAAAACGAAGATGAGAGCTATTTTGGCATGATCCAGCAACACCACAATTCACATGGAAAGAAACCCATGAATAACAAAACTGGAATGCTTCAAGATACAAGTTTGCATCATTCATCCAACCTCAAGAAAATTTCTTGCACAAACAATTGGTCAATATTAATATGAACAATAAGGAATAAATAACACACCAATTTTACACTAGGACTATGAATAGAATGGTATATGGCCAACTCGAAAACCGATATATCACATCCCATATATGTTTATGTACTCGACAGAAGCAGATCCCCCTCTTGATGTATCTTCCTTGACTGGATAGAACTTTCATTGCAGTGCTCGTCACGCCGCTTGTTTCTTCTCGCTGTTCTTGCTTCGGAAGGGTGAAAGGAGGGAGAACGAATGAGTAACTGCATCAAAGAATTGATATTTTGAGCAACGACTATTGGGTCGAAGTAAAATCCACACAGATAAATTTATACAAGCAACAGCTACTCCTCGAAGGAGAAAAAGCAGAAAAGAATGTTTTAGTGAGATCTGTCACGCTACCAATTTTGGACTGTTCGAGCAACAGGACAGAGCTATATGTAGATGAGCTTGGAAGTTGTAAAATAGATGTCTGAACATTAGTTGGTGTGCCCCCAGCATGAGAATCATTGCAAGAAATGTGATTTTTCGGTATATGAGTTGAAAAGAATGTGAAAACCTCCTACATGCACATATCATTTGGCAAGAAGGGTTCCACTATGCTTTGCGTCAACACCCAAGCTTCTGTGATAAATATTTTCTTAGAAGCACAAAGACAACTTTGCTGTTTCAATTTTTTTTCTATGTCGTTGTTGATGACTGGTCTAAAAGCCTCTACCTTTATTCCGCTTAACAACTAGAAGTAGCAAACTCATCAAAATTTCAAGTAACAGCTGACTAACTCGATATGGCACAAATTATTGATTGAATCAGCTAGGTAAAGATAAAGACGTAATCAAGGTGAGCAGATTTTTTCTTTCTTGATTAGAGGAATTCAGTTGTTTACGCAATAATCCATTACGTAAAATGAAAAAAAAAAAAAAGGAATAATCTGCAGAAGCTGAGATCTTACCATCGTTGGATGAAGCAGCAGTAACTGTTGGATCATCAACTGATGAAGCATCTGAGTCAAGGTTACCTTCACCTGAAGCTGAGCCATGGCTCTTACGTCCAAATTTTAACAACTTTCTGAAACCTTTTGATTCCTTGCTTCGAGGCTTCTCATGTGTTTCATGAGTTAGATCAGTTAAACTTGAATTCTTGAAACCGGATACATGTACCGTAATACTCCCATTCTCAGCATGTTCTGCAGCCATCTCAGACTCTGATGCAGGTACACCTCCATATCTCAAATTAGGAGCAGCAGGATCTTCCAAGGATGTAACTCTGGCATAAGGGGCTTGATAACTCTTTTCTGTTACAGTCAAGTTTGAGAACTTCTGAGGCTCACTCCCCAAGCAAGGAACAACCACCTGATCAGCAGAAGCAACATGCATCCATCATCAGCCTAAAGTAGCATTTGTTGAGGAAAGAAGATATATAAATAAAAAAGGAGTGCTCTAAACGGAAGCAGTAGTCAAGATAAAATTTATGTAATTGTATACGTCGCTAGAAAGCCCCTTAAATAATGTGATTAGATTTGAGCCTTATTGATCCCACAAGCAGCTTGCCCGTGAACAATGGGCAAAAGAAAAGCACCAAACAGAACCATTAGCATTATCAGACAAAGCATTGAAATATGAAACAAACTAAATACAAATAGATATTTGCTTTTATAAGAACTCAAATGCTAAAGATGTTGAGAATTAAAATATTTGCTAGAAAGAAAATGGTGCTCAGAGAGAGAAGTGATGAGGCAATCAGCTAAACTAATAAAGTCCTTTAAAGATGTGCAACTTAGATAAAAAATACCTTGTAGGAATTCAGCTGTTCATTCAACTTGCCTTCACCAGAATCCTCAACCTGAGTTATAACAACTGGTGAAGGTGGAGCATGAAGAGCTGCATATCCTGTAACCATCCCATCTCCATGTGATCTCTCCTTTGTGTCTATCATCTCATCAGACTGCTGAACCACAGGGGCAGTGACCAAATTATTTTCAAGCATCACGACAGTCTTCTCGATCACTGGATTCTCGTCGTTGTTGCTAGGTGGCTTGTCATTGGCTGATTTTCTGTTGTTGGTATCAGATGCCTGAGAAGCTTCTCTTGCAGTCTCCTTCTGCAATGGGTCTTTGCTAGCTGTTTCATTTTCAACTACTTCAGTTGAAGTTGGTGGTGTTTTAATCCTAAGCTCTGGTAAAGTTGCTGACTTACTTTCCTCCTGTTGCATGATTGCAGTAATCTTTATCTGAGACTCATCAGGTACACCTCTCTTTGAATCTTGATCTGCAGTTATAGACTTCACCGAGGAACCAGATTGAGTATAATTGCTTTTGGGATCAGAGTGTCTTTTCATCCGAAGAGAATCTGTTTTTACTTCCGGCATGAGCCCATTACTTTCTTTTTTAACCTCAGGTAATGAAGATGCTGATCGAGTTAACCCATGGTTACTGCCATTTAATTTGCTGGATTTAATAGGTTTCTGGGGATCATTGGATCCGTCTGAAGAGGTTCTGATGGGCAATTTTCGCAAAGGTGAAGAAGAAACAGGCTCTGTGTTGCTAAGCTTTAATCCTTTGTGAGGACCTAGTGAAGGCTTTATGGCAAAACGGGCCTTTGTCTGCTGTGGAGTTGATGGCGCCTGAGTGACTGTCGAACCACTTCTTGAAGCTATTCTTTTTTGCCTCTCCCTTTTCAAAGCTTCCAAACGCTTTAGCTCTTCGTCTTCCTAAAAAAGTAAAAAAATAGTGACATGCTCAGCCAAGCAGAGAAGCAAAACATCAAGACTAAGCCACAACAGACTAGCAGAGAAAACTTCTTTATACAGCTATACTCGACTTACAAGACTTTAAAACAACAACATACCAAAGAATTAAAACTTCTGAACTACAATCTTTAGTACCTTCTAACAATGTCAAGTATACTTGTTCAGAACTGTGAGACACAATCGAAAGCCAAATGGACTATCAGAGGAAAAGAGACTTAAAACACTTGTAGAAACAACATAGTATGAGATTGTCAGTGCTCTATCTTTAGTTTACTTATACCAAGGTTTTGCGCAAAAAGATAGTTAACATGCTAATGAAAGAAGAGAAAAGGATAGGGTGATTGAAAGAACTAATCAAGAAAAGGATAGCTCAATGAATAAAGGAAATATGCAATCAGGTTTATGCTTGTTTGCATCAATGAAAGATAATATGAAGTATAAGCTCATCAGGTTTCTTGGAATGTGCTTTCCTGTCTGACACCCCTTTCTCACTTCCTCTATGATTAGCAACCAGAGAAATATTCATAACATATTTCAGACAGACAACAGAGGATCAATCATAAGAAGTACCCTTTCTTTCTTCATTTTCTGAAGATCAACTTTGTGAGAACGCAGCTTCTCTGCACGTTTTTGGGCTTCAGTCAATAGGTTAAGCCTCGAGGATGTCCCTTTCTTCACCAGTGCATCCTTCCTCCTTTTCTCCATACTATCATTTGAGGCCCTTGAATTCTCCTTGTCTAATTTCTGTGATTCTTCTTTAGTGCTTTCTGAGAGATCCTCTTGGTTAGTGGCTTCCAGCTTGACAGCATTTGCAACAGGAATCTGAAAATCATAGTCCATTGCTGGATCATATCCTACAGAGACAGTTTCTGTTTCACGTTCAGGAACCAAGGACAAGTCATCTGGTTCGTAGCTAAGCTGATTTTTGGCTTTATCATATAAATTCGAACCGTTCTGAAGGGCTGAGGAGAACTCAGAATCCATGTCAATAGGAATTATGCTGTCTGATCCAAGATCCTGTGAATCTGTTCTATAAGGAAGCATGAAGGTCTCATCTGTTATGTTGTATGACAAACTCTCAACTGCTTTAACAGGATGCTCATCCACATGATCAACAAATGGGTCAGAAGAATTCTTAATACTGAATTGCTTTTCTTGCTCATAAATCATAAATTCATCACTGCTCATCTGCCGGTATGCTCTTCCACCACTTTCTATTTCCTTGAACTGGTTATCTGTCAAGTCTCTTCCGTTACTTGAAACTAAAAATTGATCATCAGAAGCTACCTGCTTCATTCGGATTGTCTTCCCACTAACAGAATCAAATTCTGCCATCCCCCCATCATGATAATCACCATAATCTCGCTCAGGAGGAACGATAGGATCAGCTTCGCTTTTGCTCTGTTTTCTCTTTGACTGAGGCTCTTTTTCTCCCATGAACATGTCTTCACCAACTGTTCTTGACTTTTCTTCAGCACTTAGTAAGAAAGTCTGAAATGCTTGCCAATTTTCAGAATCTGCCTCCTCTCGATATGCAGCTTTATCATTGCCATAGGCATCTGAAAATTCTTCAGGTTTTGTTGGACGATCTTCTTTCTTGGAACGCCTAACAGAGTGCTTGTGCTTTCTTTCTCGCATGTCAGCATGCACATCTTCACTATCTTCTTCAGCTTCAGATTCAGAGACAGACTGTGAACCACTTTCGGATTCCACTGAGCCATGCTTCTTCGATTTGATGTAATTTATGTTGCGAATGACAACAACACCAGGCTTTTTCTTTCCTTTCCGACCAACTCTTCTGTGAGATTTATGACCATGAGAACCTTCTTTCTCAAGATCTGAAGTATTTTGATCTGAATCATCTTGTGACCTCGTACTTCTTTCCCAAGTCTCTGATTCAATGTCTTTATTATCTGCTGACTGCCTTTTTGACCCCTTTCTGTGAGAGCTGTTGAATCTAGGATCCTCCATTGGAGGATATGGGGGATGAAAATATGGAACGGTCCCTGGATAGTTTTGATAATAAGGCATTCCTTGCATGGGATAATGTTGAAACATAGGAGGACCTGGTGGAGGATGCATAGGCCACTGTGAGTAAGCAGGATGCTGGAATTGACCTTGAAGATACTCCTGGTGTCCCAGTGGCACCTTTGAATCTGAAGGAATCTGTTTATCTGAACAGAAGAAACAAATGAATTAAGATACACTGATCTATCAACCCAGAATACTAATATATGGAAATCTGGAATTGAGGTAATTGGTTTGCATTATGCAAGAATTCACATAAATACATTGTGGTTATCTTCATGCATGCATTTGTTTTGGAACTCATGTTACATATTTGATCTGCCTTGCCATTTGAATAGCATTAAAAGAATAAAGATTATGAGAGGTTTTCTCATGGGAAACTTCCAACTAAGATGATATGTCAACCAAATAAAATGAGTTGACTACATGATCAATAAGAAATAATACGTTGCAATGCTGAAAACAAAAGGAAGAACTTGTCATAAGTTTACAGATAGGGGAGAGTGCCTTTGACAATGCATGGAAATGTAGAATTAGAGAAGGCTTGGTGCATCAAATAATTTAGATTATTTAGGCCAAAAATTAGAAGCAGTTAAAATCTTTTACTAGGATTGTGATATGTATTATGAGAATTAAAGGACTTTTTCTTTAGCTACCGACTTTAACATGAATATTAGCTGATGTAAAGTGGTCTCAGCTTCATGTTCGGAGCATATACCAGCTCTTCCATCAGTCTCTGTAAGCATATCACCGCCAGTGACAGATTGTGCATCTCCGTGATCATTCTGCATCATAGGATCTGTAGCAAATATAATCCCAGAGGCATTCAAAGCAGAAAATTCAGACCGAGTTGACATGGCTTCTGCAACTTCAACTTCAAGCCATTGTCCAGTCTCATGCTTTTTCTTCCATAGCTCCATAAATTGTAAGCAGGCATCCCTGTTTTATAAGGTGGAAGAAATGAGAACTATAATGAATATAATATGAAGAAAACATATCAAACAATGGTGACATGATCACAGGAATTATCTCAAACCTTTGTCATACCATCATTAGAGATAAATAAGTCATAGACTTGTCACTATATCAAGATTTACAAAATGTTCCTTAATTTTGTTTTCAAAATACCTTTCATGCATTCATATTACTCTTTACTTTGTCATTTTATGCACCTGAAGTTTTCAGATTTTGACAGCAAATATACTCCCAGTTCACATATTCCCTGCAGTTGCCGAATCATTCTATATCTCGACATTTTAACTAGGAATTTAAAATGATGAAAACTAGCAGTATTCGGTAATGTATTAGTTGGACAAAGGCAAAACTAACTTTAAACGTGAGGCACCAAAGCTTTCAGAAAATGATATCAAATCCAGTAAATTATCCATGTCAAAACCAGCTGCGGCAGCACGTGCAAAGGCCATCCCCTGTTCCTTCCGCAACACCATTTTGCGAGTCTCAAGCACTTTTAGAAGTTGAACTCTGCAAAAAGGAATTCATTCTTACTGAACCATGTAATGAAAAAATACTAATGGAAGATAATATAAGCATCCACCAAAGAAAAGACTTATTTTTTCATTGTTATTCCTATCATGCAATTAGGATGCTATCACTGGGAATATCTAAAAGGAACATGGACGCCACCTTACTTATCCATTATTTATTGATTATCTGATGCTTCAACATATTAAATGGAAAAGACGATATAAATTATTCTTGCATATATGGGGGACATTCGTACTAGTATTCTTGCATGCTTTTCAAAAGAACCAATTTCTAGGAAAGAAAAGGCTAAGGATATGTTAGGTTGCTCATACTTTGAATTCTCTTGTGTGGTGGATCCATTAGAATCTGGTGGATTTGGTTGTGAATCAGGCTGCCACATATCAAGAAAAAAACACGTTTATTAACATCTCTGTGAGACAAGTATTAAATACATACAAATGTGCATGTGTGTAGCTACGTATATGCATGTTGTGTGCACAGAATAAAATTACTTTGAATCTCTCAATGTGCCAACATCAAATACATACCAAATACTAACACTTGGAAGGATACTTCTTAAACAAGTAACATAACATTTTGAAGTATCAATTTTTTTTTCAAATAATTATTTATTCAGAAATAGGATACTATTAGGATGTATAGGAATTTCAGTGAAAAAAGAGATTTATAGCCAAACACTTTTTACAAATGTCAATGTTGCGATAATAGTCAATATGAATATTGAACTCTAGACAGATCATATGGTTTTATTTGTATTTAACATCATATTACAATTAACAAAACAATAAGTCTATAATAACTATTTTTTTTCTTACTTCACTTATCATAAGTTTTGGTTGTATTAGTGATTTAAAAAGCGCTAGGTGTCAAAAGGCGCTAAGGTCCAAAAACGCCCGAGGCGCTAGACACTCGCCCAAGCGTTCGTCCGAGGTAAGCGAGGCACTAAAATATAAAAATATATAATATAATTAATAAATATAATTATTTAAAATTTTAAATAAAAATATGTTATTAAATTATGAAAATCTAAGGTACAAAATCATAATATCACATTAACAAAAAGTTTCAAAATTTAAAATAATATATTATTAATCTAATAAATACAAATACTATTATTAGTATACTGTTAATAGTATATTGTATACTGTTAACAGTATACAGAAGGAGAAGAAGGAAGAGGAGTGTAAGGGGGTGCTGACTGAGAAAAGAGGAAGCGGAAGCGGCAGCGGCAACGAGAGCGAGAGTGTAAGGAGGCAGCGACAGCGGGAGCGACGACAGCGGCAGCGACAAGCAGTGGCAGTGGGAGCGGCGAGCGACAGCAGCAACGGCAGCAACAGCGAGCAGCGGCAACGGCAGCAAGCAGCAACAACGGCAGCGGGAGCAGGAGCGGCGACAGCGACAACAGTAGCGAGCAGCGATAGCGGCGAGCAGCGGGACCGGGAGCGGGAGCAGCAACAGTAACGAGCAGGGTTAGGGTTGGGCAGCGATAACTGATATCGGTGCTTTAGTTGGTTCGTTGAACCAACTAAAGCACCGGAGACCGAACCAGACCTAAAATGCTGGTTCGGTCGCCTGGTTTAACCCAGGTGCTCGCCCGAAGCGCCTAGCGCCTGGGCTCGGGCGAGCGCCCAGGCAGCGCCTCTTTGAAGCGCGCCGCCTGGAAGTGAAGCGAGGCACTCGGGCCTCGCCTCGCCTCGCCTGAGCGCCTAGGCGAGTGCCCGAGCGCCTTTTTAAATCACTAGGTTGTATACTTTCATGTCGAATAGAAGCTAGCTAATATTTTATTATTTATCATGATTGTTAACTACATATTTTAGTAATTCAAATAAATGGAAAATTTTACCGTATAATATGGTATACATTTTAATATACTTTATTATTATGTTTGAACCAAAATCCTATTATATCTTTTCAATATTTGTCATGTTGACATGCAAGTAACACATCATATCAGCTCTCCATATCAATGTTCCAGAAGTTTTTGTATGCAAATGTCAACTTTTACAAATATACATGTATGTTTGTATGATGCATGCATAAAATCAATACCTTATAAAGAACTATTGCCTTTGCTGCATCAGTATCAACTGAGATCTTCGTACCTACCCATGAGCAAGCGACGATACAAAGGTCAGAATAGCAAAGGGTGTAAGTAGTGGAACAGAAACTGAAATCAATATTAAAATTGATGTGTCCGTGGCATACATATGGATAATTAAGGCCAATTAGAAATATTAAGATAACTAACTTTCAGAAAGTTAAATGAAAAATGCAACTAGCATGCATGGTGGATGACATAAGATTCCTTAAGTATCTTTGATATGTAGGTCAGGAGATCATCAGCCCTAATGAAAAGCCAGTATAGCAGACTTCATTACTTTTGAAGAAAAAAAAAAGTGTCTTAATGTTGTTCAGAACAAAAAAAATTGTGTTTTAATGCTGTTCTTGTACACTATGGTTGACAAAGTTCTGATGCTGGAACATATAGAAACCTGCTCCTACTAACAAGATGTTAGTTTGAAAATTGGACACAAACTACAACTTCTTTGATCCATGGGACTACATTAACACACCTAGGAAAGGAGAAACCAAATGTTAAAATGCTCACAAATCAATTATGGTTTTTTATTAGGACTACTATAGAACCAAATGAAATTATATACCTTCTACTGTTTCTGCTGGCTTTGATTGATGATCTTCTACCTGCCAAATGGCATAAAAAAGGATGTCATTTGAGTTTTACAAACAATATATGAATAGTTTGGATATATACAATGCTTGAGACAACATTATCATTCCCCTGAACGGCAATTGCATTTTCAATCTGCAAGATCTCAGACTCTATGGTTGTCACACGCTCCAAAACCTCAGGTGTGCTCACAAAACGAACAAACCTGTCAATATCAGAATTAGATGCTGAATTTGGGTATTAAAATTTGAGCATGTGCCCAAAGTTCCTCCAAAAAGATAAAATGCAACTAGCTCATCAAGAATTGAGAAATGACATGTTTGAAGACCAACAGTTAATATGACAATTCCATGTTGTGTTGTTCACTTGAAAGATCATTTGCTTACCTCTCCACAGTGCCCTTGGTGAACCATGCTGCCTCAGTTTCTGGGTCTGGTTCAAGAATGATGGAATAGCCACCCTTGGCAATCTGATCCTGGGCGAACTTCAAATGGGCAAGAAAAGGAGTCAACAAGCCAGATGCAATCTTCTGTGTTTTACCATTTGCTATGATGATCAAATCACACCTGTTAAGAAAGAAAAGCAAGACTCCATAATGAACAAGCATCCTCCACGAATGATACCAAAACCATCTTATAATGATTCACACAAGCCTAAGTCTGCCCAATACATATGGCTACAATAAACAAAAAACGAGGGATGAATTTTATCGAGTACTATACTCTTCAGTCAGGCAATGGTCTACAGGGTGGATAGATATCAATCCAAATGATATCATACTCATTAAGAAGCCTGGTGTACAGAAATAGCAAAAACAATACTAACTACAACCTGAACCAAAATTGTCAGTTTAATCCTTATCTGGAAGTAATCACATCCGAAGCATCTCAATGCAAATTCCTTTGTGTAATCTAACAACTTTGACAATTTCTTATATAAAAAAAGAAGGATTCCACTCATGCTCCCAAAGTCCCCATTATAATAGCATGCAGAATTTTCTTTTCTTTCTTTTGGAGCTCGATTGAGAAATCCTGATAGATCTTATCAATTAGTCAAGAAGATTTTTCCCACATCTCAAACAAAATTACCACAAAATCTCCCAAGATCTGAACTTTTTCTATATGGAAACATCTGATACGGTCCCATCCGCTCACCTTGATCCAACCCTTGAACAAGAAACAATTACATCTAGAAGGATCTGACATTTTACCTGGTTCGAGTAGGCGTGAGCTGAAACACCAAGGATTCTAGCCGAGCCTCCGACCTCATTGCACCCGGAAGCAAAGATCTCGGAAGAAAGATGAGATCTTTGCAGAAAGACTAGGTCTTTGATCCCACTCCTCCCTCTCCCTCTCTCCTCTTTCCACCCTCTGCCCTCTATCAGATCTTACTCGTAGCCAGGTTCTGGCATCGAAAGCGCCACATTCAGAGAAACCTAAACGAAAAAGTAAAGTCAAGGAATAGCGATCAATGAACAATTTTGGGAGCGCAAAGCGGCGGAGTAATGGCTCGAAACAGCTGCCTTAATGCTGAAACTCTTTAAAATATTAAGGTACCAAATGGATCTTCAATGGCGACTGTAATTACAAGTAAACAAACAGTATAAATAAGAGAGAGAGAGAGAGAGAGAGAGAGAGAGAGAGAGAGAGAGGAGGCAAGCTGGAGAAAAAGAGGCCTCAGGAGTCACAAGAAAAGAGCTTCCGAACAACTGTAGCAGAGCATGGCATCTATGCAAACAACAAAAAGAAAATATAGACGGAGAGAAGCTTTGCAGACCAAAAATGAATTAAATTCTTCGGAAGATGAAATGAGCAGAGAGAGAGAGAGAGGGAGAGAGGCTTTGGATTCCAACAGGACAACTGGAGACTGGGTGGAAGAGAATAAAAAAGCAGAGTTTTTTATCCAAAATAATGGTGGAATATGAGAGAGAGAGAGGAAGAGGGGATGCTTCACAGTAGTGGGAGGGTTGAGTAAGGAGGAGTGGAAGGGGTGTGGAGGGGTCCACAAAACGTGGGTCCCAGGGAACAGCAGGACATCTTGGATGCAGAGGATCTTTCACTCGCTCGGTTTGATTAGCATACCGTCCTCTCTCACTTTGCTTACTCTTAAAAATCTTCCAAATTCCAAGAAAAATTTTACTGTATTGAGGGGTTAATTTATGCAGTCTTACTTTTTTATATTAAGAATAATTGTCATCTTCTTGGAGAGTAAAGAAAAAGAAGAAATTGCTGAGTGTAGGATAAGCCTAACTGTGTTGATGGATCATTCAGAATGAATGATTGTGAATGTATTAAATGGCATAGCATGCATTCCAACCTTTTCTTTTTTTATTCTTCTCTGAAGGGTCATAGAAAATTTACATGTTGTCTTCATTGGCAGTGGTGATGATAAGCCCAAACACCCATCAATCTCCAGCTTGTAGGTGCAGGACATGACAAAGGACAAGAGCCTCACTTCTCATGGCACCTCAATTATGTGGAGTGAAAGCAGCAAAGCATAGATGCAAAAGCCACTCTGTCAATGATTGCAGCACCAACCATTTTATCTTTTTGATCTTGAGGAAGAAGCAAAGGGTGCTTCTTGGCATCTTCACCTGAGACCAAAGTGCCATCTCCACCACCAACTCAATCATCTTTCCATCTTCCTATGACAGATACTTTTAGTATGCAAAAGATTTCGAGCTTGAGTTTCCATTAACTCAAGAAAATTTATTGTTTGATCTTACATGATGAAAAATTGTAAATTCTATTGCGTTTGATTGTGTTGATTCATTGGATTTTTAGATTTATATTCGGTTATTGATGTTTTCGGTTTTGAAGTCTTCTACAGTGAAAGTTAAATTGGCCAGCTTTTGAAGGCTGCATCTGTGATGTTTCTTACATGGAGTTGATGATGAGCATATATATTCTCTCCACAATTTGACGATGATTTAGGGAGTGTTCATGTGGTGATAGCTACAACATAACAAGGAAGATAGCTGCATGTCTCCCTCATTGTGTGGTGGGAGAAATGAATGAGGCCTCTTTCCCTTGACATATGATGTTATCTTTTTGTAGACACAGGTTGGCTTCTTTGGACCCACATCAGATTGGAGCTCCCTCCCAAAAGTGACTGCCCACTCACCACACAGTGTCGGTGTTGGGTGGAATATATCTTTCCACCCTCTTCCCAGATCTCACTCGATGATGCTGCTGACTTCCAAGCTCACACCTAAACTAAGTTGTCCATTTGTCTTTAAGAAATATGATTCTGACATGAAAACCTGGTTGGGTCAAAGCAGAGTTTTCTCTTCTATGTTCTTCTTCTCACTCACATCTGCTAATGTGAAGTTTGGGTGAAAGGTTTGGACTTTTTTTTACTGCTCATTTTCTAACCAGCAGTGAAGTACATGTCAACTTCTTGTGTTGTTCTTGATGGATGCCATGGAGCGAGAAGAAAGCATAGCCAACAAGTGGCCGGCATCCAAGTTGTCATTAGGCCATGGCCTATTGCTTACACATGCTCTGCTGCACTGTTATCATCCACATTAACAGCTGCTGCTTAGTTGTCTGCCATCAGAAACATATCCCCATTTGCTTCTCCCATCACTTGCTATGGTTGGTGGGAAGTCAGACAAGAAACAGGTAAACTATGCATTTGCAGTCACAGCAATCCTATACCTTCTCTCCCAGCTTTCTTGAATTTTTTTTGTTAGGAGTATATATTATCCTTTTTTTTCTTTTTCGAAAAGTTTAACCTACTAAGATTTGATTTGTGGTCATCCAAGTCAATCTCAAGATGATCCCAGAGTGTTCATGAGTTTAAATGTTGTGCTTATCTCTTTTTTCAGGTGTTTAATTAAAAAATATTCATACAATCAAAGTTTACTAGATGTTAAAGAAGATATTGAACCTTTTATCTTTTCTTTACCATTTAAGCTTTTGGGATTTGTGAATCATGAATCATAAGAAGCTAAGAGTAATAATTCAGGCACAAAAGTTCTTAAAGAAAAGATTATGCTTTGTTCAGAAATATAATTCTTATATCAGCACTGTACAGTATATGAGAAACAATTGTCAACCCTCATTTGGAGGCTGACAAGGATAGAAGCTCTGTGGTTACATAATGTCAACCTCGAATCCTATATTCTGGATAGTAAAGAGACTGAGGTAAGAGCAACTTTTTCTACCTAGAGATGTCGATTTTGATCAAGATGATGATCATCGTTTCAATATATTTAAATCTCCATCTAAACCCCTAACACATCATGCTGACCGAAACAGATGTTGGTTAATAGCTGAAGCTCTAAATATGATCATGTTGTCGAACACAGCTTGGCCTGCACACCAGTAGTGTTCTGAATCAAATTCCTTAACTCAACCTAACCTATGCCATCTTCATTTCTCACTGAAAGAGAAAGGCAATCTGTGCAGGCTTATCGGTTCATTTGAGCCAGATTTTCAGCACCACCTTGCTTGATTGATCAAAAAGTGGGAGATTCTCCACCTTCTTGTTTAGGTGAAAAATGAGCCACCTGCCGACATCCTACTGTATCTGAGACATCAATGGCAGCAGCCATGGGCGCAGAACAAGAGAGGATTTTGGGACATTAAAGAAGACTTGGTTTCGGACACAACCATGAGGTTGAAACGTATTAATCATACTACCGAACACCACTTTTCTGAGCTGGAAAAGAACTGCTGAGCTAACTTATAGCTTATCCAAACACCACTTGTTATTAAGCAGGTGACATTTGGACTGCATATTGTTTGGTTTCTGAAGGGGATCAGAGGTTGAAGAAGGGTAACTTGCGAGACTTTTTTTCCCTCCGGTGTAAGAAAAGGAAGTCCTTTTTTACTTCCATGTATCAGAAGCTTGTATCTCCAAGATTTCTTTTTCTTACATGAAATGTTCAGACAGACGGATCCATGAACAACTGAGTAACCCACTGCATGAGTAGGTTCAGTCATATTTCTGGAACTGGCCGAGGTAGAATCCAATATATGGGGCCTAATGGCAGACCAACTTATCATTCCAAGGAATGATTAGCCTTTTGTTCATTGACTAAGCGAAAGGGGAGTGGTACAGAGTGTTTTTCTTGTATTCAAACTAACAAAAATGTTCAGCTTCGGAATCTGCTTGAACGGAGAAAATGCAATTCACCAGTTTGTTCTGTAGTCAGAACTGCAGATACCTAAACATTGAACAACTGAGGCATCCATGTCTTTTCCATCAATCTCGTCCATTTGATGTTTCTCAACTGCTATTTGAAAATATTTAATTTCAAATTAATAAAAGTAAACCCATGTAACTCACCTTTTACAGAAGAAAGAAGAGAGAGTCATTTACAGCAGCAAATGTACTTCTCCCAGAACCATCAATCTGGAGATCTCAAGAGATATGGTTGATATCTACATAGAACAGAATAAAAATTTCAAAGCAATAACTCAACACTCGCATAGACATTCGGATTCAGTTTACAAGCATCGAGAAGCACAATAAGCCTCGAGAAGCACAAGATAAGATACCAACTGCAAATGTAACGCAAGAATGATACAATTTACAAAATATAGGGATCGTCTCATTTTATACAAAGATTATGGTTGATCGGCACAATTTTCACTAACCGACCTCAAAAATGGCTTTGAAAACAGTCCTATCACATTACTCTGCTGGAGAACCATCCGGCAGCACAAAAAAAACAACAACAAAAAGTCCATTAGGCGAACAGTTGTTCTTTTTTTTTTATATAGTGTTCCTGTACAATCTCAACCGCTGGTGGTCATTCCACAATGGACTCCATAATTCTAAGAGCCATGACAGGGCACAGATATCAGATAGCCCCTTGCATTCAGTCCAGAATCATTGGAGCAGGATCCGATGTATCACATGCCTCAATAGACTCGGCGATTCTGAGAGCCATGACAGATTTGTACACTAAAAGCTCAGCATTTGACAAGAGCATCTGAGCTCTACCACGTAAATGGATGGCAAGCTCAACAGCTTTGTTAGCAGCATTCTTGGCTTCCTGTACCCTCTGCAAGGCCTCCTCGTGTGGTTCAACTATAATAATTGACAGTGATAGTTAGAATGGCATGTCACAGAAAAGCAAAACAAAGTAAAGCCAGACTGAGTGGCAAAACCTAATCAATCCGACAAAGAGTTCAAGATATAAATGCTCTAAAAATTGTTTAATGACTTTATAAAAAGAGCCAAAAAAAAGAAAAGAAAACTACTTTCTGCGGGTGAGAGAAACTTGCATGGATTCTAGGAAAGCAATTTCATCATAATCAGAAAGAACACAAGTTAACATCAAAGCAAATTAAACTTACAAAAATAAGGGTCTCATTAACAAAATAACCTAACTATTCTATGGATACTGGACCAAAGGTTGTGGGTAAGGTCTGCAATACCGAATGATACCGTCCGTACCGGACGATGCGTATCAGTCCGTCAGCAGACCGACACACGGACTGTCCGCTGCCGAGCGGTACCATCGACTGAGGCATTATCGTTGACGATGACCGAGGGAGAAGAAAGAAGAGAGAGAAGGGGAAGAAAGAAATAGGAAAAGGGGAGAACTAGGAGATCACCACTCTCCTCCTCGTCTATCGACGACTTCTCTTCCGCGCCCAGGAGAAGAGGCATCGACGTCGCAGGGCAAAGAGAGGCAAAGTTTTTTTTTTTTTCTCCTCTTCTCGGGCGACGTCGCCTACAAATTTATTTTTTATCTGCGACATCACAATTTTTTTTTATTTGCAATGTCGCCCGAGGCGACATCGCAATTTTTTTTTTATCTGCGACATCGCCTCAGCGACGTCGCCCCGCATAGAGGTAAACCGAGCGGTTTACTGAAATATACCGTTCAGTATATAATACCGTACCGTATTGAATAAGTCTCAAAATTTTGGTACGGTACGAAATTTCAATCCTTGGTTGTGGTTATTTGAAAAAAACATATATAGCACGCAGGTGTATCATGTCCAATCAGAGTAAGTTTATGTAAGTTCAAAAAATACTTGACAACAGGCAGCAACATGGCATGAACCCTCCAAAGTTCTGCCAACAAATTACAAGCTTGTTTGATAGAGAAAGGTTTGTAATATATTCGTTGCACTCTAAACATGCACAACAGCACAGCAACTCTCCAAGTACAACTATATAAGAGAGACAATCCAGAAAAAGGGCAATTACGAGTTCAACCATGGAGAAGCCAACAAATAATCCAAAGAAAACAATCAAACAACCACCAATGAAATTCTAATTCTGAACAAAACATAAATGGTCAAGGCCTCTTGTATGAACTTTCTTTGATCTCTCAGCATTTCATATTTTAGGCTACTTGATATGTGTAGATGAAGGGGGGATGACGGCGTGAAAAAATCAAATTAATTTTCGTGATATGAAAATATTTTAAGAATAAAAAACCAAAAAAAACATGAGATCAGCACACGTCGCAGACATCTAAATTTCAATTCGACGATCTTTATCTCATGATAACATTAGAACTGCTTGCATAAGAGCCAAACCAATGTCATGGTAAAGGCAAAACAAACCTTGAGAGGTGACCACCAGCTTTGTTCTAGTTATCTGGCTACGTTGCCTATTGAAAGATCTCTTCTTGCGCACAAATGGTTTGTGTATGAACTTTGCCCTTCGCAAAGGTGGACCCTGTTCAAAATTATACTAAAGGAACTGAGACATTAAGTTGAAACAAAAAAAATATATGTATAAACCATTAATTAAAAAATCACAGTAACATCATTAAAGTGATCAGCACACTAAACTCAATAAACACCAAAAGCACAGACACAAAAGAAAGAACACTAGACATACATAACAGACTAATTGGAACAATTAAAATGGAAAAAAATCATAATGACAAAAGAAAAGACAATACATCTTAAGAACACTGAACCAACATGGACAAAGAGAACTCGTGAAACATTATACTGTTGCATAAGCATTACATGATATGAGATGAGTAAAATGAAGCTGGTAAGAATTCGATCCACATCTGAAGCTTGTTATTAAGTATAGAAGAGAAAATAGTTGACCATGTGGAATAAATCGAAGTACAGCTGATGCAGCAAAATATTGCAACAAGCTCTCACGAAACAGAGTCATAGTCTAAAAAATTGTGACGCCATCAACAACTTTTATTCAACTGCCCATTATGACTCCATGGAACAAAAAAGAACAACCATGCAACTGCAGTGATACGCTAAAACCTATGGTATGAAACAACATGTATCTACTCTAAAATTATATAAAAGCAAGTCGAGTTCTTTCACAGAAAGATGCATCCAGCAATCAGCTAACAGCAAACACTGTAAGTTAGCATGCATATGTATGCATGTATGTATCCTAATACTAGGTCATCAACTTCATTTTGTGACTTGATTCAAATCTTAAAACAATATAAAAGAACACAATAATCATCAAACTAACAACTGCAATTACCTGGAACTCTCGAACTAAAGCAGCACATCTCTTGTTCCTCTTTCTTATCCAGTAGTCATAAACAGCACCCAACATCTCTCTCATTCCAAAATTCTGATAAAGATCTAATGCCTTCTCCTTATCAAATACATCATCCACATTGCTGAAAGCATCCTTCTCCATTGCATAAATTATTTTCTCAAAGTTGTCTGCTGTAACAGCCAATTCGCCAAGATCCATATGTCGAATGCTAGAATTATACTCATCAAGCCACTGCTCATCCCCTGAGTCCATATCATACCTAGCAATTTTGCTAAATAGAGCTCGCTGAACTTCATCATCCTCCATCCTGATGTATTCATCAGGGTGTACAAAAGTAGCAGCGCATGCCTCGGTACCGGAGACCTCCTCAAAGATGGGCACTGGAATCATCCTAAAGGAAGCCTCCTGCAGGTTACGCTCTCGGCATTCTGCATGCAATTCCTTGAAAACAAGCCAGTCCCACCTATCCAAAAACTCAAGCTTCCATCTATCTTCTCCAGCCCACATATAGGCATGAGTGAACCGATTGACAAAACAAGGCCTCATGTCCAGAGGCCTGTGCAGGTACCTCACTTGACCATGTGACTTCACAGTTATGCACCAGTCCTTCGGGGCCAACATGTCCAACATGACTTCAAAACCTTCCTCTCTCCAACACCTGTCTGCATCGGTAACCAGAACATTTGCCTTGCAATGTACAGAGTCTATATTTCGCTTCACCTCTGCCAAAGCAGACTTTAGTTCCTTATTCTGCTCCACGGGGCTCTTCTTGGGAGACTTCTTCTGCTTTCCCTGAGAACTAAGTGGACTTGAGACATCACTCTCATCTTTGCAACTGGAGTCCTCACCACAGGCATCAGGCACATCAACAAACATTGGCTTTACCATGAGTTCTGGGAAACTACTTGCTTTATCTTCTGATAAAACACTAGAACCATTCTGACTTGCTGTATCTGTACATGAGCTCATCAAACCCGGGTTCTGACTACTTAGAAACCTTGA
Organism: Musa schizocarpa; assembly: GCA_900464855.2. Classification (NCBI taxonomy): domain Eukaryota; kingdom Viridiplantae; phylum Streptophyta; class Magnoliopsida; order Zingiberales; family Musaceae; genus Musa; species Musa schizocarpa. Next base: position 42,313,026 of record LS990919.1, read on the forward strand.
GGAACTTCTTCTCCTGCGGTGCTTATTTGGCCTTAAACCACTAAACGAAATTGCATTTTGGGTAAATGATCTATAAGCATCAACTAGATCATTTTGTTCGTATACATCCATAGAATGAAGCCTTAAACGTTTAGTTCCCAAATAATCTGCCTCCACAAGAGCATGAGAATCATTTTCTCCGCAATTAACAGCTACGTAGGGATCAACATGTGAGACCATTAAGGTCCTCGCAAGAACACGAGGTAAATAAAGTGAACCAAGAAGAAAGCTGACATGCAAGCTCCTAAAGTAGGACGGAAGGGCCGAAATATCAAGCCATATTATAGGAACCGACTGTCTAGAACCATAAATCTTACATAACCCACAAGAAGGCAAAGCATTTGTCAACACCATATTCTGAAACAAAACAAAACAAAACAAAATTCATGATTTCAGACAATTAGGCGTTCAGAGAATCAGTGCAAAATTGGAAGGAAAATATGTCATTGTAAAATAAAAGCCTTACATCTCTGTCTCGTTGGAGTGGCAATATATGGACTCCATGCTGAGAGAAGACACTTGCCAACGACCCAGATAGTAGGAAGGCAGCAAACTCCCAAAGAGTCACCGTGACCCTCCTCGTCCATCTAAGTATAGCAATTAGGAGTCTTGGAAACAAGAGTGAACTACCGACGCAAGAAGATTCCACGATCAGTGAGAGCACCACAGGACCACCTGTGGTAATGCACAGACTACGTTCCTTAATACCGATCTTCTTCACGCCATTCACTGAAGATACTGCAACTCTAGGCTGTCTCTTCACAACACCTCTTTCGTTCGAGATCTCCACCCGCTCTCGTTCGAATACCAGAGGTACATGCGCTACCTTTAGTCTCTTCCTGCGACCTCTCCGCATGAAAACCAAGCCGTATCTTTTTTCGATCTCGGAATCCCCATCTCCAACAGACGAACATGGTGACCCTGCGTCACTAGGAAGCTGCCTCTGCCGCTTACGCCCATAAACCATCCCAAACTTCTTAGTCTGCGGACAATCCAGAGAGTTCTTGGGAACAAAGGACTCCGGCAGTTCCCTCACGATCCCAGCAGCACGAGCCTCCGGCTCGTTCCACACAATGGAGTCCCTATTTTCCCGCCTTTCGCCATCCTCCCGCTTCCACCACTGCAGATCCGCGGTACCGCCGCTAAAGACATCCAACCACTCATCCCTGCGCTTCCACACAGCGAGCCGCTTCCCGGACCGCAGGATCCTGGAGTCGCCGTCGCCGCAGGCATTCGCAGCCACAGCAACGGAGGAAGGCTTGGCGACGAACACCCTCGTCGACCGCCGAGCCCCCACCGACGGCATGGGCTGCGGTGCCGGCGCCGGCAGTGGGAACACCCGGGACCCTATCTCCGCTTCGGCCGCCCCGTACAGCTTCCTCCGCGCAGCGCTAGGGCCCTCCGGTCTCGCTTGTCGCCTCATCACCACCGCCATCTCGGCACCCCAAGAACCTCCCCATGATCAACTCCGATCACCCGCCCATGGTGAAAGCCCGATCGGATCCCGAATCCTTCCGTCTCCCCTCCTTAATTTCAGTTAGTCTCAATACCCTGACGCCGATTTCGTTTCACCACTTGTCCGGTTCCCTCCGAGATCAAGATCTGAAGAGGGGGACTGAACTGATGGCGGTTAAGGCGCTTCACGTCGTCGCCGGTCGGGGTAGATAGAGAGTGAGAGGGCGAGTTAGGGTTTGGATTCGGGCACAGCTATTAATGACGACTGACAAGGCGAGTGGAGCCGTCTGATGGAGATCGAACGGATAGAACTTGGAGACTTCGCACGTCGTGTTGCTCCTCTCGTCGTGGGATTTTAAACAGGCCGGGGCGATTTTTCTAGGCGCATCGGTCGAGTGCGCCGCGGCTCAGGTTGGCTGACCACGCGGCGGTCATCGAAACAATTGCATTCGCCGATTATAAGGCACGGTTTCGGCTCCCAAACGTGGGACCGCGGAGCAGCGGACGCGAGGGGGCAAGCGTGTCCTCGTCGCGGAGTTCGAGGTGACGGCGACAGGTGGGATCCGCGGACGTGCTTTGCGGGAGACCATAGGACAGGGGTTTCAAGGCACTGGCAGGCTTACACGTGTCATGCTTGTTGACAGACTATATCACCTATTTGCCTTAAACGGGAATTCGAGATTTGGCCGAATCAAAAATGAACCAAATTAGTGGGGCCAATAAAATAAAAGTTCTTATTGGCGAGAAGTCCTGAATTCCTAATGACGTCGTGCGCAAAATCCTGGATATCTCTTGTCCTGTGGGCTGTTGTTCATCGATCGAACGCACGTCGCCGGGGTAGTTCAAATATCTAAAAAAACCTATCCCTTGAAAGTGCTTTTTCACATCCATGTCCCTATATGCTACAATAATGACAAATATATTCCTGACGTGTGGTTCCTTTGTGACATTTTATCAAACATGTTTAAGATATGACTAGATTAAACGAAGCAAAGGTTAAACCTAAAAAGATTAGAATAGAAATTAATAAAACATATTCTCACCCATATGTCTACATGGACAAATATTAAGCCAGAAAACATAAGCTTCTTTCTCCAACACAATAGGCAATCCCAAATTTTATTCTTAAATAATATTTAAGATATAAAAATATATTTTAAATAAGGGTAAGTTTTTTTTATTTAAGTACTCAAACCTATATTTAGGGATCTTGGATTATTGACTTAGCATCGGAGGAATTGGATCGAGAAACCTCTCCTTATCGCGGTCTTTATGTAGGGAGCACCTCGAGGGCACGATACTTTCACCTTGGGAAAGCTTCGGACAATCCTACGCACAATGATCTAAATTATATCGAGTTGACTAAAATATCAATAATAATTTTTTTTATAATAATTTGGTACTAGAATGACAGTTTGATCTCATAGGCATCCCTTAATCCTCTTAAAGAACTCTCCAATGATGAGACATTGCCTCCAACTCATAACACTTTTACTTATAGAGAACAACTGTCATCCTTCCCACATATAAATGAGTCTACCTTGATGCAAACGCCAGTAATGTAATAGTGCATATTCAATAACTCAAGCCCTTCACTCCTAGGGTCAAGCTCGAGTAACTTACTCATTCTCGTCGAGATGTTTTTAAACCTCACTCATCATGTGTAGATGTTCATGCTCATGTTGCAAGTTATCACCCTGATCTTGCCTCAGTTAGCCTAACAAATAGTGCCACCATCTTAGTAGTAACTGACATCTCAATTACCACTTGCATTGGAACCATCAAAATCCCCCTAGTTGACATGATGCTAGTATCTCAAGATTGCCCGAGGTCTATGGAACCGCCAGCTGAAGGAGCACCCTGCTCCCTAATGGTGGAGTTTAGTGTATCACCACACCATTACTCTACTTGGCCCAAATCCGAGACCCAATCAATGAATTCAATGGATGGCTCTTTAAGAGTCCAATTTAGATAAAGAAATCAACGCCTAAACGAGATGCGATAAGAGTTCTAGTAGTCCATGGGAGAGAATTTGGTCGATCCCACCTCAGGTCAGTCCCCATTCACCTAGAACATTAAAGAGGAATCAATCATGACCAACTTTCACCTCTTATTGCTATAAGTCTTTGATGATAATACCGACCCGATTGAACACACTACTACCTTTTTTGCCCATATTTCACTCTACAGCACCTTAGATGCTTTGATGTGTCACACATACCCAATGATGTTGAGCTGATTGGCGCGAGAGTGGTACACTCATCTTAAGCCACTCTTAGTCGGCTTTTTCACTTGGCTTACAAAGGAGTTCAAACTCTACTTCATCAAGAATATATTTCTGAAGCCATCAACGATAATGTTGCTCGGAGTTGGGCAAGGGGAGGAAGAGACACTATTCAACTTTGTTGCTCAATTAACCAATAAGCAAGATGAATACAATATCGTAGTTCGAAACAAGAGTAGATTAGTGACCAAAAGATTCAATCAAGAAGAAGGTATAGATTATAAAGAAACGTTCGCTCTTATGACTAGATTATAAAATTTTAAATTATTTCAAATGGATATCAAAAGTGCTTTTTCTTAATGGTTTTATTTTTTAAGAAGTTTTTGTTAAGCAACCACCCGGATTTGAAAATAATCTTTTTTTCAAACCATGTTTATAAATTATCTAAGGCTTTTTATAGGTTGAAGCAAGCCCCTAGGGCTTGGTATAAGAGACTTAGCTTGTGCTCTAGATAAAAATGAATTTAATTGGGTTTCTATTTGTGAAACTATGCATGACATTTGACACACTCTTGAAATCACGCACGAATGCACAAGTAAGGTTAAAGATTCTAAAGTTAATATTTTTATGTATAGTTTTGAATTGTTTCGAATAGAACCAAGTGACGACATGTACACTTGTTTTACAAATGTCATCAATGGTATAAAAACTCTTGGCAAATGTTTTTAAAATTTTGAACTTGTTAATAAAGTTTTACGATTACTTTTTAAAAATTTAGATTTGAAAGTAACTACAATACAAGAGGCAAATACCTAGATAACTTTTTACTTGAAGAACTTATCGGGTTTTTGATGACCTATGAAATGACATGCATGGCACATGATGAATATGATAATAACCTTTTATAGAACAAGAAGGATTTGATACTTCGAACAATAAAAGACCACTTGAGCGAAAGCTCAAGTGATGATGACATAAAACTTGTAACAAAAAAATTTAAAAAGTTCATAGAAAAGACTAATTCTAAAAATGAACTTTAAAAGGAGAAGCTACAAAAGAACGAGAAAGCACTTAAGGTAACTTGGGATGAAACGAGTGTATCCGAAGACAAAGAGCAAACCGATGAAGATGAAGTGGTAAACTTCTCTTTGATAGCTCTTAACGATGAGATAAATGAATTAACCCAAATGTCTTTACCTTACAATGAATTATTTGATACATTTAATGATTTATATGATGAATGTAAATTAGTTAGCAAAAATTTTAAATTACTAAAAAAGAATCATGCCTCTCTTTCTAATGAATTTAAAAAATTAAAAAATGAGCATGATAATTACATGTTAAGCTCTTGCACTAAATGTGAATAGTTAAATTCATAAAAAAGAAAATTTTGTTATTACAATAAACTTTAAAAAAATTTAAAATTGATAGCAAATCTTTAAATATGATTCATGCCAATAAGAGTATGTTAGGACTCTAGCTAGGAGAGTTCTAATTGAGAGGGACATTCAAGTAAAACCTACCTAAGTCGACCCCTATTAAAGAGATAAATGTTAGGATCGGAGCAGCACTAAAAGGGGGGGTGAATTAGTGCAGCGGATTAAAACTTCGGTTTTTAAAAAATCTTTCGTATGATAAGAGCGGAACTTGACAAGCTTAATCTTGAAAGCGTATTCTTAAATATGCGCAGCAAAAGTAATGAGGAACTAAAGCATATAAGAAGGTTTGCAATAATGTAAATAGCAATAATGAAATGCAAACCAAGGATCTTGGCCGATTTTAGAGTGGTTAGGTCAAATGACCTACTCCACTTTGAGGCCCCTCTTGATGAGGCTCCCACCTTCCACTAGCAAGTCTCTTGAAATGGAAGGGTAAATACCCTCTTACAACTCTTTATAAGCGGTTCATTCTCTTACAGATTTTCGAGAAGAGATGAGGTGAACACTAGCAAATTGAAAAGAAGACAAGCTAACACTTTTCTAAGACCTTTCTCTCAAACTCTTCTTGCTGCAAAAAAAGTTGTGTTCTCATTTGAGATTTGGGGGTATTTATAGGCCTCAAGAGGATTCAAATTTGGGCTCCAAAATTTGGGCTCGAAATTCAAATTCTCTTTGGGTTCCCGATCTTTGGCGGTGCCACCTTCGACCCAGAGGTGTCACCGCCCAGCTCTCTCGGGCAGGCGGGCGGTGCCACCGTTTAGCCCAGGCGGTGCCACCGCCTCAAGATGTTTTCGGCCCACTAGTTGGGCTTCAATCTTGGCCCAAACTAGTCAGAACTCGGGCCCAATTGGCCCCTACTTGGGTTATAGGATTAATACCTAATCCTAACCCTAATTAACATGCTAACTACGAATTTAAAGACATTTTATAAACTATTACAAAGTCCATAAGTCAAGACTTCTTCCCGTGAGCTTCCCGCTGAACTTTTCGGTGGTCTTAGATAAACTCTAGGAAACCATTCTGCGGACTCCCGCAAGCTCTTAAACTTCATGATTTGATCTTGGTGAGTTCCAACGAGCTTCTTGACAAGCTCAGATCTTTCTCGGTGAACTCTGCGAACTTCCCACGAACCTTCCCAATGAGCTTCGAAAAAAACCTTTAAGAAGCTCCCTACTCATTTCGGCTAGTTCCGATTGGCGTTCGACGATCCTTGGGACTTCCGTCGAACTCTTGAACTCCCAACGAATCCTTCGTGCTTGACTCCACACTTTGTTTGTTTTTATGTCTTCATCGTTATCGTAGTTAATCCTACACATGTAAAACCAAAACTCTACTCCGATCTAGGCGGTTATTACAATGCGAATTGACATTCTATTGCCCAAGACGTCATTGGTTGGCGCCGTCGATTCTTTAGCACATCGTCCTCTCTTGCGGCTTGTTGCCCAATCGGCGGTTGACCTCGCAACCCGATATCCTTGGCGTAATTCCGCTCTCCTTGGCCCGATGCACGGCGTTGGAAGCCTTCGCCGTCTAATATCGACGTGATCTCCTCCGGCATAGCGTCAATTCCTCTGCGTTAGCTGTCTAATTTCGATCGAGTAGACCTGCATCACTCAAAATGCAGTTAAACATCTAAACACAATCAATTAGTTTCATCATCAAAATCCGAGATTCAACAATCTCCCCCTTTTTGATGATGACAACTAATTGATGACTAACGGAGTTAACCTAAACTCCCCGGAGTTAACCTAAACTCCCCGGAGTTTAACCAAACTCCCCCTATCAATATGTCATTGATAGAACACTTGGATTATCCCAAATCCAAGTAACATTCATCACATGTTATGAAAAAATATTTAAACCATCATGCAAATATATAAAATATTCAATTCAATACATGAAGTCATCAATATACTTCTCCCCCTATGTCATCAACAAAAAGGAGAAGTAGCTCTAGCTATTTTAAAAGATATGCAAGTTTTTACAACATGAAGCTAGATTTTCATCACAACATATAAGCACAAAAGCATAGCAAGATTCTTAAGTTCAATCATGGCAATTCAACACTTGCTTCTTGTGCAAGATTGCACTTTGCTTTTCTTTGCAAGTAACAATATTTATGATGTTTGATATAGCAAATTTTATATCATGCAAGGTAGCAAACTTTTGTGATGTTCAAGATAGTAAGTTCTTTCAATGAAATGATTGAGCTAAGAAATTTTTACAATATGTAAGTTTTACTACATAAAAGCTAGTAAAAATTTCAAAAGCAAATGCAAGATAGCTTTCTTGTGTAAGCTCATGATTCTTGCTTTCGAGATGAGCAAACTAATAAGTTTTGCCCCTTTTTGCGATGTCTATGTTTGTAATTTTTTTGCTTCTCTTATCTTGTGTAAGCTAGCTATCTCCCCCTTTGTCGTTGTCAAAAAGAAGGAAAGATCCTTTACATCAATTATGACAAAGGTAAGTATCAATCTCATTTGTGCATCATTATATTTTCAAATTAAAACATGCACTATTTCAAAAACCTTATATTTCATTCATGCGCGATATTGAATAAATCAATCAACATTATGAGCATATCATAATACATCTTTTTGGCAATAACTCATAGTATTTTAAATCATGATTTACATCATATACAATACATCACATCATAATTGGAAAGCACAAGTATTGTATGCATCATTGCCAATCATAAATGTTTCATAATGGTATCCATTTTGTCAAATTATATCCTACCATGCATGATCAAATCTTCTCCCTATTTTATCATTGAAAACAAGAAAGAAGTAGGGAAGAGCATAAAAGTGTAAAATATTTCAATCATTTCATGGCATTTGTATCATAGATATAAAGAAATTATATCATCAAAGATAAGACCATTTGAATACCAAAAGACATGATTCATTTAATCAAATATCTTCCTTTTATAAATAACAAAAATTGTAGGTGTACAAAGAAGAGATTGTGATTAAAAAAGAATCTCAAGTAGTAAATCCAAGAAATCAAGATCGTAAGTTGAATACAAACTCAGTTAAATTTAAATTGTCAAATTCATCAAAATCTCAACATTACTTTCAAGAGATTCAAAATGGTATACATAGATTTATAATAATAATCAAGGGAAAATCTTAGGAGATCATGATATAGATAAAATTCATTCAATCTTATAAGAGAATAAGATATTAATTCAAGCATATAAAATTTCTCAATTCATTATGAATCATAAAAAGAATTATGGTTCCAAAAAATCATGATTTGTTTAGGAAAATTTTCTCTTTAGTGCATGATAAGAAGAAATATAGCAATGATACCAATCATAATTCATTTGGATAGTAGATGCTAAAAAGGAACATTGAGGATACAAGATCTTGATTTTTATAGAGTAAATCTCAAGTTATAAATCTCAAAAAATCAAGATAAAGCTCATTTAAATTCAAATCATCAAATCAAAATTATTTTTAAGATATTCATAAAAAGATGATAAAATAGATTCATCAAACCAAGAATATTCAAGAAAAATACTTTTATCTATTTAATTATTTTATATAAGCATGCCTTTGTCCTTTTTGTGCCAAAATATACATATATATCATCAATCATTTAGGATCGAAAAATAAATTTCTTCATAAAAACCATCAAGATCATTATGTATAACTTTTAAAATCTCATGCATAAAATGGTATCGAAACATTTAATATTTTCATTCCATCATTTTGAATTGGTTTTATTGAACATAATTTTGAATGATTCTTATAGATAACTAAAACTTCTTTAGTTTTAATTTATACGATTGACTTTATCTTAGCATGCTCAAATTTTATTCATATGTCAAAACAATACATCATGTTTGAAAACCAAATATAAGGTTCAAAAAAATCATCAAGCCTTCCATTCAAAAGCCATGCATCATCATTGAAAATCAATATGGAAATCGTCAAAATATACATTCTTACTTCTCAAACACATACATAAGATTAATCTTACTAGGTGTATAAGCATTAGATTTATATCTAATTATTGAGAGTGATTGAGGCATAGTTTGCCACCTCGTCTTTCTTGATTTTCTCCTCGTCTTCGGAAGAGCTCAATTCATCCCAACTTTTGTTCTTCTTGCATTCAAAGCAAGTAGTTCCATTCTTTTTTCTTTTTAATTTTTGTTTCATTTGTAGTTTAAGTTCACCATCACTTGAGCTTATGCTCGAGTGGTCTTCATATGTTCTATGTCCCAAATCCTTCCTGTCCTTTGGAAGGTTGTTCTCGAGTTTTCTTTTTGTCACATTGTTCATTTCGTAGGTCATTAGAGACCCAACAAGTTCTTCAAGAGGAAATGTTTTAAGGTCCTTAGCCTCTTGAATAGCCGTAACTTTTGATTCCCATCTTTTTGGAAGGGATCTTAAGATTTTAGTGACTAGTTCAAAGTTAGAAAAACTTTTACCAAGAGCTTTGAGTCCATTGATGACATCCGAGAAACGGGTGTGCATGTCTCCGATGGACTCACTTGGTTTCATCCGGAAAAGTTCGTAAGAGTGCACAAGAATGTTAATTTTGGACTCTTTCACTCGGCTAGTGCCTTCATGAGTGACCTCAAGAGTTCTCCAAATATCAAAAGCCGAATCACAAATCAAAATGCAATTAAATTCATTTTTGTCAAGTGCACAATATAAGGCATTCATAGCCTTTGCATTTAAAGCAAAAACTTTCTTCTCCAATTCATCCCATTCACTCATCGGAAGAGAAGATTTTTTAAATCCATTTTCAACAATATTCCAAAGCTCGAGATTCAACGAAAGTAAGAAAACTCTCATTCGAGTTTTCCAATAGGTGTAGTCCGTCCCAATGAAAAAGGGAGGACGAATGAGAGAGTGACCCTCTTGAAAGCCATAAAGAGCCATTTCTATTTGGGTGTTAAACCAAAGTAGAAAAAGTGGCTCTCGATACCAATTGTTAGGATCGAGCAGCACTAAGAGGGGGGGGGGGGTGAATTAGTGCAATGGATTAAAACTTCGGTTTTTAAAAAAATTTTCAGTATGATAAGAGCGGAACTTGACAAGCTTAATCTTGAAAGCGTATTCTTAAATATGAGCAGCAAAAAGTAATGAGGAACTAAAGCATATAAGAAGGTTTGCAATAATGTAAATAGCAATAATGAAATGCAAATCAAGGATCACGCCGATTTTAGAGTGGTTGGTCAAATGACCTACTCAACTTCATGAGGCCCCTCTTCGATGAGGCTCCCACCTTCCACTAGCAAGTCTCTTGAAATGGAAGGGTAAATACCCCTCTTACAACTCTTTACAAGCGGTTCACTCTCTTACAGATTTTCGAGAAGAGATGAGGTGAACACTAGCAAATTGAAAAGAAGACAAGCTAACACTTTTCTAAGACCTTTCTCTCAAACTCTTCTTTGCTCAAAAAGTTATGTTCTCGGCTAAGATTTGAGGGGTATTTATAGGCCTCAAGAGGATTCAAATTTGGGCTCCAAAATTCAAATTCTCTTTGGGTTCCCGATGCTGGCGGTGCCACCGCCCAGCCCAGAGGTGTCACCGCCCAGCTCTCGGGCCTTTGGGTGCCACCCCCACAAGATTTTCGACCCACTAGTTGGGCTTCAATCTTGGCCCAAACTAGTCCGAACTCGGGCCCAATTGGCCCCTACTTTGGGTTATAGGATTAATACCTAATCCTAACCCTAATTAACATGCTAACTACGAATTTAAAGACATTTTATAAACTATTACAAAGTCCATAAGTCAAGACTTCTTCCGTGAGCTTTCCGCGAACTTTCGGTGGTCTCTTAGATAAACTCTCGGAAACCATTCTCATGGACTCCGGCAAGCTCTTAAACTTCACGATTTGATCTTGGTGAGTTCCAACGAGCTTCTTGACAAGCTCGATCTTTCTCGGCGAACTCTGCGAACTTCCCACGAACCTTCCGGTGAGCTGAAAAAAAAAACCCTTGAAGAAGCTCCCTACTCATTCTCGGCTAGTTCCGCAGGCGTTCCCGACGATCCGCCGGACTTCCGTCGAACTCTTGAACTCCCAACGAATCTTCGTGCTTGACTCCACACTTTGTTTCGCTTTAGTCTTCATCGTTATCGTAGTTAATCCCGCACATGCAAACCAAAACTCTACTCCGATCTAGGCGGTTATTACAATGCGAATTGACATTACATGTTGCCCTAAGACGTCATTGGTTGGCGCCCGTTCGATTCTTTAGCACATCGTCCTCTCTTATGCTTGTTGTCCAATCGGCGGTTGACCTCCATGCAACCCCGATATCCTTGGCATTTTAATTCCGCTCTCCTTGGCCCGATGCCCGACGTTGAAGCCTTCGCCGTCCAATATCCTAACGTGATCTCCTCCGGCGCAACGTCAATTCCTCCTACGTTAACTGTCTAATTCTGATCGAGTAGACCTGCATCACTCAAAATTCAGTTAAACATCTAAACACAATCAATTAGTTTCATCATCAAAATCCGAGATTCAACAATAAAAAGGCTGGCTAGAGTTAGGAGGTTGTTTCTTAGAGAAAAATTATGAGTTATAAATGAATAGAAGTCTTGAGTATGAATCCTATTAGAAGTTACGGTTTAGAAGCATTATAAATAGTCATATATTCCTCCTCTTTTGATAAGAAATAGATGAATCTTTTGTGCAGCCTTTGAGCAGTAACTTAGAGGGAGGAACCCCTATAGAGTTCCAAGGAGGTCGATCCCCTAAAGAGATCAACCCTAAGTTTAGAATCTGCAAGGGTTCTATCATCTGGTATCAGAGCAATGTTCTTGGTGTCTCACTATCTTTCCACAGCTATCCATCAACCCTCCACAACCGCCCAAAGCAATTCCTATAATTGCTTAAAACATCATCGTCGAATTCTGCCATTATCTCCACCACCGCGGATCATCCTTTGATCTCCCCGTGAATTACAACAGGTTCTAGTTTCCTACCTTACTACTACTGTAATTTAGTTATCCTTATTTGAAAATTTAAAAAAAATTATTTTTATATTGCTATATAAGCTTTTCGTCGTAAAGTTTTCATCTCTATGGCGAAAGATATATTGCAGAATTTCAATCGTATAGCACAGTCTGTTTGATCTTACTACTGCGTTTTTTCTGTCCAAATCTCTACAAAATTTTTATGCCACTTTGACACTTCCTAACAGCATATTTCCCTTTGGCTTCATCGAAAATTTCTTAATATAAACCACTAATCTTTTACGTCCAATCTGCTACACTTGAAAATCTGCGTTGCAAAAAATTTCAATCGCATATTGTTGCCTTAACTGATTTATTTACAATACTTTTTGAACGAAATTTTTTATACACTTCATATATCATCTTGGCTTCTATCTAAGATTGATCTATTAAGGAATTCATCTCTAAAAACATTCTTGTGTTGCTGCAAATTTTCATCGTAAACCACTAAAATTTTTCGATAAAAATTCTGTTATCACAACTTGCATCAATTTCCTTGTTGTTATACTGCCGAATTTTTTTTAATTAAATTGGTCATCCTTGCTGTCATATAAACTATGATTTTGCTATCAATTCCCTCCTCAAATTTCTTGGTTTTTGCTGGAAATTTCATCGAGAAACTAATGTTTCTTTGAAGACAATTTTGCTCTTACAAAACAACACATACCTGCAGCAACTTCCACTGATTTCTATCTAATCTTTGCTGTCATCTACCACAGATCTAAAACTTTTTCCCTAACCTTCATCCACTACCATCACAACCCTAAAACTATACCAAACCACACCCTCAAACTATACCCAAAACAACCACAAAACAAGTCTAAACCGCAGCCTACATCCGCCGATCCACCAACCCTTTCTGCTAGTCATAGGTGCCCAGCAAGCCAATCACATGAGTGATGGCACGTATGACTTGATACAGAATCTTTTTACTTATTATATTTTGACATATATCACTTTATAACTATTGCATACATCCGTTTGGGGATTTGATATCCTTGGATTTGTGTAATGAGAATCGGATCGTGATGAGATCACGATAATGAGATTGATTCACCTTTAAACACAAATCCTAAATAATCCCGGTCACAAGTTACTCGAGAGGGACATCGTGATAACCGGACAGACTGGTGTGCTGTATACTCATCCATATGATGGATGCAGTTGGTCTCATAGCTGCTCGTGTAGGGACACTAGAGATACAGTATAGGTGCTCATTGGAGAATGAGTTCACTAATTGATCCGCTTACGGAATGCTGGATGGTTAATGATGCCTTATTGTCAGACAGCAATTTCGTAGTCCTAGTGGTGTATCTAGTCCTTAAACTTGAGTCACCAAGGATGTCCTATATGAGTGCTCCACTCTTTGATACCAGACTTATAGGTTTAGCTATCCTAGATCTAGTACAGCTGTTCATTGAGAGTGGTAGTCGACCTTAAGAGGGTTATTAAGTGTTAATAGAGAATCATCCACTCTCAGCGTCATGAGAGGAATATCCCATGTATTTTTGCTCAGACAAATCCCTAGCCAAGGTCATTCGGGTTGAGAGAGAAAGAGTTCTCCGGGAGAATCCGATTAGAGTGAGACTCGAGTAGAAACCGTATAGGTCTAACAGCACCATGCTCGATATACGATCTCTAGGATATTAGATGGATGAGGGACTATAGGCACACGGTAACTGAGGACAGACAGGTCCAATGAATTGGATTCCCCTGTATCGTCTGGGGACTACGGCGTAGTGGCCTAGTACGTCCGTAGTCGATGAGTCAAGTGAATTATTACAAAGATAATAATTCACTGAGTTAGAAGGAGTTCTGATAAGTATGACTCACGGCCAGCTCGATATTAGGCATAGAGGGTCACACACATATGGTAGGCATTGCGATGAGTAGAGGTTCGGATATGAGATATCTGACGGAGCCCTTGTCTTATTGGATATCCAATAAGCCCTTGAATTATTGGATCCCATGGATGAGATCCAATAAGAGCCCATGAGAGATTATTGGATAGAGATCCACTAATCTAAAAGGCTTGGGTTATTGGATGTAGATCCAATACCCACTAGGGGAGGATTCATTAGGGTTTGATAGGGGACCTCTATAAATAGGAGGGATTCAAAGCCTCATAGGCTAGAGCCTTTGCTTGCCTCTCCTATTCTCCTTTCCATCTCCACCTCAAAGCAAGCTTGGAGTTTTGAGGAGCATCGTCGCAGCCCTGCTGTGTGGATCACCACTAGAGAGGAGGATGCTTGACCTCTTTCACCCTCTCCTAAAGATCTGTAAGGAAACAGGGATATACAATCTCCCTATGTAACACAATCTACTCTATACACAGTATTTTAGTTTCGTAGATTTTGCGCACCAATCTTCGCACGACGATGAACATATCTTTAGGAATCAGAGATTTTGTTTTCTTGCTCTTCCGTTGTGCATGTGATGTCACCCCCAAGATTTCCCAACACTTTCGACCATCACTTCTCTCAACCTATATATGCCTTTAATTCGACAACAAAAGAGAGATATTAACATCATAGATTTGAAGGCATATACGATGGCATCTGATGTGACAATCAATGCTAAATTCGAAGTATTCGAGGCGCGAATGGAGGATAAGATTTGAACACTCTTTACTGAACTCAGATTGGGCTGACCACTAAGCCCGAAGAAATCACATCAAGGAGATAGCTCTGCACAATCGCACCAAGCCCGAAGAGATGACTTCCAAGGGATGAGAGGCTCTATGACTGGCCCCAACTATCCATGCATGAGGGTGGACTTCCCTAGATGGGAAGAAGGAGATCTGATTAGTTGGATCTTGCGCACGAAGCGATATTTTCGGTACCACAAAACTGCGAACGCATCTATAGTAGAAATTACGGCTATACATCTGAAAGGGGATGCTATAAAATGGTTTGAATGGTTTGAATACACTCATGGAGTCCTCTCATAGCGATAATTTAAAAAAGGACTATTAATCCACTTCGGACTAATCGATTACGAGAACATTGACGGACAACTAGCAAAGATCCGACAAACCTCCACCATTAAGGAGTACCAAACCAGGTTTGAAAGTTTATCTAATTAAAATCATGATTGGTCTAAAAAATAGCTATTGTGGACCTTCATTGAGGGCTTGAAGCCAGAGATCCGGGAAGAAGTTAAAGCGTAACAACCGTATATGCTTATGGCATATATCTCTTTTGCACGATTTCAAGAGGAGCGATTGAACCATGAAACCCAGAGGACTAGGGTCACTCCTCGACTAGTAATACTAAAACCCCCTACTGTTAACAGAGTCCCTGCACCAAAAAGGTTGACAAGAGAAGAACTTCAAGAGCAATTTGTGAAGGCAAATAGATCACCCTACGTGGAAAACATAGAAGTAACGTAACCACTGTTTCAACCCAACGAATGGAGAAAGTTTTGCACAAGGTAAATGGTGGCTTTTTGATGTATCTCTAGCAGCAACTCTATGGGAAGAAAATAAAAATTGAAGATCAAAATCTTGCCTAATTGCTTGCTAAATTTGTCGATATTTTTGCTGAGCCGCGCAGTCTTCCTCCTGTGCAGCAACATGACTATCAGATTTCAATCCTTTCGAGAAAGCTACCAGCGAACACTCGGCCCTACCGATATCCTCACCTTTAGAAGGATGAAATTGAAAAGATCATAAAGGGGATGCTTGAAACAGGGGTGGTTCGACCAAGTTACAACCCCTATTCCTCACCGGTGCTACTTGTACGCAAGAAGGACGGAACTTGGCAGATGTACATCGACTACCGAGCTTTAAATGACATCACCACCAAGGATAAATACCCTATTCCAGTAGTAGATGAATTGCTGGATGAAAGGGAGCACGAATCTTTATAAAGTTGGAACTTCGATCCGGGTATCATCAAATACGAGTGTGCGAAGAAGATATACCGAAAATCACCCTTCAAACACACAACGACCACTACGAATTTTAGGCATATCATATCAAAGGAAGGTGTGACGGTGGACCCCTCCATAATTGAAGCAATATGAAACTAGTCGACCCCGAGGAACATAAAATTGCTACATGGCTTTTTGGGTTTAAAAGGCTACTACCGTAAGTTCGTAAAAAACTATAGAAAGATCGGTGCACCACTTACTTCCTTGCTAAAACAAGATGCTTTCCAATGGTTGGATAAAGCCACGACCGCCTTCGATGAACTTAAAGCTGCAATGACGACAATGCCTGACTTCGACAAGACTTTTGTTATTGAAGCTAATGCCTCCGGAGTCGAAATTGGTGTTGTACTAATGTAAGATGGCTACCCCCTCACTTATACCAGTAAGGTGTTATCTGTTGGGAAATCCTTGGGGGTGACATCATATGCACAGCGGAAGAACAAGAAAAACAAAATCCCCGATTCCCAAAGAGATGTTCGTCGTCGTGCGAAGATTGGTACGCAAAAATCCGCGAAACATGAAACTGCCTATAGAGTAGATTATGTTACCTTGGGTCACAATCTCTCTGATAAGGTGTAACCTCCTCAGAACATGTTTAGATTTCTGATGAGACCTAGGTTCCTTTGCTTGAGCAATCGCCCCGTTGTTGTCGCAATATAGGGAGATCGGCTCTTCACTACCCAGCACGACTTCCAAATCTGTGCTGAACTTCTTCACCCAAACTCCCTCCTTTGCTGCATCGGATCGGATGCAGAATGTGCCCTCCGCCTCGTGGTCGAAAGTCGGCAGTGGTATCTTGCTTGGAACTCTTCTAGCACATTGCTCCTCTATTCAAGGTGTACACATACCCCTGAATTTGACTTGCTATCATCGACATCGGACTGAAAACTTGAGTCGATGTAGCCTTCAACCTTAAGGCTATTACCTCCATATACTAGTAAAAGATCCTTAGTCCTTCTCAAGTACTTAAGGATACACTTTCTTGCTTTTTTTTAGTGCTCCAAGCCTAGATCCTTTGATACACCTTTCGTGACACTCGTGAGCATGCGTTATATCAGGCCTAGTATATAGCATGACATACATGATAGACCTTATTCTTTGAGGCATAAGGTATCATATCCATGTTAAGCCCTTTCTTCCGAGTCTTTGGGGACATACTGTGAGAAAGCGATATCCCATGTCTCATCGGTATGAGACCTCTCTTGGAATTTTCCATGCCAAACCTTTTGACAATGGTTTCTATGTACCTAGACTGGGACAAGCCAAGCATCCTCTTGGATCTATCTCTATAGATTCTAATCCCCAAAATATAGGATGCTTCCCCTAAGTACTTCATGGAGAAGTGTCTAGATAACCAAGCCTTTACTGTGGATAGCATTCCTACGTCATTCCTAATGATCAGGATGTCATCCACATACAACATCAAAAAGGTGATAGCGCTCCCACTTACCTTTCTGTATACACAAGGCTCATCTTCGTTCTTAACGAAGTCATAAGATCTGATTGCCTCATCAAATCTTATGTTCTAACTTCAGGAAGCTTGCTTTAATCCATAAATGGATCTAAGCAACCTACACACCTTATCTGGACAGTTCTTGGACACGTATCCCTCAGGTTGCATCATATACACCTCCTTCTCGAGGTTCCCATTAAGGAATGCAATTTTCACATCCATCTGCCAGATCTCATAATCACAGTGTGCTGCAATAGCCAATAGAATTCTGATGGATTTTAGCATTGCTATGGGTGAGAAGGTTTCGTCATAGTCAACACCTTGCCTTTGACGATACCCCTTAGCCACTAGCCTTATTTTATAGGTCTCTACCTTTCCATCTACTCCGATCTTTTTCTTAAAGATCCACTTGCAACCGATGGGTACAATACCTTCGGGCGCATCAACTAGGTTTCAAACCTTATTGGAGTACATAGAATCCATCTCAGAATTCATAGCGTCTTGCCACTTCCCGGAGTCTATACTCATAATAGCCTCCTCGTAGGTCTGAGGATCAATATCCTCTACATCCTCTCCTCTAATATGTCACACATATCTCGGGAGAGGATGGGATACTCTATCGATCTCAAGTAAAGTTGAAACTTGTGTATTAGGTACACTGAACGGACTCGGGTTGTAGAGTGGTGCTTGAGCTTGGTTCTCCAACCTCGCTCAATTCTATCATTCTCCCACTATCTCGCTAAGAATGTGTTCCTTCTCAAGGAACACTACTCTCTTAGCTACAAAGACCTTTTGGTCCTCGAGATGATAGAAATAATACCCACAAGTTTCCTTGGGGTATCCCACAAATTTGCATCATCGCTTCTGTCCTTGATTCTAACTTATCGGGGTTGTGTCTTTTTTAACATGTGCAGGGCAGCCCCAAATCTTAACAACCTTAAGATCGGGCTTCTTCCCTTTCCATATCTCATATGGTGTAGACACTACAGACTTAGTTGGAACTCGTTGAGAAAGGTAAGCTGCGGTTTCTAGGGCATATCCCCGAGAATGAGATGGGTAGGTCATCGAAACTCATCATGGACCGTACCATATCTAATAATGTACAATTTCTCCTTTCGGAGACACCATTGAGCTGAGGTGTATAAGGAGGTGTCCATTGGGATAATATCCCATGGTCCTTGAGGAACCGAGTGAACTCGTACTTAAGTACTCACCTCCTCGATCGATTGAAGAGTTTTGATACTCTTTCCAGTCCGGTTCTCCACCTCATTCTTATACTCTCTGAATTTCTCAAAGGCCTCGGACTTATACTTCATTAAGTACACATATCCATACCTTGAGAAATCATCAGTAAATGTAATGAAGTAGGAGTAACCTCCAATGGCATGAGTTGACATGGGTCCACATACATCACTATGTATGAGTTCCAACAACTCAGTGGCTCTCTCTCCAGTTCCACTAAATGGAGAGTTGATCAGTTTTCCACGAATGCAAGGCTCACAAGTTGTATATGACACATAGTCGAATGGATATAGATATCCATCATTTAGCAACTTTTGAATCCTTCTTTCATAGATGTGACCTAGCCTACAATGCCACAGGTATGCACTGTTCAACTCATCTCGTTTCGTTTTGGACACATTTACATTCATGATATGTGGAGTGGTGTCTAATATAAATAAACCATTATGCAATGTTCCTTTCATGATGATCTTATCATCTAATAATATCGAACAACCATTGTTCTCAAAAACAAATTTATATCCACTAACTGTTAAACATGAAATGGAGATAATGTTTTTGATAATAGAAGGAACAAAATAACATGCTTCTAATGCAATAAAAGCTCTACTAGGCAGATGTAGGGCGACCTCGCCAACAGCTACTACAACAACTTTTGCTCCATTACCCATCTTGAGGTCCATCTCGCCTCTCTCTAGTCTCCTAGGCCTTGCCAGAACCTGCAACGAATTGCATATATGATAAGCACTACTGGTATCCAATACCCATATGTTATCATAAGAGTCTGACAAATGGAGACCGATCATGAATGTACTGAAGCTTCATCAAGCTTTTGTTTAGCCCTTTCTACAAGGTACTCTTTGCGGTTTCTCTTCCGGTGCCCATCTTTACCACAGTGGAAGCAGCGGCCTTTGTCCTTTTCTTTGGGTCTTTCTTAGCAACCTTTGCTTTTACCTGGTTTGACCTTGCCCTTTCCCTTCTTAAGGGACCTTTTCGCTTTCCTTTTCCTTTTGGTCTCACCGGTGTAGAGAATTGGCTTCTCTTTCTTGATAGTACTCTCGCCTCCCTCAACATATTGAGAAGCTCTGGGAGAGTCACTTCAAGCTTGTTCATATTAAAATTCATTATGAAATATGTAAAGGAATCTGGGTAGGGATGAAGCACAATGTCCACACACAAGTTATCCTCTAGGACCATTCCTAAACCTGTGAGTTTCTCTATCCACTCAATCATCTTTAGGACATGGTTTAACCGGTGTCCCCCCTCGGTCATCCTAGCGGAAGAGGCTCATAGATATCTCATATGTTTGAGTCCTTCCCTGTTCCTCAAACAATTTACGGACATGTAGGAGAATGGATCGGCATCTATCTTTTCATGTTGTCTCAGTAACTTCGTGAGTCATAGAGCCCAACATATAGCAATCGAGCAAGAGTGGAGTTATCAATGTACTTCACGTAGGGAGGCGATATCATCCTCGTTTGCCCCTTCTTTGGACACAGGCATCATCAGATCAAGGGCATACGATTTTCTCCATTTGTGAGAACAATTCTCAAGTTATGGAGCCAATCCAGGTATAATTTGGACCGGTGAGGTGATTGACATCAAGTATGCCACGTAAGAGATTTGAAAGCGACATTTTCTGAAAATAAATATGCAGCAGAAATGAATAACATGCAGATTTTGCAAGAAATAAACTATCAAGATATGGACTTCTATCTTAATATACTCCCACTATTTTACTAACGAGTCATGTGACACCCTCAGCACGTGAAACGGAAGTCTCCGACAGACTTCTAGTGGGGATCAGGATCCGACCAGTGTCTTAGTGTAACCTCGAGGGACTCGACCAATCACACTAAGCCTAAAAGGTAGGCAACTCTTGTCGATCACAACTCCTTGTGATTCCCGTCCTGTTCGGCCTCCGAATCACCATGGCCTGGAGGGACTCAACCAACCATGATGCTCGGTTAAGTCAACACCTTCGTTACAAGATGAGTATGATTTGATAATATATCCTCGAGGGACTCGACCAAGTATACCATGCCCTCAGGTCACCAGTGACATCTCTATGTCGTAAGCAAGATAGCAAATCGCGATATAGGTAAGTCTCGAGGGACTCGACCAACTCAACCTACACCGGGAATCGGTTCCTACTTATAACGATGGAAGGCCACGTGGGTCAATCTAATTGCCTCACGTTTACCGACTTAATATTATCGAGAGATGTTTCTATGATTTGGTCTCCTAATATGACATGTCACACATATACATATTTATTATATATCTACATCGCATGCAAATAAATATACATATCTAGTATGTGTATAAGCAATTACACCATATGATCATGGACCACAACCTAATATGATTAGGCCCGAGCCAGTAGGCCTAATCACTCACATCAAGATCTGTGTGCAACGGTGCATCTCCATGCCCTGTGATCGTCCATTTCGTCCTTGTCGATTCCGTCGACATCTTGATGCATCTTCATGCATCACGATCGTCCGTCTCGTGGGTCCCGCTATCGCATCCACGCTCCCGCTGTGCCTCCTCATGTGATTACAACTTAATCATAGGCACGTAGGCCCGACAATAAACGAGAAATATAATGGATGTTCGCAGACCTCAATAATAATAATAATCACAGGTACACACATCACACGGTCCATGATCATCCGTCCACACATCATACATCACATGTATAAATAATCATCATCATGTAGGACTACTAGATAATAATAATAATAAATAATAATCAACTAAACCTTTTAAATAATTAATATTTTCTAAAATCAGGGACATTATAGGGAATTTCTGAATTCATAGGGGTATTTTCGTAATTTGGACAAAAGATAGAAACTGGAATTTCTCAAATTCCGAGGGGCAAAACTATCTTTTGCCCAGAAAACCCTAATGCCCTTTCCCTTTTTTCGCCTGCTTGCCGTCGCCACCCTATTTGGCGGCTATCGACGACGGGGGTTAGCGGCTATTGCGGTGGGGCCCTTTTCGCACCGCACCAAGAGCATGCAGTGCTGTCCAAATGGGCGACCGCCTAGGGGGGGTTTTTCGCCCAGTGCCGTGCCCGCTGCCCCTTCGCCCTCTGCCGTGGGCTGAAGAGTTTCCATCGCGCGGTAAGCCCCCTGGCAGGGCCCCGGCCGTTGCGATGAAGCAGCCCACAATGCTGCCCTCCGACTGGCTGCTAGACGACGTAGATCGAGGGCAGCAACTGTTGCTGCCCTTCCTTGTTTTTGCATCAACAATTTTGACGTCAAAATTCTTCCTAAACACAACACACGTAGTTCAAAACCAATCATTCGCACGAACAACCTAGCTCTGATACCACTGTTGGGAAATCCTTGGGGGCAACATCATATGCGCAGCGGAAGAAGAAGAAAAATAAAATCCCCGATTCCCAAAGAGATGTTCGTCGTCGTGCGAAGATTGGATGCAAAAAAATCCACGAAAACATGAAAGCGCAGTATAGACTAGATTGTGTTACCTAGGGAGATCGTATATCCCCTGTTTCCTTGCAGATCCTTAGGAGAGGGTGAAGGAGGTCAAGCGTCATCCTCTCTGGCGGTGATCCACACAGCAGGGGTTCGCGACGACGCTCCTCAAAACTCCGGACCTACTCGAGGTGGAGATGGAGAGGAGAATAGGAAAAGGCAAACAAAGCTCTCTAGCCCATGGGGCTCAATCCCTCCTATTTATAGAGGTCCCCTGTCAAACCCTAATGGGTCCTCCCCCTAGTGGGTATTGGATCTGCATCCAATAAGATAAGGGCTCCGTCCGGATATCTCATATCCAACCTCTATTCATCGCAATGCCTACCATATGTGTGTGACCCTCTAGGCCCAATATCGAAGTGGCCGTGAGTCATACCTATCGAACTCCTTCTAACTCGGTGAATTATTATCTCGTAATAATTCACTTTCGACTCATCGACTACGGACGTACTAGGCCACTCTGGCAGTAGTCCCCAAACGATCTGGGGGAATCCAATCCATTGGACATGTCGTCCTCGATTCATCAGTATACCTATAGTAATTTCATCCATCTAATATACCGTAGACCAGTATATCGAGCATGGTGTTGTCAAACCCACACGGTTTCTTCTTGAGTCTCGCTCTAATCGGATTCTCGGGAGAACTCTTTTCTCTCAACCCGAATGACCCGGCGTGGATTTGTCCGAGCAAGAACATATGGGATATTCCTCTCATAGAGAGTGGATGATTCTCTATCGACACTCAATAGCCCTCGTAAGAAGGTCGACTACCACTCCCCAATGACCGGTTTGTACTAGATCCGGGACAGCCAAACCTATAAGTCCGGTATCAAAGAGTGGAGCACTCATATAGGACATCCTTGGTGTCTCAAGTCTAAGGACCGGATACACCACTAGGACTACGGAATCGCTTATCGACAATAAGGCATCATCAACCATCCGGCATTTTCGTAAGCGGATCAATCGGTGAACTCATTCTCCAATGAGCTTTTCATTTGTATCCCTAGTGTCCCTACACAAGCAGCTATGAGACCAGCTGCATCCATCATATGGACGGGTATCTGAGACACCAAGATGTCCGGTTATCACGATATCCCTCTTTAGTAACCTATGACCGGGATTATTTAGGATATGTGTTTAAAGGTGAATCGATCTCACTATCATGATCTCATCACGATCCGATTCCCATTGCATAAATCCAAGGACATCACAATATATGTATGCATTTATGCAATAGTTATAAAGTGATATATACCAAAATATAATAAGCAAAAAGATTCTATATTAAGTCACACGTGCCATCACTCACGTGATTGGCTTGCTGGGCACCTATGACTAGCATTATCTCCTTCCTATCTCAAGATGACTATTTACGATAAGGAGTTGCTCACGATTGTGCATGCGGTGGCTAAGTGGAGACCGTACTTGATCGAGCGACGCTTTCAAATCAAGGCCGACCATAAAAGCCTAAAATATTTCTTGGAACAGAAGATATCTTCCTCCCGAGTGGCAAAAAAGGATAGCAAAGCAACTTGGATATGATTATGAAATAACTTACAAAAATACGAAAGAGAATGTTGTTGTAGATACGCTTTCGAGGCTACTCGAGCAAGCTGAATTTTCGGTCGTTTCACTTCCGACCAATGACTTCATTGAGGATATTAAGATGGAATGATAGGAAGATCCAGAGACTAGTAAGATCATAAAAAAATTGGAGGAAGAACCAAGCTCCATGGCTCATTACAGTTGGGATTCAAAAGAATTGTGCTATAAAGGACGCATTGTACTTGTGTCAAATTATACTTGCATCTTCACGAGTAGATTTTGGATAGAGTTATTCCAGATACAGGGCACTAAATTGAATAGAAGTATGGCATATCACCCATAAATCGATGGCCAGACGAAAGTGGTGAACAGGTGCTTGGAGACAGCCCAAAGCAATCCACCAAATATGACTACCCAAGTAGAACTCCAAACCTAGTCGAGTGTCATTATTGATCGATGAATCGTGATTCGACGATAATGACCCACCATTGAAATGCTAATACAGTGAGCGAACTTACCAGCAGAAGGTGCCACTTGGGAGAACTATGACGACTTGAAGATCAAATTCTCAAAGTTCATGGAATCTCAACCTCGGGGACAAGTCTGATTTGAAGATGGCGAGTCTATTAGGACTCTAGCTAAGAGAGTCATAATTGAGAGGGGCATTCATGTAAAACTTACCTAAGCTGACCCCTATTAAGGAGGTGAAGAGGTCGGCTAGGGTTAGGAGGTTGTTTCTTAGAGAAGAATTATGAGTTGTAAAGGAATAGGAGTCTTGAATAGGAATCGTATTAGGAGTTGGTTAGAAGTAGGAGTCTTAAGTAGGAGTTTTATTATGAGTTATAGTTTAGAAGCCCTATAAATAGCCATGTATTTCTCTTCTTTTGATAAGCAATAGATGAATATTTTCTATAGCCTTTGAGCGGTAAATTAGAGGGAGGAACCCCTATAGAGTTTCAAGGAGATCGATCCCTTAAAGAGATCAACCCCAAGTTTAGAATCTGCAAGGGTTCTATTAGAGTCATGTTTGTAGTAAGAAAGAAATTGGCTTTGTGAGTAACACTCAACAAAAGCCAACTACTTTTGTTAAATGACCTACATTATATATTTCCCTTGAAAACAAATATAATTTTTGTAGTAGATATGGTCATTTTACATATAAATGTTTATTTAAAAGATATGACTTACATAAATTAGTTTAAGTTCCTAAAGGAATCATAAATGACTTTATACCAAAAATCAAGATAGATAAATCTAATCATGAGAGGTATAAAGCTAAATTGGTACCTAGAATAAACCCACCATTCTCGTAGACATCTCTAAAATTGAAAACTATGAGCAAAAGATGATTTTTTTTATTATGGATGCTCAAAACTTATGATAGAAATCCAACACACTTCAAAAAGCTCACTTGCCAAAATAGAATAATTTTAAAAGTGTTTTATATTTAAATCATGCTTATGATTTAATGATTTAAGTATGTATGATGATTTGAAGTAATAATGATTTTTGTTATTTATAGTTTCTTGATCTTGATGATTTCTATGATTAAATTTACTCATTCAGTTTTAAACAATGATGCATGATTTAGCGTAAAAAACTTGCTATGAAATCAAATTTTCTTTATCTTATCAATTTTTAAATAAAAGATTGATAAATTTATTTATGTCATTTTAAATCTCTTGAAAGTGATTTTGATGATTTGATAATTTAAATTTGTATGAGTTTTATCCTAATCAGGATCTTGATTTCTTAATATTTGATACTTGAGATATTTTTATGAATCATGATCTCTTACTCTTTATTCTCGTATGATTCTTGGATTTTATTTAAAAGAAGATTTTCTATATGAATTATGAGATTTCTTATGCATGAATCAAAATATTCTACCATTATATTCTCTTATGTTTCTTTTCATTATTTGATTTATCCAAATGAATCATAATGTTTCTCTTGATTTTTTTTATATTTGATTCACAACTTGAAAGTTATTTTAATACTTCCTTGTATTCTTCATATGAGGATTTGATAATTGATATAAAAGGAAATGAACTAAAATATTATATTCTTCTTTTCTTTTTTATAATAACAAAAGGGAAGAAAGTATTGCTAATTTACATATAAAATGATGTAAAATTTGCTAGCTTGCATGTTCTAAAATGATATAAAATTTGCTAGCTTATATGTTATAAAATGATGTAAAATTTGCTAGCATGCATGATATAAAATTTGCTAAAATTGCTAGCTTGCTCATCTCAAAAGAGAAGTAAAGTTTCCTTACTTGCACATTTTAAGAAGATGCAAAAAAACAAGCTATCTTGCACATCTCAAAAGATGCAAAAAAAAAATTCTACTAACTTTTATATATTCAAAACTTGCTAGTTTGCATGTTCAAAACTTGTCATCTTACTAGCTTGTATATCTAAAAAATTGCTAATTGTACTTCTATTTTTTGTTGATGACAAAGGGAGAGAATATATGATGATAATCATGCATATTAAACCTAAAATGATGATTTGATATTATGCATGATGATTTGGAATCATGTATATAATGATGATTTTGAAAATATACATGATGAATAAGTATTATGCATGAATACTCATAATTTTGAATGATGTATACAATGATGAATGTAATGAATGACTTGCTGCACATGATTATTTTGGTATGACATGTTGAAGTTCTATCAATATGGCATATTGATAAAGGGAGTTTAGTTAAACTCCATCATCAATTAGTTGTCATCATAAAAAAGAGAAAGATTGTTGAATTTCATATTTTGATGTTGAAATCAATTGATAAGTTTGTGATCTAATATGTGTTTTGAGTGACACAGGACTAGCTTCGATCATGAAGAGACAATTTGATTAAAGCAGGAAGAATTAATATTGGGCCGAAGTAAAACATGTTAGAAAATTGAACGTCGAGCAGAAAGATCAATTGATGTGTCGGCAAAAGGCTTCGTGCCATGAGTTTGGGCATCGAGCCAAGAAAATCGAACATTGCGCTAAGGAGATCGAATATTGTGGGAAGACAACATGCCGATTAGGCAATATGTCGAAGGAGATGACAATGTGCCGAAAGGTCGGATGAAGCGTCGGATGAACCAATGACATGTTGAACAATATGTGATTAATGCTTTGTAATAATTGTCTAGATCTAAGTAGTTTTAGGTCTAATTGAGTCGGTATTGGAATGAAACAATGCCAACTCAATTAGGTGCTAATTGGGCCTAAATTAGGGCTGAATTGTGCCTATTGTTTGGCCTATTCAGTGTCCTATAGCAAGGTTTAGTGGTGGTACCGCCCAGACACAGTCTTTAAGACTGTGTTAGGTGGTAGTACCACCCAGTGTTAGAGAGTATTAGCGATGGTACAATTGGAAAATCTAAGGACGATATCACATGCGCAACGGAAGAATACTAAAAATAAAATCCCTAATTTCCTAAAAGATGTGTTCGTCGTCATGCGAAGATTGGTATGCAAAAATCGTAAAACTTAAAACTATATATATGAAAGATTGTGTTATCTAAAAAGATAGTATATTCCTAAATTCACATAGTAGTGTTGCGATGATACTCCTCAAAACTCTAAGTTTGTTATCTGAGGAGGAGAAGGAGAGGAGAATATGAGAGGCAACCCAAAAAGACTCTAGCTTATAAACCATTGGTTCCCTCATATTTATAGAAGTCTCCATTCAACTTAACCCTAATGGATCCTGCCTATTGGGTATTGGATCTTCATCTAATTGCTAGTCATATGTGCCCTGCAAGTCAATCACGTGAGTGATGGCACGTGTGACTTGACATGCAGTCTTTTTATTTATTATTATATTTTTGATATTTTATCACTTTATATTGATTATTTCTTAAATATATTGTGATGTCCATAAGTCTATACAATGAGAATCGGATCGTGATGAAATCATGATAATGAGAGAGTTTCGCCTTTAAACACAGATCCTAAATAATCCCGATCATAGGTTATTCGAGAGAGATATTGAGATAACCGGACAGACTAGTGTATCGTATACACATCCATATAATGGATGCAGCTAGTCTCATAGCTGTTCGTGTAGGGACACTATAGATACAGTGCTCAATAAGGAATGAGTTCATTGATTGATCCACTTACGGAATACTGGATGGTTGATGATGCCTTATTGTCAAACGGTGATTCCGAAGTCCCAGTGGTGTACCTGGTCCTTAGACTTGAGACACTAAGGATGTTCTGTATGAGTGCTCTACTATTTGATACTGGACTTATAGGTTTAGATGCTCTAGATCTAGTATAGCCGATCATCGGTAGTGGTAGCCAACCTTACGTGGACTATTGAGTGTCGATAGAGGATCATCTACTCTCGATGTCATGAGAGAAATATTTCATATGTTCTTACTCAAACAAATCCTTAGCTAGGGTCATTCAGATTACGAGAGAAAAAATTCTCCGGGAGAATCCGATTAGAGCGAGACTCGATTAGAAACCATATGAGTCTAATAACACCATGCCTGGTATACGGTATCTAGAATATCAGATAGATAAGGGACTATAGGTACATGATAAGTAAGGACAGATAAGTCCAATCGATTGGCCTAGTACGACCGTAGTCGATAGGTCGAGTGAATTATTATGAAGATAATAATTCACTGAGCCAGAAGGAGTTCTAATACCGAGGAGGGTAAAAATGTAGAATGGATTTCGAAAGAAAACCGATAGAATAATTGTTCAGATAGAAAATGTCACAAAAGATAAGGAACGAACTCTTGACGAAACTTTGAAAAAAAAATAAAAAAACTAGCTCACCACTAAGTTTAAAATCAAAAGGGATATAGAAGATCACCACCCTAATGATAATAAACAAGGATACAGAACTGAAAGCAAAAGACTCACCACTCTAGGACGCATCCAAGAGATACAGAGTTCAAAAGAGCACTCCAAGAGAGCTTCTGCCCATATATCATAGTTTTTGAAGTCATTTCTAAGCCCTAAACCCCAAAATAAATACTAGTGCATGAAACAACCATTCATGCATAGGAAATTTCGAAATTAAGTGCTTTATAGCAGCCAACTAACTCCATTAATGTATTCCTTAACCATGAAGAAAAGCACCATGATACAGCTTTAGAACTGCCAACCAACTCCATTAATGTATTCCTTTGTGTAGGGAATATGCTGATGAGCTGTCTTATTTGAGTAGGCTGAGTTGAAAATTATGTGGCAATATTATTGGCTGAAAAAAATATCATATTATCAGCATGGTCCATATGAATAGATTGTAGCAAATTAGATACTCCCGTGTCAATCCCCCTGGTTGAAAAAGACTTATCCTCAAGTCCTTGTTTGTTTCATCATCATGATTATAAAAAGGACTTAAATCAGCCACATTAAATGTTGAGGATACTCCGTAATCTTTAGGTAGCTCAATCTCATAAGCATTTTTGCCAATTTTCTTAAGCACCTTGAATGGACCATCAGCCTTTGGTTTCAGTTTTCCAAATTTGCTCGACAGAAACCTCTCATTTCTTAGATGAATCTAGACCAAATCACATGCATTAAACTCTATATGTTTTCTGTGTTTGTTAGCAACTTGCATGTACCTCTCATTTTGTTTCTCAACGATTGCTTTCACACCCTCATGCAGCTTCTTTATCTGCTTAGCTCTTTCATCAGCATCTCCACTAAATTGCTTTGTTGTAGAATAAGGGATTAAGTCCAAAGGACCAGCAGGATTAGCACCATAAACTACCTCAAAAGGACTCTTACCAATACTATGATGCATAGAACGATTGTAGGCAAACTCAATTTATGGAAGAATGACATCCCACTTCTTAATATTCTTGCTAACATAGCTTCTAAGCAAATTTCCCAAGCTTCTGTTTGTTACCTCAGTTTGCCCATCGGTTTGTGGATGATGCGAGCTACTGAAATTCAAAGAAATACATAGCTTCCTCCAAAGAGTTCTCCAAAAATGACTAACAAATTTTGAATCTCTATCAGACACCATAGTTCTTGGAATGCCATGTAATTTAACAATCTCCTTAAAATATAAATCAGCAATATGAGATGCATCATTCGATTTATTGCATGGAACAAAGTGAGACATTTTTTAAAATCTGTCAACAACAACTATGATAGAATCCTTGTTCCTTTGAGTTCTTGGCACTCCCAAAACGAAATCAAGACTCACATCCTCCCATAGAGCATTTGGCACTAGCAATGGAGTGTACAAACTATAATTTTGACTTCTTATTTTTGCCAAATGACATAATCGGCATTACTTCACATGTCTATCCACATCTCTAAACATTTTAGGCCAGTAGAAATTTGATTGAACAAGAGCTAGAGTCTTGTCCCTATCGAATTGTCCTCCCAAAACACCACCATGAGCTTCAGCTAGAATTACTTGTCTCAAAGAACAAGATGAAACACACAAAGTATTAGCTCGAAAAAGAAAACCATCAAAGATAAAAAATTATTGAAAGGAACCTGATTTATAATTCTGCCAT
The DNA here is from genome assembly GCA_900464855.2 of Musa schizocarpa. Lineage (NCBI taxonomy): Eukaryota > Viridiplantae > Streptophyta > Magnoliopsida > Zingiberales > Musaceae > Musa > Musa schizocarpa. Next base: position 42,343,349 of record LS990919.1, read on the forward strand.
ATCGAGCAGAAATCCACATTGTTCTCATATAGATCTTTGAATGTTTCAAATCCAACCACTTTGACTTCCATTGCTGATAATAAAGAATGCTTTATGCTCAATGCGTCAACAACTACATTTTGAACACCAGATTTGTGCTTGATTGTAAAGTTATAAGATTGTAAAAACTCCACCCAAGCTGTATGCCTCTTGTTTAGCTTGTGCTGGTGATTAATGAACTTTAATGACTCATGATCAGAATATAGAACAAATGACTTGGCAAGAAGGTATTGACTCAAATGAGACAAAGCTCGATAAATTGCATAAAACTTCTTATCATAAGTAGAGTATTTCTTTCTCGTATTATTCAGCTTTTCACTAAAAAGTACAATGGGCTTTCTGTCTTGGCTCAAAATAGCACCAATTCCCACATTAGATGCATCACATTCAACTTCAAACACATTATCAAAATTTGGTAGAACTAAGATAGGAGCTTCGGTCATCTTTCTTTTCAAAAGCTCAAAAGCATCATTAGCTTCACTAGTCCATTTGAATTTGTCACATTTCAGACATTCGGTGATTGGAGCGACAATAGAGCTGAAACCCTTAATAAATCTTCTGTAAAACGAAGTTAAGCCATGGAAACTCCTCACATCATGCAATGAAGCAGGTGTTGGCCAATTGAGAATAGCCTCTACCTTACTTTGATCCATCATGATTCCATCTTTTGAAACAACATACCCTAGAAACACCATACTAGTAGTAAAGAAATCACACTTTTTTAGATTAGCATAAAGTTTTTGATGCCTTAAAATAAGAAAGATCTCTTTCAGATGATTCATATGCTCCTCTTCGCTCTTGTTGTACATCAATATATCGTCAAAATAAACTACAACAAATATTACAATGCATGGCTTAAGTATATGATTCATAAATCTCATGAAGGTGCTAGGAGCATTAGATAGCCCAAATAACATAACCAACCATTCATATAAACCTTCTCTAGTTTTAAATGTTGTTTTTCACTCATCTCCGAGCCTCATTCTTATTTGGTGATAGCCACTCCTCAAATCAATTTTTGAGAAAATACAAGCACCACACAATTGATCAAGTAAATCATCTAACCTTGGAATAGGAAAGCGATAGTCCACTGTGATTTTGTTGATGGTGCGATTGTCCACGCACATTCTCCAAGAACCATCCTTCTTAGGCACTAACAAGGCTGGAACCGCACAAGGACTCATGCTTTCCCGGATTAACCCTTTTTTAACAAATTCATCAACTTGCCTTTGAAGTTCTTCATGCTCCTTGAGACTCATTCTATATGCTGCCTTATTAGGTAGAATAGCCTCCGGAATAAGATCAATGTGATGTTGGATATCTCTCAAGGGTGGAAAGTCATGTGGAATCTCTTCTGGTATAACATCTTCAAACTCTTCTAGGATTTGTTTCATGATTGTTGGTGTCTCCTTGTGTTGTTCATTTTCCTCTACTACTACTAGAGCCATAACATGACCTCCCTTGTCTAATTCATCTTTGCATTCACCATAGGACATAAAAGCGCTAACTTTCTTCTTTAGTGCACTGATTTCGGATGGTTGTAATGGAGCTAAAATAATCTTCTTTTTATTCACCTTAAAAGAATAAGTATGTTTGTAGCCGTCATATAACACCCTTCTATTATAATGCCAAGGTCTTCCCAACAGTAAATGATAAGCATCCATAGGAGCAACATCATACCATTCTTCATTTTTGTAATACTTGCCAATAGAAAATGAAACTAAACATCTTTTAGTTACATTGATGTCATTTCCTTTTTGCAGCCAACATAATTGGTATGGATGTGGATGAGGGATGGTATCCAACTTTAGCTTTTGTACTATCTCCAAAGAAACCACATTCTCAAAGTTGCCGCTATCGATGATCACCAAGCACACCTTGCCAAGAGAAGTGCATTTAGTGTGAAACACATTTTTCCTCACCCAACTTTCATCGTCGGCCACATAGGACGCTTGTAAACTACGTTGCAATACAATAGACAAACCATGATCAGCATAAGTAATCTCTTCCTCATCATCATCGTATTTTGGTTCGTCCTCAGCTTCATCTTCTCCTCCATCACTATGATCTTCAACCAAAGTTACAATCCTCCTATTTGGACAATCTGAAGCAATATGCCCAAAACCATGACATTTGAAACATTTTCGGCCACTTGGGGTAGAAGAATTAAGTGTTTTTTTGCTGCTAGCAGATTCTTCACCTTTTTCTTGCACCTTCGATATCACCTTGCTTTGGACAGTAGGCTTGGAACTTCATCCTTTTGTATAGCCTTCTTTTGAGCCGTACCAAAAACTCTTTTCAAACTTCTGTTGCTTTTCAACTTTTAATGTCAGCTTGCTCACATCATTAAAAGACCAATATGGCTATAGCTGAACAACTTTAGCAATATCATACTTCAGACCTCCTAAGTATCTTGCAATTGTTTGCTCTTCCGGTTCCACAAGCTCTCCTTTTAACATCAAATTATTGAATTATGTAGTGTACTCCTCCACACTAAGATCTTTTTGCTTGAAATCATGTATTTTGAGAAAGATCTCTTGCCTATAATTATGAGGTAAATATTTTCTCTTCAGCTCCCTTTTCATTTTCTCTCATGTAACGTTCTTACTCTTCCCCTCACGTTCTCTTTATTTCTTCATATTTTCCCACCAAAAAGATGCATTCTGCTTGAGTTTGAGTGACACAAGTTTGACCTTCTTTTGTTCTGGTGGTTCATGAAAATCGAAAATTCTTTCTACTATATTAAGCCAATCGATAAAGTCATCAACATTTATTTTACCTTCAAATTCTGGAATATCGAATCTGGGGTTATATTTATTCTGCCACTCATCTTGTACTCCATTTCTTCTCTGACATCTTCTCGACTCCCTTGGAAGAGGAGGTGTATCACCATCAGAAGTAAACTCTCGAGCGTCATTTTCATGCTGGTTATGTCTACTTTGAAGTACGTCGAATATTTCATTTTTTTTCTTGTAGGCTACACAATAATTTTCGTAGCTGCAGCCTCAACGACTCAGCGTCATCTTCATGGTCACTACCTTCACCAACTACATCTTTTCCATTCCGCCTTGCCATGATCGCTAGCCTTTAGCTCTGATACCAAACTGATACTGGGAAGTAAAAATGTAGAATGGATTTCGAAAGAAAACCGATAGAATAGTTGTTCATATAGAAAATGTCACAAAAGACAAGGAATGAACTCTTGACGAAACTTTGATAAAAATAAAAAAACTAGCTCACCACCAAGTTTAAAATCAAAAGGGATACAGAAGATCACTACCCTAATGATAATAAACAAGGATACAGAACTGAAAGCAAAAGACTCACCACTCAAGGACGCATCGAAGAGATACAGAGTTCAAAAGAGCACTCCAAGAGAGCTTCTGCCCAGATATCATCAGTTTCTGAAGTCCTTTCTAAGCCCTAAACCCCAAAATAAATACTAGTGCATGAAATAATCCTTTATGCAAAGGGAATTTCGAAATTAAGTGCTTTATAGTAGCCAACGAACTTCATTAATGTATTCCTTAGCCATGAAGAAAAGCACCATGATACAGCTTTACAACTGTCAACCAACTCCATTAATGTATTCCTTTGTGCAGGGAATATGCTGATGAGCTGTCTTATCTGAGTAGGCTGAGTTGAAGATTATATGGCAATATTATTGGCTGAAAAAAATAGCATATTATCAGCATGGTCCATATGAACAGATTGTAGTAAATTAGATACTCTCGTGTCAAGTTCTGATAAGTACGACTCACGGTCAGCTTAATATTGGGCCTAGAGGGTCACACACATATGGTAGACGTTGTGATGAGTAGAGTTCGGATATGAGATATCCGTCAGAGCTCCTATCTTATTAGATATCCAATAAACTCCTAAATTATTGGATCCTATGGGTGAGATCCAATAAAAACCTATGAAAAATTATTGGATAGAGATCAACTAACCTAAGAAGTTTGGGTAGTTGGATGAAGATCCAATACCCAATAGGACAGGATCCATTAGGGCTAAATTTATAGTAGACCGCTATAAATAGGAGAGAACTAATTGTTCATAGGCTAAAGCCTTTTGGTTTGCCTCTCCTCTTCTCCTTCTTAAAGCAGACCTGGAGTTTCGAGGAGCGTCGTCGTAGCCCTGCTATGTGGATCACCGTTATAGAGGAGAGCACTTGATCTCCTTCACCCTCTCCTAAAGATCTGTAGGGATCCAGGGATATACAATCTCCCTAGGTAACACAATCTATCTTATACACAGTTTTAAGTTTTAATGATTTTTATGCACCAATCTTCGCACGACGATGAACATATTTTTGAGGAAATTAGGGATTTGATTTTCTGTTCTTTGACTGCGCATATGATATCGCCCCTAAGATTTCCCAACACCAACTACCCAAGCCTCTTAGATTAGTGTATCTCTATCCAATAATCTCTCATTAGCTCTTATAGGATCTCATCCATAGGATCTAATAATTCATGGGCTTATTGAAAATATAATAAGATATAAGCTCCAACAGATATCTCATATTTGAACCTCTACTTATCGCAATGTCTACTATATGTGTGTGACCCTCTAGGCCCAATATTGAATCGGTCGTGAGTCATACCTATTAGAACTTCACTTGACTCATCAACTACAGACGTACTAGGCTATTACGCCATAGTCCTTAGATAATATAAGGAAATTCAATTCATTGAACCTGTCTGTCCTAATTTATCATATACCTATAGTCCATCATCCATCTAATATCTCAGAGATTATATACCAGGCATGGTACTGTCAAACCCATACAGTTTCTACTCGAGTCTCGCGCTAATCAGATTCTCTCGGAGAACTCTTTCTCTCTCAATCTAAATGACCCTAGCCAGAGATTTGTTTGAGCAAGAATACATAAGATATTCCTCTCATGACACTGAGAGTGGATGATCCTCTATCGACACTCAATAGTCCTCGTAAGGTTAGCTACCACTTCCGATGATCGGTTATGATCTAGAACCTCTAGACCTATAAGTTTGGTTTCAGAGAATGGAGTACTTATATAGGATATCCTTGGTATCTCAAGTCTAAGGATCGGATACACCACTGAGACCACGAAATTGTTGTCTGACAATAAGGCATCATCAACCGTCCAACATTCCATAAGCGGATCAATCAGTGAACTCATTTTCCAATAAGCACCTATACTATATCCTTAGTGTCCCCACACGAGCAGTTATGAGACCAGCTACATCCATCATATGGACGGGTATACAGCACACTAGTCTGTCTGGTTATCATGATGTCCCTCTCGAGTAACCTATGACTGAGATTATTTAGGATATGTGTTTAAAGGTGAATCGATCTTATTATCGTGATCTCATCATGATCTGATTCTCATTGCACAGATCTATAGATATTACAATATATTCAAGCAATAGACAATACAAAATGATAAAATATCAAATAATAATAATAAACAAATTGACTGCGTGTCAAGTCACATGTGCCATCACTCATGTGATTGGCTCACAAACCTATGACTAGTAGGTATCGCCTAGTATTAGTGATGGTACCATCCAGTATCCCGAAATCCTGAGGATTCAAATTTTTTGCTCTAAATTTGAATCCATTTGGAGCCTATTAAAACCCCACTCATCCCTGCTCGGTTTATAGAAGAACTTAGAGCAAAAAAGAAAGAAAACTATATTATAATATTATGAGAACTTCTCTTAAGCTCTAAGTGTTTAGTGAAGTTTAAGAGAGGGGTGAGTGGTTGTAAATGTTATCTCTTAAACCTGTAAAAAGGAGAAAAAGAGGTGTAAAATGGTTATTGATCTTCGTCCATTGGAAAGAAGATCGGTAGTAGAAGCCGGTGGCCTCGCGTGAAGAGAAATCAGGAGTGAACATATGTCACAATGATCGAAAGACTATAAATCTAGTGTGCTTTCTTTCTATGTCATTTCTTTCATGCTTTTCATTCTCATTACTCACTAAGTTACTTGCTTACTACCCTCAATCACTTACAAATGTTTTTCAATTTAAATGCTTTTTCATCACGGTCCTAATAAAACAGAAGTATCCGGTAGACTTCTAGTGGGGATCAGGATCCAATCAATGTCTTACTGTAATCTCAAGGGACTCGACTAATCACACTAAATCCAAAAAGGTAGGCAACTCTTGCTAATCATAACTCTTTATAATTCCCATCTTTTTTGACCTCCGAACAACTATGGCCTCGAGGGCTTAGACCAACCATGATGTTCGGTTAAGTCATCACTATTGTTATAAGATGAGTTTAATTCGATGAAATACTTTTGAGGAACTCGACAAAGCATATCATATCCTCAGGTCACTGGTGATATCTTTATATCATAGGCAAGATAGTGATTCGCGATGTAGGTGAGCCTCGAGGGACTCGACCAACTCAACATACATCAGGAATCGGTTCCTACCTATAATGATAGAAGGCCATGTTGGTCAATTTAATTACCTCATATTTACCAACTTAATATTATCGAGAGAGGAGATTTTAATCTAGTCTCCTATGACGTGTCGTACATACATATTTAATATATATCTACATCTAAATATATATATATATATATATATATATATATATATATATATATATATATATATTAGGTGTATAAGAAATCACACATCACATAAGTAATGACACTAGATGATTATAGATCTCAGCTTGATAAAAGCTTTTCTAAAACACGTTAAAAGTTTTTCTAAAATATAACACACGTAGTTTAAAACCTGTAGTTAAAGGCTTGCATGGCACCTATGACTAGCACTCCTAAGGAGGCCTTGGAGTAAGAATGAAAACTCCTGAGATTCTAGACTCAAGAGGCTCATACAGAGGAATGAATCCCACCCTATAAGAGGAGGGGATTTATAAAGACTGGTCTCTCTCTACTTACGATCAAGATAAGTGTCCCTTCAGGGGGCAAATCCCAAGAAGACTACAGCGGTAGGAAGCCTGCCATGATGGAGAGAAGACTTAAAATCCACTATGACGAAGCGAGAACTTGAAACCTGCCATCGAAGGAAGGTTTAAGACTTAGCACAATGTAGAGGACTTGAAATTTGTCATGGTGGAGTGAGAACTCGAAGCTCGCCATAGCGAAGAGAGGACTTAAAATCCACAATGGTGGAGTGAAAACTCAAAGCCCACCACTATGAGAAGATCCAAATCCACCACGATAGAGAAATGACTTGAAATCCACTATAACAGAGGGAGAATTTGAAGCCAGCCATGAAGGAGAGAAGACTTGAAATTCACCATGATGGAGGGAGAATTTAAAGCTGATCATAGCAAGAAGATCCTGAACCCACTACGGTGAAAGCATATGGCCAAATGTGCCTGAGGTTTATAAGTCGAAAAATTCAACCCATCCCAAGGCAAGTCCACCATTGCAGAAGCATAGGGCCAAATGTAATCGAGGTGTGCAAGTCAGAAAACCTAACTCATGTCAAGGTGAATCTGCCACAACAAAGACATTGGGCAAAATATGCCCAATGCATGTGAGTCAGGAAAATCGATCCATACAAAGATAAATTCACTAAGGAAGACATATGAAGCAAAATATGTCAAGGCGTATGAGTCAAGAAACCTGACCCGTGCTAAGGTAAGTCTATCATGATAGAACCGTATGACTAAATGTACCCGAGGTATGTGAATCGAAAAACCTAACTCATGCCAAGGTTAATATCCCATGATAAAGATATGGGGCAAAATTTGTTAGAGGCATATGACTTGGGAAACGTGACCTGCACTAAGGTAAATTCGTCACGATGGAGGCACAAGACCATATGTGCCCGAGACATGTATGTCAGAAAATCCAACCCATGCTAAGAAAAATTTATCATGGTGGAGACGTGAGGCAAAATGTGTCCGAGGTATGTAAGTCGAGAAAATCTAACCTATACTAAGAGAAGTCCATTACGATAGAAACACATGCCTAATATGCTTGAGATATCTGATTTATGAAAATCATACTCACAAGACAAGATCTCGAATGCTCACATGTTGGATAAACTAAATAATGCACTTCAAACCCGTTTCGCAAAAGTCTCAAAGTATGCTTTTTGGGGGAGGGGGCAAATGATAGGGAATATCTTGTTAGTTAACATGTATTTGTCATGTGAGTTCCAAGCCACCCTCCACCCATCTACATAAGATTCAAAGAAGGAAAACATAAGCTTCCTTCCAATTTGACAAGGAAGATAATCATAAAACTTTCTTCTCCTCCTTTATGGCAACAAAGACAATCCCAAGCTTCCTTCTTATTCTTCAAGATATAAAAATACATTCTTAATAGGGGTGAATCTCTTTTTTGGGGAGACTAACTTGAGCGTTAGAAGTTTCGAATCATGAAACCTCTTTCGACCTTAGTCTTTATGCAGGGAGCACCTAAGGGGCATGACACTCTCATCTCGAGAAAGCTTCAGATAATCCTACGCATATGGGTCTAGATCATATTAGGCTGATCAAAATGTGAATGATATTTTTCCCTAATATATAGAAACTAACGTGACGAGGAATATATGGAGATTAAAATGTTCTTATTGGATCAAATCAAATTCTATTTAAAAAACATGAAGGCTAAAGAATGATTTGGGAGATGTTTTTTTCTTAATAGCATGATGGATGTTTTAATAATTTTATGTTAATTCTTTGCCTATGTTCTTAATTATAATGAGTCTGTAGTTTAGTTATGTATAATTCATTAGTCATTGCTAATGATTTTATGATTTATTGTGGATTGACTATCGATAACACTATCTAATTTTTCATAATATCCAATATGACAATATTTCTACAAATATCAAACTGGTCGATTTGAGAGTAGACTTAATGATCTTAGAAGACTACACTGAAAAATAAAATAAATTATCAAAATATCCTTTTAAAACATATAAGAAATCATAAAACAATATGAATTATAAAATCATATCAATCAAATCATATTAAATATCAATATCAATATCATGTTTCAATTTTTATATAATGCATAGGCCCAATATTTATTAGTGCGATCTCGTATAATAATAGTGGATGAAGAGATTTTATTTATAGGATAAGCTTTGTATCTGTTGTGAATGGAAAGAAAAAAAAATTCATATCATACACGGATTTGAATGAAAAAAATAAATCATAATAAAATCATTCAAGAATAACATAGTTGAAGTGTTAAAGATATGCATGAATAATAAAGAAATATATTTACAAGAATGAGGCATTATAAATAACATCTTAATAATGTGCATTTAATCTTTAAAATTATTATCAAGTAATGTCATAAATTAAGAATCCTAAAGATGAAATAATTTATAAAAAAGAGTTAAAGATTATACCTCTCTATCCAAGATGAAGAAGAAGAATAGGAGAAGATGGAGGATTTCGTACTAAGAAAATAAATATTTTAATTTTAAATTAAGTAATTAATTAATTTATGCTAACTTGAGAGATGAATGGCATCAAAGGAGTTGGCTCAACGAGGGAAGTGATATGAGCCACTGTAATTACTGCCTTGATCCTAATACTGATCATGTTTCATAGTCTATGGTTGTTGACGGATAGCCAGAATATGAGACTATGCACATCAAGGCCAAGCCTTTCTCCGGTCCTATCAACTGATATCCTAAATACTAAAGGATATGGTATGTCACAGAAGGATTAGATGGGAGAATAATCCAGCGTTAACACCTGCAGCATTGAGTTGCTTCATCCCTTCTCTCTTCTACCATGCTGTTTGACCATGCAAAAAAGACCCACATAGGAGGGAGAATCCTACTGCACCAACGTGAAGCTTAGAATGTTGTTGGAGAACTCCATGCACGAAGAATCCTACTCTTCCAAAATGAACCTTCCAACGCACGCAAGCAATTTGTTGGCATTCACGACCGCGAGAAGTCGCCCCCTTCCACCATTTCCGCAAGCTTCATGTCCGCGTCTATGCTGTAGTTGGCTGGCTATCCCATCAAACACGCAAGGAAACGTTCTCTCTCTGAGGAGACAGTATTCTATTGTACTGATGAGATTAATGATTCATATACATCTTAGTTGTCCATTCATAACGACTACTTTGCATGTTGTAGAGCTTAAACTAAAGCATTTCTTTATGTTCTTAGTTGCCTCCACAAGACACAAAGATATCTATATAGAGAGAGAGAGAGAGAGCGCGCGCGTAGTTCTCTGTCTATTCATCTCTCTTCTTTTGGATTTGCCTCCACGCAGAAGAGAGAGAGGTGTTCCTCTAATGGCGAAGTGGATGATGATGGTGATGATGGTGGTGGTGGCGATATCTGGGGGGGCGGAGGGGCAGTTGCCGCCGCCGTGCGTGTCGAGCCTGATCCCCTGCGCGGCCTACGTGAACTCGACGCGTTCCCCGCCGGCGACGTGCTGCGATCCGCTGAGGCAGGCGGTGGACGCCGACCTGCAGTGCCTCTGTGCGGTGCTCAACGACCAGAGCGTATTGATGGCCTTCAACGTCACCACCGACCAGGCTTTCCGCCTCGCCAAGTCCTGCGGCGTCTCCGAACTCAGTGGTTGCTCGGGCGGTACGTATAATATACGTATGCATATATGTATGTATGTGTAATTTTTTCCTTTTTTATATATATTGATAACAGAGAGATTTTTTCTGATAAAAAAGAGATATTCTCAACTGCATAGCAGATGAGATTTCTCTCATCTGCATGATGAAATCTCGCTGCTCAGTTAAAGAAATATCCTCTTTCATTATGTATAAATAGACTTCATGATACTACTTGAAGTGTGCCTTTTTGTTTTATCCTTATAATTTCATTCTTCGTTCTCTCATTCTATGGTATCAGAGCGGCGTTCTCCTCTTTGAGTCTTTCAACCTCATCCATCAGCTTCACGTCAGGCCATGGAAGCTGCTGCTGCATCATCATCAAACCATTGCAGTCATCCACCTCTCACTTCCCACCTTTTTCATCGCCGCCGTTAGCGCCCGTCCAGCGACCCTCGCTCCGGATCTGCTTTGCTTCCAGCGCTGGTCCATCGACCAGCTCGTCGCCTTCTCCCTCCAACGCCTCCGCCACCGCTGTCCTCGACTCGGCAACATTATCCTCATTGCTTCGAGAGGACCTTCGGTGCAGGGCCTCCCGGCAGACCATCATCCTACTGCACGCCGCCAGAGACAAGCAGCCTTCGGTAACTTTCCACGCTGCTGTCTCGTTGCCAAGATTCCTCACTGCTGATCTATTGCACACAGATCTGCAGCTGTCTTGCACAAAGTTGATCACGCCATTGGCTACATCACTGCCCAGAGTCCTTCCTATAGAACTGCTGCATAGGTCTTTTCTTTCAACGAAGACCTTATTCTTTCATAGATCTTATTTGCCACCACCTCAGGTGACATTGATCTATATCAACACTTCTTTCTCTCTGATCAAGACCTTATTCTTTCATAGATCTTATTTGCCACCACCTCAGGTGACATTGATCTATATCAACACTTCTTTCTCTCTGATCATATATTCCATATGTCATCATTATCTACCTCTGATGCTCTCATTACTGTTCCCGTAGGGAACCATAGTACCTTCCCACATACAAGCCTTATCTCCATAAATGCAGCAACCCTCATCCCCTTCAAATTATCCAATGGTGGTAACTACGTATCATGGCGTGCTCAATTCTCTAATCTACTATTTGGCTATGATCTTTTAGGCTATGTCGATGGCTCTCTTCGTTGTCCACCGGCGATGCTCAACATCTCAAGCGCATCCGATCCAGTACCAAATCCGGATCACAAACTATGGTTACGCCAGGATCGCCTCATCCTTCAAGCAATTCAAGCCTCGGTTGCTGGATCCCTTGCCCCACTCATTTCTTCATATGACACTGCTGCCGAAGCTTGGTGCAAGTTGCAAACTACCTTGGTCAATCGTTCTCACACTCGCATGCTTAGTCTCCTATCCAGCCTCATGAAGATAAAATAAGAGGGAAGTAATATTGCTGATTATCTACATAACATAAAGGTTATCATCGATAACTTGGCCTTGGTAGGTCATTCCCTCAGTAATGAAGAAGTTACTGTTCATATCCTCAATAGCCTCGGAGACGAGTACAAGGAATTGACAGCAGCAATACGGGCGCGTGATTCACCAATCACATTCGAAGAACTTTTCGACAAGCTGATTGACTTTGAGATATATCTCAAGCGCGAGGACAAACCGCCAGGACCATCCATTATAGCTCAAGTCACTCAAAAAAGGAGGGGCAATTCGTATAACAAGATTGTCAACAAAGGTTTGACCAAGACACCTTCTGAACCTATGAGCTCTAAACCAACTATTCCTCCTCCCCATCCTCAACATTCCAATCACAACAACCAAGGTGGCTCCTTCAATCATCCGCAGTCCTGGCACCCTCACAATACAAACCAACAAAGAATTGTTTGCCAACTATGTGATAAAGTCGGTCACTCTGCAAAGGTCTGTCGATCTCGACCTAGACTTCTTGCTCAATCATATTGGCCTTAAGCAAATCTCACGACTACTCCAATGACTAGTGATCATAATTGGATTATGAACTCTGGCGCATCCCACCACATCACCTCAGATCTCCAGAACTTATCCATCCACAACAACTATAGTGGCATTGAGGACATTATCATCGGTGACGGTAAAGGAATTCCTATTACTCATACGGGTTCTATACTGCTTAATTCACCTACCACAACCTTTACACTCGATGATGTTTTATGTGCACCTTATATTAAACGAAATCTCATTTTCGTTTCTCAATTTTGCAAACAAAATAATACCTCTATTGAATTCTTTCCTAACTCTTTTCTTGTTAAGGATTTGAGCACGGGGGCATCATTGGTCCAAGGCCAGAGTAAGGACAATGTTTATGAATGACCGTCACTTCCACAAATAAAACAGCCAACTGCTTACTCCTCCGTTGTAGCTTTAATCGATGTGTGGCATCGTCGTCTTGGTCATCCCTCTCTCCCTATCCAAAATAAATTACTTTCTCGTTATTCTCTTCCTACTCTTACAAATAATAGGGTTGTCACTTATTGTGATGCTTGTCTTCATAATAAAAGTCATAGACTTCCTTTCAGTGTTTCCTCTATATCATGTTCTAAACCATTTAAAATTATTTATACTGATGTTTGGGGCCATGCTCCTATCACTTCTTTTGACAAGTTTAGCTTTTATGTTATTTTTGTCGACTATTTTACTAAATACACATGGCTATATCCTCTTCGTCATAAATCAGAAGTTTCAAAAGTCTTCACCAACTTTAAAAAGCTGGTTGAAAACTTCTTTCAGTCTACAATTAAAACAGTCTACTCTGATGATGGAGGTGAATTTCAAGCCCTCACATCCTACCTCTCAACTTGTGGCATCCAACACCTTAAGTCACCCCCACACACTCCTCAACTAGTTGGCTCTGCTATGAACGTAAACATCAACATATCGTAGAAACTGGTCTCACACTTCTACATCAAGCCTCCATGCCACCAACTTTTTGGTCTGCCGCCTTTTAAACTGCTGTCTACCTTATTAATCATTTGCTCACTCCAGTTCTTCAATACTAGTCTCCATTTGAAAAACTATTTTCCAAATCCCCAAACATTCAAAAACTCAGAATATTTGGTTGTTTATGTTATCTGTGGCTACGTCCCTATGCCCCACACAAGTTAGCGCCAAGATCTAAAGCTTGCATCTTCATAGGATATTCTCTTGAGCATAATGCCTTTCGGTGCTACGAACCACAATCTCAGAAAGTCTTTATTTCACGACATGTTGTTTTTGTTGAATTTGCCTTTCCATTTCAACACCATGAATCTCCTACCATTCATACCACTCCGACAAATATTCATTCCTGGAGTATACATTCGATCCCCTCAAACGAACCTCCTCCTACACCATCCAGTCCTATTATTGAAGATCCACACTCTTTTGTTCTCCCAGTTCAACAACTCTCCACTCCCCCTATTCATTCTCCCCTTCCTTCTTCACAAGTCTCCCCTACCACTGAAGTCATATCCTCAAAAACACAACAACTTTCTTTACCTAGTGCCATCGATGTATCTCAACCTCTCTTGCATCCTATCGATGCCTCTCCACCACTCTTACCAATAACACAACCTGTAGTTCCTAGCCATCCAATGACAACACACTCAAAAAGTGGTATCTTTAAACCACGTCAGGTTCTCGACCTCCATACTATCACCAATTCTTCTCTTGAGACCAGTAAACCCACCACAATTACTCAAGCACAAAAATCTTCACATTGGCGTCAAGTTATGTGTGAAGAATATGATGCTCTTCTACATAACTCCACATGGACTCTTGTACCTTCTCATCCTGCACAAAATATCATCGGGTGTAAATAGGTATTCCGAATTAAGCAAAACCCCGACGGGTCCATTGCTCGATATAAAGCACGATTAGTAGCCAAAGGGTTTCATCAACGACCTGGAGTTGATTTTACTAAGACTTTTAGTCCTGTAGTTAAACCCACAACAATTCGGCTTATTCTAAGTTTAGCCATCTCCAGAGGTTGGAACTTATGACAACTGGACGTTAACAATGCCTTTTTATAGGGGACTCTAACTGAAGATGTCTTTATGCAGCAACCCCCTGGCTTTGTTCATCACCAGTATCCGAGACATGTTTACAAATTACAAAAAGCCATTTATGGTCTCCGTCAAGCTCCCAGAGCTTGGTATACTGAACTTGGATCGTTTCTGATATCAATTGGCTTCATCAACTCCAAGTCTGACACCTCTTTATTCCTCCGACAACATCATGGCAATACAATATATCTTCTAGTTTATGTAGATGATATTATTGTTACAAGCAATGATCCCTTGGAGGTTCAGACATTTTTAAATCAATTGGCTGATCGATTCTCCCTCAAAGACTTAGGACCATTGAGCTGCTTTCTGGGAATGGAAGCAATATTTACATCCTCCGGTCTCTTCCTCTCTCAAAGAAAGTATATTCAAGACTTATTATCAAAGACAAATATGCAGGATGCGAAAGTAGTTGCTACTCCTCTCTCTACTAGTGAATCACTCAAATTATGTGATGGCAGCCCTACCACGGACTCAACTCAATACCGGCAAGTACTTGGCTCCTTACAATACTTTGCTCTCACCCGTCCAGATATCTCATTTGCAGTCAATAAATTGTCTCAATACATGCACCAACCTTCTGCTATACATTGATCTACGGTTGAACGAATTTTGCGATATCTTAAAGTGACCCTTAATCATGGTCTCTTTCTCCGTAAAACCACTCAACTTCATCTCCATGCCTTTGCTGATGCTGATTGGGCGGGAAACTTTGATGATAGAACCTCCACGTCAGGGTATGTCATCTTTCTTGGGTCTAATCCAATCAGTTGGAGTTCTAAGAAGCAAAAGATAGTGGCCCGGTCTTCAACTGAAGCTGAATATCGTGCTATTGCTACCACTGCTGCTGAACTCAACTGGATCACAAATCTCCTCAAGGAACTCAAAGTTAGCTTTACTCATACTCCCACAATATATTGTGACAATGTTGGAGCTACCTACTTATGTGTCAATCCAGTGTTCCACTCGCGCATGAAACACATCGCCATCGACTTTCACTTCGTGCGAGATCAAGTTGTTAGACATCAACTTCGTGTGTCTCATGTTCATACAGTTGATCAACTTGCAGAATCACTCACGAAGCCTCTAGCCCGCAAACTATTTTTGTTTCATCGATCCAAGATCGGTATCCTTGACAGGAGCTCGACCTTACGGGGGCATGATAACAGAGAGATTTTCTCTGATAAAAGAGAGATATTCTCAATTGCATAGCAGATGAGATTTCCTCAACTGCATGAGGAAATCTCTCTGCTCAGTTAAAGAAATATCCTCTTTCACTATGTATAAATAGTCTTCACATGATACAACTTGAAGTGTGCCTTTTTGTTTTATCCTTATAATTTCATTCTTCATTCTCTCACTCTATCATATATATATATATATATATATATATATATATATATATATATATATATATATATATATATATATATATATATATATATATATATATAAAAGATTAATTCACAACTTTATGTTAATTCAGATATTTCAATCATCTTATGTTGATTGAGAATTGATTGTTTTCTTTAGAATTGTTTTGTAACTTAGCATGCATCACATGACTGGCTAATTGATTGCTGCTTTCTTCATTTTTTTTTTGTTTTTTTTTTGCAGCTCCATCACCTTCTGCCATGCATACTCCTCCTACAGGTAAATTAATCATGTATTAATGGATCCATTAATTTATCAACCATGAGTTGCCTATGTTTCAATTAAAAATTTTGGCAATCATTTATTTTGCTTGAGGTTGATCTGTGGATTGACAACTCAAGCAGATTGAGCCATCGTAGTGTACAAATGAAATCTATTAACTTTTTACTTTTTACCTATCTCAATGATGATATGATAATAAAAGATTGATATAGTCGATCCCAAATAATTAAGACTTATAAAATTATTATTATTATTATAAAATATAGTCTAAGTTCTTTCTTTTATTTCACCTCGATAGTTTCAGGGATCAAACTTAGAGGAAATGAATGGATTTTTTACATTATAATAAATAAAAAAGTGAAATAGGGAGCATTGAATAATGCCATATCATTTATTTTATTCTATGGGATCTTATGGAGTCATTCATAAAAATTATTCTATCAATCTTGTGGTCATGACATTCTTCGTTATTCATGTAGTTGCAGGTGGTGATGGAAGAGATAAAGGTGACGCCCACAGAGCAAATTGGATTGGCTCGTCCAGCTTTATAAGCTTGTCCCTCCTGTTTTGGTGCTCCGCCGTGGGGCTGTGAATGAGACCACCGGCTTTCTTTAGCTGTTATTTCTAAAGTCGCAGCCTCTCTTGTTCTTTCTGCTCGTGTTTGTTTGGACTACTTACTGTTGGATGCGAATTCTGTGTGCTTGTGATGAGCTGCTGCTTGGATATGTCAGATTGAATTCTTTTGATGATGAAAACTGCATAAGCACTTCTACATAAGAAATTTGATGGGTTATTTTAATAGGTAAAATAAATATAAAAAATATATATATTGAGAAATCATAGATTTGAGTGGCTAAGTCAAAACTTTAATGATATTTTAACTATTTCAATTTATTTCAAGCCTTTTTACATTAACATACACATCTCAACTTTGAGAAAGGATATGACATCCCACTATCTAAACCTCCAAAACTAACGGCAATAAGCAATCCAAGCCATCAAAGGCCAAGTCAGTCCTCTCTCTCTCTCTCTCTCTCTCTCTCTCTACTGATTCCATCAACTAGCCTGATGAGCTTGCCGCTGTTTATTTGGTGCATTGTGGCATAGTCTATCTTATGCAAAAAGATAGACTATGCAAAAAGCATTTCAATTTTCCATGTTCAGTCAATATGCAAAAAGCATCATCATCACAAGGAACTCAACTGCGAAAAAGAATTGAATTGTTACAAGATGGATAACTTTGGTTTCATGGATAAAACAACACCTGAGGGATGCATGAGGGGTGCAATCTTTAAGCAGACCCCATGCAAACAGCATATTTTTATACATCCCAATCTTGCAAGAAATGATCAATTCCCTTCTCGAGTACCCGAAAAGCTAAACAAAAGACACCAGAACTCAAATGGTTAATCCTTCCTCAGCTCCATTAACTCCTGCCGAATACCTGATGCATTTATCACCAAAATTTCCACTTTATCCCCCTGCAAACATACCATCAGCCAAAAAACGGTGAAAAATGTCAAACTTTAAGACTCGATGAAAGAAAATTGATGAACCATAACACGATCTAACATACAGTATATATGTCTCTTTCGGTGGCTGACGCAAAAACATCTTTCACTAAATCGACCGCCTCCATCTCCAACAAAGGTGTGACAGCATCCTGTTTAATTACGTGAGGGTTATGATACCAACGAGGATTCCCACAGTGAATTCTGAATTAAAATTTATTAACCAATATGTTTATACCTGGGCGGGTAATAGCAGAGGACTTGGAGATTTTAGCTGGTTGTCCAAAACAGGTATGATGAGTCCTGCACCTGTACCTTGGGCACTGTACCCAACCCTTTCATATGATCCAACAGCATCATATGTGAAGACACAGCCCTTTCCTGAACCAAAGATCAAATGTTACGATCATATCTGCTGTGTTCAAGTACAGGTTTGAAGGACTAAATTTTGGACTAAGCATCCATGAGGATTCATACCATCACTATCAAGTCCACCTAGGATGTTGAAGGTGAAATATGGGAAAAACCGCTTGTAGTAAAGGGTGTTTGACAGGAGCTGAGCCATGGCTGGGCAGCTCATCTGCTTGTTGTGCTGATGTTGATAGATCTGCAGTATTAGAAACATCAAGTAAGGGAATCATGCTGCAGCAAATGTATTAGATTCCCAAACCATTTCTACTACAGAAATCATCCTAACCACAGATGCCATCATGGACAATTGATCGCATACTTCCATGCAGGTGAACATAGATATTTCCATCAATTTAGAATCCAGTTTGCCCGTTCAACCATAATAATATGAACTACAAGCATTGGCGTATTCTTCTTTAACCTTTCCCAATTCAATTTTTAACTTTAGGAAGACAGAGAAAGAAACATTTTGCAATATTTTAGACGAAGATTATGACATTAATCATGACGATTGTCCATCTCTAGCCAATTATCTAACATTAGTATTCCTTCTTATGACTATTATTTACTCCGGAAAGTAATGAATGTCTCTGAATGCCATTAATAGACCACACAGCAAGTGAATGATGAAAGCCCCTAAAAAGCATGTAACATGATAAACAAAAAAAAAACGTGAACTATCACCAAAATATAAGCTTAGCTTCTGAAAAGTTTTAATCGTGCTTCCTGCAATGATGTTTTAGAATCAGTATGTACTTCAACCACCACAATTGAGTTTATTTTTAAATATGGTCACTACGGTGATTTCTGTTTTTTTTTTTTTTTTTTGGTCACTTTTGTGTCTGCCATGTAGTATCTATCTTCTTCCATTTAGGTTGTAAACAGAGAAAAAAAAGACTCATCATTGTCATGATTGATGCCTCATTTTACTAGCAGCAAATCTGCACACTGAATGAATAACACTAAACTCTGCAGCTTGCCTACATTGGACACAAGCAAATCTGCACACTGAATGAATAACACTAAACTCTGCAGCTTGCCTACATTGGACACAAGAAGAACTCATATATTATGAGAGTACTCTTCACTCAAATCAGAATTCGTGTAGATGGATAGTGCACTTTATGCTAGAACATGCATGGACACAGCATACCTCCTTTGTATGGAAAAAGAGTGCAAGGGGTACAATGCTCCAATTATGGGTTAAATATGACAGAATATTATTTAAGATGGTTCAAACATGTCCAAAGAAAACCAATAAATGCATGCTAGTACATCAACCTGCTACCAAAACACAAGCTGAAAATGCAACAACCAATTAGAAACTTTGATTCAGCTCATTCTTCCTTTTACCGTGCAAGTGTTACATGCATTGTTAATGTGATCTAACAGAAAACATAATTCTATTGTCTTGTATAATTTTATCTTTCTCCACCAAATATAATCCAAAATCCTATTTAGCCTCAAAATCAAGATGAACACTTTTGGCAGTAATGGAGCTTCTGCTGTTGTTGACCTAATAATCTCCTAATTATCCTCACTATAGCTTCTTTACTATGTGTTATCATAATATTTACTACAAGGAATAGTGTGTGCTCCGTGAAATCTTAATATTTAAAGTAATAGCCTACTGGATTGTGTAAAGATAAAGTAATATTACCTTGATAGCTTTGTTGCATTATTCACAAAAGAAATGAAAAGAAAGCCAATAAGACTCAACATAACTCAGATCAGACTCTAGCATAGTACACGTGAGACGTAACCCAATGGTGGCTCCATGCCATGCTGAGTCCTCTGACTATGTCTACGGGTAGTCCTTTCCTACTCGAGCCCCCTCACCATGCCCAAATGTTAGGTCGACTTTGATACCAAATGTCATGACCCGTGCCTGATGGGCTAACTGGCCTATCAACTTCGTTTGGTCTAAAGCACTGACCAAAATGCTTAAGCTGAAGTTGATACTGTACACTCATCAAACACTTATAAGTCAATCTTAATATTGTCCACTTTCGATATGAGACTAATCAGGAATGTTACATATGGAGTAGAGTAATGACAAAACAAAATATAACTTTAACTAAATAGATGCCTGCAATTACAATGAAAAATGGCAAAACACATTTCTCTCTATTTGAAGTGCTCCTTGGAATAAATAAACACCAGAAAATATGTCAAATCATGTCCAAATCAGACAAGAAAATAAATAAGGACAAAGGACAAAGTGACATGAGTTGTCTTTATGCCAAGATTCAAGCATTGTTTATCATATCATAATTCCATTAACATTGTGGAGCTTAGATACGTCATGAGTATCCGGAAACAAAGGTGTCCATGGCTGAAAGTGAGTTGGTATTACACAATACTTCTCATGAAATGCGTGGGCACAAGACATGTCAGCATTACTTGGAATGCTGATCCATTCCAAGGAATAGCATCTCCAATACATGCAGCCTAAACAGTGTTTTGTTGCCACTGCTATGTGATCAGCTAATGTCAGCATTACTTGGTCCTTTATTAAAAAGACATTTATCGTTACATTGTATTCTTATCAAAGTTATTACATTCTCATTACCATTAAAGTCAGCATTACTTACAATAGAATACATTTCTAATTGCTCTTTTAATTTCTTTTCAAGCCTGGATTTTCAAGAGCTAGGCCAATCTTCAAGATTCACCCAAGTTTTTCAAATAATGAAAAGACTAATGTTTAACACTTTTGGTATTGAGTTCGCTGTATAATGTCTACAACTTCTGGCATCCATAAGTATCATAAGGTAAAAATGTAGTGATTAATGTAAAATCATAGGATGATCTTGTGGTTTGAGTTATGTCCAAAATATAATGGTAGAATAGGACATTCAAGTAGTTATTTGGAACCCAAAAACAAAAAGAAAAGAAAATATCAATAGAGAAGGAAGATATCTTCCCTCTAGAATATCATAACCTTCCAAGGATGAACAGCATCCGATCAAGGAAAAAGCAAAGTAGAGAAGTCCGTCGGCAAAATCACTTAAATAACAGTTCTAGCAGGATTTTGAAGGTTTTTATGTGTTGACAAAAATCTAACTGGAAAGACCATTGCTCAATGCATTTGAATTAGTATAACATGCAACCATTTATATCCATCCTCAGTTTGAAATTTTAAGTGTCTGATTGTGGCCAAAGCTGATCATTCACTACTAGGAATGTTTTAGATGGTGTTTTTTATCTTGTGTAGTTATGATTAAGCATTCCTCAATCCATGACATACTTTGGCAGAATTTCTTCTGTAATAGGCGAGGTTCATGAGATTGTATTTAGAAGCAATCTTAGCTTATCGATACTTTCTCTCGATGCTTCTCTGGAAAATTCTACCGCTGCTTGATACCATACTACTGACACTAAAATTGAGGCAAAGGGATCGTTAAAGAAGCGCAAATACTCGTACAAGTGAGGTAAAAGATCAAAATATGACTTTTGCTTACCGAATGCTTTGCCGCCAAGTTCTTCTGCAGAGCTTTAAGATCCCCCTGGAACCCCGAGGACGCCATCACACACTTGTCTGCTCTGCAACACGGAAACAACTTGTCAGCATAGACCCAGAAACCAGGTTGGTACGAACGGCGACAACACAGCCGTACAGCTTGCAGATCTTGGAGTAGTCGCGGGTGTAGATGCTGTAGCCGACGGAGAGCCTCGTGTCGGCGGCAATCACGCAGTAGTCCGCTCCCGCGATCGCGACGCAGGTCCTTAACCAAGCAAGAGAGCATATGAAACGCGCATGTTAACTGTCCCGAAAAAGGGGAGGAAGGGGAGATGGGATGGGACGTACCCTCCATTGTTCTCGTACATCCAGTTGCCCCTGAGAGCCATATCGCTGTACTCGTCGGCGATAATGGAGAGAGAGAGAGAGAGAGAGAGAGAGAGAGAGAATAGGGGAGGATGGCAGCTACTACTACGATTAGGGCTTGTTTCTTTCTCCCCAAGGCAGTGGCGACGCAGAGATGTGTGGGATGGCTGCTTGCCTCGGGCCGGTTTATATATAGGGCGATTTCCTCGCTTTATATATCCCAAACGATTGGCCGAACGTACGGAAACGAGCGATATGGAATCGAACGAGCATATCACAGATTAATCCAATGTTGTCGTGGAAATAATGACGATATATATATATATATATATATGTAATGATATCACATTTCTTATAATTCAATTATGCGCCTTTCTAATAGGGAATAAATATATATATATATATATGAAAATTAAACTCAATACCTAACTTTAACATTCCAACATTAACCATTAAACTGTTTATTTTTAATATATATATATATATATATATTATAAATAAATAATAAACAAAAGAAATAAAATATTCTATCCAAAGTTCAAGACTCTTTATGGGATAAAATGCATGATATGAATTTTAAGTTGAATAAAAATATTTTAATTTCTATTTGTTTAGTATTAATTCTTAAGCATTCTTGTTTATGTAATAAATTAGTATTTAATGGCATATTTGAAACCTTGGGCATTCTTCAAAGAGGAAAATAATGATTGTAAGATAATTAATATATATTTTAATAATAATATTATTATTATTATTATTGTATTTTATTATTAGATATTATATATTTTTTATTTATGTAGGATCCATCTAGCACGGATATATGAGCATCGAAATTAAAACGGCAAAATTAATGAAGAAAATTATTAATTTATATATTTATTTGGATATATTTTATATTTATTTGGTTACGATTAAATTTGGATATATTTGGTTGTGCTTATATTCGGATATATTTATATTTTGAATATTGTTATGATACCTAAACTTTACAAATATTTATTATTCTAAATTTTGATATTATTAATTAGTTTTGATAATAATTTTATTTTAAAAAATAAAATAAATTAATAATGAGAATATAGAAGACCCACGATTGCTTGCCACCAATGAAGGTTTTCCATACTCGTGTCTTGTCTAAGTAGGGAATTGAATGGATATGAAATACCAAGAATGAGACGATCATAAACTTCTTTATGGTTAAAGAGGAGACACTCCCTCATGACTGAGAGAGATGAATCAAATAGGTTTGAAGTGTTGGTGGCTACTCTGAAAGCCTTCTTTTGTTCATCTCCTTCCTGCCTCACCTATTAAGGTTCTAACTACTCCCATCTAAAGATCAATGTGAGAGCAATGATGGAGAGGATTAAGCCACGTAGATTGGAAGAATGGTAGATTATGCCATGTTCAAGTGATCTCATCCCATACTCAATCATCTTCATGCTATTATTCAAGATAGGAAGAATGGTAGATTGGTGGTTTCTCACTTGCCTTTGGTGTGTTTTGACCATTGTCCTATTTTGCTTTTCAGTTGTTTAAATTTTGATTGATTTTGGGTCGAATATGATGATGTGAGAAATATTGTTCATTGTGTTTGGATCTATTTGTCTCCTAATGATTTTTATTTGAATAATATTTTTTACAATCTATTTTTTACAATCTTTATCCTACCAGAACAAGAATTATTTAGGTAAGATTAGATTGAGGATGTCTTAGAATTTACAAAGCAATATATTATTCTATTTAGTCTATAGAACCAATGGGAGGTCATGATGACTTCGAAAGGCTTAGCTTTCTTATCTTTACAATAGATATTATACTCTTCTTAGGAAAATTAACGAAGTGATGGTCCGAAACTTAAACCAAATAGATTAGTAATGGATATCAAAATACCAAGTATTATCATTCTTTGGTCTCTTACCAAAAAGAGGAGGAACTTCAGTCACTATGTTAAGATGGGGAGTGGGACATTAGTGTATGATGCTAATATTAAGAATGAGTTTGTCAGGTTTTATTTCTCCCTTGAGAGGGGCTTTTCTCCTATTATCTCTAACTCTATGATTTACCCTTTTAGCTATGCTGAAATTTGAGATGTTGTCAACTCCCGTTAAGCTTGATGGCTTTACCATGGAGTATTCTAAGACTTCTTTCATCATGCTTTACTCTACATTTTTCATCTTTATACCTAAGATTAACAATCGTAAGGAGATCAAAAATGCTTATCATATTTTGTCTAAAGTCCTTACTAATATGTTCAAAATTTATTTGGACTCTTTTATCTCTAAGGAGTAATATGCTTTTATATTTGATAGATCTATTCATGATAATATGTTAGTGGGTCAAGAAATAACTCACTCTATGTATAATTCTCTAAATAGGTCCTTGCTTATCATGGCTAAGCTGGATCTTGAAAAGATTTATGATAGACTTTCATAGGACGCTATCCTTAGAGTGTTGAAGATGATTAAAATTTTAAATTAATTCATCAATTGGATATTCATATTTATTTTATCAATCACAACTTGTCAGATTTTTTTTAGGGGTGAGTATGGGATTAGACAAAGTGACCTAATTTTTCATTATCTTCATGTCTTGGTTGTGTAGATCCTTACTTACCTACTCAGTGGATAAGATGTTAATCACCCTTTTTAATCTTCAAAAAAAATTTAAAGTTTGTCACCTTATGTATGTATGCAGATGATATTTTTCTTTGTTTAAGAGCAAATAAAGGGTTTTGTGATGCTATTAAGAATATCTTTCATATTTATGAGACCTTTACTGATCAAATGATTAATTTATTTAGAGATTCTCTTCTTATGAATAACGAAGGGGTATTAGGAGATATATTTTTTCAGATTTAAAGAGGGGTATTTTTCTTTTTAAACACAGCTATTATTGCTCCTAGAAGAGTAGGTGGTATCTCACTAGTTTGGTGGAGAATGTTGTTAATAAGATAGAGAGATATTCTTATTATAGGCGGGTGATATTGGCTTAATTAATTTTATGTCGAATTCTATTTTTCTTCACTCCCTAATGTCTTTTAGATGGTAAATATAATTACTTATAAGATTATGAGAAATATTTTTGGGATGTGATGAGAACTCTTAGGGTTACTAAGATTACGGGCCAATTAGATATTAAGGACTTACACAGCATAAAGATTGTTTTGCAAGGAAAGATGATATTATAATATTTGAATAATTATGATAGTACGTGAGTTGATGTGGTTACGGCCATGTATAGATGTATTAATCCTTGGGTTTTATACTTTTCTTCTAAAGATAGTTAGAATTAAATATTATTTTTAATTACTTTTGAAAAGTTACATGATGACTTTTGTTTTTTTTATGTTTGTGGGTAATGGATCCTCAACTAGAGCTTTTTTTCAGATCCTTGAATTATGAAATTATCTAAAGCTTACTTTTTATATATAATGTGCAAAACTCTTGTGTGATTTCAAATTTATATCATAATGGGTCTTAAAATTTTCATAAGCAAAACTTTCAGTTTAGGAGTATCTTATCCAAGGTCATTTGTTGATTAGATATTGCCCTTGGACCATATGATTACTTTTGGTTTTGGAAACCATAGGAGAAATGTATCATTTCATGTAAGTCCATTTATCGATGTTTGTATTGCTAAAGGGATGAATCTGTATTTAGGATGGTACAAATTGTGAAAGCTTCTGATGATACATAGGGTGTGTGTCATATCAATTTATGCCCTTTTTACCATATACCTCAACTATTTTTTTTTTTTATTTCTTTCACTATTTTGTACATATGATTTATCAAAATCTAATTGAACAGAAATATAGTATTTATTTTAGTTCATTTCAAGCATAGCACAAAGGTGAGTGGACTAATGAGGATGTGTAGACAGAGGGATTACCTTTTGGGTTTGTTATTGTCATTACTCTATGGTGGCTATGATAGGGGTGGAAGATTATCTTTTATGTTTAAGTTAGTGTTTTTTATAATGTCATTGCATTCGTCTTCGCTTATGACATAGTTAATTAACGTGATGTTATTGAGCAATGACAAGTCGAAAAATAAGTGTTCTAGTATATTGAAAGGGGGACTTTTTTTCTATTATGTAGTGATATCGAGCAATGACAAATCGAAAAATAAGTGTTCTAGTATATTGTATGGGGGACTTTTTTCCATTATGTAGTGACTGTCATCAAAGTTAATCTTTATCTAGATTAAGTTTTAAGATAGTGTTAAAATGATTCAGAGATGTTAGTTTGAATTCTATATATAATGAGAAATTTAAGTAAAAATATTTGATATGTCATTGAATGTTTTGATTCATTTCTTATATATATATATATATATATACTTAACAAGCTCAAATACACGTTTGCTGTATTCACCTTAACAAATGTCTAGCCCAAGCCGAAACCAGACAAACGCTTGGGCGAGCAGCAACCGACCATCATCGATTGATGCGACACAAAGCAACGAACGACTCTCTTCTTCTTTCTCCTCCTCCTTCACTGTTCCACGGACGACAGCATCTACTTTTGGTTGGAAGAATCTGTGAGTGGATTTATTGCGCGGTCGGTTGCGTTGGACGTATCAAAAGATATGGGCTCGGCATGAAAACTATTAAAGACGCAGTCCATCACATGCCGCCATGTGAGAGGATGCGACCGACCGCCGCCGAGCTCTCTCCTCGGCCGCCTCGAGCCACTGCCTTCTGCTCTCTCCTCTTCAGCTATCACCACATGCAGTCCCCTTGTAGAAGCGTATGGCACATGATGATCCCGGTCAACTCCACTCCTTCATCTACAATCCAGCGATCAAACGCTTGGTGGGTTGTGACATGTGCGGTCGTATGAGGCTCATGTGCGAAGATACAGCTCCAGAACATGAAGGTGAGATTCTTGACCGATCTGTGTTGGTGTCTTCACCTCCATAACGGAGGACCGTCGAGCGAGCATTCGGAGGCATTCCTACGCAGCTTTACATAAACAATTCCTTCGACGCCCTCCACCATCTTATAATAACCCAACATTCTTGTCCGCATTCATTGTGCCTTCATCATTACCGGCCACTGAGCCAAGCCAAGCCATTCACAGGCTGCTCGACGCAAAGCCAAAGACCGACGTATTATATATCGAGTCCGTGGACTGTGGCATTCAACAAGGAAGTCATCATCACCATGGCCGAGAGGGAGTGCGGGAGAAGGAAACCGACGGATGCCGCCGCCCAGTGCATGCCGAGGCTGTGGCGCAAGAGCACGGCAGCCACGCCGGGGTCGCTCCTAGAGCGTTTCCGCGTGGTGGTGTTCAAGCTCATCATGCTGTCCGCCATGTCCAAAAGCGTGCGCACGAGCCGGGAACGGACGCCGCCCGGCGGCAGTGCCTGTCAGCGCCATCATTCCGACTCGTACCGGAGCGAGGCGGTGGAGGACTGCATCGAGTTCTTTAAGAGGTCGGCTGAGGGGGCCAAGAGCTCCGGCGTTGGGGACGAGGAATTGGAGATTGGCTTCGCTTCGTTGCCAGTCATGTAAAGTGTGGGTGCGTCGTCTCTTTTGCTTTTGCTGCTAGTTTAAGCAGGTGAACTCGATGGGTTAGCGACTGGTTGTCTGAGCTCGTGGTTCCTGCAACAGTGTATAATACTGGGGTTGTAGATAGTTCATGCACTCTGCTGCTGTAATTCTAGTCTGCAGTTCTACTTGTGTTTGATCGCAAGCTACACTTGCCATTGAACCATCTGATACATCGCATGAGGTCACTGCACCGGCAAATGGCAGTCACGTTGATGTTTGGTTGCACGTGATATTATTACCGACATCTGCCTCTGTGAAACTTCCTCGTAGCGTTCCAAGCGACTACGGCAGCGCCTCCCGCTAACTGCCACCTTTTACGGCACTCAGAGAATACCCGCCTGGGCCCACCGCATTAACCCGCGTATCACCGTTGGTGCTTTTAAGAGATAATTTCTATCTTTTAGATTATATGCCATAGGTAAGTAATATATATTACGAATATAATTAGATTTTAATTATGATTATAGATCAATAAAAAAATTAATTATAATATTTTTTAAAAAATATCTTGATGAAAGGATCTCTCGTAATTATTTATCCTATAACTTTTATTCAATAAGACCTTTTAAGAATTGAATATGTGATCACTAAGATATTATAATTTTCTTTTTATCTTTCCTTAATTGTACCATCTCTTTCTTGTTTCTAAATATATTACTTATAACGGTTATAAAGAAAAAAGAAAGTCGAGTCTACTTTTCCTTACATATCAATATTATTATAGTTTTCGGATCCGACAATGATGCAAGGTTTTTCGAGAACCATAACTGTTTTTCTCTTATAAATTTATTTAATTAATTTTAATTTATATCCTTTTAACAATTTTGTTATTCAGAAATCATAATTTTTTATTATATCCTAAGTAAAATTATAGTTTTATCCTTCAAAATTAAGAAATTTCTAACTAATATCCTAAATTATAAATTTAATTAATTTGATTTATTTTAATCAAATATTTTTAATCGACCTTAATCATGGTTATATCTTGACTACTTGATTAAATTTAGATTTAATCAATTAAGTGTTAATCAAATTTTAAAAAGTTAAATTTTGATTAATTTTTTATCTTGATCAATTTTAATTTTGACAGGCCTAGTTGGATGAATGGTTTGCCCGAATCTATAAGTCCAATTTAGGTAACATAATTCTAGGCCTACCTAATCAAATAAAGTTGATTGGTATAAGATTGCACGCAGAATTAAAAAAACTATAAATTATAATTTTCTTTAATAGTTTTTTCATATGCTATATTGATGATATTTTACATATGATAAATAAATATTCAATTATTGTTCTTGGATATTTATTTGATTATTAACATGCATATATTTAAAATTATTAGATAATATTTAATTTTTACATAAAAATATGATTTATGTTTCATTATGATTACACTTATCATATATATTTTTTTATGATGATTAATATTCAATAATTATTAAGATTATTATTATTATTAAACTATTTCAATATAAACTATCTTTAAAAAAAATTATGAATATTATTTGTAACTTATATCTATTAATTTTATTTGATTGGTAGTTGCTAAAGTGGCATAGTAGGCTTATGGAATGTGAATTAGAATAAAAGTTTCATCATTTATATTTTTTATAATTATTTTATTATATTATATTGTTATTTAGTTGTTAAAGTAGTATAAATAATAACTAATAAAATTATATTAAGAATTAATCATAAATTATATTAAAAAAATAAATATTTATAATGACACACATAATTAGAATATTTAGATAATCACAAAGGAGAATCTACTTCTAAATTATTATATGATGTGATAGGATGAAACTATTTTGGATATCCTTATAGTTTAGGATTGTATACCCAAAAGTGATAATACTATTCCATAAGGATTATATCAGTTTTCTATAAATAATTTTATATGAATAATAGATATGTTAATATTTTATTTAAAAGTGAAATAAAGATAATATCAATTGTTCAACAATACCTAAAAAACTCAAAGCATCAATATTATATTATTATAATGGTACTTCCTTTATTATATTCTTATAAATATCTATATATTATCTGAATTAAATTATTATAAATAGTTTGAGTATATATAATTTATACTAGATGTGTTAGACCTTGATTAGATTAGTTAAAAGGATTACAGACTTAATTACTGAAAGTTCTATAAAATAAATAATTATGATAACTGATCAGGAAAAATCTAAAAGACTTAGTTTTATAATAATTGGTAATAGTATTTAGACTTCATTACAATTTATAATTAGTTTAATGAAATATTTTAAAGATTAATTTAAATTTACTAATAAATTATTAGCTGATATATTAATGAAAGAACTAACTAAAATTTAGTATGACGGTATTTGAAAATTTCAAGAGTATACCCTTAATATGGTTGACAAAACTATAAGCTCAAGAATATTGAGTGTGAATATAGTTGAGTACATTTTCATATAATTTATTTTTAATTTTATTTCTTCTTAGTTTTGTTCATTTAAAATTTACTATAATAAAATTAATGATGAGTAAAATTTTAATAAGCTAATTAGTATATATGTTTAGAAAGAATTAAGATTAAAGTATGAAAAACTCATAATTTTTTGGGTACTACTCAAGAGAGTGGGTAACAATAAAAAAAAATTGAAGCATAAATCATATGAGTTTATAAATATTATATAAACTCATAAAAAGAAAATATTCACAATAAAGTGCTATCTCTATTATAAGAATTATAAAGTTTGGTTTAAATGGAAAATATATTATTCTAACCTTGTATGTTTCAAATAAAATATTATATAAATTCTTTTCTAATATTTGGTAGATTGATTTTGATGTCTTAATATATGTTATCAATAATATATATTCATTTTATATGAAAATCAAAAGAGAATGAAATATTTATTGTTACCAGGAATTATTTTAAAGCGAAAGCAATAGTAATTAGTACTTATCATCTACACCTACTAATGATTCTAAAAATTTAGGTTCTTTATCTAGAATTGTCAGAATATTATATCTCTTAGTGATCGTAAACTCAGTATGATTCAATAAAAGTTAATATTTGAATTTTATATGATAATCCATGTAAAATTAATATGAATTTTGAGTTTATAATAATTTTATAAATAAATATTGGGATGAAATATAGCCTATGAGATTATATGGTTATATTTGTGGATCACTGTATGTTTATGTTTCTATAAAGAGAAATATTTTATCACCTTTATAGATAATATAATAAGAGATGACTATATATATTTAATTTATGTAAGGTTTCAAGCTATTGGCATATTTAAGTGTACATAAATAAAATCAAAAGATAATTATATAAAAAAATAAAAGTATCAAATCTGATTAGGGTGTTAAATTTTATGATAATTATGATGAATCCAATCATAATTCATGTTCTTTCATTATATTCTTGAAAAAATAAGGTTTTTGTATTTAATATGATTTACCAAATATGTCACAACATAATAGAATGACTAAAAGGTGAAATCGTACTCTTATAGATATGATTAGGAGTATGATGAGTTATTCTTATATATCTTAATCAATATAAGGAGAAGCTCTAACGATTATGTATATATTGAATAGAATTCTTAGTAAGTTAATTTGATTAACTTTTATTGAGTTATGTGGTGAAACCCAACTTAAGATATTTATATATTTAGGATTTTTCTATAGAGATAAGGGTATTTAATTCACAGGAAAGAAATTAGATTCAAGGATTATTTTTAAATATTTTTATTATTTATCAAAAAAAGTCAAAGGGGTATACATTTAATT
Organism: Musa schizocarpa; assembly: GCA_900464855.2. Taxonomy (NCBI): domain Eukaryota; kingdom Viridiplantae; phylum Streptophyta; class Magnoliopsida; order Zingiberales; family Musaceae; genus Musa; species Musa schizocarpa. Next base: position 42,374,743 of record LS990919.1, read on the forward strand.
ATCCTAATTATAGTAAGAAGATGGTTAAATCTAGAAATACGCGATTCCTAAAAAATAGCGAATCAATAAGAGTGACAACAATCTCAAATTTTAATTTTTTACTCCTTTATCATTCAAGAGATTATTATTACCTAGATTATTAAATAATTTGATAAAAACGAACAACAAAATAACATTAGTGAACTCTCACCGTATTATCGCTAATAATCTTATAGAATAACTACAATCAATAGTTTTGAGAATATCTCAAAAGGGAAAGAAACTTATCATTTGTGATTATTACGTGATATATCTATAAAAAAATATATTATGATATAGGAATTAAAATAAACTTTTATTATTATCATAAATTATTAAAAGTAGTGATTTTGAAAAGTGATATAATGCAATAAGAGAAGAGAAATAGTGTCTAAAAACTCATTGAATTATTTAATAATTATAAAAAAGAATTTATTATATAAATATCACTTAAAGAATAATATCAAATGATATAATGGTCAAACTTATGATCAAATATTTTACTCGTAAAGAATGAATTGACTATAACGATATATCTTCTTTATTTTTTTAAATGAACTCGCTAAGAATTATCATAACATTAGTGACTCATAATAATTTTGAGTTATATCATAAGTATGTGAAAACAAGTTTTTTGGGGATCTAGATTTATATAGGTTAACGTAAACGATTCAAGAAAATTTAAAAAATATAAATTTTGATACACAAATTTAAAAAAATTATTTATGACCTTAAACAAGCTTATGAACAATGATATATAAAATTTCTTAATATCGTTACTTCTTTAGTTTAAAAAAAAATACTATTGATCAATATTTATATATAAAGATTAGTGGAAGTTTATTATATCGGTCTTATATATGAATAATATTTTACTTACCAATAGTAATCTTGATTTATTATACTAAACCAAAAATTTCTCACATAGAATTTTAAAATGATTAATATGAATGAAACATCTTATATTATTAGCATTGAGATGTTCAACAATAGATCTCAAAACTATCTCAGAAAGGATATATTAATTGAGTATTAGAGAGATGTAATATATAACTTTATTCAGCAAATGATAAAAATACAAATTTTAATTAAAATAAGTATTTTTTAAATAACTTGGTAAAGAATCAAATAAAAAAAAATATTCTTTATGTATACAGAGTTGAAAGTCAATTATATGCTCAAACTTATACTATATCAAATATCAATTTTATAGTTAAAATATTGAGTAGAAAATTAGAGTTATATAGAAAATAAATTACTAAAAGACTAAAAAAAAAAAAAAAGATATCTGGATAGGACGAAGGATTATATGCTCACATATATGAAATTAGATTAACTTGAAATGATGATATTTTTGGGTATTAATTTTATAAATTATTTCGATAACAATAAATCCACTTTACGATTTATATCTATATCAATTCGAGGGATAATTTTTAAAAAATATAAAAAATTATTATATTATTAATAATAGAAGATGATTCCGTGACATGCTTTGAAATCACTGATGAAGTTTCATAAGTATAAAATTTTATATTAGGATTTGATATAATCAGATTCAATTGTAAAGTCAGTGAAGATATTTTACGATATATCATAATAATTTTCTTCTCAAATAATGATATGATTAGAATAACAAATGCTATTATATAACTCTATACAATATAAAATATTTAATGATTAGATAAAAAGAATCGGCTATCTGTTCGAAATCCAATATAAAATACTCAATTAGGTATGAGATGGGTTTCGATAGAAAAAGAATACATGGAATCGGCTATCCGTTCGAAATCCAACGGTTTAGTCACAGCTTTGCGTCAGATTCACGGGTGTGTATAACGGAATGACTTCGAGATGGTTTGATGCCGGTACGAGCCTCGACAGTCTCGCCTCAGATTTCGACACGTATGCTAAGGTTGGCTGTCATCCGGCTCTTATGCCACGCAACCCAATCAGCACTCTCCACGTCATCATCCGAAAAAAGCTTTGAAAAATCATTTAACACCTCCAGATCAGATCACCGGATGCTAAACAATAGTCGTGGAGACGACAGCACGTGACACGCGTTTCTCTACTTTGTAATGGATATAAATTAGATGAGATTTTTACAAATTCTATTCAAAAAATTATGAAATGACATAATTACCCGCACCCTATATTCTTTCTTCTATATATTTATATATTTAAAATCAAAGATATTTTAACTTATTTCAAGAGTATAATTCAAAAGTAGACTTGGTGTTGTACAACTAAGGCGTTCGTTCATCCTTTCAAATCTTATACACCTTAGCCTTTCTTCTGCCAACTAATTCGCCACCTTATTTGTTTATATATATATATAATCATAAGATATTTTAATGTTCTTTAAAAAGTCAAAATAATAATTTCTAAAGAGATTAATGACTTCCCACGTAGGTTCTAAGTATATCAACCACCTATTTTGTTGTGAATGATTGACTCATTCCTTTATTATTAGCATCACAAATTTATTGTTTTGAAGTCGTAAACCTTTACATAAAATATACATCTCAGTCCTTCTCATTCATCCAAAATATTTTAGTTAATTATGCCTAATTATGTAGTTTATATTTAGAAACTAAAGAAAAAATTAAAATATATTAAAAAAAATTAAACTAACTATCAAATGTGGAGGATATATTTGCTATACCAAAATTTAGAGCGATGAGGGATATATGTGTAATTTTGTTGACATTATGTTTTCTTCTTTTTCTCATTGGATTGGAGGAGAGGTATCGCGATCTATCTATCTATCGTGAGGCGGTTCGACGGTTCCTGCACATTTTACAACCCTAGTTTGTTGGGGGTTGTCTGGAGGGGCGATCGATTCCCATCGATCCAAGGGCAGAGAGAGAGAAGAGAGAGAGAGAGAGAGAGAGAGAGAGAGAGAGAGGGGTGGGAGGAATGGGGGACTACCGTGGGCTCAACGTGCGGCGGGACCGAGGCGGGTGCTGCCCGCCGATGGATCTGATGCGCTCGGAGGCGATGCAGCTGGTTCGGATCATCGTCCCCGTCGAGTCCGCCCACCTTACCCTCTCCTACCTCGGCGACCTCGGCCTTTTCCAATTCAAAGATGTATGCCGGATCTTTAACGCTTTTCCTGGTTCAATTCCCGGTTGTTCTTTGGTTCCCGTCTGTTCGCTGCCGAATAATGAATGATCCGATCTCTGATTGCCTCTCTGATTCTGTCGGGGGTATGCGTTCTCCGCTGTGAGCGACGGCAAATCTTGAATAATTATACCTGAAAGTAAATAATCGTTGAATTTTCCTCCTCCTGACATCCCTTTTTCCAGATTCTTTCGTGTTTGACTCGGTGACCCCTGGATGAACGATCGTGTGTTGGCAATTGGATCCTCCGAAGGTCCAGCTGATCTGATCTTTGGGGCATCTTAGAAACGTGTCTTTTCATCCATTTTCTTGAAATTACTTTGAGTTACTACATGTGTTGCTTCGCATGTCTGGAAAATAACTATTTGTCAAAGAATCGATTGCTTCAGGATGTGTGACAAAGCCTATCTGTCCCAGATTGCCACGACATATCTACCCTCGCCCTAAGGATGATTTCTTTTGCTGATACAAACTGGAAGGTTTTGACCCAGGCTTATTAATTATACCAGAATTGAGAATATTGAACGATGCAATCACATCTTTCTTAATTAAAAGACTCTTCTGTTGTATCTTGATATCCTGACATTATCTTGGTTTACATCCATGAACCTGCAGTTCTCTCTAAACTAGATTCTTTTCATCCATCTTTATTCAAAACGATTTAATTATGATGCTGGAAAATAAGTTGGTCTATATTTGTGTGTCATTACTTTGCCACTTCATTTATTTCAGACTTTGCTTTTCAGCGAAATTTGCTAATATTGTTTATGCTACAAACTTTGGTGCTTTCCGCCCCTCTTTCTGTTGAGCACCATATTTCCTTGCACAAGTCTCTACTCTCTAAGACAAGAAAAAACTATTTCAGTTGACTATGAAATTCTTTTATTTTTTTAAATTTAGCAGAGTCCTCCTAGCAGTCATACATTTACTATCTTCTAAGATTATAATTCATTTCTCAAAGTACTTTTTGATTGATAAGTATGTAGCATTCTTGCAAGATACAATTTACATATATACTGGAATTTCATCTATATTTCTAAATTTAGTTTAAGCTATAAAAAATGCACCAGTATGCGACACAAACAAAACATATATTTTTGATAATTTACAACAATTATTTTCTTTTTAGTTTCTTCCATGATTTTTAATCAACAATATGAAACTTTGCTAATTTAGACTCTAAAATTGAAACTTTTCAAAAGTATAACAACAAGAAGCCATAATTTCTAGATATTTGGGAGTTTATACTCCTCTAAAGCATGAGACATTTATGTCATGGACTATTCACAATTTAAAGTTTTATTTTTCATCACATATATGCAAAATTTTAATTTTTTTTTATCTAATATGAAACTATTTCAGCTTAATGCAGATAAAAGTCCTTTCCAGCGGACATATGCTAACCAGGTACTGTCATTTCTTTTAGTTATCATCAGGATTTTCTTTGTAGATCTCATATTGTGTAATTCTTTTTCATCAGTTTGGAGTTTTCTTGGTTATTATTTGAGTTTGTGTACTTATTTGGGTGTGTTTGTTTTCATACTTAAGGGCTTCTGCATGAGTTATAAAATCCTTGTATAAAAGAACTACTTAGAGTTCATATATGAATCTGATTATGTTCTCCAGCTTTATGATTTTTTCTTGCTCAAACTTTTGCAGTCAAGTGGCAAGCCACTCGTGTTAAATTATGTTGTAGTATTAGAATGTAACCAATATATGTTCTTTGCTTCAATAAGAAACCCTTTTATAGTTCACCCAGTTGATTTTATGATTGGAAATGTTATAGTGCTTTATATTTTATACTTATGATCATGGTTTGCATTATCGGTCCGTATCGGTGTACCGACCAGCTGTTGGTATGGTATGTACTAAGCTTTACCGAACATACCAACACACAATACACTGGGGTGTACTGATGTACCGCTTATATCGGTCCTTTGTCGGATTGGTACGTATCACCCGTATCGAGCGGTATGCTTCGGCACATCAAACCTTTCTTATGATATATCCGGCTTCTGATATGAACCAAAAGATCTCATAAACTTCTGATCAGCACTATGTTTTTGTCTGATGTTGGAAAAAGGGTTCTGCTTGCTTCCTGTGTCTGTCCTAGTCTGCCACTAGGGTTGGAAATGGTTCATTTCAAGATTGGATGTTGAAAATTGAAAATTTATATCCTTCCCACTTTTAATCAGTTGATATGAATTTGAAAATGATATGAAATGGATTCAAATTCCATTCTCATGATTGATTCTAGAAGATACAGATACAAAAATGGATACACGATGGGTACATGTTCCAATAGGATCTAAGGAGAATTTGGAATTGGATATATCACCAACAAATAAGCAAGACACTAACCCAAACTTATGGTGTTTCTTGGATTGAAAAGGTATGTCCTAGCATACAAGGTTTCGCCGATACTATGTTCAGAGAGAGTTAATATATGCAACTTTACCCGGACAAATAAAGAGGCTATATTTGGGTTATGAATGAGTAACCTTACCTTGGCACTAAGTTTCGTGCTCTCATGATATTTTATGGATAGGAAGACTTTGAAGCAAACCAGAACGGGAGAATGAGAACAAGACAGTATATTATGTTTAGAATTTAGCCAAATAGCACCTTTTTTCATGTCATTATATGTAAATTTAACATCGGGATGTTATTAAATTTTATGCATTTGAATATGAATGGAATGGAACCCATGTCATTTGTGGAAAGTTTTCATGGGAGACTAACTTGGGTATGACTATGACATTTACGTAATGCATCTTCCAATCAAAAGTTTTGAACCATTGTTAATTCAATGGTATAGGTGCATATTTATTTATTTATTTCACATGGTACTCATCTATGCCACTTACCCTTCTGATGCTGCCGATATTCTTTTCAAGAGAGTGATGTGGGCATTTTTAAATGATAAGTCAGTTTTCTACCTCTAACTACAACTACTGAAGTGCATATTCTAAAGTTCAAAATATTATTTCTTTTATGACATCTGTATAGTTGCATCAGAACCAATAAAGTTTTGGAAGTGTTGGACTGTTTTTCTGAGTCTATGCTTTGACATGGTTAAGTTTATGCTTGGACATTATAGCTTTAGCTACTTGTAATTGTTGTTGTTGTATTGTCCTTACTAGAGTTTACTTGTTTTTCAGATCAAAAGATGTGGTGAAATGGCACGGAAGTTAAGATTGTTTAAAGAACAAATGGCAAAGGCAGGTATATCACATTCAGAAATGGCAATGACACAAACTCGTATTGATTTTGATGAAATGGAGGTAAATATGTTGTCGATTAAGTGCTATTTGTTTCTTTTCTTTCTTTTGACATGTAAATTCTATCCTTTGCATTGAGCTTTCTTACTTGTTACAGATAAAACTCGGAGAACTTGAGGCTGAGCTAATTGAAGTTAATTCAAACAATGAGAAGCTGCAAAGATCTTATAATGAATTACTGGAGTACATGTTAGTTCTCAAAAAGGTAAAGATTTCTTTCACTTGTACTGTGCCAAAAGTTACACAGTACCCATTGCAATCCTTGTGTCAATGTGCTCTTTTGGTACTCTTGTGTTCTTCATTTGATGTTCTTGTCATTCATGCACAAAATCTAAGTAAACTTTGGTGATTGTCATGTAAGTTTCACTATTGCACTATATCAGCTTGTTCTGACATTGATTTATCAATACTACATTAAAATTCTAAAGTCCATCTGCATGATGACAATTAAAAGATAAATAAAGGAAGTTTGCATCATATGGGGGCAAATGGGAGACTAGCATGTGGGCTTATGCGTTCAGGTAGTAATACGGAACATCATTCTGCATGTGTTTAATTATGATTTTTTGGCTCTTTGAACAAGTGTTTTTGTAACTTCTTTCTCGGCTTGAGTTTGATGGGATTGCAGTGATTAATAAAGTAATAAGGAGAAGAAGAGTACAGATAGGATTTAGTGAAAACGCAGCAAGGGTTAGATATCTTATTAACAAAGGCAATCAACATTTGGTGTCCTTAAAGTTCCTATTCCTTGTTCTCTTATGTTATAAATTTCTTTATCGAACACTTGAAAGTTGAAAGGGGCTCATTGAATTTTAGTTGATAAGGTAGTTTGATTACTTTGATACTATAATTTAAAGTGGACATGCTATGCCACAGAGTAGTATAATTTAAGGTGTGCAATTTTTCATTGCATATTGGTGAAGAATGACAGAGTGTGTATCAAACTCTTTCATTTGATGAATATGTTTGGCAAGGGTTTCATTTAAAGATGAATGGCTTGTTTGAATATGTGGAAAAGTACTGGTCTGGTTATGATTTGGTGAGAATACAATGATGTGTTCTGTGTACACATTTCATTATGTTTATCTGGTAATGAACTTATGCTGTATGTAGGATCTTATCTCCAATTTCTAGATATAGCTAATTTAAAAAGAGAAGATAAACTAATGATGTTATTTCCATTTGGTGTTTGATGTTTGAAAATGCAATCGTTCATTAAAGATGTGCAAAATGGTTGCATTTATGGAAATTTTCCCTTACATTTTCATCTTTTGAATCTGGATTCCCAGTGGTTTCCTGTTAAAACTTACTAGCAAATTGACTTTTTAAGTTTCTCAAATGCATTATATGCCTTATTTTCAGGCTGGTGAGTTTTTCTACTCAGCCCAAAGTAGTGCTACAGCCCAACAAAGAGAAATCGAGGGACGTCAAACTGGAGATGGTTCTCTTGATAGCCCTTTGTTGTTGGAACAAGTATTATGACTCATCTTCCTGTGATTTGCTCTTTGGTTTTTGAAATAGTAAGTAACTCCTCGAAACATTATTGCTCAGGAGATGCTTACAGATCCATCAAAGCAAGTAAAGCTTGGCTTTGTTAGTGGACTTGTGCCCAAAGAGAAGGCAATGGCTTTTGAAAGAATTTTGTTTCGTGCTACTAGGGGCAACATGTATCTAAGACAAGCTGCAGTTGATGATCCTGTTATTGACCCAATTTCAGGAGAAAAGGTCAGCCACATCACAGAAAGTCAAGAATAATACTGCGTTAAGAATGCAGATTGTCTTTCCCAAATTAATTAGAGTTTTGTTGGCCTATTAATAATTGATCAGCAAATACTTATAGGTGATGGAACTTAAACATGACTTATCTAACATGGTTATTTGATGAACTTCACTTAAATATCATCAATATGTGCCTATATGTTTTCTCATGCTTCTGGTCTGCAGATTGCCAAAAATGTATTTGTTGTCTTCTACTCCGGGGAAAGAGCAAAGACTAAAATTCTAAAGATATGTGAGGCTTTTGGAGCAAATCGATATCCATTTACAGATGACATAGGAAAACAAATGCAGATGATATCTGAGGTTTGCATCTGATCATCGTACTGTATTTTATGCTAAATGCCAGTGTAGTGTCTCACTCTATGATATTAAGTTCCCTATGCATTTATTTCTCTTCAATAAATTATGAAGTCTACTTCATGTGGAGCCCTAACGTGCACGGCATTGTCTATTTCTTTGATAGGTTTTCTTTGTCTTTTCTTCTTTGACATTGCTTTTCCCTTAAACATTGTTTAATAAAATTGTTTTATCATTTTGTGATGTTAATTACAATTTTGATTTTGATTGCTGCTGACATGGATATACGGTCTAGAATACTGGAATTAAGAATTTTTTGTAGGACTGGTAGGCAAGATGGTACGTGATTTTAATGATCTTAATTGCTCTTACATTCTGAATTTCTTGTAAAGTTGTTCTACGGTTGGGTCCAAGGCCTACTACTGATCAAAATGTCGAGTGTTTGTCACGTAAAATTAAGTCCGGAAGTTTACTAACCTACCTTTCTATGCAGAATGTGGCATTGGCGCCATGTTTTATCAGTCATCTAATTATGAACAGTGTTTGTATTATCCTGACCACTTGCTGTCCTTACTGGTATCTTGACAGATTTTGATATTCCATATTGTACGTGGTAGTTGTCTCTAATTATATAGATAGATATTATTTCTGATGCTCTGCTTGAAAGTGACATGTATACATGTGAATATTTCTTGTGAGTTTCTTGAACTGACAATTAGAGTTGGTTTTAAACATTGTGCATAGCAGACAATGCATCAGTCTGCTAACTAATATGTCATAGATGACAGAACTAATGGGTTATCTGTTTCCATGAAGATTCACAACAGGAACAATAGTTACATCAGAATCATACTTTATGAACTCTTCTTTTTTACTTTCTTACGTTGATTTGTAAATTTCTAGGCCTTAATTTGTTTGAATTACAGGATGTTTTAATGCTCTTTGGCATTTCTTATTTCTAAATCTGTTTGTATTCGTTATATATGATAAAGTTATGTTAATTTTTTTTAAAAATTTTGCAGGTTCAGTTGATAGGAAAACTGCTTTCTTGCAAATATTCTACATAATCTTTTTGAAATCTGATGATGTCTGTAACTATCCTCAGTTGTCATATGCTTGCTGGAATTTCTACTGCTCTTTTGTGTCACTAGCAATCAGACTCATACAGTTTCAGCTTAACATGAAGCTTTTTTTTATTCAGGTTTCTGGGAAAATCACTGAGCTGAAGACAACTATAGATCTTGGGATGCTTCATCGTGATAACATACTGAAAAATATTAGCTATCAATTTGAGCAGTGGAATAACTTGGTCAGTATGCAACTTTCTCTTTTTTTATTTGTCACTAAATTAGTAAGAGACAGTGCTGAACCTTACCACCATGATAAGGTATATCCTTTATAAGCTTGAATGACCAGGGTTTAGATTATGGAAATAGGCTTCCTGCCTGCAGGGATAAAGGCTGCTTAAAGTGACCTTTTCTAGATCCCAGATACGTGGAATCCTCATTAACTGGGTCACCCTTTTTATTTTTTAAAACTGAGTGAGAAACTTTTATTTTATGTTTGTTATAATACAGAATAAACTCCCCATCACCTTAATCTGCTATTTAGAGAAATTCTCAGAAAACAATCCATAGTGGGATTTCCTTGTGCACTGTAATGAAAATCGTTGACATCCGATATGTAAACTATTCCAGGTAAGGACAGAGAAAGCTATTTATCACACTCTAAACATGCTCAGCCTTGATGTGACAAAGAAATGTTTAGTTGCTGAGGGTTGGAGCCCTGTTTTTGCGACAAGTCAGGTATTTCATCCTAATTTCTATCTTTTTGCATTTATCTATACATGATATAGACAAATTTTTAAGTTCTGTATGGTTTTTTGTGAGGCATAATCTTTAAATCAGGCTCTTTATCACAGATTCAAGATGCATTGCAGCGAGCTACATATGATAGCAACTCCCAAGTCGGTTCCATTTTCCAGGTTCTCCATACAAAAGAATCTCCACCTACTTACTTCCAGACAAACAAATTTACTTCTGCTTTTCAAGAAATTGTTGATGCTTATGGGTGAGTTCTTTACATAAATGAAAGAGATATAGCTGTAAACTTTTATGCTTATGCACTAAGTATAATCACCTATCTTTCTGTTGGTATTGAAAATTGTTTAAATAACAAGTGGATATTCTCTACCATTGAACCTCACATAGTACAACATTTATAGTTAAACCAAGAGCAATTAAATCTCCATTTCTTGTTACTAGTAGGTTTTTTTGAGATGCTCCTCAACTTCTTCATATGTCACTGACTCACGAATGCTTATCTGACTTACCATCTTCAACCATGACATCTATTCTCTTTTGAACGTGATTGACATCTTCAATGTTAACATTTTTTTCCTCGTCCTCTATTTGAACCACAATTCTTATTGCAAATCGGTGGTTGCAAGGGGAGAAATCTACAAGAATTTAATTAATTCTACGTTAATTTTCATTTTTTTTCTTTGGCTTTTAATATCGATTGTAAATTATCATTTTGATTTTAGGTACATTGTGTTTCTTCTTTTCTAGGGTTCCAATTTATACACAATTGGCTTATGAAGTTACTCATCTTGTACAACAAACAAGTATAAGAATGTAGTTTTATGTTTTTATCACTTTTTAGGTTGTAGAACCTGGATTTGATAGGTATTGCCCATATGGGGTGTCGGTCTTTAAAATTCAATTTATTTATTTTAGACGGATATGACAAGGATCGAGGTATAGCATGACGACACATGCGTTAAGCTTGCTAATTCTGAGGTTACTTCATCTTCTAGAGTTTTGTAGATGTGTCTGTCATGCCAGCTTTGTTATGGTCTAATATTGCTGCTGGTTTCAGGACTGATTCTACATTGTAGTTTGTGGATTGATTTGAACTTTCTTGAGAGCTTGTGCAGATCGACCCTGAACAACATATTGCAATATCAATCCACTAGTTAGTGGAGGACCAATACACAAAGGAGTATGCAAGATGAGATGGAAAATGATGTTTGAATATCATTGTAATAAGCCTCTAACATGGTTAACTAATCTTAGTAGCCATACCTTTTGTACTGAATTTTTTTTGTGCATATTATTTTTTTAATTTCCATAGTTGTTTCTATTCCACAGTATAATTGATTAAATGCTTGGCTTTTCTTTTCTTGTGCTATTTCTTTTGCATGGAGAGTATCTATTCTTTTGGAATTTCATGGTTCATGAATCCTTCTGATCAAGTCATGGGCTACGAGTGCCTTAAGCTAGGTCTAGACTGCAGTCTGTCTTCACATATGTTATCGGTGCTTGCCCATGCCAGTATGTGTGCCTGTTGCTGCATGCACCGAACAGACCTTCACATATGTTATCAGTGCTGGTCCATGCCAGTATGTGCCTGTTGCTGCATGCACTGGACAGACCAGCACAGTGATTTTTGGTCATATGTGCATTTTCATGATGGGGTGCAGCATGCAGGATGGATTAGCATAGAATGGTCAAATAAATCTTGCTTTCATGTTCCTTTTCCTACCATTGTTACTTGATTGGCACTTTTCTTTATACAGTAAAGATGCTCCGTGTTTCTAGAAGTTTTTTTTATTTTGTTTTATCATGCGACATTGGAACAGTGGAATGTGAAGTTGTGAACCACCTAAGAGCATAAATTTTGGTGTTTATTACTTGCCATTCGAATCTTAAAGTTCATGCATATTTGCAGGATTGCTAAATACCAAGAGGCAAATCCTGGTGTCTACACTATTGTTACATTTCCTTTCTTGTTTGCGGTCATGTTTGGTGACTGGGGTCATGGTATGTGCTTATTAGTTGCAACGTTGATGCTTATATTCCGAGAAAAGAAACTATCTTCTCAAGTGAGCTCTCACCTCTTCTAGCATTTGTTTACATGCTTTAGTTTTAGAACTTTCTAATTTCTCTTTTTCTGTTCTTAAATTCTTTCTTTTGTTGTTTTCTTAAATTGGCAATTGTGGGTGTAAAGTATTTTAACATGTACCAACAACAACAACAACAATAAAGTCGTAAATCCCAATTATTTGGGGTCGGCTATATGGATCTTTTATCGCCATTGAGAACTATAAAAAGTTGTATGTTTAGTTAAGTTTAGAATACTTAGATCTTTATTTATAGTTTTTATTAAAGTCTTTTTAAGTCTTCCTCTACCTCTCCTTATATCACTAACATTAATCATTTTACCTTTTCTAACTACTGCATCTTGAGATCTTCTATGCACATGCCCATATCATCTTAAATGATTTTCTCTCATCTTATTTTCTATCAAAGCAATACCTAGTTGTTTACGAATAAAAGTATTTCTTTTTCCGTCTTTCCTAGTAATTGCGCATATCTATTTCAACATTCTTATCTCGATAACACAAACCTTTTGTATATGTTGTTTCATAGTTGCCTAACACTCGGATCTATAAAGTATTGTTGGTCTCATAACTATTTTATAAATTTTTTCTTTTAATCTCAAAGGTATCCGATAGTCACATAAGTGCATCTGGTGTCATTATTTGCATATATTATTTTTTGTAACACCCTTCCTCGACAGTCATCAAAAGAAAGATTTTCTATTATCAACTTTTGATTTTGTAGAGCTGAATATGAAGCTCTATTAAATTAAATACTATTTTTGATGGTGACCCTCCCTGCATTCCGCGTTAGCAGGAGCCTGCACTGAGTTTGTCCCTTTCTAAAAAAGGATATTGAAAACTTTGGCTTGAGCTTTCTGTCAATCACCCTTTTGGTAGATTATTCCTTGTGAGTGCTGGTTTGTTTTATTGTTCTTTTTGGGTTCTTATATCAGATCTTGCTCGACAATATTTTCTAATGCAAAAACTATTGAGTCTTTAACATTTGACTCTTTGACCTCAATCTTTAGCACATTTTACTCTTCGTTTGCTGGTACTGTTAAAATTGGAATTTCAGTACCCATGTTTCTCTAATTTGCATCTTTCCTAGCACAGAAGAAGCTTCTTGTTTGGAATCATGGGTTTCACACAACAAAGTCCAGGTTATGTATACGCAGAAGAGGTAACTCATTTCCTGGTAATGAGGATCAAAGGATCCGGTCTAATACAGTTGATTTGAAATGAATGAACCAGGTCTGTCACAATTCATTAGGTTTGTTCACCCGGGGACAAGCCAATAACAATGTATATATAGGTCTGTATTGATGGACTTCAATTTGTTGTTGAACCTAACCAGCAATGAACAAGTCACACTGTATGTAGAATATTTGGTCTATTTCACCTACATATCTAGCAGAAATGAACACTAAATTTTTTTGACAAGGACATCGGGTAATGGTAATGCTGCTAGTCTAATGTCTATAACCTTTAGTCCACTTCACCTACACAAGCTTGTATCTAGCAATATTGAACTTTCGTTTTATGCCAGTAGAAATTTGCTTTGTTAATGTTGCTAGTCTTATCTTGTTATGCACATAAATGAGATTTCCCAGGATTTAGATCTACTGATCGTAATTTGTATATAGTTCTCTATTGAGTCTATTGACCACTGCTGGCTGTGTATTTTTATTGAATTCATTATTTGAATTCATTCTTCTGTTAAAAAGTGCATCTGGTGTCATGGTATCCTAGTATGCTCTCATGGTATTTTCTGGTGTTTTCTTTTTGAAGCACATTATTTTTTTCACAGGACGAGTCTTAATACATTGGTAAAGTTGCTTCTTTGTTACTTGGGTGACTAGTCCTTGAGTTACGGAAACAATCTCTTTACTCATGAGGGCAAAATCACGTGTTGACCCTCTCCGGTAGCCTAGTGCATTGGCTTTGCCCTTCTATTCATTCTTTTGTTAGCCTAAAACCCTGTTTCTAGTCACACCATCATTCATGATCTTGTTTCTTGATATCTTTAGATTTACTGTTCTGTCTAGCCAACTTCTAGAAACTGCTTTAGCACAGGGAATTAAGTCTTTTATTTTGTGCAGAAACTTGGTGACATTATGGAGATGATGTTTGGTGGCCGTTATGTGATTTTGATGATGGCATTATTCTCAATTTACACTGGACTGATCTACAATGAATTCTTCTCTGTCCCATTTGAGATGTTTGGTCGATCTGCCTATGCATGTCGTGATCTTTCATGCAGGTACGCCATCATGCAGTTAGCTCTCCATTTATTTAATTCGAAATCATATGGTGGTTATTGTTCCTGTTAATAGGGATGCTACTACAGAAGGCTTGGTTAAAGTGAGAGAAGCCTACCCATTTGGTGTGGATCCCAAATGGCATGGCAGCAGAAGTGAGTTACCATTCCTTAACTCGTTGAAGATGAAGATGTCTATCCTTCTTGGTGTCGCACAAATGAACCTTGGCATTATTTTGAGTTATTTCAATGCAAAGTTCTTCAGTAACAGTATCAATACCTGGTAATTTCTTATTTCAGTTGTCTTTAAGGTGTGTGTAACTTGTAGTGTGAATCAATAATTCAACACTCGCTATCTTTGTATGTATCTGAATATTTATTAGCAATTAGTAGTGTTATTGCCTTTACAAGTCATCTTATAGTGATTATCTCACTAGTTTTAGGTGATTTCTATTTTGATATATGAAATCAAAAGGACTTTTGACATGTTTGTTGACTTTTTGATGTCTATTACTCAAATTGAAAATTCAGTATGCCAGCAATCTTTACCGTAGTGCTAAAAATGTCGTCATGTTTTGCCACCTTTGGGAAGGTTGTCAGATTATGTTTGCAGACCAGTATAACTGTAAATATCTAACGGAGATAGCACCCTCTTGCTACCAATCTTGACAGAAAATTCAAAATCTTTTTATTTTGTACGAAACATTTACCGTTGTGTTCTTAAATAATACAGCTTATGCGCAAGATCTTTGCATGTTGTATCTTGATATCAGGATTTTTATTGCATTGTTGAATTTAATTTTTACCATTACAAGAGTGTAAGCAAAGTTTTAGGATAATGAGGTATATTAGACTAGGACTTATCAGTAGTTATGTCACTTCTATAATGCAAAATTAATATTAGCTCCAAAGTGTACCTAGTGATAAAATCTGTGCTAGAAAGATCCTGTTGGTGACTAAAAATTGATTTTGTAGTCATCACTATTTCTGGTTAATAGTCTTCTAATTTCCCTTCCTCTGCCTATTAATTTTGTTGCAGGTATCAGTTCATTCCGCAGTTGATCTTTTTGAACAGTTTGTTCGGATACCTTTCACTCCTCATAATTGTAAAATGGTGTACTGGATCACAAGCAGATCTGTACCATGTAATGATATACATGTTTCTTAGTCCAACAGATGATTTAGGTGAGAACCAGCTCTTTCCTGGTCAGAAAACACTTCAGGTTAGTCCTTTGCATTTCACTTTCCTGTTATCTTCATGTTGGCCAACATACTCACCAAGTTCCCAGTTTGGATGAATGAATACTAATTATTTTTCATTGTGTTTCCAGCTTGTGTTGCTCCTTCTGGCCCTTATTTCAGTTCCCTGGATGCTATTTCCAAAGCCCATTCTTTTGAGGAAGCAACACAATGAGGTATTTTGAAAATTTCCCTAGTCTCTTGTTCTGTTTTTTTTTTGCTTGTTCTGATTATTTGTATTTTTTGATAATTCAGAGACACCAAGGTCAATCATACACCATGCTCCATAACACCGAAGAGTCACTAGAGATTGAGGAAGATCATGATTCACATGACCATGAGGAGTTTGAGTTCAGTGAAGTTTTTGTCCACCAACTGATACACACTATAGAATTTGTCCTTGGAGCAGTCTCGAATACTGCATCATATCTTCGTCTATGGGCCCTCAGGTATACACATCACATTAGGACATTCCATGTTAGTTCGCCCAAGTAATGATCCTGACCTTTGCCATGATGTGGCTGCAAGTTTTCTTCATCACTTGTCATGCATCATTTTTCACATGAATTTCGCTGTTTTGATTTGGTTAAACGATGGCTGTTCTCAACTTATTCTTCACCGATGATGGTGTTATATTCCATTTTATCTGCACTAATTGTCAGATTTGGCTCTTGCGCTACTGCTTTAGTCTAGAACTACAGAGATTAAAGCAGATTTTAATCTTGCACTACTGATTTATGTTATAAACTAAGATTTCTAGTGTGAGGTATAAAATGCTTTTTAAATTTAACAACACTAGTTTAGGAAATGATAGGTGAGGTAAAATAGATTGCTTAAGAAATACTGCCGCTATCTCACATTCTATCATTATGAACAAATAATTAGAGTTTCAAATGGATACTGCAGCTATTGTTTCTGTCATAATTTGCTCGAGTTTAAAGACATTTTGCTGTGTACAAGTAAAAATGCTCGCATTTAGGAAAATAATCGCATTGGTAATTACTGTCTGGGATGAGTATGTTGAGCTCGGTGTGAGTACCATTATGAGGAATAATTAATAATAAGAATCCAGTGTGTCGAAGAGACGTGTGAGTACATTTTCTAAGGTCAGATGGACGTGTCCAAAGATGATCATCTGTGCTGATGATAGAGCCTTAAGTCAACTTAGTAAATTGTCAGAAGATATGATTCTCGTAGTAGTACTATAGGAGATTTGCCTTTAATAGAGTTGAGCAAATGCTTTTTTCTTGTGTCTGGGCAGGTAACCTACTCATGTTGATAATCTGTCTCTTTTTTGCAGTCTTGCCCATTCAGAACTGTCTAGTGTGTTCTACGAGAAGGTTCTTCTTCTTGCTTGGGGGTAAGTCCCTCTACTCTGTAGTTGATATTTAGTTGCTTGTATGCCCACTGTGCTTTGACTGAAGGAGCTGGCTGTGGATCAGATTCAACAATATCGCCATTCTCATCATTGGCATCGTCGTGTTCGTCTGTGCTACCATTGGTGTTCTACTTGTGATGGAAACATTAAGTGCATTCTTGCACGCATTGAGGCTTCACTGGGTGGAGTTCCAGAACAAGTTCTACGAGGGAGATGGATACAAGTTCGCCCCATTCTCATTCGCACAGCTTACCGATGAGGAAGACTGAAAAGAGTGGTTTTGATCTTGTTGCTTAATATGTAGATTTCTGCTGGAATTTAGCAATTCTTGTTCTTCTGTCTTGCTCGGGAGACAAATGTAAAACCGTGATGTGTTCTCATTCCACGAGCGTCGTATCATAACGACAGATGGGTCGTAGTTTCCTTGCATTATGATATGATCGCGACGAAACCATTTATTTCTTGATAAATAAATAATTGAAAACATCAGATGATGTAACGTTTCCCTATCCATATAATAAGTGAGTATTCATCTGGTTTCTTGAATCACCTGTTATTGTTTCTTATCTCAATCTCTCATCTACTTGATGGCTTTCTGCTGGAGTTTTAAAAATCCAAAGGATGGCTATCATACGACACTGACTTGTGGTTTCGTGGTGTGTACCAGAATTATGTACCTGTTTTGTTGGAACCGTGGTGATTCGAACTGGTTGATTGGAACTATCATCACCATGGAAGGTATTTTTGCCAAACTTATTCGAATAAATAGTATGGTTTTTTGTTATGGGTGCCAAAATGACCTTTAAAAGGCTTTTTTCTTCTCGACGTTGGCTTCTCATCGTCACGGATAGTGGGCAGAAACGACGTAGCGAGGATGAGGATACGAAGACCATCCGGTCTGCTTACCTAAGCCGGGCCCACACGATAAAATTGGCTCCAAATAAATTTTTTAGGGGGTCGGATCCCTCGTTTTCGTCTCTTATTCTCACACGTGGGTGAACGGAATCGAGGGATGGAAAGCGCAGATCCTTTTTGTTTTTTCCTTGTCTTTTTTCTCGTTGCGGTGAACGAACGAAATCGAGAGATGAAGAGAGGTGGAAACGATAGACTGATCCCAAAAATAATGTTTACACAATTTATTTCCTCTTTTTTTTTTTTAAACGCTACCTTCTTGTCACAAACGGAGACCTTTCGGTGAGGTAACCTCCTTGTCACTCGAGGACAAAACGGCCCCAAAAAGATCCTTTTTGGGAGGGAATTCTTCGTTTTCCCGTTATCTTATTCTCACTTCTGGTGAGGGGACTTATCGTATTCATCGCCGCCGTCTTCTTTCTTCTCCATAGTCCATTCAGCCGCCGTCTTCTTACTTCTCCATAGTCCATTCAGCCGCCGTCTTCTTACTTCTCCATAGTCCATTCAGCCGCCGGCGTCCACTCTCCCTCGCCTCCGTTCTCTTCCTGTCCCAGGGTGGTGCTGCCTCCGGTCGGCTACCACGTCCGGCTTCCTATCCGTGCTCTCCGTCTCCCAGCTCGGTTACCGAGGAGAAGCCGGCGGCGGCTGGCAGTGGAGGTAGTGGACGGGCGGTGGGGAGGGAGGAGCGGGAAGAAGGCTTAACAAAAAGAAAATAATTATAATTACATATAATTAATTATCATTATCGGAAAGGGAGAAAAATGACATGGCCGTTCGACCCCCCCCACCCAACTCCTACCAACCTAAACCGAGGGTGCAAAGACCGTCGGCGAGCTTACCGAATGCCGCTTAGATGACAAAACGGGCCAAAATTATTTTTTTGTTGTAAAATTCTTCGTTTTCTGTGTTCCTATACCCACCTACGGTGACCAGAATCGGAACATATGGTCCTCCGGTGCGGCTTCTGGCCCGATTCTGTATCCGAGTTTATAAGGCGACACGGCTCGACCGAGCACGAATCTTAAAGCAACTGTCGGGTCACTAGGCTCGACCCGACCACTACCACACTTGGGAGAGTTCTCGTGAGGTTATCGTACAACACTTGGATGACAAAAAAGGGACCAAAAAGGAGCCCATGTAGCAAGTAGATGAGCTCTAAGATGACACGTGTCTGCGCACGAATCTTAAGCAGCTACGTCTCGAACATAAATGTAATCATAAGGCTGACATGGCAGGTAACAAGGCTCGACCTGACCCCAATCTCGAAACGAGGGTACGGAAACTATGTATGAGCTTACCGCGTACCACTTAGACGACGAAACTGGGCAAAAAAGCATCAAATCCTTCGTTTTCCGTCTTCATGTTCTCACCGAACGTGAGCGGAGCCCCACCAAGTCGTCCAAAACCGGTAAGAACTCGTACCTCTCAAGATGAAATGGGGATACGGAGACCTTCGGGTGTAGTTACCGTGTAGAAAATTTGAAACACATTATGCTACTCATTATATATTGTAAAGTTTGATGTGCATTTCTTCATAATATCAACAATTGGAGTAATAAACATTTGAATAAAATGGTGAGTATGAGCTGACAGCCATTTGTTATGGATAGATTCTCTTGCTCAGTCCATATGAGAATGAAAATTAATTGTGAGAAAGAGATTGAGAAATAATTAATGCTTGGACCAGAAGAAAAAAAAGTACAAATACTTGTTTAGTGAAGAAACAGGTACTGTTGTGGTTACATATTTGCATTAATGTGACACATAATGATACATGACATTTTTGGTCAAACTTGACAAGAGAACAAGTGAGCCACCACCACCCACACCAGCAGCATTTAAGTTGCAATTAGTAGTATTGAAAACTTGATCTGAAACTGGAGTCTTTTGAGTCCTCAACAAAAGTTTGGTTGCTCTCTTCCAAATGACAAAACTCTGATCCATGAAAGGTTTCTTGGTTGCCTGAGAGACACATGAAAGAAGGTGCATCTAACAAGTCATGTAAAGCACCAGAAGACTTGCTTATACCTCTCCATCCCCGTTGACAAAAGTTTCTCCGTTCTTCATGAGCATAACTTCCGACGATCACGAGTAGTAGATTGACGAGGCACGCTGCGGGGTTTCATGCTTGCGGTTTTTAGAAGTCTGCGGAATTCGTCCAAGCTTATTTTCCCATCCTTGTCAATGTCAACCTCCTCTAATAGTGGATCGATGGAGCCCTTTAGACCTGTGTGCTGTAGTTATCGAAATATTGTTAGATTCTAATCCTCAAGCAAATATTAACTATGGTATACGTGAAGTTAATGCGGCTCAAGGTTGATATGATCTCAATATTCAATGTTGCTGAGCAAGAAAAACAGGCTACAAACTATTGCTGGAATAGAAATGCACGCATTCAGAACCAAAAAAGATTCACAAGAAATTGTACCATTCGAAGTTCGTCAGGTGTGATATATCCATTCTTGTCCATGTCAAACTTATCGAAAGCAGCCTTTGTAAGTGAGCGCCACTTTCCATTGTCATGCTCAACCAATTGATGCACATGTAAAGTAGCTGCCACAAATTCCTCAAAGTCGATAAATCCATCTGTGTTGCTGTCCATCTGCTCCAGAAGAATAGTATAGACTTTTATAATTCCAATACCAAAGGAGGAAAAGAGTTGTTGGTATCCAGATACACATCGACAATCACTTAAGCAAAAGCAAGCATACAACAAAATTGATAGGAATATTAGCAGAAAATCATGTAAAAAAGGTTAAATCCCTAGTGGTATACGTTTCTTCCAATTTAAAGTACAGAAGAATGCCACCAAACTAACTTCCGATGTGACTGAGAAGCTAGAAATCATAATAAACACTTGTTTAAGTTACTTTGAATAGCATTTCTGGAATTCTTCAATCTTTTGCTTGTTATGGGAAGAATCCATATTACAAGGAAATGATGGAAAGATTAGACTATACAATAATTTGCTTAAATTTCTTAGGTATTGTCTAGAGAAGGAGCAGCAAAATAACTGCCACCAACATTCTTGAGACATCACTCCATTTGGTTAGCAAAAGCAAATATCAAGAAACCTTCAGCAATTGATAAGAAATAAAAAAAAGCAAACAGTTTAACAAGTGAGTTAACAGCAGGACAAAAAGTTTATTAAAGATTGTAGCCTACCGCTTGAACAATCTCTGAAACGCAAGGCTCCTTCAATTTCCAAGGAAGATCTTTAGCAAGAGCCTGCACAACAATTACCATGACTCATGGTGTTGACATAATACACATGACATTGGTTACAATTACATGTGTAATTGTAACCAATGTTTAAACAAAAAAAAAGTCAACCAATCTAAAAACAAAAAAATGTTTAACCAATGTTTAAACAATTCTTATATATAATAAGAAGAGGATAATAACTAACTACAGATTAACTGCTACTAATAGTCATAAAACAGACTAACTTTGATCAAGCTCCAACAGAAAAAAAATCTAAGTAACACAGATGGTGGACACACAACAAGTCCAGGACTGTTCATTAAAAAAGTTGAAGTTTAAACAAAAAATCCAGCAGGTTAAACTATCTGATCAGCATGACCAATCAACCTGATGCACGTACTTTTGGTACAGATCACCTACAACTAGGGAGATATCATAAAGAAGTATTCAACAATAGATATGTGCAAACCCAGGTGGGCCGAACCACTCAAAACCACCAAGTGGCTAGTTGAAATCATACTAATAAAGAGGAACAGGAAAGAAAACCTTCCAAGGTTATGTAAAGTTCCAAATTACTTCAAAAATCAGTCAATTCACCTATCTGCAGGGATGGCCCGATAGAATAATCTGGCTGAACCAGGGGGCCAAGCTAGTGAAGAGAACATTCAGGAAAAATTACATACATTAGCTGTTTGTGCTAACAGAAAGGGCAAGATGAGTTTGATGGTTAAAATCATAGCTAAGTAATCAAGCATCATGTTTTAGCAATTGCATTCAAAATTGAATGGCTGAACATTTTGTTTAATAATACTAGCTACATTTTAAAAATAAAACCCTGCCAAGAGTAATGCTGACAATGCAAGCTTTTCTAGCAATGAATTGATAGAATCAAATGGCAGTATCTAAAGATCTTTCTTGAATCATTAACTAAAGAAAGAGTGAAACATACAATCCAGAACGACAGTAATGAACAAAATTTCATGATAAAAGCATGTACGTGATTAGTTAATGATAGGTGAAATCTCTTGAATGAAAGGAAGCATATTTTCATAATATCATTATGATATTCTTCATTTAAAAAAGAAGTTCCAGATTTCTGAAACCGAGTGTTAAGTAAAATACATGTCTCATTTCTTCAAGACTGATTGCACCACTTTTATCAACATCAATTGTGTGAAACTGATCTTTGAGATCAGCCAGCTCCTCCTCATTAAGAGTACTTGCTAGTGCCTGCATATGCCATGGTATAATTCAGGTTCCAAATAAGCAAATTGCAATGCATGGGAAAAGGCATCGCATCAACGTATTTGCTAATAGCATCAAATTTATTTACCCTGAGCGCAAACTGCTTAAACCGACTGTACTTTACAAACTGGCGCATGTTAGACAACACAGATATATCCAGTGGAATTTCTAATGCATCTCCCCCTTCTCTTGCCCATGGATGTGCTGCAAAATAAAACAAAGCTTTTGTCAAACCACAACAAGAATATCAGGAAGCAAAATCAGATAAAAGGTGCGGTAGGAAAAACAGAACTAGTGAAGTGAATTACAAAGATCATTCTTATCCATGTCCTCACAGTATAGTATAAAATAAGAAAAAAGAATAGAAACAATAGCGGGTAATGTTGTCATATGAATATTATCGGCAACCCATGGCATTCATTTAGTTAGTTGAAGAGGGGGTCAAACTTGATACATACACAAAGCCTGAGCAGCAGTTAGTCTTGCACGTGGATCCTTAACCAATAACTTCTTAACAAAATCTTTGGCACTCTCACTTATGTTTGGCCATGGCTTTCGTCGAAAATCAGGCTCGGTTCTTAACACCTACAGACAATCATCGTATAGAATGATATTATTGCTCTTGCATCCATATAGAAACAGTAAACTAAAAGTAATAATGATTTTTTACACTATATTTGTCAAGAATATGTGAGAATAATAAAAGCATTTGAAATGGTTCTGTAAGTACCAGTTATAAATAAAACCCATTATCACAGTTTTCAAAGACCCGAATAGCTAAGTGTCAAAGGTTAGTGAGCTGAAAGAAATGTTGAATAGAAACCCATATTCTTGGATCAAAATTTGGTACAAGGAGCATAACTCAAGATGGAGATTTTATTTAGGTAAAGATGAAGGCAATAAGTTACCAAGAAAATGATTTGACTAAGTGATGCCATAATGGGTGCAAGTACAAATATCAGGATATGCCAGCTACCTAAAGGCACTAACAGTTAATTGTGGAAAGCTTTTTTAAACCCTGAAGTGTTAAAATTAAAGAAGCACATGAAAGTTATTTTGATAAATTGTTTGTGAATAATATTATAATAGGTTTTTAGAAATAAGTCAAACAACCATAGGCTCTTTTAGCAGTATACTAGAAGAATGGTCACACTTGCATTTCAATAAGAAAATATAATTGTAAACCTGAAAATCTGGCAAAGAAAGGGTTTTATAACACGATTTCTATCCTAAAAACACAAAGGATGGTACCTCCTTATATATTCCATCTTCAGTTTTATCCCAAAAGGGACGCCGTCCACAAAGCAAAATGTAGGTTATGACACCTATGCTCCAAACATCTGACTCAGGCCCAGACCTCCGTTTTAGTACCTCGGGAGCAACATAGTATGCACTGCCAACAATATCATGAAATTTCTTTCCTGCAACAAGTGATAACATCAGTTAAAGCTAGTTCATATTTTCACTTGTCCAGTATTTAAGTTACATGAGCAAGCTACACCTCAGACACACCTGGCCTTATAAAGTCTGACAGGCCAAAATCTGTTGCCTTCAGAGGACAATCCTCTTTTGTAGATTTAAAAAGGAAGTTCTGTAATTATCAAAAGAAAAAAAAATCTGTCACGATGCCTCTGTTTTTATAACACTACATAGAAAGCAAACTTAAAGATGTTCTGGATCTGTGTTCCAATACACACAATTAATGTTTGAATTTACCTCTGGTTTCATGTCTCGATGAACCAGACCATGCAAATGGCACTCAGCTGCAACTTTAAGCATCTGTCGTACTACTACTGCAGCATCTTTCTCTGTGTAACGGCTCTCTTTTCTGTAAAGAAGATTCAGTCGGAATATGATTAGTTCAAAAGCCAATCTCCATACAGAAAACTCTCGAGATAGATTAGCAAATATATGAACAATAGAAGAACACGAGCCAGATTATTATGAGGAATAATATATCTCTTTCCCCATTTAAACTCAAAAGAAATTGTTTTCAGGATCAACAGGTAAAAAAAACTTGAATATCTTACTTGGCCAATATCCGATCAAGAAGTTCACCACCCTCGCATAATCTAGTAAGGACACACACCCCAGAACTTAACATTAGATTATTGCTTAGGAAAAAAAGAAGGCAAAATTTTAGCAGTTACTGAAACTGAAATTACCCATAGTTCTAGCAGGATCATGCTCACATCATATATTTAAATATAATAAAAATACATCAAAATTCATCATGATCTAATTGCCTAATAATAGGAACAAAACAAAAAATTCTACCAGTTAAAGAAAATGCAAATAGCAATCCTATGTTTCACTTTTTCAGCACTGAGACAAACAACAAGAACTATACAAAATTATCCTAATCACATGCCCATCTAGTTGCTTTAGTAAATATGAAAAAAAAAAGATGACCACTGCATGATAACTCTTGCGAAACATAGAGGATGTTTCTGTGACTTGAACCGCATTCACTTATGTTGTAAAGGAGAAACCTTATTGTGGTGCGAAAACTTGCCCTCAATCATCATGGACACAACAGCTAAAACCCATAAATTCTTTTCTTTATTTTGTGGCATCACCTGATTACTGAGTCTCTGGATACAACAAAACTAGACATATCCTAGAACTAAAAAAACTAACTCCTGATAACATGGAGAGAAAGTGATTCGCTGCTTTCACCCTTTCAGAGCTTCAAAAGGAGCCGCAGAGATTTGAATTTGAAAAGAAAGAACTTCAGACTTGTTAGACGGTCCTCACAGTAAAGAAAGAAGTACAGGATCTGATGTCAATTCGCCAACAGAGAGGGAGGTCGGACATGAAAATGATTTGTGGACATTAAACTAAATTTAGGAAGAAGCCCAGAAGAAGGTGAAAAGCATATAAATATAATAATACAACAACATTTTTGGTACTTGATGTTACTTCCTAACAAAAGATACTAATTCTAACCAATTCAGTCTTTGGTAGAACTATGAATTTGGAAAAAATCTTAAATAATGTAAAATGACACTTTGACCGAACCAACTTGACACAAGCTATAGACTTGAAGTAGACTCAACAATGAAACCTTTAAATCTAGATTCAACATGTACATTATCCATGTTCAGATTTCCACAATAAATCAGAGATTATTTGAGTTCCATAAATTTTCAGAAAAAAGAATTACACTTTTATATCTTGATGCATACTTACAATTACAACTACCCTCTTAGGGATTTGTGTCCAGATTAACAATATAAAATTATACTATGAGCATTATATTAGCAAAATTTCAACCACACTAGCAAAACTTAGATATTATATAAACCAAAAAGTTCTATACGAATAATTACATCAAAATTCTAAAAGTGCAAAACATATATTCATTCTCCAAATGATTGAACAATGAAATAAACCTATAGATGGCTTCTAAGTGCAGCTTCCGTGGAAAAATAGTTCATGATACAGCAAAGAAACTTACTCCATGACTATATAGACATAAGAGTCATCTTCAAAGGCATTGTAGAAGTGGACAACATTTTCATGTCCTTTTAGGGCTTTAAGTATCTTGACTTCACGCTTAACATCCTCTACAGCAACGGGAAGGATCATCTGCCAAAATATTCAAGTATATCCATTGTCAATTACTTGGCAGAAATTTAGATGTTCTCTGATGTTGACTACTATTGAATATATTGCAGTAACAGTTTCAGTAATACCGAGTAGTAAAATCACAGGCACATGGCCATGCCTCAAAATGCAGGTTTGTGTAGAGGACCTTGCCACTTAAGCCACTCGGTCCAAAAATGTCAACACAAATTAGTAGTAAGTTCATCAAATCATTTATATGCAACCATGGTTTCCTTATTTCCCAAAGCTGGATTATTGAAATGCCATAACAATCTTGTACCTATACAGTCTAACATTGCAAATAGTAAAAGGTGGATTTATGTATATGGCTTAACAAACTTACTACTAACCACTTAGGATAACATATATTGATCAAGATTCACGGAAATACAACTCATTGGGCTATTAGACTACACAGGTTATAATAAATAGCATCAATGCAATTCTGTAAAGCTTCCAACACACTGAAATTGCTAACCTGGCATATCTTATGCACAATGGAATGTGTATTTTGCATTAGTCCAATACTAAAACCTTATTGAATTAAATTATCCATTATTGTGACTATTCATTTCCGATTCTGATTTTAAAAGTAAAGAAAAAAAATAGAAAAAACATATGAAAAAACAAAAACACAGAGAAGGTATTAAAAATATAATTTCCCCTACTCTGTGAAAAGAGGAGAAGCCAATTATCAACTTCGGATGAAACCCTAATCAAAGCTTTGCATTGCATCAAGCAAGCGAAGATTCTCGTGGCCTAAATACCTTGTTCTTGTCGATCCTCTTCACCGCCACCCGATCCCCATTGGCCTTATCGGTGGCCACGAAGGTGTACCCAAATTGCCCATGGCCAAGAAGCTTCCCGATCGAATACCTGCGCTCGAAATCCCTTTCGTAGCCAAAGTTCGTCCTTCTCCCGCACGACGGGCGGGCTACCGCTTTCAGTTTCCCGCAGTTTCGGGCCCTCGGCTTCTGCTTCTGCTGCTCGTTCTTCGTCCCAGGCCGGTCATGTTTCCCCTCGGCGGCGGCGGCGGCGGCGGCGGCTGCGACAGCCGTGGCCTTATTCCGGCTGCTAACTTGGGTGGCGCTCGAGAGGCAGGCGCCCATCTACTCCTCCTCCTCCGCCTCCGCCTCTGCCACTTCGACCTCCCAAAGATTTCTGGGTTGCGGAGACAACCATCAATTATAATGCAATTGCTATCGTTCTTGCGAAAAGAGAATTACGAGGGAACGGCGAGAGAGAGAGAGAGAGAGAGAGAGAGAGAGAGAGGAAATGGTCAATGGAGAAGGCTTTGCTTCGTTGTAATGAAATTATGAATAAAAAAAAAAAAAAAAAAAAAAAAAAAATATATATATATATATATATATATATATATATTTATCCCTCTAAATTTAGATTTTGGATGTGTATATATAATTATTAGATTATAAAAACATTAATAACCAATATCCGTGAGTTGATCATCAGCATCATAAAATTGGAACTATATATATATATATATACATATGTATATATATGTATATTGTTAGGATCAAGAGCACTAAGAGGGAGGGTGGTGAATTAGTGGAGCGGAAAACTTTCGACGATTAAAACTACGTTCGTACGATAAGAACAATTTCGGTAGAAAAGCCGATTCGTAAATCACTTTAACTTGTAATCAAGCAAAATGCAGTTAAAGCAAGTCTATGAAAGCAGTTTGCAGTTATGATGGAAATTAGAATGTAAGCATAAACTGAAATATGATGTTCGTACGATAAAACTGATTTACGTCTAAACGCCGATTCGGAAAATACTAAATGTTGAAACACGATCGTAAATGCGCAGAAAGTAGTAAGCTATTGAGGAGGTTTGCAATAAAGATAATATGCTCAAAGTAAATGCAAACCGAGATTTAGAGTGGTTCGGTCAATCTTGACCTACATCCACTGTTGGCTTCCTCCACCGACGAGGTCACCGACGTCCACTAGAGGCCTTCCTTCAATAGGCGAAGGCCAACTACCTTTTTACAGTTTCACTCCTTTTGACGGGCTTAGGAGACAACCCTTATAGAATTTTCTTTCCTCTCTTGACAGATCAAAACTTAGAAGAAAATAGGAAGGAGAACTTTTAACTCATACAACACTTTTGAGCTCTAAAAATCACATAGTAAGATCAGGATTTCGGTGATTTTTGGTTGCTCTTTCATTGCTGAAAGAGTGGGGTATTTATAGGCCTCAAACTGGTTTGAATTTCGAACTTAAAATTGTCATCTCCCGAAATTTCAGGGTCTGGCGGTTGCACTGCCTGACTGGGGCGGTTGCACCGCCCAGCCATAGCTCGGAGACCGAGCTTAGGTGGTTGCACCTCTGTTAGAGGCGGTTGCACCACCCAGCCAGAGCTCAGAGATTGAGCCCTGGGTAGTGCCACCGCCGACCCAAGCGGTGCCACCTCTGGCCAAGTAATCTGGGTCCGAATGGGCTGATCCATTCGGCTCAATTTGGGTCTGTCAAGTGCCCAATTGCCCCAAGATTAAGTTGATGGGATCATCTCCCATTCCTAATTTAATCAAAATACTAACTACGATAATTCTTAAGACATTTACTACAGCTTGCTCTGGTGCGTCAATCGCTTCTTTCGGCGAGCTTCCGGCGAGCTTCCGTCGATCATCCGATGAACCCTCGGTGATGCTCCTGCGGACTTCCGGCAAACTCCTGGACTTGCGACGATCCACTTGGCAAGTTCTGACGAGCTTCTTTGGCAAGCTCCTGGACTTCTCGGATTTGTTCCCGCCGAACCTCCGACGACCGTCCGGACTTCCGTCGAGCTCTCGAACTCCCAATGTGATCATAGTCTTGACTCCAGCACAACTCCTACTGAATGTATTACTTTTATCATAGTTAATTATGCACACTTATCTCAACATATGAATTAGATAATAAATGACAATTGACGTCATCATCAAAATCCGAGATTCAACAATCTCCCCAATTTTTTATGATGACAATCGATTGATAATGGAGTTAACCTTAACTCCCATATCTATGTGTCATAATTGAGATAAGTCATTCTTGAATTCAAAGCCTTTGAATTCAAGAGACATATTGATAAGTTAAAATCATTTAACCTTATCAATACTCCCATCATGATTCCCATCATGTTGTATCTCTCTGAAAATGATATATGATGTTAAGGCTTGACATCCATTTTTAAATTTTAAATGTGAATGATGGTAATGATAGCAATTCATCATATGGTAAGATATCAACATATAAAATTTCGAAGTAAGATTTTGATATCTTAACATGATGCACACATTTCAAGTATTTTAGCAATCATAGCATTTCATCACATGGTAAGATATCAACACGTAGGACTACGATGCAAGTTCTTGATATCTTAACATGATGTAAACATGACATATTACTAATATGGCAATCATAGTTATCATTAATTCATATATTTTCGATGATGAAAGCATGGCATAATCATAGCATCAATTCATATATCTGCTTTTTTTTCAACATAATATGACATTTATAGCATCAATTCATATATTTCTCCCCCTTTATCATCAACAAAAAGGAGAACGATATAAACAACTTTTAAATATATGTGCGATGCTTCATGTCATTTGGATATAAATTATACAAACATCTCAAGAAAAACATAACATGAAGATTATAGAGTGAAAACTTCTTCCTTTTTATTTATTAGGATATTAAGACATACTTTACAAGGTTCAGGATATTTATGTGAATCAAATCCTTGCACATAAAAATATCTTCCTTTTATAAGAAGGAATCATCAAATCTATTTCTCAAAGAAAATATTTTTCACATGATAAATTTAAAAGATATGCATTTGCTAGATGATTCTATTTGTCAAAAATCAATGATATGAATCAAACTATATGTGACATATGTTTATTAAATCCGAAAGAGAATAATATATTCATGAAATCCGATTGGAACTGAAAATTTAATTTAACACTTTCATGGAATCATGCAATCGGACAAGACTATACAATCATGAAGACATGCTCATTATTATGGAAATTTTTGTATTAATTTCTAACATATTATTTTAGGCATATAATGACAATTAAGTGATTTGATCATTCAATCAATAAAGTTCGAATAATAATTTTAACAAGTTTATGCATTCGGACACATCAACATTCCTAGTTCTCTTCTTATGAAATCAAATTATTTTTCACTTAGAGGTTTTGTAAAAATATCAGCTAGTTGATGCTTAGAATGTATGAACTATATGATTACATCATGATTAGTAACATGATCTCGTATAAAGTGATGTCTAATATCAATATGTTTTGTTCTTGAGTGTTGAATGAGATTCTTTGTTAAACATATTACACTCGTGTTATCACATTTAATGGGAATATTTTTAAGATAGACTTTATAATCTTCTAAGGTGTTTTTCATCCACACAACTTGTGCACAACATGCACTAGCTGCAATATATTCATCTTCGGTTGTTGATAGTGCAATCGAGTTTTATTTCTTAGATGACCAGGAAACAAAGGAATCTTCCAAAAATTGATGTGTTCTTGATGAGCTTTTTCTATCTAGTCTACACCCAACAAAATCCGTATCAGCATAAGCAATTAACTCAAAATTTTTGGATTTTGGATACCATAATCCTAGATTTATGGTACCTTTAAGAAATCTAAGTATTCTTTTAACCGCTTTGAGATGAGATATCTTAGGGTTCGATTGAAACCTAGCACAAAGTCCTACACTGAACATGATATCTGGTCTAGTTGCAGTGAGGTAAAGTAAACTTCCTATCATACCCCTATAAGTTTTTTGATCGAAGCTTTCTCCACTCTCATCAACTTCTAACTTAGTGGAGGTGCTCAAAGGGGTGTTAATAGCTTTTGAGCTATCCATATTAAATCTTTTCAGTAGATCTAAAGCATATTTAGTTTGACTAATAAAGATATCATTGCTTAGTTGCTTAATTTGTAAGCCTAAGAAAAAGGTTAATTCTCCCATCAAACTCATTTCAAATTTGAGACTCATGGTTTTGGCAAAAGATTCACAAAGAGATTCATTCGTAGAACCGAAGATAATATCATCAACATAAATCTGAACAATAAGAAAATTATTTTCAAAATTTTTGATAAACAATGTAGTATCAACCTTGCCTTTTGTGAAATTTTTTTCAATAAGAAAAGAACTAAGTCTCTCATACCAAGCCCTAGGGGCTTGTTTTAAACCATAGAGAGCTTTAGTTAAATTAAACACATGATTAGGGAGGCTATTATTTTCAAATCTAGGAGGTTGTTCAACATAAACTTCTTCGGAAATAAAGTCGTTAAGAAAAGCGCTTTTAACATCCATTTGAAACAACTTAAAATTATTACTACTAGCATAGGCAAGGAGCATCCTTATGGCTTCTAATCGAGCCACAGGAGTGAAGGTTTTTTCGTAATCGATACCTTCTTCTTGGTTGAAACCTTTGGCCACTAATCTAGCCTTGTTTCTAACCACGATACCATATTCATCTTGCTTGTTTCTAAAGACCCATTTAGTACCAATAACTAAATGGTCATTTGGCTTAGGAACAAGCTTACATACCTCATTTCTCTCAATTTGATTTAATTCATCTTGCATTGCGATAATCCATGAATCATATTTCATGGCTTCGTCAATACATTTAGGTTCAATTTGGGAGAGAAAAGCGGCGTTGGCACAAAATTTTTTAAGAGAAGAACATGTCTGAACCCCCTTTGATGTGTCTCCTAAGATTAACTCCTTAAGATGAGCATCTACATACTTCCAATCCTTGGGTAATGATGTTTCGGAAGTGGATGCATCTAAGTTGCTAGTTGGAGAAGGGGTTTCATTTAAATTTAAAGAATCGAAGTTAACATCATCATCAAAATTGTTTTTCTTGATTTCAAAAATCTCATTGAAAACAACATGAATGGATTCTTCAATAATTAAAGTTCTTTTATTGAAGATTCGAAAAACTTTAGAAACTGAAGAATAACCAAGAAAAATTCCTTCATCGGATTTAGCATCAAATTTTCCTAAGGTATCTTTTTCATTCAAGATGAAACACTTACACCCAAAAACTTTAAAATATGAAACATTAGGTTTTTTGTTGTTCCACAACTCATAGGGAGTTTTGGTGAGTAGGGGTCTTACTAGAACTCTATTCAAAATATAGCATGCAATGTTTACGGCTTCGGCCCAAAAATATTTGGGTAGGCTATGTTCATTCAACATGGTTCTTGTCATTTATTGTAAGTTTCTATTTTTTCTTTCTACTACTCCATTTTGTTGAGGATTTCTTGGAGTAGAGAAGTTGTGGTTGTATCTATTAAGTTCACAAAATTCTTGGAAATCACGGTTTTGAAATTCACCACCGTGATCACTTCTAATTGATGAAATCATAGAACCCTTTTTATTTTGAACAAGTTTACAAAACTTGTTAAAATATCTAAAGCATTCATTTTTATGTTTTAAGAAGTAAGTCCATGTGTATCTGCTATAGTCATCTATAATGACGAAGACGTATTTGCTACCTCCTAGGCTTGATGTAGAGATTGGTCCGAACAAGTCCATATGGATCAATTGCAAGGGTCTAGAGGTGCTTATTTGATTCTTAAATTTGAAACTACCCTTAATTTGTTTACCTAATTGACAAGCATCACATACATTATCTTTAATGAACTTGATATGAGGAATTCCTCTTACAAGTTCTTTGGATGATATTTGAGTGATTAGTTTCATGCTAGCGTGACCTAATCTTCTATGCCATAGCCAAGCATCCTCATTTAAAATCGAGAAACACATTTCATTACACAAATCATTGATGTTAATGGTATATACGTTATTTTGTTTTAATGCTATCATAGATGTGTTGTTGTGTGGTTTTTCAATGATGCAAGCATTAGATTCGAATTTGACAATATATCCTTTATCACATAATTGACTAATGCTCAAGAGGTTATGTTTTAAACCATCAACTAACAAAACATCTTCGATAAAGAAGTTGGATTTGTTACCTATGGTTCCTTTGCCAATGATTTTACCCTTGTTGTTGTCTCCGAAGGTGACATAGCCTTCGTCTATGCTAGTGAGCTTAGAGAATTGAGATGGATCTCCGGTCATATTCCTTGAGCATCTACTATCAATGTACCATCTCTTGCTCCTAGCTTGTGATGGTGTATGTCTCTACAAGAAAGGATAATTTTTAGGTACCCATTTACTTTTGGGTGCCTCAAAAACTGATCTACATTGTTTGTCATGTTGCATAGAATTTATCATGGTTCCTTAAGGAACCCAAATTAATTTGTTCGGACTAATTTTCTTGAATGGACAATAATGCATTTTGTGCCCATGTTTGCAACAAAAGTTGCATTTGCTTTGGTGTTAAACATGTAGGATGGGGCCTTTTATGAAGGTGGTTGGATTTTGGTGAGGATTTCTCACAAATCCGATTCCACTTTTTTTGGGAACGTGACCCTTGTTTGTAAGGATCATGTTCAAAGACTTGCTACCAACCTCGAATTTCTTCAAGGTATCCTTAAGTAGCAAGTTTTCCTTTTGGATAGTTTCTAGATCATGGCATTTTATACAAGAACCTAAACTATCATGATATTCAGTTCTTAACTTATCGAAATTACAAGTAAGACTATCATGCTCATTTTTTAGCAATTTGTATTTTCTACTAATAATCTTGCATTCATCAAATAAGTCATGGAAGGCATTTAATAACTCATCAAATGATAAATCTGCATCAATTAAATTTGTTACCTCCTCTTGGATGGCCATTAAGGCGTAATGAGCAACTTGCTCGGTGTTGGACTCCTCTTCTTCGGACGCGCTCGAGTCATCCCACGTTACTTTGAGCGTCTTCTTCTTTGATGTTCTCTTCTTAGCTTGGGGACAATCACTTTTGTAGTGTCCCGACTTTTTGCACTCGTAGCAAATAACTTGGTCCTTTTTGGGTTCAAGTTTATTTTTTATGTCATTTTTAAACTTGTTTCTCTTAATGAATTTTTTGAATTTCATTGTTAGAAATGTCAAGTCATCATCACAGTCCTCATCACTTGAGTTTTCTCTCAGGTGGTCATCTAAAGTTCTAAGTGGCATATCCTTCCTGTTCTTTGGAAGGATGTCTTCTTGCTCTTCATGAGCCTTGCATGTCATTTCATAGGTCATTAATGACCCAATTAGTTCCTCAAG
Source organism: Musa schizocarpa (assembly GCA_900464855.2). Classification (NCBI taxonomy): domain Eukaryota; kingdom Viridiplantae; phylum Streptophyta; class Magnoliopsida; order Zingiberales; family Musaceae; genus Musa; species Musa schizocarpa. Next base: position 42,409,175 of record LS990919.1, read on the forward strand.
AGGGAAGTTGTTTAAATCTTTAGCCTTTTGAATAGCAGTGACTTTAGGGTCCCAACTCTTAGGAAGGGATCTTAGAATCTTATTCACGAGCTTAAAATCTGAAAAACTTTTGCCGAGTCCTTTTAGACCATTGAAGACATCCGTGAAACGGATGTACATGTCGCCAATAGTCTCGCTCGGTTTCATTCGGAAAAGTTCGAAAGAATGTATCAAAAGATTGATTTTTGACTCTTTCACTCTACTTGTGCCTTCGTGAGTCACTTTGAGTGTATGCCAAATATCAAACGCGGTTTCACAAACTGAAACATAATTAAACTCATTTTTATCAAGCGTACAAAATAAGGCATTCATAGCCTTTGCATTAAGAGCAAAAGTCTTCTTCTCCAATTCATTCCAATCGGAAGAGAAGACTTCAAAAATCCATTTTCGACAAGATTCCAAAGTTCAAAATCCATTGAAATAAGGAAGATCCTCATTCGGGTCTTCCAATAGGTGTAGTTCGTCCCATTGAACATGGGTGGACGTGTAATAGAATGACCCTCTTGGTTTCTGACGTATGCCATTTCTCTTGGGTTTTAATCCATTTGAGAGTTAACCCCGCTCTGATAGCAATTGTAAAGATTAAGAGCACTAAGAGGGGGTGGGGGGGTGAATTAGTGCAGCGGAAAACTTTTGACGATTAAAACTGCGTTCGTACGATAAGAGCGATTTCGGTAGAAAAGCCGATTCGTAAATCACTTTAACTTGTGATCAAGCAAGATGCAGTTAAAGCATGTCTATGAAGCCAGTTTGCAGTTATGATGGAAATTAGAATGTAAGCGTAAACTAAAATATGATGTTCGTACGATAAAACTGATTTACGTCTAAACGTCGATTCGGAAAATACTGAACTTTGAAACACGATTGTAAATGCGCAGAAAGCAGTAAGATATTGAGGAGGTTTGCAGTAAAGATAATATGCTCAAAGTAAATGTAAACCGAGATTTAGAGTGGTTCGGTCAATCTTGACCTACATCCACTGTTGGCTTCCTCCCCCGACGAGGTCACCGACGTCCACTAGAGGCCTTCCTTCAATAGGCGAAGAATAACTACCTTTTTACAATTTCACTCCTTTTTACAAGCTTAGGAGACAACCCTTATAGAATTTTCTTTCCTCTCTTGACAGATCAAAACTTGGAAGAAAAGAGGAAGGAGAACTTTTAACTCATACAACACTTTTGAGCTCTAAAAATCACAGAGTAAGATCAGGATTTCGGTGGTTTTTGGTTGCTCTTTCATTGCTGAAAGAGTGGGGTATTTATAGGCCACAAACCGATTTGAATTCCGAGCTCAAAACTATCATCTCCTGGAATTCCAGGGTCTGGCGGTTGCACCGCCCAACTAGAGCTCGGAGACTGAGCCCTGGGCGGTGCCACCGTTGACCCAGGCGATGCCACCTCTGACCAAGTAATCTGGGTCCGAATGGGCTGATCTATACGGCCCAATTTGGGTCTGTCAAGGGCCCAATTGCCCCACGATTAAGTTGATAGGATCACCTCCCATTTCTAACTTAATCTACATGCTAACTATGACAATTCTTAAGACATTTACTACAGCTTGCTCTGGTGCGTCAATCGCTTCTTTCGGCGAGCTTCCGTCGATCATCCGATGAATCCTCAGTGATGCTCCTGCGGACTTTCGGCAAACTCCTAGACTTGCGACGATCCACTTGACAAGTTCCGATGAGTTTCTTTTGGCAAGCTCCTAGACTTCTCGGATTTGTTCCCGCAGAACTTCTGACGACCGTCCGGACTTCCGTCGAGCTCTCGAACTCCCAACGTGATCATAGTCTTGACTCCGACGTAACTTCTGCTACATGTCTTACTTTCATCGTAGTTAATCCTGCACACTTATCTCAATATATGGATTAGATAACAAATGACAATTGACGTCATCATCAAAATCCCAAATTCAACATATATATATGTATATATATATACATATATACATATGTTAGGATCAAGTGCAGCGGAAAACTTTCGACGATTAAAACTACGTTCGTACGTTGAAATCCGATTCCAACGTAAAAGCCATTTCGTGCAGATAATAACTTTGAAAGCTTACGGAAATGTATTTGAAGTAAAGTAAGGTAGGAAGTTTGTAGTTAAGATAGAAATCGGAATGTAAGTCGCAAACTGAAATATGATGTTCGTACGATAAAACTGATTTCCGACGTAAAACCGTTTTCAAAAACTTAACTTGAAAGTGAGTTCATAAAAGAGCAGAATGCAGTAAGCTATTGAGGATGTTTGCAGTAAAGATAAAATGCTCAAAGTAAATGCAAACCGAGATTTAGAGTGGTTCGGTCAATCTTGACTTACATCCACTTTTGGCTTTCTCCACCAACGAGGTTACCGACGTCCACTAGAGGCCTTCCTTCAATAGGTGAAGGCCAACCACCCTTTTATAGTTTCACTCCTTTTGACGGGCTTAGGAGACAACCCTTACAAATTTTTCTCTCCTCTCTTGAAAGATCAAAACTTGGAAAAAGAGGGAGGAGAACTTCTAGCCTTTACAACACTTTTAAGCTCTAAAAATTACAGAGTAAGATTTGATTTTTGATGCCCTTTCATGCAGGAAAGGGTGGGGTATATATAGGCCCCAAACTAGTTTGAATTTGGAGCTCAAAAATGTCTTTTCCCGGATTTTCGGGGTCCTGGCGGTACCACCTCCTGACTGGGGCGGTACAACCGCTTGGCAGCTCGGAGACTGAGCTTCTGGGCTGTGCCACCGCCTGACAGAGGCGGTTGCACCTCCCAGTCTCGCTCGGAGACTGAGCCCTGGCGGTGCCACCGCCTATCAGGGGCGGTTGCACCGCCCAGTCTCGCTCGGAGACTGAGCCCAGGCGGTGCCACCGCCTGCTTGGGGCAGTTGCACCGCCCAGCTTTCTTGGGAGACCCTCTCCTGGGCAGTGCCACCGCCTAGTAGGAATTATGGTCCGAATGGATTGATCCATTCGACCCAATTTGGGTCTGTCAAGGGTCCAATTGCCCCCAGATTAAGTTAATGAGATCACCTTCCATTCCTAACTTAATCTACATGCTAACTACGACAATTCTTAAGACATTTACTACATCTTATTCCGGTGCATCAATCGCTTCTTCCGGCGAACATCCAACGAACCTCTGGCGATGCTCCGACGGACTTCCAGCAAACTCCTGGACTTGCGACGATCCACTTGGCAAGTTCCGACGAGTTTCTTTTGGCAAGCTCTTAGACTTCTCGGATTTATTCCCGCAGAACCTCCGACGACCGTCTGGACTTCCGTCGAGCTCTCGAACTCCCAACATGATCATAGTCTTTGACTCCGGCTCAACTCCTGCTGCATGTCTTACTTTCATCATAGTTAATTCTGCACACTTATCTCAAAATATGGATTAGATAACAAATGACAATTGACTTCATCATCAAAATCCGAGATACAACAATTTTCCCCTTTTTTATGATGATAATCAATTGATAATGGAGTTAACCTTAACTCCCCCTATCTATATGCCATACTTGAGATAAGTCATTCTTGAATTCAAGGTTTTTGAAATCAATAGACTTATTGATAAGTTAAGAACTCTTAACCTTATCAATTACTCCCATCATGATTCCTATCATAATGTATCTTACTGAAAATGATGTCAAGACTTGATATTCATTCTCAAGTTTTACATTTCAAATATGAATGATTATAGCAGTTCAACATAAGATATCAACATGTAAAATTACGATGTAAGTTCTTGATATCTTAATATGATGCAAACATGACATAATGCAAATATAGCAATCATAGTTATCATCGATTCATATATTTTCGATGATGCAAGCATGACATAATCATAGCATCAATTCATATATCTCTCCCCCTTTGTCATCAACAAAAAGGAAAACGATATAAACAATTTTTAAGCATAAGTGCAATTTTATTCATGCCATAACTAGGTTCATGTCATTTTCCAACAGTGAGTGATAGGATACCAATTATGCAAACATCTCAAGGAAAACATGACATGGAGATAGCTTTTAATACTTCTTCCTTTTCATTTGTTATTATCTTTTTGCATGAAGGAGGAAAGCTATTTGTGATACCAGCTATTTGTGAGTTTACTTTGAATGAAGTTAAAATCGATGAGAGATTAAATCATATTCCATTTTTACAAGGATCAAGATATGTATGTGAAACAAATCCTTGCAAGTAAAAACACTATCATCCATATTTCAAAAAGGAATTTACATGCAGGAATCATTTTATCAAATCCATTTCTTAAAAAATATTTTTCACATGATAAGTGTATGAGAGATGTTTTTGCTAGTTGATTCCATATGTCAAAAATCAATGATGAGAATCAAACTCGATATACATATGCTTATTAAGTTCAGAAAAGGATAATGTATCAAGAAAATCTGATTGTTAGGATACCACTAGTTAAGAGAATCCGAAAATGAAATTAACACTTTCATGCATTCGGACAAGACTATACTATAGATTTTCAAATACAATTATGAAGACAAAACATGCTCATTGTTATGGAAATTTTTGTATAAAAAAAAAACATAATTTCCAACATATAATTTTAAGCATGTAATGGCAATCAAGTGATTTGATCATTCAATCAATAAAGTTCGAAAAATGATTTTAACATGTTTATGCATTCGGACCCATTAACATTCCTAATTCTCTTTTAATGAAATCAAATTGTTCTTCCTTAGAGGTTTTGTAAAAATATCAGCTAGTTGATATTTAGTATTATGGCAATACATTAATATCATGGTAATATTATGTCACATTAACATTATGGAAATGACACATCAATTTCATGGCTATATTACTTTCTCAAATCACATTTATCATGGATACAAGGTTTTCAAAGTAGGCATTATAGAAACATTTAATTTCAACATGAAATCCGATAATGAGTAACGAGATTGAGCAACGTAACCCTGCATATTCTCACAAATTAATACATCAAGTAACCATATCAAAGATTAGTAGTCATCAAGGCATTATGATCAAGGTGAGTAACATAAAGAGTTTACAATAACGTAATTATTACAACAAGAGGTGATTGTGTCAGGAAGTGAAAAATACAACAAGAGGTGATTGTGTCAGGAAGTCAACAAGAGGTGATTGTCCACATATACAAGCTTATTCAGGAAGTGAAAAATTAAAGTGCCTAAATAAAGAGTCAAATTGTCGATGAATTTGCTGCAGTTCAGATAGGATTTGATCTTGTCGATGTTCAAGCCGATCTTGTCTTTGTTCAAATTGATCCATCCGAATTCTAATTTCTTCGATAGATGATACAGGAGCTTGTTCAAATGGATGTGTTTCCTCAAAGGAACAGATCGGAGGAGATTGAGTACCCCTAAAGACTGATGTTTCATATTCTGGTTCAGGTTAAGGGGGATCGGTTCTTCTAGGCATTCTAACCCAATTGCCGTTTCTATAAAAACATCTCAATCGGTGAAGTAGATTTTTATTTATTATGCTAAACCTGTCTACTTTCATCACTTCTTCGTCGGGTGGTATTGGAATATCGTAGGCTTTAAGTATTCTAGTGATTATACCACCATATGGTAGCATCATGTCTTTCTTAGATAGTTCTATCATGTTTTGTTGGATAAGATAACCAAAACAGATGTTATGTCCTTTAATGATTCAATACATGGTTCCTAATTCCATTTGACTTACTTCATCATGATGGTATTGTTTAGGGAGAATGATGCTAGTTATGATATGATGAAGTACCTTAGTGTTTGTGGTAGTAGATGTTCACGATCCTTTAAAATAAAGACCTCTATTTTTTACGGGAATGCCTATCATGTTGCAAATGAATCTATCCGTAATGGAGATGTGTTGTCCTAAGAAATAGGTAGACATTCTTTCTTCTTCATCTACTTGTAGATTGTTGTAAAACAATCTAACAAGTCTTGGATAGATGGGTTCACTAATTTGTAAAATTGGGAGTAAATCTAAGTTTGCAAACCATTGGATTGTCTCTAAAACTCTTAGTTCATCTAGATCTACATGTTTTCCCTTATTGACATTTCTAAATTCGAAGGAAGAAATTTTTTTAGCATAATATTTTGAATCGAAAAGGGTAAGATCAAAGTCTTCTTCTAATCTCATCTTCCCTTTGTCCCTAGAGGATCTTTTAGAGCCCATAACTACTGCTATTTAAGAAGATAGTAATGAGCAAGAGTAAATGACTCAAAAATAGAATTTAAAGGGTTCTTAGAGAATACCTTAAGTGAGATCCTTAAGAGAATGAGATATTGTTGATCTTTTGCTTTGAAATGAGGAGTATTTGGGAGAAATGAAGGTGGAGAAGCTTTGGTGGTGTAAAGAGGGGAAGGGAGTAAGTTGGGGTCGGTTCCACCGTCGGCCCTAGCTCGGTTTAAAAGAGGCAAGATTGCAGGCAGTTGCACCACTGGCTAGGGCAGTGCAACCGCTTGCAACCCGTGACAACCGGCGGTGCTACCACCAGTTGGGCGGTGCCACCGCCTACAGGCAGCGAGCACTTGTTTGGGGGTTGTATGGACTGATTTGGATGTTTTCAACTTGAGGAGAGGTTTCATTTGTGGAGCAATCAACTTTACTTTCGTAATTACGTAAGAGTTTCCATTTCAAGATGAGAAATTTTGTACGTTCAAAATAGATCTTATGATGCGCATAATCTACTTAAATGTCGTACATAATTTTAGACATGTTCATGACTTATTATCCAAGTTGGTAAGCTTTGCACGTTTATGACAAACTTTTCTTGCAAGACGTAAGTTAATGATATAGTTGGATCCTGATACCGGGGAGGGTAAAAAATGCAGAATGAATTTCGGACGAACACCAATAGAAGTTGTACAGATAGAAAATGTCACAGAAAGCAAGTAATGAACTCTTGAAGAAACTTTGGTAAAATGAAAAATAGTTCATCACCAAGTTTAAAATCAAAAGGGATATAGAAAGATCACCACCCTAGTGACAATAAACAAGGATACAGAACTGAAAGCAAAAGACTCACCACTCAAGGACACATCCAAGAGATACAGAGTTCAAAGAGCACTCCAAGAAAGCTTCTGCCAATATCCTCAGTTTTCTAAAGTCTTTTCTAGGCCCTAAACCCCAAAATAAATACTAGTGCATGAAACAACCCTTCAAGCATAGGGAATTTCGAAATTAAGTGCTTTACAGCTGCCAACCAACTCCATTAATGTATTCCTTAGCCATGAAGAAAAGCATCATGATACAACTTTACAATTGCCAACCAACTCCATTAATATATTCCTTTGTGTAGGGAAAATATGCTGATTATGTGGCAATATTATTGGCTGAAAAAAAAATCATATTATCAGCATGATCCATATGAACAGATTGTAGCAAATTAGACACTCCCGTGTCAATCTCCCCTGGTTGAAAAAGACTTATCCTCAAGTTCTTGTTTGTTTCGTCATCATGATTATAAAAAGGACTTAAATCAGCCACATTAAATGTTGGGAATATTCCGTAATCTTTAGGTAGCTCAATCTCATAAGCATTTTTGCCAATTCTCTTAAGCACCTTGAATGGACCATCAGCCTTAGGTTTCAATTTTCTAAATTTTCCCGGCGGAAACCTCTCCTTCCTTAGATGAATCCAGACCAAATCACCTGCATTAAACTCCACAAGTTTTCTATGTTTGTTAGCAGCTTGCATGTACCTCTCATTTTGTTTCTCAATGGTTGCTTTCACACCCTCATGTAGCTTCTTTATCTGCTTAGCTCTTTCATCAGCATCTCCACTAAATTGCTTTGTTGTAGAATGAGGGATTAAGTCCAAAGGGCCAGCAGGATTAGCACCATAAACTACCTCAAAAGGACTCTTACCAATACTATGATGCATAGAACGATTGTAGGCAAACTCAATTTGTGGAAGAATGACATCCCATTGCTTAATATTCTTGCCAACATAGCTTCTAAGCAAATTTCCCAAGCTTCGGTTTGTTACCTCAGTTTGCCCATTGGTTTGTGGATGATGCGAGCTGCTGAAATTCAAAGAAGTACCTAGCTTCCTCCAAAGAGTTCTTCAAAAATGACTAACAAATTTTGAATCTCGATCAGACACCATAGTTCTTGGAATACCATGCAATTTAACAATCTCCTTAAAATATAAATCAGTAATATGAGATGCATCATTTGATTTATTGCATGGAACAAAGTGAGACATTTTTGAAAATTTGTCAACAATAACCATGATAGAATCCTTGTTCTTTTGAGTTCTTGGCAGTCCTAAGACGAAATCAAGACTTACATCCTCCCATGGAGCATTTGGCACTGACAATGGAGTGTACAAATCAGAATTTTGACTTCTTGTTTTTGCCAAATGACACAATCGGCATTGCTTCACATGTCTATCCACATCTCTGAACATTTTAGGCCAGTAGAAATTTGATTGAACAAGAGCTAGAGTCTTGTCCCTGCCGAAATGTCCTCCCAAAATACCACCATGAGCTTCAGCTAGAATTACTTGTCTCAAAGAACAAGATGGAACACACAAAGCATTAGCTCGAAAAAGAAAGCCATCAAAGATAAAAAAATTGTTGAAAGAAACCTAATTTACAATTCTGCCATATCGAGCCGAAATCCACATCATTCTCATATAGATCTTTGAATATTTCAAATCCAACCACTTTGACTTCCATTGTTGATAATAAAGAATGCTTTCTGCTCAATGTGTCAGCTACTACATTTTGAACACCAGATTTGTGCTTGATTGTAAAGTTGTAAGATTGTAAAAACTCCACCCAAGCTGCATGTCTCTTGTTTAGCTTGTGCCGGTGATTAATGAACTTTAATGTCTCATGATCAGAATATAGAACAAATGACTTGGCAAGAAGATATTGACTCCAATGAGACAAAGCTCGATAAATCGCATAAAACTCCTTATCATAAGTAGAGTATTTCTTTCTCGTATCATTCAGCTTTTCACTAAAAAATGCAATGGGCTTTCCGTCTTGACTCAAAACAACACCAATTCCCACATTAGATGCATCACATTCAACTTCAAACATATTATCAAAATTTGGTAGAACTAAGATAGGAGCTTCAGTAACCTTTCTTTTCAAAAGCTCAAAAGCATCGTTAGCCTCACTAGTCCATTTGAACTTATCACATTTCAGACATTCGGTGATTGGAGCGACAATAGAGCTGAAACCCTTGATAAATCTTCTGTAAAACGAAGTTAAGCCATGGAAACTCCTCACATCATGCAACGAAGTAGGTGTTGGCCAACTGAGAATAGCTTCTACCTTACTTTGATCCATCATGATTCCATCTTTTGAAACAACATACCCCAGAAACACCACGCTAGAAGTAAAGAAATCACACTTCTTTAGATTAGCATAAAGCTTTTGATGCCTCAAAATAAGAAAGATCTCTTTCAGATGATTCATATGCTCCTCTTCGCTCTTGCTGTACACCAATATATCGTCAAAATAAACTACAACAAATATTCCAATGTCTGGCTTAAGTATGTGATTCATAAATCTCATGAAGGTGCTAGGAGCATTAGATAGCCCAAATGGCATAACCAACCATTCATATAAGCCATCTCTAGTTTTAAATATTGTTTTCCACTCATCTCCGGGCCTCATTCTTATTTGGTGATAGCCACTCCTCAAATCAATTTTTGAGAAAATATAAGCACCACACAATTGATCAAGTAAATCATCTAACCTTGGAATAGGAAAGCGATAGTCCACTGTGATTTTGTTGATGGTGCGACTGTCCACGCACATCCTCCAAGAACCATCATTCTTAGGCACTAACAAGGCTGGAACCACACAAGGACTCATACTCTCCCAGATCAATCCTTTTTTAACTAATTCATCAACTTGCCTTTGAAGTTCTTCATGTTCCTTGGGACTCATTCTATATGCTGCCTTATTAGGTAGAACAGCCCCCAAAATAAGATCAATGTGATGTTGAATATCTCTCAAGGGTGGAAGGCCATGTGGAATCTCTTCTGGTATAACATCTTCAAACTCTTCCAAGATTTGTTTCATGATTTCTGGAATCTCCTTGTGTTGTTCATTTTCTTCTACTACTAGTAGAGCCATAACATGACAACCCTTGTCTAATTCATCTTTGTATTCACCATAGGACATAAAAGCGCTAACTTTCTTTTTTGGTGCACTGATTTCGGATGGTTGTAATGGAGCTAAAATAATCTTCTTTTCATTCACCTTAAAAGAATATGTATGTTTGTAGCCGTCATACAACACCCTTCTATCATAATGCCAAGGTCTTCCCAACAGCAAATGACACGCATCCATAGGAGCAACATCACACCATACTTCATCTTTATAATACTTGCCAATAGAAAATGAAACTAAACATCTTTTAGTTACATTGATGTCTTTTCCTTTTTGCAGCCAACATAACTGGTATGGGTGTGGATGAGGGATGGTGTCCAATTTTAGCTTCTGTACCATCTCCAAAGATACCACATTCTTAAAGCTACTACTGTCGATGATCACCGAGCATACTTTGCCAAGAGAAGTGCATTTAGTATGAAACATATTTTTTCTCACCCAACTTTCATCATCGGCCACATATGCCACTTGTAAACTATGTTGCAATACAATAGACAAACCATGATCAGCATAAGTAATCTCTTCCTCATCGTCATCGTATTTTGGTTCTTCATCAGTTTCATCTTCTCCTCCATCACTATGATCTTCAACCAAAGTTACAATCCTCCTATTTGGACAATTTGATGCGATATATCCAAAACCATGACATTTGAAACATTTTCGGCCACTTGGGGTAGAAGAATTATGTGTTTTTTTGCTGCCAGCAGATTCTTCACCCTTTTCTTGCACCTTCGATATCACCTTGCTTTGGACAGTAGGCTTGGAACTTCCTCCTTTTGTATATCCTTCTTTTGAGCCATATCGAAAACTCTTTTCAAACTTCTGTTGCTTTTCAACTTTTAATGCCAGCTTGCTCACATCATTTAAAGACCAATATGGCTGTAGCTGAACAACTTTAGCAATCTCATACTTTAGACCTCCTAAGTATCTTGCAATCGTTTGCTCTTCCGGTTCCACAAGCTCTCCTTTTAACATCAAATTATCAAATTCTGCAGTGTACTCCTCCACACTAAGATCTTTTTGCTTGAAATCATGTATTTTGAGAAAGATCTCTTACCTATAATTATGAGGTAAATATTTTCTCTTCAGCTCCCTTTTCATTTTCTCCCATGTAACGATCTTACTCTTCCCCTCACATTCTCTTTGTTTCTTCAGATTTTCCCACCAAAAAGATACATTCCGCCTGAGTTTGAGTGCCACAAGTTTGACCTTCTTTTGTTCTGGTGGTTCATGAAAATAAAAAAAAATTTCTACTGTATTAAGCCAATAAATAAAGTCATCAACATTTATTTTACCTTCAAATTCTGGAATATCAAATCTGGGGTTATATTTATTCTGCCACTCGTCTTGGACTTCATTTCTTCTCCGACATCTTCTCGACTCTCTTGGAAAATGAGGTGTATCATCATCAGAAATAAACTCTCAAGCGTCATTTTCATGCTGGTTGTGTCTACTTTGAAGTTCATCGATTATTTCATTTTTTTCTTGTAGGCTACGCAGCAATTTTCGTAGCTGCAGCCTCAACGACTCAGAGTCATCTTCACGATCGCTACCTTCACAAACTACATCTTTTCCATTCCGCCTTGCCATGATCTCTAGCCTTTAGCTCTGATACCAAACTGATACCGGGGAGGGTAAAAAATGAAGAATGAATTTCGAACGAACACCAATAGAAGTTGTTCAGATAGAAAATGTCACAGAAAGCAAATAACGAACTCTTGAAGAAACTTTGGTAAAACGAAAAATAGTTCACCACCAAGTTTAAAATCAAAAGGGATACAGAAAGATCACCACCCTAGTGACAATAAACAAGGATACAGAACTGAAAGCAAAAGACTCATCACTCAAGGACACATCCAAGAGATACAGAGTTCAAAGAGCACTCCAAGAGAGCTTCTGCCAATATCCTCAGTTTTCTAAAGTCTTTTCTAGGCCCTAAACCCCAAAATAAATACTAGTGCATGAAACAACCCTTCATGCATAGGGAATTTCGAAATTAAGTGCTTTACAGCTGCCAACCAACTCCATTAATATATTCCTTAGCCATGAAGAAAAGCACCATGATATAGCTTTACAACTGCCAACCAACTCTATTAATGTATTCCTTTGTGCAGGGAAAATATGCTGATTATGTGGCAATATTATTGGTTGAAAAAAATATCATATTATCAGCATGATCCATATGAACAGATTGTAGCAAATTAGACACTCCCGTGTTAGATCCGAAGAAGAAATCAATTCGATGAGTTCAGAAATCCGGAGGATATGTGAAGGGAGAATTATGAGTTTCAAAATCTGAGGGATTAAACAGGATTGTATTAGTATCACTCTACAATATTAATTTTCTAATCCTCTTTTTACTATTTAAGCTAGAGAGCATTACGTGTTCTTTTGGATCTCGAGTCATGAATATCGAGTACCCAAAAAGCAAGATATTATCTCTTGCTCCTAGCTTTTGATGGTGTATGTTTCTACAAGAAGGGGTGATTTTTAAGTACCCATTTACTTTTGAGTGCCTCAAAAACTGATCTACATTGTTTATTATGTTGCATAGAGTTTATCATGGTTCCTTTAGGAACCCAAATCAGTTTGTTCGGACTAATTTTCTTGAATGGACAATGATACGTTTTATGTCCATGTTTGCAACAAAAGTTGCATTTGCTTTGGTGTTGAACATGTAAGATAGGGCCTTTTATGAAGGTGGTTGGATTTTGGTGAGGACTTCTCACAAATCCGATTCCACTTCTTTTGGGAACGTGACCCTTGTTTGCAAGGATCATGTTCAAAGACTTGCTACCAACCTCGAATTTCTTCAAGGTGTCCTTAAGTAGCAAGTTTTCCTTTTGGAGAGTTTCTAGATCATGGCATTTTTCACATTGAGCTAAATTATCGTGATATTCAGTTTTAAATTTATCAAAATTGCTAACAAGACTATCATGCTTATTTTTCTGTAATTTATATTTTCTATTAATTATTTTGCATTCATCAAATAAGTCATGGAAGGAATTTAATAATTCATCAAATGATAAATCTGCATCAATTAAATTTGTTATCTCTTCTTCGATGGCCATTAAGGTGTAATGAGCAACTTGCTCGGTGTTGGACTCCTCTTCTTCGAACGCGGTCGAGTCATCCCACGTTGCTTTGAGCGCCTTCTGTTGAATCTCGGATTTTGATGATGACATCAATTGTCATTTGTTATCTAATCCATATGTTGAGATAAGTGTGTAGGATTAACTACGATGAAAGTAAGACATGCAGCAGGAGTTGCGCCGGAGTCAAGACTATGATCACGTTGGGAGTTCGAGAGCTTGACGGAAGTCCGGACGGTCATCGGAGGTTCTGCGGGAACAAATCCGAGAAGTCCAGGAGTTTGCCAAAAGAAGCTCGTCATAACTCGCCAAGTGGATCGTCGCAAGTCCGTAGGAGCATCGTCGGAGGACCGTCGGATGTTCGCCGGAAGAAGCGATTGACGCACCGGAGCAAGCTATAGTAAAAGTCTTAAGAATTGTCGTAGTTAGCACGATGATTAAGTTAGAATTGGGAGGTGATCCCATTAACTTAATCTAGGGGCAATTGGGCCCTTGAAAGAACCAAATTGGGCCGAATGGATCAACCCATTCGGACCCAGATCTCTCGCCCAGAGGTGGCACTGCCTGGGTCGGTGGTGGCACCACCCAGGGCTCAGTCTCCGAGTTCTGGTTGGGCGGTGCAACCGCCTCTGACAGCGGTGCAACCGCCTGAGCTCTGGCTGGGCGGTGCAACCGCCCCAGTCAGGTGGTGGCACCGCCTGAGCTCGGTCTCCGAGCTCTGCCAAGCGGTGCAACCGCCCCTGACAAGCGGTGGCACCGCCTAGAGGCTCAGTCTTCGAGCCATGTCAAGCGGTGCAACCGCCAGACCCCGGAATTCCGGGAATTGACAGTTTTGAGCTCGGAATTCAAATTGGTTTGGGGCCTATAAATACCCCACTCTTTCATCAATGAAAGAACAAAGAAAAACCACCAAAATCCTGATCTTACTCTGAGATTTTTGAGCTCAAAAGTGTTGTAATAAGCTAAAGGTTCTTCTCCCTCTTTTCTTCTAAGTTCAGATCTTTCAAGAGAGGAGAGAAAAGTTTGTAAGGGTTGTCTCCTAAGCCCGTCAAAAGGAGTGAATATGTAAAAGGGTGGTTGGCCTTTGCCTATTGAAGGAAGGCCTCTAGTGGACATCGGCGACCTCATCGGTGGAGGAAGCTAGAAGTGGATGTAGGTCAAGATTGACTGAACCACTCTAAATCGTGCTGCTCTCTGGTTTGCATTTACTTTGAGCTTATTATCCTTACTGCAAACCTCCTTCATAGCTTACTGCCTTCTGCGCTTTTACGATTGCGTTTCCAAGCTCAATATTTTCCGAATCGTGTTTAGACGTAAATCGTTTTTTTCGTACGAACATTGTATTTCAGTTTGCGCTTACATTTTGATTTCCATCACAATAGCAAACTGCCTTAACAGATTTGTTTTAACTGCTTCTTGCCTAATCATAAGTTAAAGTGATTTACGAATCGACTTTTCTCCTAAAATCGCTTTTACCGTACGAACATCGTATTTCAGTTTGCGCTTACATTCTGATTTCCATCATAACTGCAAACTGCATTTATAGATTTGTTTTAACTACTTCTTACCTGATCTTAAGTCAAAGAAATTTACGAATCGACTTTTCTACTGAAATCGACTTTGTCGCATTTAACACGCTTTTAAACGTTGAAAGTTTTCTCTGCAGCACTAATTCACCCCCCTCTTAGTGCTCTTGATCCTAACACCTTCTTCTTTGATGTTCTCTTCTTGGCTTGGGGACAATCACTTTTGTAGTGTCCCGGCTTTTTGCATTCGTAACAAATAACTTGGTCTTTTTTGGGTTCAAGTTTATTTTTTGTATCACTTTTAAACTTGTTTCTCTTAATGAATTTTTTGAATTTCCTTGTTAGAAGCGCCAAGTCATCGTCACAGTTCTCATCACTTGAGTTTTCTCTCAAGTGGTCATCTAAATTTCTAAGTGCCATATCCTTCTGTTCTTTGGAAGGATGTCTTCTTGCTCTTCATGAGCCTTGCAAGTCATTTCATAGGTCATTAATGACCCGATTAGTTCTTCAAGAGGAAAGTTATTTAAATCTTTAGCCTCTTGAATAGCAGTGACTTTAGGGTCCCAACTCTTAGGAAGGGATCTTAGAATCTTATTTACGAGCTCAAAATTCGGAAAACTTTTGCCGAGTCCTTTTAGACCATTGACGACATCCGGAAAACGGGTGTACATGTCGCCAATAGTCTCGCTCGGTTTCATTCGGAAAAGTTCAAAAGAATGTATCAAAAGATTGATTTTTGACTCTTTCACTCTACTTGTGCCTTTGTGAGTCACTTCGAGTGTATGCCAAATATCAAACGCGGTTTCACAAACCGAAACACGATTGAACTCATTTTTATCAAGCGCACAAAATAAGGCATTTATAGCCTCTGCATTAAGAGCAAAAGTCTTCTTCTCCAATTCATTCCAATCGATCATTGGAAGAGAAGACTTTGAAAATCCATTTTCGATAAGATTCCAAAGTTCAAAATCCATTGAAATAAGGAAGATCCTCATTCGGGTCTTCCAATAGGTGTAGAGGTGTAGTCCGTCCCATTGAACATGGGTGGACGTGTAATAGAGTGGCCATCTTGATTTCCGGCGTATGTCATCTCTCTTGGGTTTTAATCTGTTTGAGAGTTAACCCCGCTCTGAGAGTTAACCCCACTCTGATACCAATTGTTAGGATCAAGAGCACTAAGAGGGGGGGGGGGGGGGGTGGTGAATTAGTGCAGCGAAAAACTTTCGACGATTAAAACTGCGTTCATACGTTGAAATCTGATTCCGACGTAAAAGTCGTTTCATGCAGATAATAACTTTGAAAGCTTACGGAAATGTATTTGAAGTAAAGTAAGGCAGGAAGTTTGCAGTTAAGATAGAAATCGGAATGTAAGCCGCAAACTGAAATATGATGTTCGTACGATAAAACTGATTTCCGACGTAAAACTATTTTCGGAAACTTAACTTGAAAGTGAGTTCGTAAAAGAGCATAAGGCAGTAAGCTATTGAGGAGGTTTGTAGTAAAGATAAAATGCTCAAAGTAAATGCAAACCGAGATTTAGAGTGGTTCGGTCAATCTTGACTTACATCCACTTTTGGCTTCCTCCACCAACGAGGTCACCGACATCCACTAGAGGCCTTCCTTCAATAGGCGAAGGCCAACCACCCTTTTACAGTTTCACTCCTTTTGACGGGCTTAGGAGACAACCCTTACAAACTTTTCTCTCCTCTCTTGAAAGATCAAAACTTGGAAAAAGAGAGAGGAGAACTTCTAGCCTTTACAACACTTTTGAGCTCTAAAAATCACAGAGTAAGATTGGATTTTCGATGCCCTTTCATGCAGGAAAGGGTGGGGTATATATAGGCCTCAAACTAGTTTAAATTTGGAGCTCAAAAATGTCTTTTCTCGGATTTCCAGGGTCCTGGCGGTACCACCTCCTGACTGGGGCGGTACAACCACCTAGCAGCTCGGAGACTGAGCTTCTGGGCAGTGCCACCGCCTAACAAGGGCGGTTGCACCACCTAGTCACGCTCGGAGACTGAGCCCTGGCGGTGCCACCGCCTACCTGGAGTGGTTGCACCGCTCAACTTTCCTAGGAGACCCTCTCTTGGGCGGTGCCACCGCCTAGTAGGAATTTTGGTCCGAATGGGTTGATTCATTCGACCCAATTTGGGTTTGTCAAGGGCCCAATTGACCCCGGATTAAGTTAATGGGATCATCTCCCATTCCTAACTTAATATACATGCTAACTATGACAATTTTTAAGACATTTACTACAGCTTGCTCCGGTGCGTCAATCGCTTCTTCTGGCGAGCTTCCAGCGAACATCCGATGAACCTCCGGCGATGCTCCGACGGACTTCCGGCAAACTCCTGGACTTGTGACGATCCACTTGGCGAGTTCCAACGAGCTTCTTTTGGCAAGCTCCTGGACTTCTCGGATTTGTTCCCGCAGAACCTCCGACGACCGTCCGGACTTCTGTTAAGCTCTCGAACTCCAAATGTGATTATAGTCTTTGACTCCGGCTCAACTCTTGCTGCATGTCATACTTTCATCGTAGTTAATCCTGAACACTTATCTCAACATATGGATTAGATAACAAATGACAATTGACTTCATCATCGAAATCCGAGAGATACAACAATATATATAATATATATATATATATATATATATATATATATATATATATATATATATATATATATATATATGTATATATATATATATATATACATATATATACATATTTATATATAATCTATGTTTTGAGTGACGTAGGATGCTGTGATCAGGGAGAGAAAATTAAAGCAGGAAGAATCATGTTGGGCCGGAGAAACATGTCAGAAGATTGGACGTCGGGCCGAAGGATCGGTTGACGTATCGACATAAGGCTTTATGCCATGGATTCAGGCATCAGGCTAAGAAGAGCGGATATTGCGCCAAGAGAGGACGATGCGCGGATGTTGGTCCATGGATTGGGCAATAGGCCCCAAGAGAGGACGATGCACCGAAGAATCGGAAGAAGCGTCGATGGACCAATAAAATGCCGAACAACATGATTCAATCTTAGTAATAATTGTCTAGATCGAAGTGTATTTTTGTGTGTGCAGGATTAACTATGATAGCAAGGCATAAAGCAAAATGAAGTTCCGGAGTCAAGAACGCGATTTCGTTGAGAGTTCGAGAGTTCGTCGGAAGTCAAAACGTTCATCGGAAGTTCTGCCGGAACCAATTGAGAAGTCTAGGAGCTTGCCAAAGAAGCTCATCGGAACTCGCCAAAAAGATCATCGTGATGTCCAGGAGCTTGCCGGAATTCTGCCGGAACATTGCCGAGAGATCGTCGGAAGTTTGCCGGAAGAAATCGGACTTATTTTGCTTAGAATATGTCTTAGGAATCGTAGTTAGCACATAATTAGAGTTAGGATTGGGAGGTAATCCCAACAACTATGTTAGGGGCCAACTGGGCCCAAAGCTGGACTAGTTTGGGTTGGATTCAAGGCCCAACAAGGCTGCTGAAACCCTGGCCGACGGTGACATCACGAGAGCCGGCAGTGACACCGCTTGGGGAATAGCTGCTAGTCATAGGTGCCCAGCAAGCCAATCATGTGAGTGATAGAACGTGTGACTTAATATAGAATCTTTTTGCTTATTATATTTTGGCATATATCACTTTATAACTATTGCATAAATGCATACATATATTGTGATGTCCTTGGATTTGTGCAATGGGAATCGGATCGTGATGAGATCACGATAGTGAGATCGATTCACCTTTAAACACATATCCTAAATAATCCCGGTCATAGGTTACCGAGAGGGATATCGGATAACCGGACATACCGGGTGTCAGTATACCCGTTCATATGATGGATGCAACTGGTCTCATAGTTGCTTGTGTAGGGACACTAGGGATACAATGCAGTGCTCATTGGAGAATGAGTTCATCGATTGATCCGCTTACGGAATCTTTGGATGGTTGATGATGCCTTATTGTCGACAAATGATTCGTAGTCCTAGTGGTGTATCTCGGTCCTTAGACTTGAGACACCAAGGATGTCTCAGATGAGTGCTCCACTCTTTGATACCGCACTTATAGGTTTGGTTGTCCCGCATCTAGTACAAGTGGTCATTGGGAGTGGTAGTCGACCTTATGAGGGCTATTGAGTGTCGATAGAGGATCATCCCACTCTTGGCGCCATGAGAGGAATATCCCATGTGTTCTTGCTCGAGATAAATCCCTCAGCCAGGGTCATTTGGGTGAGAGAGAAAGAGTTCTCCAGAGAATCCGATTAGAGCGAGACTCGAGAAGAAACCATGTGGGTCTCGACAACACCATGCTCGATCGGTTTTACGGTATATTAGATGGATGAGGGACTATAGGTACATGGCAGAATCGAGGACGCATGTGTTCAATGGATTGGATTCCCTCAGATCGCCTGGGGACTACTACGGGTGTAGTGGCCTAAAGCACGCCTGAGAAGTCGATGAGTCGGAAAGTGAATTATTACAGAGATAATAATTCACACCGAGTTAGAAGGAGTTTCGACAGTATGACTCACGGCCAGCGGGATATTGGGCCCAGAGGGTCACACACATATGGTAGGCATTCATGATGAATAAAGGTTGGATATAAGATATCCGACGGAGCCCCCTTGTCTTATTGGATGCAGATCCAATACCCACTAGGGGAGGACCCATTAGGGTTTGACAGGGACCCTATAAATAGGAGGGATTTGAGCCCCATGGGCGAGAGCTTTTGTTTGCCTTTTCCTATTCTCCTCTCCATCTCCACCTCGAGTAGGTCTGGAGTTTTGAGGAGCCGTCGCCTAACCCCTACTGTGTGGATCACCGCTAGAGAGGAGGACGCTTGACCTCCTTCACCCTCTCCTAAGGATCTGCAAGGAAACAGGGATATACGATCTCCTTTAGGTAACACAATCTACTCTATACGCAGCCTTCATGTTTCACGGATTTTTTTGCATCAATCTTCGCATACGACCTAACATCTCTTTGGGAATCGGGATTTTATTTTTCTTGTTCTTCCGCTGCATATGATGATGTCGCCCCAAAGGATTTCCCAAAGTGGTATCGAGCCGGGTTGCTCGATGCGAATCATTAGTTTTGAAGCTGCGTGTGTTGTGTTTAGGAAGAATTTTGACGCCAAAATTGTTGGCCTAAAAAAACAAGGAAGGACAGCAATAGTTGCTGCCCTCGATTCACACGGCATGCAGCGCAGTCGAGGCAGGCAGCCCATGGGCATGGGCGCCGAGGGGCAGCGGCGCCATCGCCGTATTCCCACCCGAGGAAACCCCGGCGGGGCGGTCGCCCGACGGGACAACACCGCCTGCGAAGGCGGCGGTGCCCGAAGGGGGTGCCCACCCGCAGCGGCAGCGCTGCCAGCGGAATTTGCCCCTCGGAATTTGAGAAATTCCAGTTTCTATCTTTTGTCTAAATTACGAAAATACCCCTATGAATTCAGAAATTCCCTATAATGTCCCTGATTTCAGAAAATATTAATTAATTAAAAGATTTAGTTGATTTTTTTTGTATTATTATTATCTAGTAGTCCTACATGATTATGATAATTTATACATGTGATGTATGATGTGTGGATGAATGATCATGGACCGTGTGATGTGTGTACCTGTGATTATTATTATTGAGGTCTACGAACCTCCATTATATTTCTCGTTTATTGTCGGGCCTGCGTGCATATGATTAAGTTATAATCACATGAGGAGGTATAGCGGGAGCGTGGATGCGATAGCGGGACCCACGAGACGGACGATCGTGATGCATGAAGATGCATCAAGATGTCGACGGAACCGACAAGGACGAAATGGACGATCACAGGGCATGGAGATGCACCGTTGCACACATAGATCTTGATGTGAGTAATTAGGCCTACTGACTCGGGCCTAATCATATTAGGTTGTGGTTCATGATCATCTGGTGTAATTGCTTATACACATATTAGATATGTATATATATTTGCATGCGATGTAGATATATAATAAATATGTATATGTGTGACATGTCATATTTGGAGACCAAATCATAGAAACATCTCTCGATAATATTAAGTCGGTAAACGTGAGGCAATTAGATTGACCCACGTGGCCTTCCATCGTTATAAGTAGAAACCGATTCCCGGTGTAGGTTGAGTTGGTCGAGTCCCTCGAGACTCACCTATATCGTGATTCGCTATCTTGCTTACGACATAGAGATGTCACCGGTGACCTGAGGGCATGGTATACTTGGTCGAGTCCCTCGAGGGTATATCATCAAATCGCACTCATCTTGTAACGGAAGGTGTTGACTTAACCGAGCATCATGATTGGTCGAGTCCCTCGAGGCCATGGTGTGATCGGAGAGGAGGAACAGGATGGGAATCACAAGGAGTTGTGATCGACAAGAGTTGTCCACCTTTTTTTAGGCTTAGTGTGATTGGTCGAAGTCCCTCGACGTTACACTAAGACGCCGATTGATCCCCGATCCCCACTAGAAGTTCTGCCGGAGACTTCCGGTTTCACGCGTCCGAGGGTGTCGCGTGACTCGTTAGTAAAATAGTGGGACATATTAAGATAGAAGTCCATATCTTGATAGTTTATTTCTTGTAAAATCTGCATGTTATTCATTTCTGCTGCATCTTTATTTTCAGAAAATGTCGCTTTCAAATCCCTTACGTGGCATATTGGATGTCAACCGCCTCACTGGTCCAAATTATACGAATTGGCTTCGTAACTTGAGAATTGTTCTCACAGCGGAGAAAATCGTAACGCCCTTGATACTGATGATGCCTACGCCTCAAGAAGGGGTAAACGAGGATGAGATCGCCGCTACATGAAGTACATTGATGACTCCACTCTTGCTCGGTGCTATATGTTGGGCTCTATGACTCAGAGTTACAGAGACAACATGAAAAGATAGATGCCGGATCCATTCTCCTACATGTCCGCAAATTGTTTGAGGAACGAGGAAGGACTCAACGATATAAGATATCTAAGAGCCTCTTTCCGCTATGATGACCGAGGGGACATCGGTTCGTAACCATGTCCCTAAAGATGATTGAGTGGATAGAGAAACTCACGTGTTTAAGAATGGTCCTAGAGGATAACTTGTGTGTGGACATTATGCTTGTCCCTACCAGATTCCTTTTCATAGTTCATAATGAATTTTAATATGAACAAGCTTGAAGTGACTCTCTAAGAGCTTCTCAATATATTGAGGGAGGCAGAGAGTACTATCAAGAAAGAGAAGCCAGTTCTCTACACTAGTGAGACCAAAAGGAAAAGGAAAGCAGAAAGGTCCCTTAAGAAGGGACAGGGCAAGGTCAAACCAGGTAAAGCAAAGGTTGCTAAAAAAGACCCAGCAAAGGACAAAAGCCAGTGCTTCCACTGTGGTAAAGATGGGGACTGGAAGAGAAACTGCAAAGAGTACCTTACAGAAAGGGCGAAACAAAAGCTTGATGAAGCTTCAGGTACATTCATGATCAGTCTCCATTTGTCAGACTCTTATGATAACATATGAGTATTGGATACCGGTAGTGCTTATCATATATGCAATTCGTTGCAGGTTCTGGCAAGGCCTAGGAGACTAGAGAGAGGCGAGATGGACCTCAAGATGGGTAATAGAGCAAAAGTTGCTGTAGTAGCTGTTGGCGAGGTCGCCCTATATTTGCCTAGTGGAGCTTTTATTGCATTAGATGCATGTTATTTTGTTCCTTCTATTATCAAAAACATTATCTCCATTTCATGTTTAACAGTTAGTGGATATAAATTTGTTTTTGAGAACAATGGTTGTTTGATATTATTAGATGACAAGATCATCATGAAAGGAACATTGCATAATGGTTTATTTATATTAGACACCACTCCACATATCATGAATGTAAATGTGTCCAAAAGGAAACGAGATGAGTTGAACAGTGCATACATGTGGCATTGTAGGCTAGGTCACATCCATGAAAGAAGGATTCAAAAGTTGCTAAATGATGGATATCTAGATTCATTCGACTATGTGTCATATGCAACTTGTGAGCCTTGTATTCATGGAAAACTGACCAACTCTCCATTTAGTGGAACTGGAGAGAGAGCCACTGAGTTGTTGGAACTCATACATAGTGATGTATGTGGACCCATGTCAACTCATGCCATTGGAGGTTACTCCTACTTCATTACATTTACTGATGATTTCTCAAGGTATGGATATGTGTACTTAATGAAGTACAAGTCCGAGGCCTTTGAGAAATTCAGAGAGTATAAGAATGAGGTGGAAAACCAGACTGGAAAGAGTATCAAAACTCTTCGATCAGATCGAGGAGGTGAGTACTTATGTACAGAGTTCACTCAGTTCCTTAAGGACCATGGGATATTATCCCAATGGACACCTCCTTATACACCTCAGCTCAATGGTGTCTCTGAAAGGAGAAATCATACATTATTAGATATAGTACGGTCCATGATGAGTTTCGCTGACCTACCCATCTCATTCTGGGGATATGCCCTAGAAACCGCAGCTTACCTTCTGAACAGAGTTCCAACTAAGTCGGTAGTGTCTACACCATATGAGATATGGAAAGGAAAGATGCCTGATCTTAAGGTTGTTAAGATTTGGGGCTGCCCTGCACATGTTAAAAGACACAACCCCGATAAGTTAGAATCAAGGACAAAGCGATGCAAATTTGTGGGATACTCCAAGGAAACTTATAGGTATTATTTCTATCATCTCGAGGACCAAAAGGTCTTTGTAGCTAAGAGAGCAGTGTTCCTTGAGAAGGAACACATTCTTGGCGGAGATAGTGGGAGAATGATAGAATTGAGCGAGGTTGGAGAACCAAGCTCAAGCACCACTCTACAGCCCGAGTATGTTCAGGTACCTAATACGTAAGTTTCAACTTTACGCAGGTCTGATAGAGTATCCCATCCTCCTGAGAGATATGTGAGACATATTAGAGGAGAGGATGCAGAGGATATTGATTCTCAGACCTACGAGGAGGCTATTATGAGTATAGACTCCGGGAAGTGGCAAGAAGCCATGAATTCTGAGATGGATTCTATGTACTCCAATAAGGTTTGGAACCTAGTTGATGCGCCCGAAGGTATTGTACCCATCGGTTGCAAGTGGATCTTTAAGAAAAAGAACAGAGTAGATGGAAAGGTAGAGACCTATAAAGCAAGGCTAGTGGCTAAGGGGTATCTTCAAAGGCAAGGTGTTGACTATGACGAAACCTTCTCACCCGTAGCAATGCTAAAATCCATCATAATTCTATTGGCTATTGCAGCACACTATGATTATGAGATCTGGTAGATGGATGTGAAAACCGCATTCCTCAATGGGAACCTCGAGGAGGAGGTGTATATGATGCAACCTGAGGGATACGTGTCCAAGAACTGTCCAGATAAGGTGTGTAGGTTGCTTAGATCCATTTATGGATTAAAGCAAGCTTCCCAAAGTTGGAACATAAGATTTGATGAGGCAATCAGATCTTATGACTTCGTTAAGAATGAAGATGAGCCTTGTGTATACAGAAAGGTAAGTGGGAGCGCTATCACCTTTTTGGTGTTGTATGTGGATGATATCCTGATCATTGGGAATGACGTAGGAATACTATCCACAGTAAAGGCTTGGTTATCTAGACACTTCTCCATGAAAGACTTAGGGGAAGCATCATATATTTTGGGGATTAGAATCTATAGAGATAGATCCAAGAGGATGCTTTGCTTGTCCTAGTCCAGGTACATAGAAACCATTGTCAAAAAGTTTGGCATGGAAAATTCCAAGAGAGGTCTCATACCGATGAGACATGGGATATCGCTTTCTACGAGTATGTTCCCAAAGACTCCAGAAGAAAGGGTGAACATGGATATGATACCTTATGCCTCAGCAATAGGGTCTATCATGTATGTCATGCTATATACTAGGCCTGATATAGCGCATGCCCGAAAGTGTCACGAAAGCAGGTATCAAAGCGGATCCGTGCTTGGAGCAATCGAAAGCAAAGAAAGTGTATCCTTAAGTACTGAGAAGGACTAAGGATTTATTACTAGTATATGGAGGTAATAGCCTTAAGGTTGAAGGCTACACCGACTCAAGTTTTCAGCCCGATGTCGATGATAGCAAGTCAAATTCAGTGGAACGTGTACACCTTGAATGGAGGAGCAAGTGTTTGGAAGAGTTCCAAGCAAGATACCATCACGACTCGACCCACGAGGCGGACATTCATTGCTGCATCGATGCAAGCAAAGGAGGGAGTTTGGGTGAAGAAGTTCATCACAGATTTGGGAGTCGTCTTAGGGTAGCTTAAGAGCCAATCTCCTTATATTGCGATAACAACGGGGCGATTGCTCAAGCAAAGGAACCTAGGTCTCATCAAAAATCTAAGCATGTTCTGAGGAGGTTCCACCTTATCAGAGAGATCGTGACCCGAGGAGATGTAGTAGTGGAAAGAGTTCCATCCGAAGATAACATTGCAGATCCACTAACAAAGCCGTTGTCTCAGATTTGTTTTAAGCGTCACAAGGGTCTGATGGAGATCAGACACATAGGTGATTGGCTTTAGGTCAAGTGGGAGATTGCTAGTCATAGGTGCCCAGCAAGCCAATCATGTGAGTGATGGCGCGTGTGACTTAATATAGAATCTTTTTGCTTATTATATTTTGGCATATATCACTTTATAACTATTGCATAAATGCATACATATATTGTGATGTTCTTGGATTTGTGCAATGGGAATCAGATCGTGATGAGATCACAATAGTGAGATCGATTCACCTTTAAACACATATCCTAAATAATCCCGGTCATAGGGATTTTCGAGAGGGATATCGTGATAACCGGACATCTTGGTGTGTTGTATACCCATCCATATGATGGATACAAATTGGTCTCATCATAGTTGCTTGTGTAGGGAC
This sequence comes from Musa schizocarpa, assembly GCA_900464855.2. Classification (NCBI taxonomy): domain Eukaryota; kingdom Viridiplantae; phylum Streptophyta; class Magnoliopsida; order Zingiberales; family Musaceae; genus Musa; species Musa schizocarpa. The sequence goes on from LS990919.1 coordinate 42,434,842, forward strand.
ACTAGGGATACGATGCAGTGCTCATTGGAGAATGAGTTCACTAATTGATCCGCCACGGAAATTTGGATGGTTGATGATGCCTTATTGTCGACAAATGATTCAGTAGTCCTAGTGGTGTATCCGGTCCTTAGACTTGAGACACCAAGGATGTCCTGTATGAGTTTTCCACTCTTTGATACCGGACTTATAGGTTTGGTCAGTCCCGCATCTAGTATACCTGGTCATTGGGAGTGGTAGTCGACCTTACAAGGGCTATTGAGTGTCGATAGAGGATCATCCCACTCTCGGCGCCATGAGAGGAATATCCCATGTGTTCTTGCTTAGACAAATCCCCGCCGGGTCATTCGGTTGAGAGAGAAAGAGTTCTCCGGGAGAATCCGATTAGAGCGAGACTCGAGAAGAAACCATGTGGGTCTGACAACACCATGCTCGATATACGGTCTCTAGTATATTAGATGGATGAGGGACTATAGGTACACAAGAATCGAGACGACAGTCCAATGGATTGGATTCCCCCAGATCGTCCGGGGACTACGGCAGTAGTGGCCTAATACGTCCGTAGTAGTCGATGTGTTGAGTGAATTATTACAAAGATAATAATTCACCGAAGTTAGAAGGAGTTTCGACAGGTATGACTCACGGCCATTTCGATATTGGGCCTAGAAGGTCACACACATATGGTAAGCATTCAATGATGAATAGAGGTTCGGATATAAGATATCCGGACTGAGCCCTTTGTCTTATTGGATGCATCCAATACCCACTAGGGAGGACCCATTAGGGTTTGATATGGGACCTCTATAAATAGGAGGGATTTGAGCCCCATGGGCCGAGAGCTTTTTTGTTTGCCTTTTCCTATTCTCCTCTCCATCTCCACCTCGAGTAGGTCTGGAGTTTTGAGGAGCGTCGTCCGCACCCCCTTGTGTGGATCACCGCCAGAGAGGAGGACGCTTGACCTCCTTCACCCTCTCCTAAGGGATCTGCAAGGAAACAGGGATATACGATCTCCCTAGGTAACACAATCTACTATATACGCAGTTTCATGTTTCGCGAATTTTTGCGTACCAATCTTCGCACGACGACGAACATCTCTTTGGGAATCAGGGATTTTGTTTTTCTTGTTCTTCCGCTGCGCATATGATGTCGCCCCCAAGGATTTCCCAACAACAGCACCCTAGGATTCCTGGGCGATGGTACCACCCCTGTTCGCCGGTGGTACCGTCCAATACCAGATCCTTCGACAGTGGTACCGCCCAATACCAGATCCTACGACGGTAGTACCGCCCAGGAACGATAGTAGTACCGCTAGTATCTAGGAAACCTGGGATGAGATCTTTTTAGGCTTCAAGTTTGAATCAACTTGAAGCCTATAAATATCCCTCTTATCCTTGGTTAACATACACGAGTATAGAGAATTTAAAAAGAGAAAAATGCTGTAGAAATCTCTTGTGAGAATCCTCCTCTAGTTTAAGTGTTAGAATAGTTTGAAAGAGGAATGAGTGATTTTAAGGGTTGTCTACTAAACCTGATAAAAGGAGAAGAGGGGTGTAAGAAGGAGATTGATCTTCGCCTATTAAAGGAAGATTGATAGTGGATGCCGATGGCCTCGACGGAAGAGAAATCGGCGAAGTGGATGTAGGTCACGACGACCGAACCACTCTAAAATCTGGTTTGCATTTTACTTTAAGCAATTTATCTTTATTGCAAACCACTTTACCTCCTTACTTGCTTTATATTCAATATGCTCTTCCTTTGCTTTCAAAGTTTAGAATTTCCGAAATCGATTTTATCCTACAAAGATATTTTTCAGAACCGATTTGAAGACGTAATTTACCGCTGCACTAATTCAACCCCCCTAGTGCGGACCCTGTTCCTAACAATACATATATATATATATATATATATATATATATATATATATATATATATATATATATATATATATATATATATATATATATATATATATATATATATATATATATATATATATATATATATATATATATATATATATATATATATATATATATATATATATATATATATATATATATATATATATATATATATATATATATATATATATATATATATATATATATATATATATATATATATATATATATATATATATATATATATATATATATATATATATATATATATATATATATATATATATATATATATATATATATATATATATATATATGTATATATGTATATACATATACATATACATATATATATATATATATATATATATATATATATATATATATATATATATATATATATATATATATATATATATATATATATATATATATATATATATATATATATATATATTCGAAGAAAATAAGTTCTAAAAATTTGGAGGTACAAAATGTATAAAATGTTTTCAAACTTTAAACATATGTAAACAAAAGGCCTAAAAGATAATTAAATTAAATTAAATGGGGGAGAAAATTATATATATGTGTCCACCTGTCATCCATCCTTGATCAGGTGAAACTCATTTTTGTGCATTAATTGCCTATTTTGTTTTGGTGTTGGGAACATGTGTGAAGGAAAGAATTTTAGAAGAGATAGAAAGTAGATTTGAGAACTCTGTTTGTAGGGTTCTTTTTCTCTTTCTTTTTCTGATGTGAACTTTCTGAAGATCTCATGTAAGTTTATCGAGTTATGATTTTTTTTTTATACTTAAATGAAAACAGGATGAGTTTTCTTTTTTTTGTCTTATAAAAAAAAGTAAATGTAGTAAAAAAAAAAAAAGGGTATTTGTCATTCATGGTTGTATTTTATCTTTTTTTTTCTCACTACACCTTCACGATGAGGATAAAAACGACGCCCTTATGACTCTTCAAGCATTTCATGGTGAAATGGAGTGCAGTACTACATCACATGTTGCTTACCATAGCAGTGGATATGTCTTGTCCTCAAAGGCGGTCGGCTCGGTACGTACTTAGACCACCGCTTTGAATTGGTGAAGTCATCTCCCACGCCACGAACCTTAGACAAGGAGAATGATTCCATCAGCCTGAAAGCAACCATCCACTTGAGCTGCATTAATTCCCCCTGTCGATGCTCGTTGTAATGCCACGAAAAATCTGACGCCAATACACCCATCACCTTCTTTTTATACTCATGTAACAGCCTCAGCCTCGGGCCACCAGCCATGGCGTGGTTCTACACCGAGAGGGGACCTCCATGGAAGCGCGGGTGGACGCTGCAGACGCTGTCCTCCATCTCCTTCCCTCCTCCACAGCTCATCGCCGTCTTCGCCATCGTCGTCCTCTTATTGTCCATGTCGTGGCACGTGGACTACAGGACGCAGGTGCGGCGCGCCGAGGCCGGATTCCGGCTGCTGCTGCTCTTCCTCCCGTTGGCGCTCATCTTCGTCGCCCGCTACATTTTCTTGGACGGGAGGTTCGTGTTCCAGTTGCCTTGGCCGGGCCAGGAGGACATGCGCCGTGCGCAGAGCTCGCCGTGGGGGGTAGCGGTGTTGGTGGGATTGCTGCTGGTCATGGCCTCTTATCAGCCCTCGTTCCATTCTCAGTGGCTCAGGCCATGGAGGGTTGACTAGGCCACGAAGGCCATGTTGGTTGGTGCTATAGCCGCTGTGCTTGCCTTGGAGGAAGCTACATGATTATAGCAATCTGTAATATCATGAAGAAACATAAAAGAAAAGCTTTAGGTAGACCACTGTCTAACTCCCTGTTTTAGGTATCAAATGTTGTACATCTTGTGAAGGTCAGGAAGAGTATATTACAATTCTGGAGTTTGTTTGTGCAAGCATTTTATATGAAAGACTAGACTTGGATGTATAAGATAGACATTTTTATGTCATGAACTTGGATGAGATCGTTGTTACCAGATTGCTGAGGTGAAGAGCAATGGCCAACCTTCTGCAAAGATTAATAGGTAAACTGATGTCTGTCGAGGTAGACTCTGATCCAGTGAGCATGTGCAGATAGAATTGCATTGACTGTGTTGGGTTCAACAACCTGCAAGAGACAGCAACCATTGAATGATTCTAATAATTAGATGGGCATTAGAAATAGTACAGCTAATGTACATCGATCTTCAAACTTCAATTTGTCCATTTCCAGCATTAACAGCATTACATGTCATACATGAAACAACGTACCAATGTGCGAAGATGGGAGACCTGCTGAACCTGCAAGTTTGACTTACGTCTCAATTTAGCATAGCATTAGCACAGTTCTTCAAAAGCAATTCAAAAATTATATGGTTATCTATATATATGGAGGGCTGTCACTGAATCTAGTGAAGTACCCACAATCGGTCTCAGGAAACTATATAATCTTGATTTGATTTGTTTCTGCAAGATCACTCGACTTAACAGTGTATGTCCCAGTGGTGGATTACAGTCTACCTTACATCATGAGTACAGGAATGTTGAACTTGGGAAGATTATACAAAATCCGATGCCAACTGCAAGCTTATTTATTCAGGAACCTTGTTATTTAAGTAACAAATGGATGGTATTTCGGCATTGCTCATGGAGATTGGATTGAGAGAAGAACGAAGGGACTCTGGTCCTGCTGCAATTCTTTTGCATAGCATATCACAATTGCTAATCACCTCCGTAAGCCTGCCTTTAAGTTCACCAACTTCGACCTGTAATTGCTGCACTGCAATGTTCACCAAACCATCAACGAAAGAAAAAAAAAAAAAAAAAGGCTGGAAAAGCAGTTGATCTTTCCTCTTCTTCTTAGGGAAATAATGGAGTCAAACATGTATCAGTGTGTACATTTCAACAAAAATGTGAAAATTACAGATCGATCATTAAAGAATCAGATTTTATCGTAGGTAAATCTTTTTCAGCAAGATAATCAGGGAAGTGGAGAAACTCACCTTCAGCAAGACTCTGAGTGGTTGATCTCATGGCTGAAACTGAATAATTGAACCGCTGAAAAAGCTTAACAGCCAAAGCATCAGCAGTTTCTATCTTGTTTTCAATCTCCTCCTGCAGCATTTTATAGTCAGATCCTGAACATATTTCTATATTTCACCTTCGCGATGAAGATTCTCTTATGACATTAATAAAAAAGGATTTTCTTGACCTACAAATTTGGCTATAAGGTGAAATTATGTAAGCATAGAAATCAATCACTACAGAAGCACAACAGAGTAACAAGAAGCATTTAGGAAATATACTGGATAAATTCTAAGGATAAACCAAAGGCATCACAATTTAATGCACCTTAATTCTGCATGATTGCTAACACTATGTATGACATGAACTTAATTCTTTTGGTAGATCTACCACCTTTCTGCAATTCTATTATCTTCAGGAATAATCATTTGGCTGAGCCTTACAAAGTAAGAACTAGATGCATTTCACAAAGCCGGAACATATTCATGAACAATGGTTCAGGAACCAGCTATACCGGCAGCATTGACTTGAGTGACACTTGCCTAAATATGTCATCAGCTTATCTGATGAAGTTGCCAAAACAGAGAGAGAATCACAAAGTCTATGGTTTGCATAATAGACTGGTTCAGAAACTACAGACAAGGAGTGTTCAGGTTGCAGTTATGTAGTAAGAAATATCTTTTCCCCTTCTTTTTCCTCACATGCTTCCACCGTTATGCACGATTTGGCACACACTTGCAGACCATTCTATTCCCTTTCTCCTGCCCACCAGTAACTGGCACCATATTGAAGCTCAATTGTTACTCCCCCAATATGAAGATTACACAGCACCAACTATTGATCCTAGACTGGATCAGTCAAAGATGTTAAGCCTATATTCTTCTTCATGCTCAATCAAGAAGAACGTTTTATTGTCACTAAAAACTCTCGCATAGTACTGAAGTTCTGCAATGTGCAGATTTTCAAATTTTAAGACCAAAATGCATCACAAAGTTATATGACACCTGTAATGAGTTTATCCATTAAGTCCAGATGGGACATCTTTTCATCTTTGAATAGCTCTTGCAACAACCAAATTCGGATCAATGTACAAACTCAGAAATCTGGACATCTAGATGGTGCAAATTCCTTCGAAGTATCTTGTTTTTTTTTTTTTCATCCCTTAAAGTGCTGCAGTGACAGAAACCTGAGAAGCTTATCAACAGATAAAAAAGCTCATTCACTTTCATGACTGACATACAATTAACATTAAAGGCCCATGCCTGTTTAGCAAGATCAGAGGTGTTAGTAACACATTCAACCAAGTAGCCATAGGCCATGACAAAGAAGGCTAGAGGGTATTCCTTAACAATCTAGATTTTCGAGATGCAGGACAATCTAAATCAAGAATGCTCTCATGAGATTACTAACGGGAGATTTTATAGGAAGGACATGTCAATACAAATGTTGTGCTCCGAATTCTTTAGATAAAAGACTAGCTTAGCTCGCAAAGCATGCATATCAGCAGATGCACATATAGAAAATTAAATAAATGGTAGCTGCAACTAATCCTACTCCAGAAATATCTAGAAGCAATAATAAGATGTTGAACAGTGTCATTGTCAGGATAAACATTCTGAATCCAATGTAATCATGCAGTAGTAACATTATACATGACAGCACCTGTTTTCTACTAATCTTCTTGGCCTTCTCTTCCTGCCACTCGCGATACATAGAAAAGAGCTCCAACAGAACATTGGGATTTAAAGTACCTAGTATTGAGAAATTCAATGAGTATACGATAAAAAGTTCAACCCAAGAGCAGCTAATCATGCTATATTTATAGTGAAAATTGATATCTTTTCAGCTAATATGAACTATGAACCTGTGCCAACCCTTCCGAATGCAAGCAGTAATCTACTAAAAGAACCAAAAAGGTCACCTGAAGTAGAGGTGGAAGAGGAGGACGATGAGGGTTTCCTGACAAGAATGTCGGATAAGCTGGACTCGGACGGAGGCGGGGAGGTCAGCAGCGGCGTGGCCTGAAACGATCAGCATCGACAAAAAGGTTGATCGAAGGAAGGAAATCGAAGCAGGAAGGGGGAGAAGAGGGCACGGTCTCACGATTTTGAGCGCCTCGACGCGCTCCACGAGGGGATCCACGCCCTCGATCCTTTGGGAGACGGTGGTGATTTCATCGATCCGCTGCGGACGAGAAAAATCGAACCTAAAGCATCAAGAATAGGAACCAATTGCAAGAACGGAAGGGAAGAGGGTGAGGAAACCTGGTGGTGGTGTACCGGGAGAAGGGATTCGGAGGCGCCCATCGGAGTTCCGCGAGGTTGGGCATGCCGGTCGCACGTGCGATAGCCTTATGGAATCGAGTAAGCTTCTTATTGGGCCGACTCAGAGCCCCTGACTCAGCCCGCTTCGGGCAAACGGCGTAGGAGCCCAGTACGGTTAAGGCACAGAATGCGCTTGTCCTTGTTGCAGGGTCGGGCAAGAAAACATTATACTGGACTTTCCTAGCAATTTCGTCGAACACCTGGTGCGCATTGGACAGAGCACGAGTAGAGTGAAAGAAACCATTACCTCTCTCAGAATCCTTTAGCTTCGTTTGTCTTCTGCCACTCCACATCTGTCACCACCGCAAGGAGGAACAAATTTGCGTTTTCCTCAAGCTATCCCCACCACGAGAAAGAGAATCCAATAGCAGTCTTTTTCTTTATTTATTCCCTTCTTTACGTCTGTTGCGGGCTTGCGTCAGTCTCGCCCTATTGTCACACACCAACGCCATTAAAGCTATGGTATAGAGAGGGGTATAGATCATCACCCACCATGCCCTGGATATGCAGAGCAAGGAAGAAGAAGAGGAGGATGCTGACAAGAGATGCTCGGCAACAAGGCAAAGGTATTCATTTACTCACCACCGTAAGCTTAGCTGATGCCTTTTGATTTCAAGATGGCTGATGGAACTAACAGAGAAGAGAATGCTTCTGATGTTGCTGCTGCAGGAAGGAAGACCAACAACAACAACAACAACAACAGGAGGAAGTTGTTGGAAGTGCAGCAAGCCATTTTGGCCAACATGTCTCAAGCTCATCAGGATTTCAGGGACGAGCTGGTTGGATCCGGAGATCGTGTTCAAATTGGCATGTGAGGTATTGGAAAAGTTGGTAGTTTACAATAAAAAAATCGAATTAAAATGAATATAATAACTGTCGACTATAGATTCAGACATCTTTATCCTCGACGATGTGTGAAAAAAGATTTAATAAAAAAATTAATATATATAAAGATGAAGATTTTAATTTTTTTATCAAATATTATAATGATTATTTTGAAGCGCAAAGTGTGTCCATCAACAAACAAAATTTGTTGAACGTCTTGATATATTATCTCTCGTGATTAAAGAGTTTCACAAGAGAAATAATTTTCTTCTCGTAGAAATAATTATAATTTTTCGACGATGTATGGAATGAGATGAGATGGCATACTAATGAAAGAAGTACTCATCTATTATGACTAAGAATTTTAGGAAAAATTATGTCTTGTAATAGCTTGGGTGTGTCTATCAACAAATGTCTTGTAGACATAAAAATGTATGTATTAAATAGAGTTATACTCTGAAAAATAAAGAATGAGAAATATCATGGATTTTCTTTGTAGAAAAAGGTGCGATATGGAATGCTTGTTGGCCACTGCAGTATGAACTGAAGGTAGATGAGATTAGTTTACTATGTATCAGTTGAACTCTCTCTCCTGAATAAAAACAGTTTTGGGGAACCTGCCCTCACTCTGCTATGCTGTAATTTTGATGTATGGGGACCCTCTCTTCAGGAACAAATGCTTTGGCAATGTGGTTTGATTTATGGAACACCTTTGATTCAAAGGGAGATCAACTCATCACTTCTGAAGGGATATTGGAAAGGGATTCCTCTTTCTTCCCCAGAAACTTGAATGCACAGCATATAGGTGGGTGATGTCCATCACAATACAAACATATTGAAGTATACTAATCTCAAGTGGTATGGTTCAACAATGGCAATAAGCCATAACATTTCATTGGATGGGTCCTTTTAGGCTTATGGAAGATAATATTTTTAATTAAATTAAGAGCATTCAATATTTATTTGTAGAAGTTAAATAAGGTAAGTCAATTGAAATTAATACTGCAAGGAGAAATAGAAGAAGACAAAAGAAACTTTATTTGTAAATAATAAAATGAGTTTACAAGCTCTTTTTATCAACTGTTGGTGTAGTAGTTTGTACAACACTTATAAAACCTTTCTTCCTAATGAAATTTCATTTTCTAGAATGTTGTTAACCTCATCTTAATTATCAATCAAGATTCCAAAATGAGGAGCATTTCTTCCTATAAACACAGTACAATTTACCACACTGTTATAATAGGCTTTTGTTCACAACAGGCCAGTCCAGTCATTGCAGATAATATTTCGATCTGTGGATCTCAAACAATATAAAAAGAGTGTTAACAATTAAGATGTTGCCATCAACAGTAGGATTTCAACAAAATCGAATCCATAACAGGAAAAGGTAAAATAAAATATCTCAAAGTCCATAATGGTCCTCCAACATAATAAATGACAAGAAAGTCACCATAATACTCAAATGACAAACTGAGCTCATCAGAAACCAATATACCAGACACCATTCCACTAAGCAATCTAAGAGGTCTTCTCTGCCTTGGCAGCAGTGGCAGCAGCCTGTCCCCTGAGACGACCAGTCCTCCTTGCAGCAATAAGACCGACCTTCTGCCCAGGAGGAGCATCACGGCGGACGGTGGAGGCATGTCCAATGTGCTGGTGGTTTCCTCCTCCGTGGGGATGCTCCACAGGGTTCATAGCCACACCTCGGACCTTTGGCCAACAGTTCCTCTTCACTCTGAACTTGTGGTAGGCATTGCCAGCCTTAAGTAGGGGCTTCTCAGTTCTACCACCACCAGCAACTTGTCCGATCATGGCACGACAATTGCTCGGAACGATCTTCTTTTCTCCAGATGGGAGCTTGATCCTGCAACCAAAAACCAGAAAACAAAAATCTCATCGGACAAGTTGGCTGATGAACTCAAGGATCACAAAGAGGTGCCTAGGCAGAAAAACTGCATTAAGATTTCGATCTCAACCTTATAGTTTCTTTTTATATTGATCGTATACATGTTCAAGCCAAAGAAAGAGCTAATATTAGAAATTTGTATTCTTCTGAGATACACTAGTATAAAGTTATCTGCCAAATAAGGGAAGAGATCCAGCAGCAAAAGACTGGACCTACTCAGAGTCTTCCAGAAGACTTGATCACCAAATTATCAAATCTAAGCCTAGGATCTTCAGAAAGACCTAAAGAAGCTCAAGGAAGAATCCTTGTGTTCAAGGATCCTATTCAAATCCTCAAGCAAGTTCAACAATGACGACCCGAACCTCTAGACAAGAAGCGTCAACATCTGCCCCTCTACCCGAAACTCCTGCAGTTTCCAACGGCTAGGATATATGTCTGATGCAAACTGGATGCAATATTTAGACCAACAAGTCAATGGAATTTCCACTGGCTAGGAAATATGTTTAATGCAAACTGAATGCAGTATTTGGAACGACAAGTCAGAATTCAAGAGGAAAAGAGTTTAATGATCGCAGGCTGATGGTAACATTAGACAATGAAGGCCAAGCAAATGAATGTGGCACAATCAGCACCTAGCAAATAAATCAATTATATTCTACTACACTCATGTCCAAAATATTTGGATCGAAAGTTACAACACAAATAAAAACTTCAAAAAGAATTTATTTTCAACCAAACTGTTATCATAGGATGTGTAGAAGAAACAATATACTGATGAAACAAAATTAATTTCAAAGTAAAAAAAAGAGCATTCAAATTGTGAAAATTAGGACTTTTTTTTTGTCAGATGATGATTAAAATGAGGCAGTCAATTGCCTTGCAAACTTTAGAAGTTGCAAGTTCCAACACATTTTAAAAAGCATGCACTCAATCTTTATATTCAAGATCTTGAGAAGGAATAAGTTTTGCCTCGATATTTCTTACTAAGATGAAACAAAATGGGTGGTCAATGTCATGGGATGAAGTCTGTTCTACTAAAATCCAGTAAGCTTAATACTAAATAACAATACTTTTTAGACACGCAGAAATGATTTTTTTTAGTGCAGCTACTGAAAAGGCTTAAAAAGTTGAATATTAAATTAACAAAGTATTATAACATATGATAATTAAGATATAACAAGTTATTTATCATCAACGTGTCTCTAGCCTATGCTAACATATCAGCAATTCCCTATCATCAACATGTCAATAGCCTCGATAAAACAGTTAAATGCCAAAACAATCCCTCAGTAACATATAATGCACAAATCAAAGTAGCTTCTATGATTGACAAGCAAGTAGAAGGCGGTCTAGACTTTAAATGAATGCCAAAAAGAGAACCCCACTCCCTAACCTATAATAGGGTTGTAAGCATCCCATGTTAAACCTTACGGAATTATAATTACTCGTTTCGGTCTGATTTAACAGAAAAAAAATAGAACAGTTCGTTATTTGTTTGTTTCATCACTGGGCAGAATGATAAGACAAACAAAGTTTTACTATTCCTCGTACAATAAGAAGCAAAAAGTTTCTTTTCAGACGGATCTGACTGATATCAGAAGGCAATATTCAACAGAGCAGATCAAAAGATCCAAATATCACCACCATAGGAATAAACACCAGAAAATGATTTACTTATCCAACTCCAGTAGTGAGATGCAGAAATGCCACCGGTACAATATTCTATCGTGAAAAATCAGATAAATAAGCAACATCGAGCTGAAAACATCTTAGGATGGATCTAGATCGCTTGACTCGGCACAACGAAACAGAAACAAGAGTAGAATCATCGTCGATCGGGAAAAAAGAAATTTATTTTTCACGACTTCAGATCCCAAGTATACTTGACAAAAGAAAACAGTAGCAAGGAAAAAAGAGGACCTGGAGGTGCCGTTGTCAGGGTTGTGACTGATGACGATGGCGTAGTCGCCGGAGGCGCGGGCTAGAACACCGCGGTCGCCAACGTGGTGTTCGACGTTGCAGACGACGGCACCCTCAGGAATGGAGCGGAGGGGAAGGACGTTGCCGACCATAAGGGAGGCCTTGCGGCCACAATAGACGAACTGGCCAGTGTACATCCCTTCGGCGGCGATGAAGAGCTCCTTCTGGAGCTTGTACCGGAAGGGATGGCGGAAGGTGACGCGGGCAAGAGGGGCGCCACGGCCAGGGTCGTGCAAGATCTCGGTGATCACGCCCTTAAGGTAGCCATTGCGCTCCCCGAAGTCGAGGCTCCGGAACCGCGCGGGCCCCTTGCGGTGGTGCGTGTGGGAGCGGAAAACCGACCCGGCTCCCTTCCTCTGTGCTCGGATCACGCGTCCCATCTCGGCGGCGAACCAATAGGCTGAAGGAGGGCGATACGGGGAGCGCGAGAAGGGGGTAGGATTTAGGGGCTCGACCGCGAACGAGGGCCATTTGTAGTAGTGAGACGACGGAGGCGGCGCCCTAATTTGTGCGGTTCTGATGATGCTTGATGGTGCTCTGCGCACCGTTGGATCGTATGGTCCTCAATTGGTAGCAAAGACCGAACCATACGATCCATTGGGCCTCATATGATATAATCATATTATATTTTCATACTTCGCATATTAATTGCGTCATGAAATTAATATTAAGGCATAAAAAAAGGAAAAGAATCTAACGAATCCATCTGACTAAATGAAAGAAAAGATTTGATAAGGTCCGTATAAAAACATCGTATATTGGTGACTTCTAGTTTACTACAATATTGTATAGTTTATAAATTAAGGCATATAATATCGGATGAAAATATTGTATAGTTTATAAATTTTCTATGAAAAATCTATATGTTTACTATAATATTTTTTTATTATCTAAATAGCTACCTCGTTAATAGGAAAAGAAATCGTTGACATCCTAATCAATGCGATTGGGTCTAGACTCATATACCTAAGATCATTCGAGATATTTCCGAGATAAAAATGTCGAGCTCTCAAGATGTCATCTACACAAAGATCGAGAACGAAAGAGGTTTCTCGATCTAATTCCTTCGATGCCCAAGTTATTAATGCAATATAAGGTATATGAGTATGAATACAAGTGGTCAAAGAAAATAATCCATCTTTTTGTATTAAAAATGAGTATTTATATTTAATCGGAAGAGGACATAATATTTCATAAAATATTAAAGACAATCGTTAACTATCTCAAATGGTCTCTCATTTACCCTCTTATCCACATGGATAACAAGAGGGTGACAACCTATAATCACTTACTTTGGACTCCTAAGGATAAAAAATGGAGGGTAGACTCCATCTTCTATTTTCACTCTCAATATCACATGATGATCATATTGAATGACGATTATCTAAGAATGTTTTCCTTATCACTAAGTCATCATAATCTCGTGTCTATATCATTTTCGTATGCCTCTCCCTCGTGTATATCATCGCAAACATGTTCGTATATCATTTTGAGTGAGTATGTAGCTTAGTCCTTAACATATAATTAATTCATTAATTCTGAGGTATTTATAATTTGATGCATATTGTATTTCAAAGTCTTATCCCCTCGTATTTATGATATATTGAATACAGACTAATATTTGTTAGCACTATGATTACATGTGATTTCTAGCCTTCCAAATAAATTAAAAATTATTGTCTATTAGCACGCTTGAGATCTAAGCTCTGTACCGCATTATCTTTTTATTTAAGTTATTCCTCATTATCTAAAATTATACCAAGGATTAATGGAGTAGTGAGAGAAATTATAGCTTTCTACGGTCTTAAAATGTAAAGGAACAAAGGAGACAAGTTGAAGAAACTATAGCACTTTTAATTACAAAAGAAAACTGAAAGAAATTTGGAAACAATTATCTCAAATTTCAGAAATCAAATGCCAAAAGAAAATTAGAGTCAACCACTTTTAATTCAACAGTTTTATGACATCACGTACCCTTTTTTCTCACCCAACACAACGCAACACCTCTTCTCTTCGGTCCATCAGTCACTCTCCACGCACACTTTCCCTGGGTCCCCCCTCTCTCTCTCTCTCTCTCTAACACCACAGAGTTCTCTTACATACCCAGACAGACACCCACCTCTCCTCCTCTGTCCATTTCTCTAGCCTTTCCCAATCGTCCGCTCAACGCTGCCCAACTCCCTATAGCGATACTTCTAACGCCAATCCATCCTCGTTCCCTCCGCCCCGTCTTCATTCCCCTCCTCGTCTCTCTCTCTCGCAAGATCTCATCAAAATGTCTGCCTTCGCCGCCGTCAGGATCCCCTCTCCTGCTCTCGTGGGAGGTCGATCCGCAGGCGAGAAGCCCTACGCTCCCTTCGTTTCGTGCCCGGCCGCGCACGGCCTTCACCGCACGCACGCCAGGTCGACTCGCCTGGGCCGCCCTCTCCTCGCCGTCTCCTCCGATGTCCTCAGCGGCCAGAAGTCCCTCGGCTCCAACTCCTCACCCTCCCACCATGTGTGTTCCCATTCCCCAAAAAGCCCTCTTTTGTTGGAAGAAACTCCTATAAAAATGAAATCTTTCGGGAGAAAAGCCTCTCAAAATTGGTCTTTTGCACGATTCGGTTATGACACGGCTGGCAAAACTTCATCTTTTTGAGGGTTTTGTATGGATCTAATTCTGTTTGATCTCGATTGCAGGCGGTAGTAAGCCGGGACGAGGCGTTAGTGCTGTATGAGGACATGGTCTTGGGGCGCGTCTTTGAGGACACGTGCGCGCAGATGTACTACCGCGGCAAGATGTTCGGCTTCGTCCACCTCTACAATGGCCAGGAGGCCGTTTCCACTGGCTTCATTAAGCTCCTTGAAACCCGGGATAGCGTCGTTAGCACGTATCGAGATCACGTCCATGCACTCAGCAAGGGTGTCCCCGCCCGCGCAGTCATGGCTGAGCTCTTCGGCAAGGCCACTGGCTGCTGTCGCGGCCAGGGTGGCTCCATGCACATGTTCTCTGCACCACATAACCTCCTCGGTGGCTTCGCTTTCATAGGTGAAGGCATCCCGGTGGCTACTGGTGCTGCTTTCTCTTCCAAGTACCGCCACGAGGTCCTTAAGGAGTCCAACCCTAATGGCCTTGATGTCACTGTGGCCTTCTTTGGTGATGGGACCTGCAACAATGGTCAGTTCTTTGAGTGCCTCAACATGGCTCAGCTCTGGAAGCTGCCCATCGTGTTTGTTGTGGAGAATAATCTGTGGGCAATCGGGATGTCTCACCTCAGAGCAACTTCGGACCCTGAGATCTGGAAAAAGGGACCGGCATTCGGCATGCCTGGGGTGCACGTGGATGGGATGGATGTACTGAAGGTTCGGGAGGTGGCAGTGGAAGCAATTGGAAGGGCAAGAAGCGGGGAAGGACCCACGCTTGTTGAGTGTGAGACATACCGTTTTAGAGGGCACTCACTCGCGGATCCTGATGAGCTCCGGAAGCCTGGTGAGATTGAAATATTACTCTTTTGATTTGTTCATTGACTTGGCTACAAGAGTTAGTGCACAGTACACACACTAATTTTGTATTTGTGAGATGTTATCGAACAGTCTCAACCGAATAAGAAATGGTAGAGTTTCACTGGAATTGCATAAAAGATGACATAAAAGTTTTTGCATCAACATCATAATTGGAAATTCATTATTAAATAAACGATCTTACACCACATTTGGTATTCTAATAACACAAATACTCAAACACAATAATGCTGTGAGGTTAAATTGACTTTGAAGTTGTCGTTTGCCATTGCTGATTGATTTTTAGTAATTATAAATGTGACGGTATTTGGAGAATGGCATCTTAAAAATTTTGATGCACACTGTCTACTGACAGGTGTAGCCTGATTTCTCAAAAGGAGTTGTTTGGAATTCAGTAGTAAAAGTTTTGGTGGATTTGTTTGATATGTCTTGTCGTTCCTTCTGGTATGTTAGACAACAATAATGTTGTAAGGAATATTTTGATCACATGATCAATATATTTTTACTTACATGAATCATTACATTTTTTTAATATTTCCTTTTTGGTTTCTATCACATTGTTTGTGTTGTTTATGTTAATATGTGATTTGAATTGTTTTTCTCTAAAATGTGCATCAATGTTAGCTGCTCTTGTTTCTTCTAATCAGGCTTCTGAATTAATGTTAGTTGCTCTCGTTTCTTCTTGGTGTTTTTCTTTTTCTTTTTTCACATTGTCTCCTTTGAGTTGGGCTCAATTTGTTCATTTGTTATGATGCATTACTATGACAACTATGAAATTTATTGTTCATGTTTCAGTGGTGCTGAAGAGCGACGTCATAAGCTCTCAGCATGTCACACTGAAGAATTTAAATTATAGTATTTTATAGATATCCATTATTCTACTCTATCGGAAGCAGATTTTATTCACACAAGCCACATTCTGGTAGTAATGTGTTTGAATGCTTTGTTATTTTATAACTATTTTAGATCAAGATTGCTGAATTTCTCACTTGGTGTCTGAGTAATCTAGAAACTAAAACACTTCATGTTGCACTTCTAGTGAAATATGTGTTTAGTTACAGACCTTACATACACACTTTTAATGACCTTATATGGCTTTGATTTATTTAGACTTTGTTGCTTGTTCTTTTTCATCCTAAATATTTTAAGACTAATTATGCATTTGTGCATCATTTCAAAAAGTTTAAATAAGTTTCATACATAGTTAACTTCTTTTATCATCTAATTAGGTTCTTTAGGATTTGTTCTAGTAACTTTCTGTCATCCCTTGACCTGGATACTTCAAGTAAAATGATATGCACATCCACATACATCACACTGATATCTAAATGCAGAAATATATTGTAAGCCACCTTCTTTTGCAATATCAAAAGGGATATTAAGGAACATATTGCCATACTATAGTGCAATATAGATTACTAAATGCTTCTCATTTTCGACAGATGAGAAGGCACATTATGCTGCAAGAGATCCTATCATTACCTTGAAGAAGTACATTCTTGAAAACAGCCTTGCAAGTGAAACAGAACTGAAGGCTATAGAGAAAAAAATTGATGAGCTTATTGAAGATGCTGTGGAGTTTGCAGATTCAAGTCCACCTCCTCCAAGAAGCCAGCTATTGGAAAATGTTTTTGCCGATCCCAAGGGATTTGGGATTGGCCCTGATGGGAAGTACAGGTGCGAGGATCCTAAATTTACAGAGGGCACTGCTCAGGTCTAAGTTGAAGGTTTTAACACACTATCTACACCTTGCTACTTATGGTATTTTGGCAGATATTAGTTTGATTAAAAAATATGTTCTTCACTATAAACTGTTTTTTCTTTTGGCATCCTAATCTCTCTCTTTTTTGTTTACATTTTCTTGTCTTAAGCAGTCTCTAGCTTCATTTGATACGAACATGTAGAACTCCTAATGTGTGAGACTATGATAGTCTCAGTTTTCTCCATTAACTGAATTAAACATTATTTATCATCCAAATCTCATGTTATGTGGTATGTATGATAAAGTTATGCTTATCTTTGCTGTTTTTCACTCATCCCACTGATTGTAATGTGCAGTATCATTGTAGAAAGCTGACATTTGCTGATCAATATATCTCATCCCTCTTAAGACTGGGTTAAGAATTTTCTTGCAATAGAAACACTACCATATTGGTGATGTGCTGAAACAAAAACACTGGATGGTTACATCTTTGTGAATCTTTAGCATTATATTATGGAAGAATAAGAAAGAGGCTGGATTTGTTCCAAGATGAGTCTCATCCTGATCCACTAAAACACTTCCTTTTGGTTCTATTATCTCTCTTTTAGAAATAGTTCAATTTGTTCATGGTAATTGCTTATCGATACATCTTTTGGCTTCTAATCAACATCTTACTCATCTGAAATTACCTGCATATAGGATTTTCATTAATTCCCACTCTGTTCTATTTTCAGGAAAAATCAATACCTGAACACTACTTTTATCTGATAGGTCAGGATAACTAGTGACTGAGCACTAGTCTATCTGAAAGTAGTGGTGTGTGATTGTGGAGGTGGTGATGTGAAGATAGAGGGAATGAAAATATTTTACTTGCATTGATGGTTACTGATGAGGTATTTGAGATATGATATAATAGAACATGATAGAGAATCTCAGATGACAAATTGGATTGGATTGCAAATGGATTGGCTGTGGTCCACAATCCCAACTATTTCTTCTGTTCCATTGTGTTGGTGGCATTTCACAATCTCCTTGACATCTCTACAAATGCCAAATAGGATGTTCATTTCCATGAGAAGAATTTCCTGCAAATAGATCATCAGTTGTTTCAGTATTCCATTAATGTGGTCTTCTTTTATATAGGAAGCAATAATATATATATATATATATATATAATTCTTAATTGTCTTAATATTATTTTGAATTATTATAGGAAATTAACATAACAGAAATTAATTTTTAACTAACAATTGAGATATTTTAGATGTTACAAAATTCAAAATCTTAGGGATAAATTCAAAACAAAATTAATTATTTTGTAGACAATAACCATTGTCTTGATTCTTCTGTCCAATTTTCACTGGCATATTAGGTGGATAAGATCAATGTCATCATCATCAATCTTTATGTGGCTTCTAGAGATAAGATGCTGCACATTTATTCTCTGTTACCTTCCACCGTGCCACTTATCTTTAAGGAACTTGAATCGAGGATAATGCTGACATCTGTAGATCACAAACTATGATGGAAAAGAAATTTAGAGATTTGATTCAGGAAATAAATGTTCATGTATTTTTCCATACTTTTTATTTAATTTGGTCCACCATCTTTCACATCTTTGGCCTTCTTCCTTTGGTTGATGCAGAGCCAAAGAACATGAAACATGTTCTGCAAAACATGGAACAAGTTCTTAGTTGCTACAGCAGAGCTAGAAAGAGAAAACAGAGCCAGAGCTACACTGCAGCTCACAATTCTATGGGAGACAGAATACTTTTTCTTGGAGAGGTTCTTCACCTCATTTTTTTGGGAGGTGAACTACCTTCTTTAGATCCTGTTCTACATACTATTTTGAGAGATGTCCAATCTCTCTTTTGCCCCTCTTTTTTTTTTGAGTGATAATTCATCATCACCACACCGTTTTTAGTTAATTATATATTATCTTTGACATTTGGATCATATTAATATTATGGTTTTTATACTTAAAAAAATTAAAGTTGAGATCTTTATAATTTTGAAAGTAAAATAAATAATGTCATTTGTTGCAGCTGCATTGATGAAAAATATAACATGTGATATCTATGTGTTAGATTGATACGAAAATGACAAACACCTTTTGTTTCTAACTTGTGAAATATTGAAATAACTGTTTTATCAATAAAGGTATTAAAAACTGAAAGGATATTGAAATTATTTTTTTGCTTTGGTACGAGTAGACGATGTTAAGATAAATAAAATTATTTATTTTATTTTTAAAATTATAATTTTTTAATAAAATTTTTAAATATAAAATTTATGATACTAATAGGGTTTAAGTAATATACAATTAGCTCTGCAAGAGGAGACTAATCTCGGATGGTTCTTAAATTACAGAGGAGTCCCAAAACACATTAAAGAACTTAGAAGACATTCCTGAAACTATAGGTACATATATAGTTGATATTTTGATACATTTTACAAATTTTCTTAATTTTTTGACTAAAGAAAGAACATTGCTTGAACATATATAGTTGACTAATTTTTTATTTTTTATTTCTAATGATATTTTCTTAGTTCTCTCTCTACTTCTTATTGTACTAATGATGATAAATTAATCATCTTATTAGAATATATTCATATCATGTCAAATGATTCTCTCACATTTTATTTATTTGTGAGATATGTAGTTAGTTATTTATGAATGAAAATATCTTTTTTATTTTTCTTTTAAGTATCCATCTTAATATTCCGAGAGAGAGAGAGAGAGAGAGAGAGAGAGAGAGAGAGAGAGAAAGAAAGTCTATTGTTGGATATAAAATGATGTTATATGATTATAAATAAGGTTAAAAGAGTTTCATCAACTTAATTTAGGAGTCAGTAATCTCATCAGATAATGAGAATTGGTGCAACCTACCTAATCAAGAGGGATACGAGGATCGTTTGTTTGACTAAGAAACAGCACAAAGTCAAAAGGTGGATAGATAACATACATCTGTGATGGTACGACTCAAAGACGGTGCCGTCTTTCTTTGGGGGTTTGTTTTAGATCCGTAGCACCGGAGGATGCATGCATGGAACCCGTCGCCTGTGCCTCGACTTTATGCTGCGTTCCTTTGACATCTTCTTTTAGACTCTTACAACAGCAACAGGTAACATGCATGCGCCTGACGCTTTATTCATGGAGTTTTGTCTCCGTCGTCTTCATTCGTCATCAGCCATGCAGTCCCTAATGAATGAAGAAGAAGAAGAAGAAGAAAGCTGCATGATTGCACCAGGATGAACACTGTACAAGATTCATATATGGAGAATAATAATAGCCTTTAATTTGATGCATCAAAACAATTAACGGGTTCTAATTCCTACCCCTCCACACTCATGAGTCTAAACAAAAGGCAGAAGAGAAAGAACGCAGGATGTTCTCATGCATCCATCTTCTAATCTAACCAAGAGAAACACCGCATATATATATATATATATATATATATATATATATATATATATATATATATATATATATATATATATATATATAGGTAACAGCGATTCACTGGAGAACGATGGTCTCGAAGCAGTTAAGCCCGTCCAATTCCACAGCAAACCGTGGCCGCCTCCACTCCTGCTGCTGCTCCTCCTGCTGCAAGTTGTTTGCCTTCTCTGCGAGGCCGGACTTGTTGATCTCGACCTTGGCCTCCTCTTCCTTATCCTTCTTCCCTCTCCGGATGAGGAGAGAGGTGACCCACTGCGTTCTCGGAGCGGCCATGGAGTTCTGGTGGCAAGGAAAGTAACAGAAGGTGAGGAAGTGCTGCGTGTGTCGAGGGCTGACGGAGAACCAGGCGGCTTTGGCTTTATTGGCGAGGACGCAGCGAAGGTGTTTGCTTCTGTGCCTTCTCCTCGAGTAGGATTAGGAAGTCTAATTGGGTACGGAGAAGGTTGAGAGGGGCGTGCGGACTCGGGCAAACGCGCGTGGGACGAATTCGAGACCAGTCCCGATTTGATCCAGTCAAACCAATGTCTTTCACTTTGACTTTTCTACTGAATCACCCCGAGATCTTTTAGGGGTGACGTGGTGTCACCATCGCCCCCGAAGGGAATCCTGGGTGATTCAGCCCTGGCATGTCTTTCATGCGTCTTTATGGGTTGGTCGGCGTTCTGTACACCCTGACATCAGCACGAGCGATTTCGAGCGCCTCTTCGAGCACCGGCGTGGAGGAGAGATGACGCTCTCCGCCTTGTGCTTCGCCCCCACGACATCCCCCTTCTCTCCGCTCCGCTTCTTCTCTCTCCACGGCGCTCCTCTCCGTCTTCCGACGTCCCTCGCGGCGAGGCCCCGTCGCCATCTCTGCGCCACTCATACGGCCCCTAATGTCTCGCCCTCTGGTAAGAGGCCGAGAAGTCTCTCGCACTCGCCTCCGATCTTTGAACCTTAGCTGACCTGTAATCGATTCTGGACCAGCGTTTTGGTCCCTGCAAGACCTGCATCTGGACGAGAAGGAAGCCGAGGCTCTCTTCCTGCAGCACCCGGAGCTGGAACTCGTGCCGCCGGAGTCTCTTCGCAGCCGTGTCCTCGCCTTACAGTCCGTCGGAATCGATGACCTCTCGCTCCGCCGGACCGTGGCCCGGCGCCCCGAGATCCTGTCGGCTCCCGAGCTCGGGCCGTTCCTCGAGTTCGTTCGCGACGAGTTGAAGGGGCTTAAACCGGCCAAGCTGGAGCGTCTGCTGACCACGACCCATCCCGAGTTCTTGACCGGCATCGCTGCGAGGGTCACGCGGCTCATGGAGCACGGCGTCCCCGGCGAGAATTTGGGGCATCTCCTCAACCATGTGCACATAAGGAAGGTGTTCTGTGAAAGGCCCCTGAAAGATTTGGAGGAGATGATCCTTTTCCTGAAGCGGTTCAGCTGGCCGGACTTGGTCATCCGTCGGCCGATGATTCTGAATCTGGGCCTCCACGACCAGCTGATCCCGAGAGTCGAGTTCCTCGCCGAACTCGGGGGCGGAGATGAGGCAGCCGCGGCGGCCTTGATCGCCAAATTGCCTGCCCTCTTATCCTACACCGTCGAGCACTTCGAGTCCCATCTGGAGTTCTGGAGATCCGTGGGTCTCTCCGACGAGGAGCTCTTCAAGATAGCGCTGGTGTACCCTAACATCTTCAGCGTCAGCAAGGAGAGGAAGCTGGGGCCTCGGGTCGAGTTCCTGAGGCAGTGCGGCATGGACGCAGAGGACATCTTCAGGTTCCTGGTGAAGGCTCCCCTGTACGTGAGCCTGTCCTTCAAGGACAACCTCTCCAAGAAGCTGACCTTCCTGGTGAAGATCGGGTACAAGCACCGGACGCGGGAGCTGGCGTGGGCGGTGGGCGCGACGACCAGGACGAGCTGCGAGAACATGCAGAGGGTGGTGGGCCTCTTCTTCAGCTACGGTCTGTCCTGCGAGGACGTGCTGGCCATGAGCAAGAAGCACCCCCAGGTGCTGCAGTACAACCACGCGTCCCTGGAGAAGAAGATGGAGTTCCTCATCGGGTACATGGAGAGGGACGTCGGGGAGATACTGGTCTTCCCGGCATTCCTCGGCTACAAACTCGACGACCGGATCAAGAAAAGGTACGAGATCAAAAGGGAGGTGAGGGGTAAAGGCATGTCTCTCAACAAGCTCTTGAGCGTGTCCACAGACAGGTTTTACTAAGGTTTGGACCTCAATTTCCATACACGATTAATTCACGAGTTTTTAGTTGGTTCGTAGAAACAGATGGATTCAGTACGAATATTGAATATATATATATATATCACAAATATGGAAGATTTGGTTTCAGTACAGAGTGAGATCACGGTCGATCTCCTACTAAATCCCATCAAAATCTACGGTGGAGGGAGCAGATCTTTTAGCTTTCCGTGGTTGGTGCCACCATGGAGTGGTCAGCTTCAGGATGGATGATGGTGCTCCAGCTGAAACACCGATGGTTCGATGGATCTTTTCTTAGGTCGAGGACTACAGATCATGGGTTCGATATCCAACACCAATGAGATGTTCCTAATAATCGTGTCATGTTGTTGGATTCTTCCCCTTACAGTTGTTGTTGTGTCTCTATAAGATGAACCGATTATAAATCGATCAATCGAAATGGGGAATGGAGATTTGGTAACGATCGATGATAGGATGATGGATCGAGATCGAATAGCTAATCAGGATCTTGTGCGTGCGGTAACCAACACAAAAATGGCATCAAAATAGCATCTGATCGTCCGTTTTTTGAGGGGATCCTCATGAAATCCACATGCTTGGTTCTCGATGGGTGCCGTAAGAAACATGCATGTAATCTGCAAGTCAATCATCGTTGGTCTCCTGATCTATCGTGGAAGAAACGGCGACTCTGCGCCACCCCAATTGATTACCCGCGTGGGACCCGCCTTGACTTGGATGACTCTACTCCTCCCTCCAAGTGCGCCTCCGCCCACGAACGAAGTAATTGGTAGGTTTATGGAGGAAGAAAGGGATCGGCGCTTTGCCACAACGCCAAGTAACAGAGGGGCAAAAGGAGGCGACATCCGAATGCTTATGGCCAGCATCGAGTGAGGTAGGAGACGAAGTTGGACGCAAGAGCTCGATCTCACTATTCCAACAGCAAATTGGTGGGTGTCGGAGTGAGACCGACGCCATAAGAGAGGGAGGGGATCGCCCCTAAATCCCACACAAAAGAGGATCTTGCGGCCATGGATGTAGATGATGCTCCCTCCACCCCTGGAAAGTGGAAGATGGAGAAGCCCCACCACCGCCACCACCCTCGCCTCCTCCTCCCCCGCTGGCACCATTCCTATCCCGTCTCCAAGCTCGTTTTCTGGTCCTTCTTCGCCCTCGCCCTCTTCCTTGCCCTCTTCCTCCTCTCCCCCGGCTCCTCCGCCCCGGCCCGAATCCCTGATTCTTTTGCTTCCTCGTCGACTTCTTCTGGCATCCGGCGCGCCGCCCTCCAGATGGCCCCCTGGGGCGGCCCCGCGTGGGAGAAGCGCGTGCGGTCGTCCGCCCGGGTGCGGCGAAACCCCGGCGGCGCGTCCGTCCTCGTCACCGGCGCCGCGGGGTTCGTCGGGATGCACGTGGCCGCCGCCCTCAAGCGCCGCGGCGATGGCGTCCTCGGCCTTGACAACTTTAATGGGTACTACGACCCGTCCCTCAAGCGCGCCCGCCAGGCGCTGCTCGACCGCGCCGGGGTCTTCGTCGTCGAGGGCGATATCAACGATGGGGCGCTGCTTCGCAAGCTGTTCGACGTCGTGCCCTTCACCCATGTCGTGCACCTTGCCGCCCAGGCCGGCGTCCGGCACGCGCTGGTTGACCCGGCGTCCTATGTGCACTCCAATGTCGCCGGGCTTGTCTCGGTGCTCGAGGCCGCCAAGGCCGCCGACCCCCAACCGGCCATCGTCTGGGCCTCGTCGTCCTCCGTATATGGCCTCAACTCGCGTGTGCCATTCTCGGAAGCCGACCGCACCGACCGCCCGGCGTCCCTCTACGCCGCCACCAAGAAGGCCGGGGAGGAGATCGCCCATGCCTACAACCATATCTACGGCCTCTCCATCACCGGTCTCCGGTTCTTCACGGTCTACGGCCCCTGGGGGCGGCCCGACATGGCCTACTTCTTCTTCACCCGTGATATCCTCCTCGGGAAGCCCGTGTCTATCTTCGAAGGCCCTGACCACGCCACCGTCGCTCGTGATTTCACCTACATTGATGACATTGTGAAAGGTTGCCTGGCGGCTCTCGACCATGCAGGGAAGAGCACCGGCAGCGGCGGCAAGAAGCGTGGGCCGGCACCCCTCCGAATCTACAATTTGGGCAACACCTCCCCTGTTCCTGTAACCAAGCTCGTCTCCATCCTCGAGCGGCTTCTTAAGGTTAAGGCGGCCAAGAAGCTTGTTAAGATGCCCAGGAACGGGGATGTGCAGTTCACCCATGCCAACATTACCTTTGCACAGAAGGAGCTCGGATACCGTCCCATTACTGGCCTCCACACTGGACTCAAGAAATTTGTTCGTTGGTACCTCGAATACTACTCCATCTCCTTGAGCAAGAATGACGGCAAAGGTAGAAGCATTAGTAGCTAGCTGATGGTACGTGAGAGCAGCAGCCCGGTTGCGGTGTAATTGAGGTGGTCAGGATTGTTCTTCAAATCCTTCATATGCTATTGATGTTGTCACGTAATTTTTTCCTCTCCTTTTAAACTTCCTTCAGTTAGCCTTTTGACCAATTTGTGGTTCTTCCTGTCGTTCTTCAATATTGCATAATGTGATTGTCGGAGGAACTTAAGAGTCATGTAAGGCTTCTCTACTGGCATGGTGCATCCTTTGCATGACTTTCTCATATTCTGAACTAGCAAAGAGAACACAGTACATTTTCTTTTACTGACTGATCTCTTCTTCTATTGTTTTCCATGTCCCACATTCTGCATTTCTTTTAGTTTATCATCTGTACATGAATAATGATTTAAATGTGAGAGCATGTTAATTCATTCGATATTCTTGTTTCCATGAACTTTATATCTCGAAATTTTTAGTCAGGGTTCATCTGTTATTTTGCTTTCTCTTCACTTCATTAGGTCATTGATACTAAGCTGACTACTACTGCCAGATTAATATATAGTCAGAATGCTTGTATCCATGTGAAACAGGTTTAAGTATAATGGTATAGAATTGTAAGTTTTCAGTTGCTTCCTAAAGCTGCTTAAGCAAGGGGAGCAAGGGAGAGTCAGGCACACCTATGGTATAAACATTAAGTTAGCAATTGTTGTTTCTAAATAGATAAACTGTTGTTTCCATGAGTCATGGAAACTAAGAATACCTACTAGGTGTTATCTGATGATATAATTACCTAATGAATCTAAATTTTCTTAGATGAGATGTTGCTTCGTTTAGTGGTAAAGGCTTTGCCATATTATGGTATTAATATACTGAAGAATTTTTTATAGAATTTGAACTTTAGCATGTTGCTAACTATAAAAACTTGTTTCTTTGAATAATGGTGTTTCAGAAAATGTTAGTTTTACTGAGATGAGATACAGTGGACGTGAGGGGTAACCAAGAAAATAGGATAAGAAATGTAGTCTTGATAGAGACTAAACATAAAATTGTTTAAGATCAAATGAACATGCTTTAAGAAGATCTATAGGTAATGTGGTTAGATGAGGTGAGTTGATTAGGTGAAGACCAGGAAACCTAACAAAACTTTACTAGGAACACCAAAAAGAGATTATATTGTTCTTGATATAACTAGAGGTACATAGAGCTTAATGGTAGCAAACAATCAATGTAACATATCCCAAATAGTTGGGACTTTGCAAGCTATTGTCATCTTCCTTGTTGCTGTGTCATGAGATCTGTAATTTATGTGGAAGGGGCAAGAAGGATGGAGGCTTTAGGTGTGATCTCTATCTATGCCATTGCCTCATTAGAATTTTGTCTTCCTAGATCTCTTCTAGAAACATCCTTGGTTAAAAATTCTTATAATTAGTGGAGACCAAAAGGTAGGTTGGTTTCATTATTTTAACATCACTTCATTAATCCATTCTAATAAAAAAAATCACAGAGCTATCATTGGAAGCATTCACCATATATGCAAAAGAGTTTTTGAATACTTTAATCTCAAAAGTGGAAGAAAAGTGGATTATGCCAACTACATATATATTGGTACGTGTTGCTCCCATGATGGTTAAGATATGGAAGAATGTCATTATCACGAGAAAGATAAAGAGAAATGAGGTAAATGTTTGATCAATTCATTTTATGTAATTGAGGGATGAATTACCATTGTGCGTAGTATCTTGGCATTCCAATATGTTGACTAGAATTGGTCTCATATGATCAATCAATTTCATATAATTGAAAGATGGATTTACCGTAGCGCTTAGTATCTTGGCAGCCTACTAAATATGCTGGAATTTGTTTCACAAGTTTTGATAATCTCAATACTTATATTATATTTGAAGGGAAGTTTCATGAAGAAAACTCATCACGAGCCAGATCTAGAATCATGTGACCAAACCTTTTAAGCACAGGCTAATAGCTAATATTACCCTATATGCTATTGTAATTCTCTTCCCAGGTCTGATATGAGGAAACTGGGTTGTCAATCTCCTCCACTTAAGATTTGACATCCTCGTCAAAGGACAAGCGTAATCCAGAATCATACCTTAATATGTGACGCTTGAAGTCCATAACTCTGTGGCTTCAGCCTTTTACTATGTCCAGTACTGAGTCTCATATGATACCATTTATCATGATCCTATCGATGAAAAAACTGACCTATTAACTTGATGAGCCTAGAAACACAAGATCCATGATGCATATGTCTAAACCGATAGTGGACCAACTCAGTTCTTTATTGTGGATTTAAACTGATATGTCATGGAACTGGAGATGAGTTCCTCATGTTATGAGTCTGGAAATACACTTTGAAATCAAGAACCCTAAACCAATGGGTATTTGTTTTGGTGGCTCATAATATCCATGAGCATATTTTTGGGTGGAGACATCTTAAAGCAAATGATGACACAAGAGGTAAAATGATGCAAAAGTGTTATTTTAACTAACATCTAATGAGCTGTTGTCAAGTATTTCAAGTAATCATTCTGGAAGGACCTTGTGAATCATGGCCCATCATTTCCTGCATGTAAAGCATGACTGTGGAGAACTTTAACTTTAGGGTTTTATTAAGTGGATTCCATTTAAGTTGAATGAAACATTTTTCGATTGGTATTCACCATTCGTTTTGGTCATAGCAATCTGGAGAAGCAGTAAGATAGATGTGTGCACTCGGAGAGAAGGTGGGGAAGCTAGGAGGAGGACTTTGACTGAAAAAGAAAGAATTAGAAGAAAAATTAGGGAACTCTTTATATCATGAAGACAAATCAGCAAAATAGATCTTTTTTTCAGAACTCCTTTCCTCCCATCCGCTAAACATTAAACCGACCTTTGCTTTTCTTTGAGTGATCAAATTTTGTAGGTTTTTCAATATATAGTCCTGGAAACACGATTCCAGTATTTTTATGTGGAATTATGTTTGTCGTAGTAACTAGTACCAGCACAAGATACTGGTTTCTAAGTGTAAATCCTTCCGAATTCTAGTCTGATGATTGTGGATTTGAGTAAAATGACCTTTTATTTCGATAAAACTTGATATTTATCTTGGTTCTTTTGATTTTCTTTGTCATATCTTGCACATCTTCCAAATTGATAGTCTTACCAAGGTTCTCAAAAGGTCAAACCTCAACCATACGACGAGTTAAACATA
The DNA here is from genome assembly GCA_900464855.2 of Musa schizocarpa. Lineage (NCBI taxonomy): Eukaryota > Viridiplantae > Streptophyta > Magnoliopsida > Zingiberales > Musaceae > Musa > Musa schizocarpa. The sequence goes on from LS990919.1 coordinate 42,463,230, forward strand.
AGGGCAAAGCTCCAACCTCTGTTTTTGTCTTGGTTGTTAATCAAAGCTTACTGTTTACTAAAATTACTCTCTTTCAGGTGTTTTCAAATTTTTGCTTCATCTCTCTGTTTTTGTTGGTTAATCAATCCTGTAAACCTCTAGCTTTGTAGCTACTTGCAACTCATGCCTTTGAATTTTACCCTTTTTGTCAGCATAATGGTAGTTATCATAAAAAAAACATTTATGAGTTTCTTTTATCGTTCTCTCTGCTTAAATCTTCTGTTTTTTTCCTAAAGCAAATTTTATTATGGTAGAAACTACAAGGAAAATGATAATGTGCAGCAGTATGGAAGAACAAGATCTGACTGTAATGGGAGAGTCTGATAAGCTCTCATAGTACTTCCATTAACTACTTTGCTTTGTTCTGTTGTAATACCTATTTTTCTTCAAAGATGAAGCTCAAAGAAAATCTCTGAAACATGTTATTTTGGATGGTTTCACACAAGTAAATATCGGATGTTGTATACATTTCATTCTCTGATACTCTGACACAAGCTAATGCAGTGAGATAAGGTTTCGTCGGATCTATCTACCGATATCCTTCTCGGAGATGTCTACTTAATATACAAAAAGGTAAGATTTAGATTGCCACCATTTTTTCCCTCTTTGGTTCTTTCATGCATTTGTCTTTCAACTTGGAATATAGTTTCTTCATCTGTTGCAATGGAGCTTTGTTCGAGTCTTTTTCTCAAAACTACTGCTCTGCTTTGTTCGAGCTTTGTTGCAATTGGATTCATCACAAGTTTTAGCATCAGGTTTGAGTGGATCAAAACATTGTTCTACAACTCTTTTCGAACTCCGGATCTGAAAACTCCATCAGCATCTTCTAACAGTTGTTTGGTTCGTACTCCGGGAGTACGACGGTCGCACTACGGATGTGGTCGCCTTCTTCGTACTCCCCCCACATGTTTCATGCTGTTCTTATCCTCTACTCCCATCCAACTCTTTGTCCTATGCCCATAGTCAACGCCTCACCGGTAGCTGTCCGAAGTCAACGATCTTGATGAGCAGCCATTCACGAAAACTTCATTGTTTCCTTTCTTTGTTTCTTCTCATTAGTTTTCACCAATAGCACATTTAAGTGGTGTGTGTGAATCCCAAGTTCTTTAAGGTTCTTTGCGTACGTATACACACATACACGCAAGCAACCTAATCTAGTCTACCTCTCTAGATCTTAATCTAAGAACTCTTCGACCAAGTTTTTGGAGGGTTCTACTTAGAGATATTTATGACCTTTTAATATATATATATATATATATATATATATATATATATATATATATATATATATATATATATATATATATATATATCATAAGAAGATCTAAATAGTAAAAGGAAATATTTCGTTTCCACACTCAGCCATGGAGACGTGCTCGAGTTGGACTTGTAAAGAGCGGGCCGCCTACATAACAAAAAGGGTAAAATGCCGTGCTTCCCTCCACTGTCAACCGTCACGAATCTATTGTTAGATCTTTTGTGATATCCCAAGAAAATCGTTCTTCCCTCCACTTATATAGTCCATCATCCACAGCCCCACCGTGTTCAACAACCCCCCACCACCATCTGTCGAGCGGAGGAGGAGGAGGCAGAGGACAAGGATGAAGCTGGTTTGGTGCCCGGATACCGCCTTGAAGGCCTACGTCGACGCAGTGAAGGCCCTCGCCGAACGCGGCCTCGAGGAAAGCAGCGTGGCCGAGATGGTCTCCGCCATGGCCGGAGGTTGGAGGGCTCAACTCGTGGTGGAAGCGTGGGACCGCGACGCAGGCGCTGCCACCGGCGTCGGGCTCCGAGCTGCCGTCGAGCACGTGCGAGGCCGACACGTGTGCGTCGTCCCTGACGAGCAGTGGGCGGCGGAGTACGTCGGGGCCATGCGGCGGGCGGGCGCGTCGGTGGAGGCGGAGTCGGTGGCGGTGGGGGAAGCGGAGGGCGCGATGCGGGAGCTGGAGGGGGTGGACTTGATGGTGGTGGACTGCCGGCGGAGGGACGCCGGGAGGGTGCTTAGGGAGGCGCGGCCGGGGGCGAGGGGGATGGTGGTGGTGTGCAAATGGGCGGGTAGGCAGCGGGGCGGGGCGGCCGGGGTTTTCAGGGCCGGTACGAGGGTGGTGCGGGCGACGTACCTACCCTTAGAGGGCGGCGTGAAGGTGTTCCATGTCGGCGTTGGGAAGGGGCCGAGCTTGGGCGACGCCCGTTCCCGGTGGATTAGGTATGTGGATCAGTACAGCAACGAAGAGCATTTGTTCAGAAGATGGTGATCGATAGCAAATAAGATTTTTTCAAATATATAAAGAATCAGAGAGAAATCCTGTGAGACAAATCTATTAATATATTTAAACTTTTTCAGTAATTTCTTTTATGCTATATATATATATATATATATATATATATATATATATTTGTTTGGTATTGTTTCTATTATTTTTCTTTTAGGTGCAATTGGTTGACTTGTGATGATTAAGACTGTGAGGAGGATTAATATACAAGTGGTAAAGGAGTAACTATGAGCATTATTATCTCGAGTTTTAATTTCAAGAATTAGTACATTTTTCATTGTTACTAAAGAGGGTTATGCAGAAGCATTAATCGTTTACAATTTGCTAAGTAGTGATCTTTTGCAATCAAGAAAATCTATCATCATATATATCCTGCTTAATTATATGCATGAAATATGATAATTTTAATCGGAGATGATAAGAACGAGTTTGAATAATTTTTATTAGATTAACTAAAATTCTAGTATAATTATACAAATAGGAATGATTTATCTCTACTTAGAATTCTATTTGTAAATATAACCAAAACACATAATATTAAAAAGAAAAAGAAAAATATTTTAACATACCTATCTGTACTAAAACACATGCAATAGATCAAACTAAGTATCATAAACAAGAGAAGAAAAAAGGTATCACAGTCTCATCATCACTCATACTATAAAAAAGGAAAAAATGATTTAATATCAGCGAAGTATCCATCATTTGTGCTAATGGATTAAGCTAATTGACATGATTACTACGCATCTTCCCTTTTCTTTGTTTAAAGGAAGTCGGAAATGGAGTCATTGAATGTGCCACCACATCATGACATGCCATAATGACAGCTTATTTGATGGTAATGTTCTGTTTGGGACGCACCCGACGAGGGGAGTTTAGATGTCAACGCCGGCGGGTCGGGGCGGTCCAATCTGCGCCTCGGTGCGGCAGACTGTTGCCCGCGGGACAGCTCCGCCCTGCCTTTTTGTGCTCCTCCCGCTTTCCGGCCATCCATACCTCCGTCACAATGAACTGGTTCACCCACCGGAACATCTCCGGGACCGCGGTGAGGGATCGTTCCACCAGGGACCCGAAAAACCTAGAAGGCCGCAAGCCTATCATAAATGCCTGCATCAACAGAGAGGGATAAACGTCCGGCAACCCCCGAATTTGCATAGTAAAACGATTCACAAAGTGGGAGAGAGGCTCGTCCTCTCTTTGGTTGAGTCCGAGGAGCAGCGTCACGGACGGCTTTGGCCGGGCGTAGACCAGGAAGTTAAGCTCGAAGTCTTTGACGAGCTGATCAAAGGAGGCGATCGTCCCGGTCTTCAGGCCGCTATACCATGCGCGGGCCGGGCATTTTAGAGTCGTGGGGAATGACCTGCACATCAAAGCGTCCGAGGTCCATACAACGACATTTGGGCGTAGAAAGCAGCTACGTGGTCCGACGGATCGGTGGCTCCGTCATACGCATCGAGGGAGGGGAGCCGAAAGCTCGGGGGAACTATTTGATCCTGTATCTTGGGTACTAACAGAGACCTCTGGTGTGTGTCCACCCTGAATTCGCCCTTTGACCTGCCGACCTCCTTTTGTACTTCGTCGAGCCGCTGACTAATAGAGCGCAGTTGGGCTCACTAGGAGTCTGTTGAGTCCGAAGATAACGCCTCGGGTTCCGGGCGACTGCTCGGGTTTCCCATCGCTCGATTCTCGAGGGGGGTCGACCAGACACGAGGCGATGGAGGGAGCTCCAGAAGTAGTGTTTGAGCCTGAGCGGATGGCTCCTAGCGCCACAGCAGTTGAATCGTAGGTGGGTGCGTCAGGTGAGAGACGAGCGAGATAATTGTCTGCACCAGCCCCGTCAGAGTTCGGACTTAATGAGCGAGGTCCTGAAAGGCCTCGGACGACACGGGTGACAGGTCGACTGGGGCACCCCCGGGTGGCGACAAGCCCGGGTCGTCAAATATCCGCCAATAGCGCTCTGAGGTCGTGGCAAAGGTATTCATCTCGAGGTTCTCCACACGGGGGATGTCCCCCCGGAGCTCCGATCGGGTATGACCCCTCAGCTGCGGGTTCGTCTGAGTCGATCTGCCGATCCCTCGACATTCAGACCCTTCTTCTAGCGCCAAAATGTTGTTGGGAACAACCTTGAGCCATGGCCTCGAGGCCGACGCGGCCGGGTTCGGGTCCGAATGGTCGAGGATTTTTCTGAGCGACCCTTGAGATTGTTGAGGTGGCCGATTGCGGTGGTCCGATCGCGACGAGACGATCGTTTCATCTGGAAGGGAACTCCTCGCCTGGGCATGCGGTGGGAGGCGCTCTGCCTTCGTCCCTGCACACAGGTCGGGCCGGAAAGCTTGACCCGACCCCTCCGATGTTCCAATCAATCGATAGTGGTTAGGGTTTTTTTTTCTCCCTCTCGTTCCTAGCCGAACGCGAGGGTTTTTATAGAGAAGTTTTACCATTGCCTGATGTGCCCGCTTGCAGGGGGCAGGATCGTACTCCTGGTAACGTCTGACACCGGCGTTACCGTGGCATGAAGGACCGGGCTCGCACAGGATGTTAATGTGCCTCGGTCGACGTTCCGATCTGTTTTGGCCAGGCACTATCAGGTCAACCGAGACACGAGGCATCATCCGGTCGCAGCTGACGTTAACCCACGTCCCATCACCATTGTCACTATCAATCCTAATGACTCAAATCATCATTATCTTATCACCTTACAACTAATATATTTCATCCTTTAAAACAATATCAATATCATCAATATCCGCATTCTTTTTTTTTCTCTATCCTATCATAATTAAAATTAAAAAATCAACAATCAAAATAGGTTTGTGAACTTTTGAATGTCATTATCGTTAGAATACTTTTATCACGTCCATAGATTCTTCTCCGTTCTTACTATCCTTTACGTAATCGAGAGATAAAAAAGAAAGATTATCCATTCTATATATATTTTAATATTCATAAGGAGTCCTATCAATAAATAATTAATAGAATCTCTCCGTAAGATTTACTAATATAATATAAGTGAACATCAGAATTTTCTATACCTCATCGAAAGTTAATAGGATCACATAATCTAATACTATAATGTGAATTGATTATAATATATGATCTGAATTATATGTATAATTTGAAGTTACCATTCTAATCACAATGTAACCTCTAAATCAAACTTACTTTAGATCATAGTCATTGCATTGGGTTGGGCCGTAGGGCTTCTACTTAGCCACTCGGACAATAATGCATTAACCAATTGGATGTTCCAATAAAATCGAATCTCTATGATTAATTCATATAGGAAAGATAACGATTATTAATCCTATTATAAGAGGATTAGGCACAATATCACATATAAGTGAGTCTCCAAATTTACACTTTGGTACATTATACATAGATTAGTGCTGAAAATTATGTATATATATATTGGAGGATGACTTCTTTTGAGCCATTATTAATGAGAAGTCTTTTGCCTTGCAATCGATCGCGCTCACTACATTTATTGCAGTAGAAGCCTATTAAGATGCAAATGGAAGGCTTCAATCCCTTCCCTCATTAAGCTTCGATCCATTTCTTGCGAGGAGAAGTGATCCTGAAGACGTGCTCCTCGCCGGTGCACTCGTCGACGCGAACCACCCACTGGCTCCTCTTGCCGGCCGGCGGCACCCGGCTCACCCTCAGCCCGCCACCGATGGGCAGCAGATCCACCCTCAGCCCCCCCAGGGCGTCGCCGCTCGGACTCGAGCTCTCGCAGAAGGCGTTGTGGCCGACCACGACTCCGCCGCAGGCCTCCATGGCACCGAGCTGCGCCGCCCGGAACACCCGCTCGTGCTCCTCCGACGCGCAGTCGACGAGGACGAAGTCGGCGCCTCTGTACTCCCCCATCAGCAGGTATTGTGCGTCACCAACGACGAGGTCCACGCGGCCCGCGTCGGGCCCGAGTGCTTCCAGCGAGGAGTGCAGCTCGTCGGGCCCGCGAACGATGCAGGCGATCCGGCCGCCGGTCTGATCCGCGGCGGCGATCAGCGCCAGGGTGGTCGGCCCAGCGGAGTCGGCGCACACCTCCACCATGAGGCGTGCGCCGCTCCCGGCGGCCAATGCCGACACGAACTCGGTGAGGTCGGGCTCCTTGGCCTTGTTTCCCTGTAAAAAACCAACGCAGGAAGCTCATGCAGTCAGCCATTCAAACTCCTACAGCTTGCATCGGACGGGAAAAGCTCAAGTGGTGGTGGCTTTGCTTACCAGTTTCAGTGTCCGGAGGAAAGCTTTGGTGGCATTCTCAGCAGACCAAGCCATGCCTCTGTAGCTTAATTCTCTTCTTCTTCTGCTGCTGCTTCCTCTTCTTCTTTGTTTAGTGATGTCGATTAGGTTTTCTGGGTATCCACAAGCTCACAAACGTGGATATATATATAGGCTACATACCACCATATAATATGCATCTTTCTGTACGGCCTAGTTGGCATGCTCCATCACTACTTCCTTTGCCTGCTGGTATGCATCAGATCCACTTCACTTCACCTGTTGAATCACGTTGACATGACTCTCAGACACACACTCTCTCTCTCTCTATATATGTATATTTATATAAGAGACAAAGGAGATCTATGTTAACAGATGTCTTTATAGAGTCAGATGGATCTCCATAAACACAACAATGCATGTGACACAGAACTAGAAACAAGGAAGTCGGCAAGAGAACCTTCTGTAATAGATCGTTAACACATTGACTTAAAAGTGTTCATCCATCTAAATCTTGGTGTAGTGTTCTTAAGCCAGCCAACATCTTCCTTGTCGACATCTTCCTCGTGCATCTGAAACAAGCAGCATGTGAAATTTACGTCTGCAGGAAGAGGGATGGGAACTCCACGGAGCAGCACGTGGATGAGACCTTATTGTAGTTCCTCTGTCATCTTCCTCGATGTTGCCCGTTCTCAGCAGGTTGTTTCATGGAAGACGCTGCTTCTGTATCTCCTATTCTCTATAGTTTGATCTGCACGGAGCACACATGCATGGAGTAAGGCTTCCTCTCCCAAAATATTGATGCATGAGCTGTGATGTCTGCCTGATCCGATCTGATCCGACCTAACCTGTCGCGGACCAAACTAAAATGTTGAGATATCCGAGGCTTTGTCTCATGGTTTGGAAGCATCGGGCGGCAAAACGCACCGACTATTACAGACTAATATTGCAGTCGTACTAAGAAGAGAATAGATTATCCATTGCTTCACACTTCCTCCGATACAGAGGAGCAATCGTAACGCTTGTCGACTACGGTGTTCGAACTCTGTTAAACTTATCCACATCAATCGTGATAATTATTATTGATCAGAATAGAGAAAATCGAGACTAATGAAAATGAAGATAGGTACGAAGATCTAATATTGCTTATGTCACGTCTCATCAGTTTGACATGTCGGTCAGTGTCAAACCTAATCATCTTAGCAAATCAGTCGGGCTCAACGGTCCAATGGATGTCTCGCGATCGACGTAACTATCTCGTAGAACAACTCATTGCTTCAACAATTACTCAAGCTTCTTATAAAAAGATCCTTCGAGGACACTCCTAAATCCTCCGATTACACTATCAACTTAAGCATCGGAGAAATCTCTATCGAGCATATCCCTAACATAGTTTTCGTAAAATCCTTTATTAAACTTTCTTGTCTTTTGACACTAAACTACTTATCGATTAGTACTTATATCATCATTCCACGTAAAAGCTTATATGCCACCAAAGCCTACTATTATATTGGATACTGTTGATGCTGTGTTGCCTTGTCGTTCGATCGTGTCGCAGCCAATATATTCGTTGGGCTCATGTGAGCACTCTGAGATCAGACACTGGTCTGTGTTCTATGAGACTTGGCTGGTCTCTCAAGGACAAGGTATGGGCTTCAAGAATCTAACGAGTCAATGTCACCAGCAGAAGATGAAGATTTGGATTGAGTATAGATTTGATGTCTCAGTTTATCGGTTTAAAGGATGTGTGAAGGAAGAAGTGAATCTAGGAGAGTAGTAGCAAAGTATGGGCACGAATGATTCTGATTGCATTGCATGCCCCCAAGAGGGAACACACTGTGTCTTCAGTGGATGATTTCATGCACTATGCTTTGAATCAAGTGGAATAGTGTGTCCCCTTCATGTCCTTACAAGAACAAATATATTGGCACATCTTCTGCAGAGGTTGATGTCTTGGATCAATGAAGCAATTTGATTGTGGTTTTGGGCAACAAGAGAAGGTTCAAACCAAAACTTTAAGTCTATAACCTAACAAATAAGATTAGTAGGTCTAACTTAGATTTGTTGCACAACAAAGCTGTAATATCCCAATTATTTTTGCATGTTTAAATTAAATTATTTAAATTTTTATTTATACTTTCTGGTAAAATCTTTTTGCGGAATTGTTAATAGTAAGCATTTCACTTCTTCCAAATACAATAATTATCTTATTGAAATTATATGATTATTGATGAATGAAAATATTATTATTATTATTATTATTCTTTCTTTTATATTATTAATTGACTCTGCCATCTTTCTTTAATCCTTTCATGAGGTATTTCGACATCAAATGATGAGTTAGACAAGTTGTAGATTTGGATGCAATCTAACAACTTGGGTTGGATTCCAAATAGGATTAGATTTGGATAAAGGACGAACCCAAACCTAAGCCGAGCCTAACCCAACCAGCATCTAATTTAAGCCACAGAAAGAGTCATTTATTTTTCACATATATATAGAAATTTTTTTGTAATAAAAGAGAAGCGAAGAGTAGAGAGAAAGGTAATTAAAAATTGTATAGTAACTTAAACATTAGTCAAGGTGTAAATTTATTCTCTCTCCAATTTATTTATCTAACAAAATATTCTTCTCTTTAATACTTCCTCCAAATACCAAAATGGTTACTATTTATTATGATTAATATTTCTCAATTAAAAATATATATAAATTAAAACCTAAGCTTATCATCGAATGATTCTATGATATAGAGACCAAAACATAATCGATATTATAATATGATATATGATCAACACCTCAGTGTCCTATGAATAACATAGTTGATACTTCAAAACCATATGATCTAACGATTGACACCTTGACATACGGTCAATCGATAGATACTTCAGAGCCATATGATCTAATGGGGCTGACACCTAGACATAAGGTCGACTCGATTGAACTTTATTATATCTTAAATTCGATACAACATAATTATGGTTAAGCACAGAGAAATGTACATCACAAGAGGTATAACCTAAGAGTTCATTATAAAAGGATTCCCCTTACGCTTTTATCAATACAACTAACCCTTTCGGAGAATACTATATGTAAACAAGAAGCATAGGGTTACGAGAAAAAAAAAAGATTATAAATAATAAAATAATATTTTTTTTTTAAAAAAAAGAAATATCAATAATAAAAAATTATAAATAGTAAACTTCTAAAACTAATTTAAATATTGGAAGGATATGATGAAAATCTACCGAGTCAAGCGATGACGTTAAATTTTATTAACGTCAAGATCTTTGGAATGATGTTTATATAAATAAAAAAACATATTACAATCATTTCAAGGAGTTCAATTCATATTTAATCGTAAACCTTCTTACTTCACAATCAATATTATTGTGCATTTTCTTCAAACAAAAAACCAGTATCCAAATTCATATACACAGCCTTTTACTAAAAACAAGTATTAAAAAGAAAACAAAAGAAAAAAAACAAAGCAAGCTGAAAACAGAAGCATTTCCGAAATCTTGGGATCATTACACTGCATTGCTTCTTGGAATCATTAGATTCTTAGTATTCACATCCCCTGCACGACTGTTGGCCACTGCTTCTCCCGCTCACATCGACTGCCTCTTCTGCTGCTGCGGCCTCTCGGAAGTGTTCCTTCCGCTGCAACTGTCGATACTGTACTCCGTGTTGCCGCTGTTGTACACGCAGAGCACCTTGCACTTCACCAGCCCGCCGGTGTACACGTGGAACCCCGGCGCCACCATCATCCGCACGCCCACCGGAGTCAGCCGCTTGACCCTGTCGGCCGCTACGTCCTCCATGAACCGGCCATCGAACCTCGCCCCTCTGTTCGCCCTCAGCGTCGGGATCGCCGGGTGCACCGACCGGGCCATGAGCCGGACCACCCACGCCCCCTTAGCCGACCCGAAGAAGGCCTGCAGCAGCCCCTCAGGCCACGGCCGCGTGCGTCCCACCATCGCCACCACCTCGCTCATCTTTCGGTCACAGAACCGACTCAGCCCCACGCTGTAGTGCCTCGTGCCTTTGCTGAGAACCTCGTCCCAGCCTAGCCCTCGGACAGCCTCGTAGCCCGTCCGGCTGGCCTCGCACCGTGCCGCCGGGTCGATCAGGTTGGACTCCTCCTCGTCGTCGTCCTCGAATCCGGCGTACAGGACCCGGTTCAGTAGCGCCTCCATGTAGAACAGCAGCCCGCTTGGGTTCCTCCGCCACTGGACCGCGGCCCGGGGATCGTACGGCTGGATCAGCGTCGCAACCCGGTCGGAGGACCGTGAGCCTGGCCCGGCAAGCCGGACCTGCGAGATCAGCGAGCGGGCGAGGTGGCGCACGGCCGTGTGGGCGTCGGCGACGGCGAGGTGGAAAGCCTCGGCGGTGAAAGGAGCAGAGAACGGGGGTAAGCCGGTAGCCGGGCCCGGTTGGAGGGCGGCTCCGAGGTCGCGGCAGTGAGACTCGAGGCGTTCGACCTTTCGCTCCAGCTCGGCGAGGGAGTACTTGAGGCGGGAGGCCTCAAGGAGGGCTTCATCGCGTTTTCGAGTAGCGTGGACGAGTTTCCGCGACAGCTCCGCCGCTGCGAGGCGCCATTGGTCCTCGTGGACGTCGGAAACTGGTGTGGCTGAAGCGGCGGCAGGGCTCCGGCGGGTGAGGGAGAGGAAGAGAGATCGGAGGCCGCGGAGGCTGGGAGAAGAAGACACCATGGGGTGTTGATGCTGGCCAGCGGCGTTATCGAGGGGGACGACTGTTATGAGCTTGTCACGAGAGGTGGGGCGGCACTTGTTGCAGGAGACGGACACGACCTCGTTCTCCTCCTGGCCTCTGCACCGGGAGGGTCGCCGCGGAGTGGCCGTCGGTGCGCTTGTCGCCGCTGAGGAAGCGGTGACGGAGGAGTGGAGCGGCGTGGGGTTATGCACGTATGGACTTCCGCTTACGGATGCGCTCGATGGCTGTTCTTTAGGCACGACTTCCAGTTGCTGCGATTCCTCCTCTTCTTCTTCTTTCTCATGCTCGGGAATCTGCCAATAAAGGTTCCATGCATGCGTGAGAGCCTCTAAAAGACTGAAACAAACGAGAAGAAGAGATCGATTACTCACCGGATCGAAGACAGGAGAGCGAGGAGGAAGGGGAGGAGGAGAGGGGAGGGAAAAGGACGAAGGACAGGAGAAGGGAGAGGCCATCGAAGACGAACTATTCTCTTCCTTCCTCTTCTCTTTACGGGACAGCAGCGAGTTAAATGCTATGTCTAAGACTTCCCCCACCCACAATAAATTAGCCGCAGACTTCGTTTCCTCGTGTCTCCTCTTTCACTGTTACCGCTTCAGAAACTGCCATTGCTGGATATTCATCATCAGCACGTTGTGGAGAAGAAATGACGAGTAGTTTTGCATATATTCTCCTTACAAGGACAAAAAAGTAGGGCATTGGAGAACTCAGCATGCATGTAAGACCATCACGAACTACCGATTGCTGCAGGAGACTTAGAACACAGATGAACTGGATACATTTGAAGTCTTCAATGAGCGACCATTCTGTCGTTGCGTTGGGTGAGCATTGATTAGTGGCGGTCGCTTGGGATGGCCTTCCCCTGTCACTACGAATTAAATGCTGTTCACGGCAACTCAGTATCTTCTCTCACTACTCCTCGTCAAGCACACTCAGTAGCACTGAGTCATGTGAAGGTCATTCTCAATGCAGCCATTCTTCCTCCAAGGAAGAATGTTGGGAATGGGTAGCACGATACGATCTTGCTTCTCACACCTTAGATCAAGATTACATAGTGGGAGGGCACTGACTGCTCTCTCTCTCTCTCTCAGCTAAACCTGTAAGATTCAATTCTCTGGTCCCGGTCACGGATGAGCATGTGAGGCACATTTATGAACATCTGATGAGAAACCACTCTGTGTTATGGATCCATGCTCTTCGACATTGATCTCTTCTACAAGGAGAACTGTTCTTCTTCCCTTCTCTCTTCCTTCTGTGTCTCTGCAGGTCTTCTGTTATATCAACGAGAGGAGGAACGGGGGTCTCTCGGCCATGGATGAGCTGACAGTGGATCAGGACACCGAGGAGAGTGGTGCAGACAAAAACAAGTGAGCTGTCAGCAAAGAGCTTTATACAGGCATCGGCAGCTTTGTACAGTCTCCTATTTAAGGAAGTCAGACGCGTACGCCGATCTACTTTTCCCAGTCAACCGAGTGCAGAAGGCTATCCTTTCGTTACACTGCTACTGTGATGAGAGGAGAGAGTAGAAAAGCGATGCTGTAATCGAACGGCATCAGGCATCACCATCTTTACGAGCGACGGGTGCTTCTCGACGTCATCTCACTCGCCTCCGATGCGTTCTTGTGAAGAGGCATGTCACGTGTAGGCTTCTGCAGGAGACAGAGACAGCTCCATCTCTCGACAGTGTGACTGTGACCGGTGGTAAAAGCGGTGGCTACGATTGTTCAGATGATCTATTCGTATGTTTGGATTCGGTAGAAGTCAGATGAGCCTTAAAGACTTGTGTTTCAAGATCTTGACACCTCCATTAGATCCTTCTTTTTCTTCTTACTTTGTCATTAATGATCTTGACGCCTCCTTTAGGTTGGTCGATGCACCTAATTAGGTATTAGGTCATCCATCCACGTAGTTGTAGATATAGCTTGCTAGTCCAATCAAAGAATTCATCTCGAAAACTACAAGTCCAATGAATAAAAGAAGGATGATAATTTTTAACTATTAACCCTCTTGGGACGCTCAAGTCCAAGAGAGAGAAAGCTACGTAAGATCGAAGAGAGAGAGAGAGAGAGAGAGAGAGAGAACCTATGTAATGTAGGAGAGGCTTAGATCAGAATTGAATCTGAAAATTGAATCGATTTAAAATCGATGAATCGATTTAAAATCGATGAATCGAGTATATTATTCTTTGATTCTATTAACTGATTCGATCGAGTTAAATTGATTTTAATTTAAAAGATACCAATTCAACTGAGTTTATATCCTAATCTTTAACGGGTTCAAATTGATTAATGAAATCAGTATAAATACTTAAAATTTTTAAATAATATAAGTTTAATTTTATAAATATTATTGTGTAGCCTAATTGAACTCAGATTTTGATTCAGTTTAATTGAATTAAATCAATTTATTTAATATATATATGTATATATATATATATTATTTAAAATTATAAATTATTTAATCGATTAACTAAATTGGATTAATCGATTTTGAATTATCTTGGTTTGGTATATCCAAATCAATTTCTATTCGAACTATTTTACTTTAATCGAATCAAATCAAAAATATAATTTAATTTGATTTGACCCATTAAGATTTGATCCAAACGGATTTAAACGCCTCGATAATGTTTGACTACACATTCTACTCATTTTCTCTAATTTGAGAAATTCTCTTGTTATTCTTTTGTGTAAAAGAGCCTCTTTTCTTGGATGAAGATGGACTTCTTATGAGTAGGTCATCATGGCAAGCATACATAGGAAATCGTAATGCATGGTCACAAAGATCCCTATACAGTGTGGGGATATGTCATTCTACAATTTGTGGAGTAAACGTCAACACTCAAAAGGGTAATCTCTCTTAGCGCCAATGTCAAGATGATAAGTCTTACGGTAAGTGATATAGCATACTTTAGCATTCATCTAATCGCATTTAACACATCAGTTATAATAGACTCGATGGTTTTCCTAAGCTAACGTGTCACGTTGAGTCAACTTAGTATCATGAGCATGAGGCAAGCCAACCACCCGACCTCTCTGTACCCACTCCGCTAGAAGTTATACGAGGTGGCACAATCATGTATCAGGCCACATAAGAGGTGCCAAGTAGTGCCGAACGAGACTAAAGCAAGCAAACCAGATGGCGCTTACACCCAATGTACGGATCGACCGCCTGTGGTGTCTGCGGACATTAAACACCCGCATATGATGATGATTGAGAATCAATAAAGTTGCTATATACGATCGCATGTAAAAATTAGTATAAAAGTCACCCTAAAAAATAACGTTAACGTCGGACTTTGATGAAGATAATAATGACGACAAGACTCGGACTGATGTCAGCTGCCCTAGATAACGTCTCACGCCTCGATCGACCCGATAACACCTGGTCAAACGAACTAGAACGTCGGCCGAGAGGTATTAATACCCTGCTCAAGCCCGGTCGTCCACGGCAACACCAGTGTCAGATGCTACCAGGAATACGGGCCTGCCCCCTGCAAACGAGCACATCAGGAAACAGTAAGCTTCCCTATAAATACCCTCGCATTCTGAATGGAGGAGGAAAAAAAAGAGGAAAAAACACACACAAAAGACCTCTTCACATCATTTGACTTGATCGTCGGAGGGGTCGGGCCGAGCACCCCCCCGACCCGACCTTTGTGCAGGTACGAAGCCGAAGGTCCCCACCAGACGCGCAGGTGAGGAGTTCCTACTTTGAGGGAACAGTGACTCCACCCCGATCGAACACTGCAACCGGCCACCTCGGCAGTCTCGAGAACTGCACAGGGAGATCCCCGTCATCCGAATCCGAACCGAGCTGCGTCGGCCCCGAGGCCACGGCTCAAGGTTGTTTACCACAATATTTTGGCGCTAGAAGGAGGGCCCCGAATGTCGAGAGATCACCCAGTTGGATCAGACAAGCCTGCTGTTGAGGCTTCACATCCGATTGGAGCCCCAGGGGAACATTCCCCACATAGGGGTCCCCGCAACGAACACCCCGCCACGACCTCAGAGCGCTATTGGCAGATATTCAACGACCCGGGCTTGTCACCACCCCACGCCCCATATGCGACCCATCCCTCGTCTCGTCTGAGGCCTTTCTCGACCTCACCCATCAAGTCCGAGCTCTGACGGGTATGGTGCAAACTATTATCCCGCTCGTTTCTCATCCGGCGCACCTGCCTGTGATCCAACCACTACGGCAACAGGAGCCGCTCGTTCAAGCCCGCACACCACCTCGGGAGCTTCCCACTTTGCCTCGGGTCCGATCGGCCCCACTTGGGGATCAAGTGATGGCAAACCCGAGCGGCCGCCCGGAACCCGAGGCATTGTCTTCAGATTCAATGGACTCCCTGCGAGCCTAGCTATGCTTTGTCAGTCAGCGGCTTGACGAAGTGGAGAAGGAGGTTCGTAGGTCAAAGGGAGAGCTCAGGGAGGATACACACCAAGGGTCTCCGTTCGCGCCCGAGATATAAGATCAGACAGTCCCCCCGGACTTCCAGCTCCCCTCTCTAGACGCTTACGATGGCTCCACCAACCCAACGGACCATGTAGCTACTTTTTATGCCCAGATGGCGCTATACAGAACCTCTGATGCTCTAATGTGCAGAGCGTTTCCCACCACTCTGAGAGGGCCAACCCACGCGTGGTATGACGGCTTGAAAACCGGAACGATCGCCTCCTTTGATCAGCTCGTCAAGAACTTTAAGCTCCACTTCGTGGCCTATGCACGGCCGAAGCCTTCCGCGGCGCTTCTCCTCGGACTCAATCAGAGGGAGGACGAGTCTCTCTCCTATTTTGTGAATCATTTTACTACACAAATCTGGGGGTTGCCGAACACTCATCCCTCTCTATTAATGCAGATGTTTATGATAGGCCTGCGACCTTCCAGATTCCTCTGGTCCCTCAGGGAGCGACCACCCACCACGGTACCAGATATGCTCCAACGGGCTAATCGGTACATCGCGACGGAGGCCTGGATGGCTGTGAGGAGGAGTGTTAGGATCAAGAGCACTAAGAGAGGGGGGGGAGGGGGGGGGGGGTGAATTAGTGCAGCGAAAAACTTTCAACGTTTAAAATTGCATTCGTACGACAAAATCGATTTCAATAGAAAAGTCGATTCATAAATTTCTTTGACTTAAGATCAGGTAAGAAGCAGTTAAAACCAATCTATAAAGGCAGTTTACAGTTATGATGGAAATCAGAATGTAAGCGCAAACTGAAATACGATGTTTGTACGATAAAAGCGATTTCAGTAGAAAAGTCGATTCGTAAATCACTTTAACTTATGATTAGGCAAGAAGCAATTAAAACAAATCTTTTAAGGCAGTTTGCTGTTGTGATGGAAATCAGAATATAAGCGTAAACTGAAATACGATGTTCGTACAAGAAAAGCGATTTACGTCTAAACACGATTTGGAAAATATTGAGCTTGGAAACGCAATCGTGAAAGCGCAGAAGGCAGTAAGCTATGAAGGAGGTTTGCAGTAAGGATAATAAGCTCAAAGTAAATGCAAACCAGAGAGCAGCGCGGTTTAGAGTGGTTCGGTCAATCTTGACCTACATCCACTTCTGGCTTCCTCCACCGATGAGGTCGCCGACGTCCACTAGAGGCCTTCCTTCAATAGGCGAAGGCCAACCACCCTTTTATAGATTCACTCCTTTTGACGGGCTTAGGAGACAACCCTTACAAACTTTTCTCTCATCTCTTGAAAGATCTGAACTTGGAAGAAATGAGGGAGAAGAACCTTTAACTTATACAACACTTTTGAGCTCTAAAAATCACAAAGTAAGATCAGAATTTTGGTGGTTTTCGTTGCTCTTTTATTGCTGAAAGAGTGGGGTATTTATAGGCCCCAAACCAGTTTGAATTCCGAGCTCAAAACTATCAATTCCCGGAATTTCAGGGTCTGGTGGTTGCACCGCCTGACAGGGCTCGAAGACTGAGCCTCTGGGTGGTGCCACCGCTTGTCAAGGGCAGTTGCACCGCCTAGCAGAGCTCGGAGACCGAGCTCAGGCGGTGCCACCTCCTGACTAGGGCGGTTGCACCGCCGCTGTAACTCGGAGGCGAGCCCAGGCAAGTGCCACCGATTGAGCCTGTGGTGCCATCTCTGGCGAGAGATCTCGGTCCGAATGGGTTGATCCATTCGCCCAATTTGGTTCTTTTCAAGGGCCCAATTGCCCCTAGATTAAGTTAATGGGATCACCTCCCAATTCTAACTTAATCATCGTGCTAACTACGATAATTCTAAAGACTTTTACTACAAACTTGCTGCAGTGCGTCAATCACTTCTTTCGGTGAGCTTCGGCGAACCGAAACTGGCTAACATCGGCGGTCCTCGATGATGCTCCTACGGACTTCGGCAAACTCCTGGACTTGCGATGATCCACTTGGCGAAGTTTCGACGAAGTTTTTTTTTGGCAAGCTCTTGGACTTCGGATTTGTTCCCGCAGAACCTCCGACGACCGTCCGGACTTCCGTCAAGCTTTCGAACTCCCAACGTGATCATAGTCCTCACTCCGGCGCAACTCCTGCTGCATGTCTTACTTTCATCGTAGTTAATCCTGCACACTTATCTCAACATATGGATTAGATAACAAATGACAATTGATGTCATCATCAAAATCCGAGATTCAACAATCTCCCACTTTTTGATGATGACAATCAATTGATAACGGAGTTAACCTTAACTCCCTCTAACTATTTGCCATAATTGAGATAAGTCATTCTTGAATTCAAAACCTTCGAATTCAAGAGACATATTGATAAGTTAAAGTCATTTAACCTTATCAATACTCCTATCATGATTCCTATCATGATGTATCTCTCTGTATGATGTCAAGACTCGACATCCATCTTCAAAACTCAAATGTGAATTGTTGTAATGATAGCAATTCATCATATGGAAAGATATCAACATGTAAAATTACAATGCAAATTCTTGATATCTTAATATGATGCAAATATGACAATCATAGCAAACATGGCATAGCATCAATAATCATATGTCTGTTTCTTTCAACATAATATGACATTTATAGCATCAATTCATATACTTCTCCCCCTTTGTCATCAACAAAAAGGAGAACGATATAAACATCTTTTGAATATACATGTGATGCCATAAGTAGGTTCATGTTATTTATAGGATACAATCATCTCAAGAAGACCATGACATGGAGATTATCTACATAGAGTGAAAACTTCTTCCTTTTTATTTGTTATTATTCTTTTTGCATGAAGGAGGAAAGTCATTTGTGTAGTTCAAATCGATAGCATGCTTTACAAGGATCAGGTTATTTATGTGAGTAAAGTCCTTGCAAGAAAAATATCTTTCTTTTACAGGAAGGAATCATCAAATTTATTTCTCAAAGGCAATATTTTTCACATGATAAGTCTAAAATCCATATATATGCTAGATAATTTTTTTTTCTGTCAAAAATTAATGATGTGAATCAAAATCCGAAAGAGAATAATGAAATCCAATTGGAACCGAAAATTTAATTTAACACTTTCATGCAAGACTATGAGGACATGCTCATTGTTTATGAAAATTTTTCCAACATGTTATTTTTGTCATGTAATTCAATCAATAAAGTCCGAATAATAATTTTAACAAGTTTATGCATTTGGACACATCATCATTGCATCAACATTATGGTAATACATCAACATTATGATAATACATCAACATCATGGTATCAGCATCATGGTAATACATCGATATTATGACACATCAATTTCAAGGCTATATTACTTTCACATTCATCATGGAAACCAAGACACAAGATTTTCAAAATTGGTATTATTGAAACATTTAACATGAAATCCGACAATGAGTAATCAGATTGAGCAACATAACCTTGCATATTCTTGCATCAAGTAACCATAATGCATTGTAATCAAGGTGAGTAATAAAGAGTTTACAACAACGTAATTGTTACAACAAGAGGTTATTGTGTCCACATATACAAACTTTATTTAGGAGGTGAAAAATTAAGGTGCCTAAATAAGGAGTCAAATTGTCGATGAATTTGCTGCAGTTTAGATAGGATTTGATCTTGCCGGTGTTCAAGCCGATCTTGTCTTTGTTCAAATCAGTCCATCCGAATCCCAATGTCTTCAATAGATGATGCATGAACTTGCTCAAATGGATGTGTTTCCTCAAAGGGACAGATCGGAGGAGATTGAGTGCCCCTAAAGACTAGTGTTTCGGGTTCTGGTTCAAGTTGAGGGTGATCGGTTCTTCTAGGCATTCTAACCCAATTACCATTTCTATAAACACATCTCAATCGATGAAGTAGATTTTTGTTTATTATACTAAACCTATCTACTTTCATCACTTCTTCGTCGGGTGGGATTTGGATATCGTAGGCTTTAAGGATTCTAGTGATTATACCACCATATGGAAGCATCATGTCTCTCTTTGATAGTTCTATCATGTTTTATTAGATGAGGTATCCAAAACAGATGTTATGTCCTTTCATGATCCAATACATGGTTCCTAATTCCAATTGACTTACTTCATCATGATGATATTGTTTAGGGAGAATGATGCTGGTTAGGATATGATGAAGTACTTTGGTATTTAGTGGTAGTAGGTGTTCACAGCTTTTAGGAACTATTACTAAGTTGGGATTATCGAAAATTATTCCTAAGGCTTCAACATATGTTGTCCCAACTGTTTCATTGTCCCATGATCCTCTAAAATAAAGTCCTCTATTTTTTACGGGAATGCCTATCATGTCACAAATGAAATTATCCGTAATGGAGATGTGTTGTCCTAAGAGATAGGTGGACATTCTTTCTTCTTCATCTACTTGTAGATTGTTGTAAAATAATCTAACAAGTCTTGGATAGATGGGTTCACTAATTTGTAAAATAGGGAGTAGATCTAGGTTGGCGAACCATTGAATTATCTCTAAGTCTCTTAGCTCATCTAAATCTACATGTTTTCCCTTATTGACACTTCTAAACTCAAAGGAGGAAAATTTTTCAGCATGATACTTTGAATCAAAGAGGGTAAGATCAAAGTCTTCCACTAATCTCCTCTTTCCTTTGTCCCTTAAGGATCTTCTAGAGCCCATAACTACTGTTATTTGAGAGGATAGTAATGAGCAAGTATAAATGAATAAAAAAATAGAATTTAGAGGGCTCTTAGAGAATACCTTAAGTGAGATCTTCAAGAGAGGAGAGATTGTTGATCTTTTGCTTCGAAATGAGGAGGATTTGGGATGCTAAGATGGGAGAAATGGAGGTGGAGAGGCTTTGGAAGAGAGAAGAGGGGAAGGGAGTAAGTTGGGGTCGGTTCCACCGCCGACCCTAGCTCGGTTTAATAGGGGGCAAGATTGCAGGTGGTTGCACCGTTGGCTGGGGCGGTGCAACCGCTTGCAACCCGTGACATCCGACGGTGCTACTGCCAGCCGGAGCGGTGCCACCGCCTGTAGGTAGTGAGCACTCGTTTTGACTGCTGTGTGGTCTATTTTGAATGTTTCTTACTTGAGAAGAGTTTTTATTTATGGAGCAGTCAACTTTACTTTCGTAACTATGTAAGAATTTTCATTTTAAGATGAGACATTTGCACGATCAAGAGAGATCTAGCAACGCGCATATTCTTCTTCAAATGTCGTATTCATGTTTGTGATAGTTTGTCCACGTTGGTAAGCTTTGCAAGTTCATGACAAATTTTACTTACAAGACGTAAGTTCATGATATAGTTGAATTTAAAAGTAACGAACTAATCAGTTTGATAGGATCGGAAATCCAAAAGATATGTGAAGGTAGAAATATGAGTTTCCAATTCTGAGGGATCAAATAGGTTTTGTATTGCTCTTGTAATTTTAGTTTTCTAATCTTCTTTTTGTTATTTTGGCTTAGGGAGCATCGTGTGTTCTTTTTGGATCTCGGATGATGAATATCGAGAATCCTAAAAGCAGGATATTATTTCTTGCTCCCAGCTTGGGATGGTTTACGTTTCAACAAGACAGGATAATTTCTAGGTACCCATTTACTTTTGGGTGCCTCAAAAATTTATCTATATTGTTTGTCATGTTGCATAGAGTTTATCATAGTTCCTTTAGGAACCCAAATTAATTTGTTCGAACTAATTTTCTTGAATGGACAATAATGAGTTTTGTGTCCATGCTTGCAACAAAAGTTGCATTTACTTTGGTGTCGAATATGTACGATGGGGCCTTTTATGAAGGTGGTTAGATTTTGGTGAGAATTTCTCACAAATCCGATTCCACTTCTTTTGGGAACGTGACCCTTGTTTGTAAGGATCATGTTCAAGGACTTGCTATCTACCTCAAATTTCTTCAAGGTGTCCATGAGTAGCAAGTTTTGCTTTTGGATAGTTTCTAGATCATGACATTTTATACAAGAGCCTAAACTATCATGATATTCAGTTTTTAACTTATCGAAATTACAATTAAGACTATCATACTCCTTTTTTAGCAATTTGTATTTTCTACCAATAATCTTGCATTCATCAAATAAATCATGGAAGGCATTTAATAACTCATCAAATGATAGATCTGCATCAATTAAATTTGTTATCTCCTCTCCGATGGCCATTAAGGCGTAATGAGCAACTTGCTCGGTGTTGGACTCCTCTTCTTCGGATGCGCTCGAATCATCCCATGTTGCTTTGAGCGCCTTCTTCTTTGATGTTCTTTTCTTGGCTTGGGGACAATCACTCTTGTAGTGTCTCGGCTTTTTGCACTCATAGCAAATAACTTGGTCCCTTTTGGGTTCAAGTTTATTTTTTGTGTCATTTTTAAATTTGTTTCTCTTAATGAATTTTTTGAATTTCCTTGTTAGAAGTGCCAAGTCATCGTCACAGTCCTCATCACTTGAGTTTTCTCTCAAGTGGTCATCTAAAGTTCTAAGTGTCATATCCTTCCTGTTCTTTGGAAGGATATCTTCTTGCTCTTCATGAGCCTTGCATGTCATTTCATAAGTCACTAATGACCCGATTAGTTCTTCAAGAGGGAAGTTGCTTAAATCTTTAGCCTCTTGAATAGCAGTGACTTTAGGGTCCCAACTCTTAGGAAGGGATCTTAGAATCTTATTTACAAGCTCAAAATCCAAAAAACTTTTGCCGAGTCCTTTTAGACCATTGACGACATCCGTGAAACGGGTGTACATGTTGCCAATAGTCTCGCTCGGTTTCATTCGGAAAAGTTCGAAAGAGTGTATCAAAAGATTGATTTTTGACTCTTTCACTCTACTTGTGCCTTCGTGAGTCACTTCGAGTGTTTGCCAAATATCAAACACGGTTTCACAAACAGAAACACGATTAAACTCATTTTTATCCAGCGCACAAAATAAGAAATTCATAGCCTTTACATTAAGAGCGAAAATCTTCTTCTCCAATTCATTCCAATCGATCATTGGAAGAGAAGATTTCGAAAATCTATTTTCGACAAGATTCCAAAGTTCAAAATCCATTGAAATAAGTAAGATCCTCAATCGGGTCTTCCAATAGGTGTAGTCCGTCCCACTGACCATGGGTGGACGTGTAATAGAATGACCCTCTTGGTTTCCGGCATATGCCATCTCTCTTGGGTTTTAATCCGTTTGAGAGTGAACCCCGCTCTGATACCAATTGTTAGGATCAAGAGCACTAAGAGAGGGGGGTGAATTAATGCAGCGGAAAACTTTCAACGTTTAAAACTGCGTTCGTACGACAAAGCCGATTTCAGTAGAAAAGTCCATTCGTAAATTTCTTTGACTTAAGATCAGGTAAGAAGCATTTAAAACCAATATATAAAGGCAGTTTACAATTATGATGGAAATCAGAATGTAAGCACAAACTGAAATACGATGTTCGTACGGTAAAAGTGATTTCAGTAGAAAAGCCGATTCGTAAATCACTTTTAACTTGTGATTAGGCAAGAAGCAGTTAAAACGAATCTGTTACGACAGTTTGCTGTTGTGATGGAAATCAGAATGTAAGAGCAAACTGAAATACGATGTAAAAGCGATTTACGTCTAAACACGATTTGAAAAATATTGAGCTTGGAAACGCAATCATGAAAGCACAAAAGGCAGTAAGCTATGAAGGAGGTTTGCAGTAAGGATAATAAGCTCAAAGTAAATGCAAACCAGAGAGCAACGCGATTTAGAGTGGTTCAGTCAATCTTGACCTACATCCACTTCTGGCTTCCTCCACCGATGAGGTCGCCGACATCCACTAGAGGCCTTCCTTCAATAGGTGAAGGCCAACCACCCTTTTACAGATTCACTCATTTTGACGGGCTTAGGAGACAACCCTTACAAACTTTTCTCTCCTCTCTTAAAAGATCTGAACTTGGAAGAAATGAGGGAGAAGAACATTTAACTTACACAACACTTTTGAGCTCTAAAAATCACAAAGTAAGATCAGAATTTTGGTGGTTTTCGTTGCTCTTTCATTGCTGAAAGAGTGGGGTATTTATAGGCCCCAAACCAGTTTGAATTCCGAGCTCAAAACTGTCAATTCCCATAATTCCGGAGTGCGGTGGTTTTTTGCTTTGGTGGCTCTCGAAGATCTGAACCTCTCAGGCGGTGCCGCTTGTCGGGGGGTGGTTGCACCACGGCGAGCTCGGAGACCGAGCTCGGTGGCACACCTCGACTAGGGCGGTTACCTTGCCCGACCATAGCTCGAGGCCGGCGGTTCGGGGTTGCCCCATTTGTCGGGCGATTGCGCCCGACCCGAACTTGGAGGCGAGCCACAGGCGATGCCACCGCCGACCAGGCGGTGCCACCTCTGGCGAGAGATCACGAGTCGAATGGGTTGATCCATTCGGTCAATTTGGTTCTTTCAAGGGCCCATTGCCCCTAGATTAAGTTAATGGGATCACCTCCCAATTCTAACTTAATCATAGTGCTAACTACGACAATTCTAAAGACTTTTACTACAGCTTGCTCGGTCGTCAATCACTTCTTCGGGCGAACTTCGTGAACATCCGGACGGTCCTCCAACGATGCTCCTATGGACTTAAGGCAAACTCACGGACTTGCGACGATCCACTTGGCGAGTTCCGACGAGCTTCTTTTGGCAAGCTCTGGACGGACTTCCGGATTTGTTCCCATGAGAACCTCGACGGCCGTCAGGACTTCCGTGAAGCTTTCGAACTCCCAACGTGATCATAGTCCTGACTCCGGTGCAACTCCTGTTGCATGTCTTACTTTCATCGTAGTTAATCCTACACACTTATCTCAACATATGGATTAGATAACAAATGACAATTGATGTCATCATCAAAATTCGAGATTCAACGAGGAGTGACTTTTGACAGTGGGTTCCATAGAAGAAGTCAAGCACCCGCGATGGCTAACAGCTGTAGTCCTCGTGAAAAGAAATCTAAGACCTTCCTCAGTCTCTTCCGAGCGAAGGCTCAGTATCTACATGATTGCCTCCCGATTCGCAGTTAGCCCTGACCTAACCCCGTTATGTACCTACACGGCTCGGTCGTAGACTGCCCGAGTCTACCTCAGCGCGGCCTGCCCGCCTGAGCCGTGTCCCTCGGCATGAGCCATGTCCCTCGGCCGTAGATCGCCTGAGTCCACCTCAGCGCGGCCTGCCCGCTTGAGCCGTGTCCCTTGGCCTGAGTTGTGTCCCTCGGCCATAGAACGCCCGAATCCACCACAGCGCGTCTTGCCCGCCTAAGCCGTGTTCCTTGGCCGTAGACTGCCCGAGTCCACCTCAGCGTGGCCTGCCCACCTGTGTCGTGCTCCTCGATCGCGTGTTGCCCAAGACCACACCTGCGCGGCCTACCCGCCTGCGTCGTGCTCGGCCGCATGATGCCTGAGACCACACCTACGCGGCCAGCCCACCTGCATTGTGCTCCTCGGCTCCATGCTCCCCGAGACCACACCTGCGCGGCCAGCCCGCTTGCATCGTGCTCCTCGGCTCCATGTTGTCCGAGACCACACCTGCGCGACCAGCCCGCCTGCGTCGTGCTCCTCGACTCCATGCTCTCCAAGACCACACCTGCGTGGCCAGCCCGCTTGCATCGTACCCCTCGGCTCTCTTCATGCTCGCCAAGACCACAACACCTGCGTGGCCTGCCCGCCTGCGTCGTGCTCCTTGGCCGCATGTTGCCCGAGACCACACCTGCGCGGCCAGCCCACCTACTGTTGGGAAATCCTAGGGAGCGACATCATATGCGCAGCAGAAGAACAAGAAAAACAAAATCCCCGATTCCCAAAGAGATGTTCGTCGTCGTGCGAAGATTGGTATGCAAAAATCTGCGATAGATGAAACTGCGTATAGAGTAGATTGTGTTACCTAGGGATATCGTATATCCCTGTTTCCTTGCAGATCCTTAGGAGAGGGTGAAGGAGGTCAAGCGTCCTCCTCTCTAGCGGTGATTCACACAGCAGGGTTGCGACGACGCTCCTCAAAACTCCAGACCTACTCTGAGGTGGAGATGGAGAGGAGAATAGGAAAAGGCAAACAAGAGCTCTCTAGCCCATGGGGCTCTGAATCCCTCCTATTTATAGAGGTCCCTTGTCAAACCCAATGGGTCCTCCCCTAGTGGGTATTGGATCTGCATCCAACAAGACAAAGGCTCCGTCGGATATCTCATATCCGAACCTCAATTCATCGCAATGCCTACCATATGTGTGTGACCCTCTAGGCCCAATATCGAGCTGGCCATGAGTCATACCTATCGGAACTCCTTCTAACTCAGTGAATTATTATCTATGTAATAATTCACTCGACTCATCGACTACGGACGTATTATGCCACTACGCCGTAGTCCCGCATTTATCTGGGAATCCAATCCATTGGACTGTCGTCTCGATTCTGATGTACCTATAGTCCCTCATCCATCTAATATACCAGAGATCGTATATCGAGCATGGTGTTGTCAGACCCACACGGTTTCTTCTCGAGTCTCGCTCTAATCGGATTCTCCTAGAGAACTCTTTCTCTCTCAACCCGAATGACCCTGGCCAGGGATTTGTCTGAGCAAGAACACATGGGATATTCCTCTCATGACGCCGAGAGTGGATGATCCTCTATCGACACTCAATAGCCCTCGTAAGGTCGACTACCACTCCCAATTGATAGGGGTAAAAATGGCGATGTGACACGCCATGACAGCATCCCCCTGAGCGACACGATCCCCGAGGCTCGCCATACCCTGCAGCAGCTCGGCCTCCCACGCAGCCCTAGTGGCAATGTCAGACGCCACCAAAGGTACAGTCCTGCCCTGCAAACGAGCACGTCAGGTAACACCCAAGCTCATCTATAAATACCCCCAAGTCCCAAACAAAAGGGGACAAGGCGGAACATGCTAGAAAGCACTTCTGCTTCTCTTCCTCGAAACCCCCTCAGTATCTTTCTCTAACTTGATCGTCCGGAGGGGGTCGGGTCAGCACCCGACCCGACACGTGTGTCTGCAGTCTTGAAAAGCGGTGTCACCTCTTCCGGAAGCTTCCTCCAGGCCGAACCGCCCGACCTGCCGGCCGAGCGGCCGATCCGAACCCGGTGTGCGGCCGCGGGGAGACCAGGGGCGTCGCCCGAGATCACCGACATCCGGACCCCGAGGAAGGCAGAGCGTCGGCCGAAGGAATACGGCTTAAAAAGTTACTTACCGTAACAGATTGGCTAGAAGGAGGGGCGAATGTCGAGGGATCCTCGGGTTGATCTTGGCGACCTCCGCGACCCGAGAGCGGTGGCGTTCGATCGACAATCTGGATCCGCGCGAGGGCGCCTCGGCGTCCCTTGCCGGTGTCGTCGAGAGGCCTTTCACGACCTGCCCCGTCAAGTCAGAAGCTCGCGCGGATATGGTGCAAACCATCATCCCACTCATCTCCCAACCGACACCCTCACTCATGATTGATCATTCACGACAGCAAGAGCCGCCCGCGGCCCACATGATGCTTCTGCAGCCTTAGCCTCTCTCGGGTCAGGCCAGGCCCGGTCTGGGATCCGGCAAGGACAAACCCGGCGGCCACGGAGCGAGGTGTTATCTTGAATCAACGGACTCCCTGCGAGGCGGCTATGTCTTCTCGGTCGGTGGCTCGATGAGGCCGAGAAGGAGTTTCACAACTTCGGAGGGAGAGCTTGGGGTGGACTCACACCAAGGATCTCCATTCGCTGCAGAGATCACGAGATCTCGTCGTTCCCCGAACTTCGGCTCCCTTCGCTCCCTTCTCTAGACCCGGCGAGATCATGTCGCCGCTTTCCGTGCCCAATTAGCTGCATGGAGCGTCGGCTTTAATATGCAGGGGCGTTTCCCACAACCCTGGGGGTCCAGCCCACACGTGATGCCGGCTGAAGGCTGGAACAATGGGTTCCTTGACCAACTTCGCCAAGGACTTGAGCTCCGCCCCTTGCAGCCCATGCGGTAGAGGCCCTCGGCAGCACTACTCCTCCGGACTCAAACAAAGAGGACGAGCCCCTCTCATCGCCGTGGATGGCTTTTACGCGTAAGTCCAGGAGCTTACTGGGATACTCACCCCTCTTTGTTGGTGCGGCGTTCATAGTAAGCTTGCGACCTCGAACTCTGTTGGTCCCTCATCGGCGACCCCCACCGCGATGCCGGATATGCTCCGGTGAGCCAACCGGATTACATCGAGGCGGAAGCTTGGGCGATTGCAAGGAAGAGGAGTGACTCAGGCGGCGGACCCCGTAGCGGTAGCGGTCAAGCGCTTCGGCGTTTGCTATTCGGCGTAACCCTCGTGCGGGGAATCTAGCCCTTCCTCGGTCTCTTCCAGCGAAAAGCTCCATGTTTGCGATCGCCTCTCGACTCACGGTTAGCTTCAGCTAACCCCACTCCTTTTGCATTCGCCGCGACTTCGCCCACATGCTGCCGAGCTCCCCCGGAACGGCTTGCCCACGAGTGGTGTCACTTTCGATTCGCGGCTGCGCCCGAGCTCTCAAACCCTTCATCGTCGAGTTCACATCTGCGCGGTCTGCCTTAGGGTTCTCGGCCCGAGCCTACCCTCGGCTGCGTCATGCTACTTTCGGTCGCATGGTCCTCGCGACCACGCTGCGCGGTCGGCCCGACGCCGCGATCATGCTACTGGCATGGCCCTCGTGAACACGCTGCTTGGCGGTCACCCGCTGCGTTGTGCTCCTCGACCCCTCTCGGCTCACGCCATCCGAGATCACACTGCGGCGGTCACCCGCTTCGCGTTGTGCTCCTCGACCCTCGGCTCTCGCCATCCCGAGACCACACTGGCGGTCACCCCGCCAAGGCAGTGTTCCTTGGCCCCATGTTCCCGGGGCGGACTTCGCGGCGGCCTGCTTTCGCGTCGTGCTCCTTGGCACCATGTTTACCAAGAAGCGCTTGCGGCGGTCGGCCCCCTCTGCGTCGAACCCTCGGCCACCTCGCCCTCAGGCGGCCTGCCCCTCGGCGATGTCACTCGGTCGCGGCTTGCACCGCGCCAAGGCACCCTCGACCAATCGCTGCTGAGATCCACCTCGGCGCGACACTGTCCGCCTCTGTGCGGTGTACCTCGGTGCGCATGGTGCCCAAGTCCACGTCCTCGCGTCTGCCCCGCTGATCGTGCTACTTTCGGTCGCGATGACCCTCGCGCGACCAGCTTGGCGGTCACCCGCTGGCGTCGTGCTCATGGCTCCATGCTCCGGGGCAGACCGATCTTGCTGGATGCGCCTGGCGTCGTCCCCTCGGCTCCATAAAACCGAGACCACACCTGCAGGCGGTCACCCGCTGCGTTGTGCTCCTCGACCCCTCGACCTCGGACGCCTCCGAGACCACACCGCGCTTGCACCCGCCCTCGTTGTGCTCCCGCGGCTCTTCGGCTTCGTCACCTAAGACACACGCTTTCGGCCAGCCCGCTGGCTGCGGCTCCTCGCCCTCATCGGCTCCATTGCCCCGAGTCCAACCACTGCCGGCTTTCCGACTAAGTTGCGCACCCTCGACCTCGCCAGACTTTCGAGACCGTTCGCCGCGACCCGGCCCTTCGTCGTACCCTCGGATCCGCATGAACAGCCCACGGTAAGAAGCCATGCATCGGGCTCCCGCGTGCAAAAAACCGACGCGATAGCTCCTTTCTGGGGCATATGATGGGGTAAAAATGGCGATGTGACACGCCATGATAGCATCCCCCGAGCAAACACGATCCGGGGCTCGCCATACCCTGCAGCGAGCTTCGGCCTCCCCCGCAGCCCGGTGGCAATGTCGGGCGCCACCAAAGTGCAGTCTGCCTGCCCCGCAACGAACACGTCGGGTAACACCCAAGCTCATCTATAAATACCCCCAAGTCCCAAACAAAGGGGATAAGGCGGAACCGCGCTAGAAAGCATTTTCGCTTCTCTTCCTCGAAACCCCTCCCATCTTTCTCTAACTTGATCGTCGGATGGGTCGGGTCGAGCACCCGGGACCCGACACGATGTCTTGGTCTCGAAGGCGGTGTCGCCTCTTCCGGAGCTTCCTCCCGACCCGAACCGCCGACCTTCCAACCCGAACCGTAGACCTGCCGGCCGAACCGCCGACCTGCCGACCCGAACGACCGATCGAACCGGTGCCCGATCGCGGGGAGACCCGAGGGACGTCGCCCGAGATCCCGACATCGGGACCCGAGAACCGAAGCAGCGTAGGCCAGAGGAGGCCATGGCTTTAAAAAGTTACTAACCAGTAACACCAATGACCGGTTGTACTAGATGCGGGAATGACCAAACCTATAAGTCACGGTATCAAAGAGTGGAGCACTCATACGGGACATCCTTGGTGTCTCAAGTCTAAGGACCAGATACACCACTAGGACTACGGAATCGCTGTCTGACAATAAGGTATCATCAACCATCCAGCATTCCGTAAGCGGATCAATCAGTGAACTCATTCTCCAATGAGCACTTGTACTATATCCCTAGTGTCCCTACACAAGCAGCTATGAGTCCAGCTATATCTATCATATGGACGGGTATATAACACACCAGTCTGTCCGATTATCACGATATCCCTCTCGAGTAACCTATGACCGGGATTATTTAGGATATGTGTTTAAAGGTGAATCGATCTCACTATCGTGATCTCATCACGATCCGATTCCCACTGCACAAATCCAAGGACATCACAATATATGTATGCATTTATGCAATAGTTATAAAGTGATATATGTCAAAATATAATAAGCAAAAAGATTCTATAAGTCACGTGCCATCACTCACGTGATTGGCTTGCTGGGCACCTATGACTAGCAATCTCCCACTTGACCTAAAGCCAATCACCTATGTATCTGATCCCCATTAGACCCCTGTGACGCTCAAAACAAATCTAAGACAACGGCTTTGTTAGTGGATCTACAATGTTATCTTTGAATGGAACTCTTTCCACTACTACATCTCCTCGGGTCACGATCTCTCTGATAAGGTGGAACCTCCTCAGAACATGCTTAGATTTCTGATGAGACCTAGGTTCCTTTGCTTGAGCAATCGCCTCATTGTTGTCGCAATATAGGGAGATCGGCTCTTCGCTACCCGGCACGACTCCCAAATATGTGATGAACTTCTTCACCCAAACTCCCTCCTTTGCTGCATCTGATGCAGCAATGTACTCCGCCTCTGTGGTCGAGTCAGCAATGGTATCTTGCTTGGAACTCTTCCAGCACACTGCTCCTTCATTCAAGGTGTACACATACCCTGAATTCGACTTGCTATCATCGACATCAGACTGAAAACTTGAGGTAGTGTAGCCTTCAACCTTAAGGCTATTACCTCAATATACTAGTAAAAGATCCTTAGTCCTTCTCAAGTACTTAAGGATACACTTTACTACTTTCCAGTGCTCCAAGCCTGGATCCGCTTGATACCTGCTCGTGACACTCAGAGCATGCGCTATATCAGGCCTAGTACATAGCATGGCATACATGATAGACCCTATTGCTGAGGCATAAGGTATCATATCCATGTTCGCCCTTTCTTTTGGAGTCTTTGGGGACATACTCGTAGAAAGCGATATCCCATGTCTCATCGGTATGAGACCTCTCTTGGAATTTTCAATGCCAAACCTTTTGACAATGGTTTCTATGTACCTGGACTGGGACAAGCCAAGCATCCTCTTGGATCTATCTCTATAGATTCTAATCCCCAAGATATAAGATGCTTCCCCTAAGTCCTTCATGGAGAAGTGTCTAGATAACCAAGTCTTTACTGTGGATAGCATTCCTATGTCATTCCCAACGATGAGGATGTCATCCACATATAACACCAAAAAGGTGATAGCGCTCCCACTTACCTTTTTGTATACACAAGGCTCATCTTCGTTCTTAACGAAGTCATAAGATCTGATTGCCTCATCAAATCTTATGTTCCAACTTCGGAAAGCTTGCTTTAATCCATAAATGGATCTAAGCAACCTACACACATTATCTGGACAGTTCTTGGACACATATCCCTCAGGTTGCATTATATACACCTCCTCCTCGAGGTTCCCATTGAGGAATGCGATTTTCACATCCTTCTGCCAGATCTCATAATCATAGTGTACTGCAATAGCCAATAGAATTCTGATAGATTTTAGCATTGCTACGGGTGAGAAGGTTTCGTCATAGTCAACACCTTGCCTTTGACGATACCCCTTAGCCACTAGGCTTGCTTTATAAGTCTCTATCTTTCCATCTACTTAGATCTTTTTCTTAAAGATCCACTTGCAACCGATGGGTACAATACCTTCGGGCGCATCAACTAGGTTTCAAACCTTATTGGAGTACATAGAATCCATCTCAGAATTCATGGCTTTTTGCCACTTCCCGGAGTCTATACTCATAATAGCCTCCTCATAGGTCTAAGGATCAATATCCTCTGCATCCCCTCCTCTAATATGTCCCACATATCTCTCAGGAGGATGGGATACTCTATCAGATCTGCGTAAAGTTGAAACTTATGTATTAGGTACCTGAACAGACCCTTTGCTTTACCTGGTTTGACCTTGCCCTTTCCCTTCTTAAGGGACCTTTCTGCTTTCCTTTTCCTTTTGGTCTCACCAGTGTAGAGAACTGGCTTCTCTTTCTTGATAGTACTCTTTGCCTCCCTCAACATATTGAGAAGCTCTGGGAGAGTCACTTTAAGCTTGTTCATATTAAAATTCATTATGAACTGTGAAAATGAATCTGGTAGGGACTGAAGCACAATGTCCACACATAAGTTATCCTCTAGGACCATTCCTAGACCTGTGAGTTTCTCTATCCACTCAATCATCTTTAGGACATGGTTCTGAACCGGTGTCCCCTCAGTCATCCTTGTTGGGAAATCAAGGGGGGCGACATCATATGTGCAGCGGAAGAACAAGAAAACAAAAATCCCCGATTCCCAAAAAGATGTTCGTCGTCGTGCGAAGATTGGTGCGTAAAAATCCGCAAAACACAAAACTGCGTACATAGATTGTGTTACCTAGGGAGATCGTATATCCCTGTTTCCTTGCAGATCCTTAGGAGAGGGTGAAGGAGGTCAAGCGTCCTCCTCTCTAGCGGTGATCCCACACAGCGGGGGTTGCGACGACCCTCCCAAAAAACCCGGGCCTCTCGAGGTGGGAGGGAGAGGAGAATAGGAAAGGCAAGCAAAAACTCTAGCCTATGAGGCTGTGAATCCCTCCTATTTATAGAGATCCTATGTCAAACCCCAATGGGTCCTTCCCTAGTGGGTATTGAATCTGCATCCAATAAGACAAAGGGCTCCGTGGGATATCTCATATCCAGAACCTCTACTCATCGCAATGCCTACCATATGTGTGTGACCCTCTTGGCCCAATATCGAGTTTGGCCGTGAGTCATACTGTCGAGAACTCCTTCTAACTTCGGTGAATTATTATCTCTGTAATAATTCCTTTCGACTCATCGACTACGGACGTTACTAGGGCCACTCTGTAGTAGTCCCCAGACGATCTGGGGAATCCAATCCATTGAACTGTCGTCCTTAGTTACCATGTACCTATAGTCCCTCATCCATCTAATATCCCAGAGACCGTATATCGAGCATGGTGTTGTCGGACCCATACGGTTTCTACCGAGTCTCGCTTCTAATCGGATTCTCCGGGAGAACTCTTCTTTCTCTCAACCCGAATGACCCTGGCCGGGATTTGTGCGAGCAAGAACACATGGGATATTCCTCTCATGGCCGTAGAGTGGATGATCCTCTATCGACACTCAATAGCCCTCAGAAGGTCGACTACCACTCCCAATGACCAACTTTGTACTAGATCCGGGACAGCCAAACCTATAAGTCGGTATCAAAGAGTGGAGCACTCATACAGGACATCCTTGGTGTCTCAAGTCTAAGGACCGGATACACCACTAGGACTACGGAATCATTTGTCGACAATAAGGCATCATCAACCATCCGGCATTCCGTAAAGCGGATCAATCAATGAACTCATTCTCAATGAGCACTGTCATGTATCCCTAGTGTCCCTACACGGCAGCTATGAGACCGCTGCATCCATCATATGGACGGGTATCTGACACACCGGTCTATCCGGTTATCACGATGTCCCTCTCGAGTAACCTATGATCGGGATTATTTAGGATATGTGTTTAAAGGTGAATCGATCTCATTATCGTGATCTCATCACAATCCGATTCCCATTGCACAAATCCAAGGACATCACAATATATATATGCATTTATGCAATAGTTATAAAGTGATATACGCCAAAAATATAATAAGCAAAAAGATTCTGTATCAAGTCACACGTGCCATCACTCCGTGATTGGCTTCTTGGGCACCTATGACTAGAAATCTCCCACTTGACCTAAAGCCAATCACCTATGTACGATCCCCATCGGACTTGTGGACCTTTCAAAGACAAAATGAGACAACGACTTTTGTTAGTGGATCTGCAATGTTATCTTGGATGGAACTCTTTCCACTGCTACATCTCCTCGGGTTACGATCTCTCTTATAATTTGGAACCTCCTCGAACACTTCCGATGAGACCCGAAGTTCCCTTATTTGAGTAATCATCCCATAGTTGTATGCAATATAAGGAAGTCGACTTGTCGCTATTCGTATCGACTCCCAAATCTGTGATGAACTTCTTCACCCGGACTCCCTCTTTTGCTGCATGCATGCGATGCAGCAATGTACTCCCTCTGTGGTCGGAAAGTCAGTGAGTGGTATCTTGCTTGGAACTCTTCCGGCTGCTGCTCCTCCATTCAAGGTGTACACATACCACGAATTGACTTGCTATCGCCGATATCGGTGAAAACTTGAGTCGGTGTAGCCTTCAACCTTAAGGCTATTACCTCCATATACTAGTAAAAGATCCTTAGTCCTTCTCAAGTACTTAAGGATACACTTTCTTGCTTTCAGTGCTCAAGCCTGGATCCGCTCGATACACTGCCGTGACACTCGGAGCATCGCTATATATCGGGCCTAGTACATAGCATGGCATACATGATAGACCATATTGCTGAGGCATAAGGTATCATATCCATGTTCGCCCTTTCTTCTGGAGTCTTTGGGGACATACTCGTAGAAAGCGATATCCCATGTCTCATCGGTATGAGACATCTCTTGGAATTTTCCATGCCAAACCTTTTAACAATAGTTTCTATGTACCTAGACTGGGACATCCTCTTGGATCTATCTCTATAGATTCTAATCCCCAAGATATAAGATGCTTCCCCTAAGTCCTTCATGGAGAAGTGTCTAGATAACCAAGTCTTTACTGTGGATAGCATTCCTATGTCATTCCCAACGATGAGGATGTCATCCACATATAACACCAAAAAGGTGATAGCGCTCCCACTTACCTTTTTGTATACACAAGGCTCATCTTCGTTCTTAACGAAGTCATAAGATCTGATTGCCTCATCAAATCTTATGTTCCAACTTCGGGAAGCTTGCTTTAGTCCATAAATGGATCTAAGCAACCTACACACCTTTATCGGGCAGTTCTTGGACACTAATCCCTCGGGGTTGCATCATATACACCTCCTCGAGGTTCCCGTTGAGGAATGCGGTTTTCACATCCATCCGCGGATCTCATAATCATAGTGTCTTTGCAATAGCCAATAGAATTACGATGGATTTTAGCATTACTACGGGTGAGAAAGTTTTCGTAAGTAGTCAACACCTTGCCTTTGACGATACCCCTTAGCCACTAGCCTTGCTTTATAGGTCTCTACCTTTCCATCTACTCCGATCTTTTTCTTAAAGATCCACTTGCAAAACCGATGGGTACAATACCTTGGGCGTATCAACTAGGTTCCAAACCTTATTGGAGTACATAGAATCCATCTCGAGAATTCATGGCTTTTTTCCACTTCCGGAGTCTATACTCATAATAGCCTCCTCGTAGGTCTAAGGATCAATATCCTCTACATCCTCTGCTCTAATATGTCCCACATATCTCTCAGGAGGATGAGATACTCTATCGGACACTGCGTAAAGTTGATACTTGTGTATTAGGTACCAATGATTTCGGATGTAGAGTGGTGCTTGAGCTTGGTTCTCCAACCCGCTCAATTTCTATCATTCTCCCACTATCTCCGTCAAGAATGTGTTCCTTCTCAAGGAACTTGCTCTCTTAGCTACAAAGACCTTTTGGTCCTCGAGATGATAGAAATAATACCCACAAGTTTCCTTGGGGTATCCCACAAATTTGCATCATTTCGTCCTTGATTCTAACTTATCGGGGGTTATGTATCTTCTAACATGGGGGGGCAGCCCCGGATCTTAACAACCTTAAGATCGGGCTTCTTCCCCTTTCCATATCTCATATGGTGTAGACACTACCGACTTAACAACCAGCCCGACTGCCGAGCCCGAACCAATGAGGCCTGAAGGCCGAACAATAGATCCGAACCCGGTGCCCGACCAGCTAGGGGAGACCAGAGGGACGTCGCCCGAGATCCCCGACATCCCGGACCCCAGAACCGAGGCAGCCGCCCCGGAGGCCATGGCTTAAAAAAGTTACTTATCGTAACACCAATGACCAATCAGTACTAGATGCAGGGGACAGCCAAACCTATAAGTTCGGTATCAAAGAGTGGAGCACTCATACGGGACATCCTTGGTGTCTCAAGTCTAAGGACCAGATACACCACTAGGACTCTGGAATCATTTGTCGACAATAAGGCATCATCAACCATCCAAAGATTCCGTAGCGGATCAATCGGTGAACTCATTCTCCATGAGCACTGTCATCAGTATCCCTAGTGTCCCTACACGAGACTATGAGACCACTGCATCCATCATATGGACGGGTATAAAGACACACCCGGTCTATCCGGTTATCACGATGTCCTCTCGAGTAACCTATGACTAGGGATTATTTAGGATATGTGTTTAAAGGTGAATCGATCTCATTATCGTGATCTCATCACGATCCGATTCCCATTGCACAAATCCAAGGACATCACAATATATATATGCATTTATGCAATAGTTATAAAGTGATATACGCCAAAATATAATAAGCAAAAAGATTCTATATCAAGTCACACGTGCCATCACTCACGTGATTGGCTTGCTGGGCACCTATGACTAGCAATCCTAGCGCGGAAGAAGCTCTTAGATATCTCATATCGCTGAGTCCTTCCCTGTTCCTCAAACAATTTGCGGACATGTAGGAGAATGGATCTGGCATCCATCTTTTCATGTTGTCTCTGTAACTCAGGAGTCATAGAGCCCAACATATAGCACTGAGCAAGAGTGGAGTCATCAATGTACTTCCACGAATGGCGATCTCATCCTCGTTTGCCCTTCTTTGGCAGCATCATTGTATCAAGGGCATACGATTTTCTCTACTGTGAGAACAATTCTCAAGTTATGGAGCTAATCCGTATAATTTGGACCAGTGAGGCGGTTGACATCAAGTATGCCACGTAAGGGATTTGAAAGCGACATTTTCTAAAAATAAAGATGCAACAGAAATGAATAACATGCAGATTTTGCAAGAAATAAACTATCAAGATATGGACTTCTATCTTAATATGCTCCCACTATTTTACTAACGAGTCACGCAACACCCTCAGCACGTGAAACGGAAGTCTCCGACAGACTTCTAGTGGGGATCAGGATCCAATCAGCATCTTAGTGTAACCTCGAGGGACTCGACCAATCACACTAAGCCTAAAAGGTAGGCAACTCTTGTCGATCAAACTCCTTGTGATTCCCGTCCTGTTCGACCTCCGAATCACCATGGCCTCGAGGGACTCGACCAACCATGATGCTCGGTTAAGTCAACACCTTTATTACAAGATGAGTCTCATTTGATGATATACCCTCGATGGACTCGACCAAGTATACCATGCCCTCAGGTCACCGGTGACATCTCTATATCGTAAGCAAGATAGCAAATCGCGATATAGGTGAGTCTCGAGGGACTTGACCAACTCAACCTACACCGGGAATCGGTTCCTACTTATAACAATGGAAGGCCACGTGGGTCAATCTAATTGCCTCACGTTTACCGACTTAATATTATCGAGAGATGTTTCTATGATTTGGTCTCCTAATATGACATGTCACACATATATATATTTAATATATATCTACATTGCATGCAAATATATATACATATCTAGTATGTGTATAAGCAATTACACCAGATGATCATGGACCACAACCTAATATGATTAGGCCCGAGCCAGTAGGCCTAATCACTCACATCAAGATCTATGTGTGCAACGGTGCATCTCCATGCCCTATGATCGTCCACTTCATCCTTGTCGGTTCCGTCGACATCTTGATGCATCTTCATGCATCACGATCGTCCGTCTCGTGGGTCCCGTTATCGCATCCATGCTCTCGCAGTGCCTCCTCATGTGATTATAACTTAATCATAGGCACGTAGGCCCGACAATAAACGAGAAATATAATGGAGGTTCGCAGACCTCAATAATAATAATCACAGGTACACATCACACGGTCCATGATCATCCGTCCACACATCGTACATCACATGTATAAATAATAATCATCATGTAGGACTACTAGATAATAATAAAATAATAATAATAATCAACTAAACCTTTTAATTAATTAATATTTTCTGAAATCAAGGACATTATAGAGAATTTCTGAATTCATAGGGGTATTTTCGTAATTTGGTCAAAAGATAGAAACTAGAATTTCTTAAATTCCGAGAGGCAAAATTGTCTTTTGCCCAGAAAACCCTAATGTCCTTTCCCCTTTTCGTTGTTGCCGCCGCCGCCACCCTGCCGGCGACGGCCTGTGCGGCGGGGCGAGGGCACTGCCCTCGCCTGCAGGCGGCACGCCCGCTGGCAGCACTGCCGCTGCGGGTGGGCGCCCCTTTCGGGCGCCGCCGCCTCCGCAGGCGGTGTTGTCCCACCGGACGACCGCCCCTGTGGGGGGTTTCGCCCGCGGGAGCAGCGACGGCGGCCTGTGCGGCGGGACGAGGGCACTGCCCTCGCCTGCAGGCGGCACGCCCCTTTCGGGCGCCGCCGCCTCCGCCTCCGCATGCGTTGTTGTCCCACCGGGCGACCACCCCTGTGAGGGGGTTTCGCCCGCGGGAGCAGCGGCGGCGGGCGCCGCTGCCCTGCGGCGCCTCTGCCCGTGGGCTGCCAGCCCCGCCGGCAGCAAGCCTGCTGCAAGCAGGCCCCCGGCCGACTGCAGCAGACGCAGCCCCTGTGCTGCCCACCTGCGGTTGCGCTGCACGTAGATCAAGGGCAGCAACAGTTCAAAAGTTTTTCCTAAACACAACACACGCATTTCAAAACCAATCATTCGCACGAACAACCTGACTCTGATACCACTATTGGGAAATCCTAGGGGGAGACATCATATGCATAGCGGAAGAACAAGAAAAACAAAATCCCCGATTCCCAAAGAGATGTTCGTCGTCGTGCGAAGATTGGTACGCAAAAATCCGCGAAAGATGAAACTGCATATAGAGTAGATTGTGTTACCTAGGGAGATTGTATATCCATGTTTCCTTGTAGATCCTTAGGAGAGGGTGAAGGAGGTCAAGCGTCCTCCTCTCTAGCGGTGATCCACACAGCAGGGTTGCGACGACGCTCCTCAAAACTCCAGACCTACTCTGAGGTGGAGATGGAGAGGAGAATAGGAAAAGGCAAACAAGAGCTCTCTAGCCCATGGGGCTCTGAATCCCTCCTATTTATAGAGGTCCCCTGTCAAACCCTAATGGGTCCTCCCCTAGTGGGTATTAGATCAGCATCCAATAAGACAAAGGCTCCGTCGGATATCTCATATCCGAACCTCAATTCATCGCAATGCCTACCATATGTGTGTGACCCTCTAGGCCCAATATCTAGCTGGCCGTGAGTCATACCTGTCGGAACTCCTTCTAACTCAGTGAATTATTATCTCTGTAATAATTCACTCGACTCATCGACTATGGACGGCATTTAGGCCACTCACGCCAGTAGTCCCCGCACGATACTGTGGAAATCCAATCTATTGGACTTTGTGCGTCCTCGCCATCGTGTACCTATAGTCCCTCATCCATCTAATATACTAGAGACCGTGATATCGAAAGCATGGTGTTGTCGCAATCCACACGGTTTCTTCTCGAAGTCTCGCTTCTAATCGGATTCTCAGGAGAACTTTTTTCTCTCAACCCGAATGACCCCGCCGGGGATTTGTCTAGTAAGAACACATGGGATATTCCTCTCATGACTTGAGAGTGGATGATCCTATATCGACACTCAATAGCCCCTCGTAAGGTCAACTACCACTCTCAATG
This sequence comes from Musa schizocarpa, assembly GCA_900464855.2. Lineage (NCBI taxonomy): Eukaryota > Viridiplantae > Streptophyta > Magnoliopsida > Zingiberales > Musaceae > Musa > Musa schizocarpa. Next base: position 42,503,131 of record LS990919.1, read on the forward strand.
ACTAGTTTGTACTAAAATGGGATAGCCAAACCTATAAGTCCGGGTATCAAAGAGTGGAGCACTCATACAGGATATCTTTGGTATCTCAAGTCTAAGGACCCGATACACCATTGGGACTACGGAATCGTTGTCTAACAATAAGGTATTATCAACCATCCAAAGATTCGTAAGCGGATCAATCAAGTGAACTCATTCTCCAATGAGCTTTTTGCATTGTATCCCTAGTGTCCCTACACAAGCAGCTATGAGACTAGCTGCATCCATCATATGGATGGGTATACAAACACACCCGGTCTGTTCGGTTATCATGATATCCCTCTCGAGTAACCTATGACCGGATTATTTAGGATATGTGTTTAAAGGTGAATCGATCTCACTATCGTGATCTCATCACGATCCGATTCCCATTGCACAAATCCAAGGACATCACAATATATGTATGCATTTATACAATAGTTATAAAGTGATATATGCCAAAATATAATAAGCAAAAAGATTCTATATTAAGTCACACGTGCTATCACTCACGTGATTGGCTTGCTGGGCACCTATGACTAGCACCTGCATCGTGCTCCTCGGCTCCGTGCTCTCCGAAACCACACCTGCGCGGCCAGCCCACCTGCGTCGTGCTCCTTGGCTCCAAGCTCTCCGAGACCACACCTGCACGGCTTGCCCGCCTGTGTCGTGTTCCTCAGCCGCATGTTGTTCGAGACCACACCTGCGTGGCTAGCCCGCCTACGTCGTGCTCCTCGGCTCCATGCTCTCCAAGACCATACCTGCGCGGCCAGCCTGCCTGCGTCTTGCTCCTCGGCTCCATGCTCTCCGAGACTACACCTGCGCGGCCAGCCCACCTGCGTCATGCTCCTCGGCTCTATGCTCCCCGAGACCACAACCTCTACGCGGCCAGCCTACCTGAAAGCTAAAGTCATGCCTCGGACTCCTGTTACAACGACCGACGCATAGCTTCTTTCCGAGGGAGAATATGATGAGGATAATAATAGCGACAAGACTCGGGCTGACATTAGCTACCCCAGATGATGCCTCACGCCTCGATCAACCCGACAGCACCTGGTCAAACGGACCAGAACGTCGGCCGATGCGCATTAACGCCCTGCTCAAGCCTGGTCGTCCACGCCAACACTAGTGTCGGTCGCTACTAGGAGTACGGGCCTGTCTCCTGCAAGCGAGCACATCAGGAAACAGTAAGCTTCCCTATAAATACTCTCGCATTCTGAATGGAGGAGGGAAAAAAAGAGGAAAAAACACACACAAAAGACCTCTTCACATCATCTGACTTGATTGTCGAAGGGGTCGGGCCGAGCACCCCGACCCGACCTTTGTGCAGGTACGAAGCCGAAGGTCCCCACCAGACGCGTAGGTGAGGAGTTCCTGCCTGGAGGGAACGGCGACCCCGCCCCAATCGAACACTGCAATCGGTCGCCTCGGCAATCTCGAGGACCGCCCAGGGAGATCCCCGTCATCCGGATCCGAACCGAGCCACATCGGCCCCGAGGCCACGGCTCAAGGTTGTTTACCACAACAGACTTCACACTCACACACTCCGACTCTCTCATCTCTAACTCTTGCTAACTTAAGTATCGAAGAGGTCGAGTCAAGAATCCCTCTCCCGACGTTGACATGTATGCAAGAACCCGATGAACGACGAAAGAAGTGATCAAACCGGTGAACCTATGTTGCGACCCTTCAACCTGACTCCAAGTTAGCACGATGACCTTGTGTATTGGGATAAGCTAAGCCGTATTAACTCCTCGACTACAAAGTAAACCAGTAAGTACAAGTGCTGCTATACGCTCTCATCCCGAGCTATCCAATTCAATGAGATTATGACCATCACTCTCGCCTTTCACCTAAAGATGGACATGAATTGGTACGTCCGTAACTTTTACCCACCCCAATCGAAGATGAAGACAAGATGAATACATTGTTAATTGCAGACCGAGATATCTTTGTGTGTATACAGTGACTTCGTCCATGCAAAAGTACTCATGCATGTCTTCCTCTCAACAACGATGGCGGCGGCTGCGACGACGACGATGGTTAGGAGAAAGCTGTGGTAATGGAAAAAGCTATAACAATGTTGTAATAGAAGAAGAAATCGCAACAAAGGAGGAAGATGCAGTGATGTTACAGTGATACTACAGCAAAGGAGGAAGCTACAACAATGTTACAGTAGAGGAGAAAGTTACAATAGAGGTGCAACAGAGGAGGTAGCTACAATAGAGGAGGAAGCTGTAGTAGAGGTGCAGCAGAGGAGAAAGCTACGGCGATGCTATAGTAGAAGAGAAAAGCTGTAGCAGAGGAGGAAGCTATAGTAGAAGAGCAGTAATGCTACAACAGAGGACGTAGCTACAGCGATGTTACAATAGAAGAGAAAGCTATGAGGCAACGACGGACGATCGTACAACGGACGAAGAGGGGAGGGGAGTCCGACGGGGAAGTGAGTCCAGTGAGAAAGAGTTCCCCTCTTCTCTGCTCTGCAGAGGCAAGGGATGTGATGAATGACAAGCTTCGATGGTCGAATTATTGAAGAAGTTTCATTGAAAAAGTTTTATTGAAAATAAGAAGTTTTATTGAAAAAGTTTAATATATTAATATATTCTTTTCCTATTTATATAGATTAGAATAGAGGATTTTCCTCAATAGAATTGAGAGATTTCGAATGTACTTGTTCCATGCCGGTAAGTAAGAAACTTCTCTCGATGATGTCGCCGAGGGGTTCGCGATGGTCTAGCGGACGCAGGTGGGCTGGGGTAGAGCCTCTTCCACGCCGGTGAGGAATAAGGCTCGTGGGCTCGGCACAGAGCCTCGTCCATAGGCTCCACACCGGTGAGGAAGAAGGCTTCGCTGATGAGGTCGTCGAGCGCCCGAGGGTGCGCGACGGGTCGTGGTAGTGTTGTGGACGATGGACGCAGGTGGGCTCGGCCACTTGGGGCGGGGGCTAAGCCTCTTCCACAGCCCACGTCGGTGAGCTTGCGGCAGAGTTACAGGCCGACGATCACAGGTGGTCGAGATTTAATGTTCCAAGAAATCCTCCAAGATTTCGTCGACGAAGCAGAGTCCTAAGATTTCACGCCTCCACGTCACCAAACCAAAATAAATAAATAAATAACTAAAACATGATTAGATCCGCCACCAAACCAACGTGTCGGTGCTCCATAGATGCCAACTAATTAGACCACAAAGAACTATACGTGATGTAGATATGATTCCTCTCCATAAATCTCAAGCCAGTTGGGTATATATTATGATGTATTGATACTTGTGCATCAATTTCATCTCCCGAATTGGATGACCTCTTCAAGAAAATTAAGGCTTTGAGTAATTAAATAGTTTTTCTTTTCAGAAAGACAAGAAAGTCTTTTGGAGGTTGAAATCAGGTGGAAAATTCTTTTGCAAGAGCTAATGGTGCCATATTTCTCCTCCATTGGCCTGCTGGGTAGAGAGCACAGAAATGATCATTATGAGTGCTGGTTTTTCTGCAAGTTCAATTGGCTGATGCATCTCTTCTTTTCCTTCGCTATGATTTGCAATGCACAATCTAAAATCTATCCCAGTTTTAGATCAAACATCTGCAAATGAAATAATCACACAGCAAGGCATGTGCCTATACTGCAAGACCGGATCTTTGAAGCTATAACTAGATGAGGTGCCTTGATCTTTGTACGAAAGGTGCACTGTTGGCAAGATGTGTTTCGACCACAGCCACAGACATCACTATTAAGGTAATTAGAGTGCCCATTATATACGCCAATATGGAGTACTGAAAGCTTACAACTGCAGATGCAAAGGCTTCCCTGGATAACATGCTATCAGCATGACTACAGCTTAAACCTTACTCATAACCCACATGATTAAGGCTGCCAACAGCTTAAACACTCAATCATACTTCTCCCCATTTTGATTCTTTGCCTCCTGCTCCTTCAGCTGCTCAAGATGACATGAGAATGAGTCAAAAGCAGGGAATTATATATGTCAACATTCATGACAAATGAAGTGTAGAGCTAAAAGAAGAAGATGCAGAATAATACCTTTGCAAGTTGTCCTTTCTGATATCTGTAGCCCTGCAGTGAATAAGAAAAGGGTTTTAGAACATTGATTCATGTGTGAAATGGGAGGTTTACGTGACTACATGAGACTACCAGACCTTATCGGTTCCATATATGTAGTCACAGTAAGTGAACACCGATGCGAAGTTACTGTGACTTCTCCCTCCAACATAGTGATGGTAGTCATGGTACTCCGCACCTCCATAGAATGGGATGTATTTGGTGGGAGTCTGAGGAAAGTCATAGCTGCACAGACACCAACCACCATGTGAGAGGGGAAACGAAGAGCGAGAATGAAAGCTTCGATCAGATAATTCCAACCCATGCAATAATATCTGATTACTCTCTTGAACTGTAATCTTAAGCTCCTACAGCGAGTGTTTGCTCGAGAAAGCCGGGTGTCATCTTTGCTATATGCTTCCTGTAACCGAGTGCTCTTCCTCTGTGATTCTCTCTCTTCCGTCGCATGCAGACACAAGTTGTTCTCGGCAGATGCGCGCATAAAACGTGGAGAATCTTTGGAAGTGATGCAACGCAAATCCAGCTTCGGGTACTCATTCAATCTAAAGTGCATTTCAATAGGAAGGAGGAGTAGGTGGGATCCGCAGCTGAGGACAAAGAAGAAGCGACCAGATCTGACCACCTTCCTAAAACGATAGAATAATCTCATCTACCTCAACACTATGTGTGAATAATTATTTGGTTTTCGCTCTCCACGCTCGAATTGTTTAATGAACACTACCAAGTTGTCACTTAGAACAGCTTAATGTCGCACTTAAGCTTTGACTTATAACACAACCATGTTTTATGTTGAAACATCCCTTAATTTTGTTCACAGTTTAGTTATATATTAGCACTTGGTATAGTTATAGAAGTAAAACATCTAGGTCTATTTATCTTTACAATGTTAGTATTACCAATAGAAACATGAAAATAAAAAGTAAAAAAATAATTTTAATATTCTAATTTGTTGTGGCGAATGACGTCAATGGTGACAAACAACGTTGGAGGTGGCGGAAGATAACGCCACTAGGGATTGCGAGTGGTTGTTGTGAATGAGAAGAGTGGTGGCGAGAGGTGAGGGACCCTCTACATTTGCATCGACGTCGATATAGTTATCGAACGATCCTTTCATTGCATGACATCTGCATCGACATTGTCACAGTTGTCGAGCGGCATTGCTCAGCAACTACGTCGGCGTCGACATAAATACAGAATAGTTCTCATCTCTTGTTGTCGCTCTCCTCATCTACAATAGTCATCTACAGCCCCAACGATATCGTTCGCTACCATCAGTTGAAACATTAAAATTATCTTTCTATTTTTTTTTTTTTGTATCTCCATCGGTAAAACCGACGATGTTAGGATAAATAGAGATAGATGTTTACCTTTCGTAACTATAGGGATGTCAATATAATTTTTTAAAATATAAGGATTGAGATACAAAAGTATCTAATCTCACTTATCAAATCTAATTCAAAGAAGTTAGAGCTTATTAATATTTTTTTTGTTTTATTTAGCTCCGTGGTTCCATCATATACTTGCATTTACTTTCACATGTCAAAGTAATTTAATCTTTGATGTTTTCGATGCAATGGTTTGAATGATTACACGATTGAGTTGAGGACACGATTTAAATACTCGTACTAAGGTGGGTAGGTAAGGCAAGCTAGTAGATTAAGACACCACGTGAACAGGCATGCATGGCAGATCACGAGGAGCAAAAGATCCCAAAACTAGTGGTCTCAGGCCCTGCCTTCTCCTTTGCTGCCATCGGCAGAGTGTGTCGCTCGATCATGTAATAACGGGACCATATCTAATTTGTAGCGTTATGCATCTCAATGAGAAGACGATGGATGAAGGACAGGCAGACTTACCCGCAGTGCGTCTCGATGGCCTCGACGTGGCGGAGGACGAACCAGAGCCAGAAGACGAGGATGTGGCAGGGAGCGATGGCGGGGCCGAGGAAGGCAGGGAAGCCGAGGATGAGCACCTCCGCCCAGTGGGCGTAGGGGGCGGCGAACCCCACCGGCGCCGAGAACTCGTGGTGCACCCGGTGGATGTGATCGTAGCCCCACCGGCTGTGCAGCGCCCGGTGGAGCCAGTAGTTGAAGTAGTCCTCCACCACGAAGTATACGGCCAGCTGCGCCGCCGCCTCCCACACCGACGGCAGCGGCAGCCCCGTCCGAATCCCCACCAACTGCGAACAGAAGAAGAAACGAGTCATCCCTTCCATCTCCACATCGCCCGTGCGCTGTGCAAATCTGTAGTATTACGATTTAGACAACACAATGAATTAGAACAGTTTTGGACACGAAAGATAAATCCTTTATGGAGTCAAAGTTAGGACTACACAACCCCAAAGATTCCATTTTTCTTGGGAAACTTGATCTATACTTGTATATCCTGTTGCATCATGTCACGTCAATCATCGACGTGTGCTAGAGGCCGGAGTTCTTGGAAGGGATATGTAACACCACCAAACACTCATCATTCTTCAGTATATAAGGTACAGACAATGCTACATGTGAAATGAAGAGATGTATGAACGCATGTGTTGTTGCAGCGAGAATGTTGTCGTTAGGGGTACCTTGATGGTGGGGAAGGAGACGAGCTGGAGAGGGCCGACGGCAAAGAGGAAGGTCATGACGACGTTCTTGTAGCACTTGAGGACGTCGGCGACGGGGACGTGGACCTTGGGCTGGAGCTTGTACTTGTGGATGGCCTTGGGGCGCTTCAGCTCCGCCAAGGCGACGGGGAGCGGGGCGACACTGTAGACCAGGAGGAGGAACACGATGTTGTGGGCGTAGAGCCAGAAGTCATGCATGCCGGCGGAGTACTGGAACCAGACCCCCTCCGCCGCCGTCAGGTTCCTCCCCAGGGCCGCCTCCGCTTCGCCGATGCTCGTAAACGGCAGCATAGCAACAGAAGCCAAGCTCAAAAAAGAGCGGAGGAGGAGGAGAGGCAGTGGAGGCTTGTTCTAAAGCAGCTGCTGTTATGGTGGTGATCAACTCTTCTTTGATTTATAGGCAGAGACTAAGAAGACGGGCATTAGCCGGGTGACAAAAATACAAACAATAATAATAATTATAATTATTATAATTATTATTATTATATTTATTATTATTATTATTACATATATGTGACAAATAATTATTTATACCTACCCCCACCCCCTATGGTAGCACCTGAACATATCTAAAGTAAGATTGGTTTCGTGGCCCTTCTTCCAAGGTAATTTTGATAAATATAACAGTATCGTTGGTGTGATTGACTAACTCTTCTGTGATTAGGCTAAGAAGACGAGCATTAGCAAAGTGACAAAAATAACAACAACAATAATAATAATAATAATTATTATTATTATTATTATAGAAAAGTGATAAAATATTATTCAAACCTATCCCTCTATGTTGGCACTTCCACACATTTAAAGTGAGATTGGTTTGGTGACCATCCTTCTAATGTAATTTTGATAAATCAAGGAATTATTTGCTTTTGGCCTGTTCACGATTTGATTTTATCCTTGGGAAGCTCATAAGTCCCAAAAGACACGTTTGAAAGTAAGGTGATTCGAGGAGAATATAAGTCCTTTATTTTCCTACTCTTCGATCAATATGAAAATAAATATATATTTAATGGTTCAAATAATGTGATAGAATATTATGATAGAATAATTTCTCTACTTCTTTATATCCTTAATCAATCAATGATTTGAGGATCAATCACATGTTTGAATAGCTAATCTAATTATATGATTTGGTTGGCGATGAAGAGAATAGGTAGTCGAGCAAGGTGCAACAGTCTGTGAGGAAGAAGGGGGGGTGGCTCGGGGCAGAGAGCACTTCATCAATAAAGATGTGGAGGGTGGAGCGACCATATGAGAGTATAAGGAGGGCGAAGGTTGTCTTGATGTTGACGGACGATTCTAGTAGATCATCGCGGGGGGGGTGAATGGATGCTGCAAAGAAAGTCGTTGATGTAGGGAGGAAGGGAGGAAAATGTTTGTGACAAGATAGATCAAGGGAGAAAGGCAACCACTTGAGGGCAAAGGGAGTAGTGACACCAATGGAGAGATTCCAAAGACAGAAATGCGTCATCCCAAGAGTCATAGAGGACAAGTTGGTCATCGGAAGAGAGGACCATATCTTGGATGAAGTGGGAGTGTCCGATTAAACGTTCCTAAGGGCATAACATCATCGAAGAAGCAACAGAAATCAACAAAAGAATCGTCGAGCAACCAACAATGATAAAAGGATTGCTATCGTCGAACAACAAGGAAGAGAAAATAGGCAAGAGAAGCTCTAATACCATGAAAAATTAAGAAATAGATTGTAAAATAAATAAATTTTATTCAGTATTTATAAAGTTTTGAGGGAAACAATCAATTACTTAAAATATATAAACAAATCAACTAATCTAGATGATAGATTGATTGAGAATAAAAAAAATAAAAAAAAATTATTTTATGTATATTTCTATCATGATCTTGTAGATGTAATGTATTAATAATTAATAAATATAATATAACAAGTAATATAATATAATAATTAATAAATATCATATAATTATCATAGAATAATTAATAATTTTTTCTTGGACAGATGTAAGCATGCAGACGTTGGGTGGGTTTTCTGTTTTCTGGTGATTCCCAAATTCCACATCTTCGGCGGACAAAACAATGTGGTTCAAACTACTCCATCACCGTATAGAAGAACACTAAAACCAGTCCCTTAGATGGTGAAGCGGCATGTCGCTCATCAAGACACGTGATTCTCTGTCTTGGATTCTGCATCCATCAATCAACAATATTTCTCCCTATGATTTGGTTGGTTCCAAGCTGTCTCACATGGAACCATTGTCATCGGACACCGATCAAACCGGTTGGCCGGAAGGGGGAAAAAAGGTGAACCATACCCCTCCAATCGGTTCCGTTCGGTTCGGTTCGATCAACCGATCGGATCGATTAAAATAAAAAAAAAGTAATTATTAAAAACCAATTTGTAACATAATTAGAAATACAGACGCTAAATTGATTAGATCATTTAAATTTTGCTAAAATAGTTATGCTTTTTTATTTATAACAAACAAAGAGAAACATATATAGATTTATTTTTTTATCATAAATTATGTGGTTTGACCGACAGACCCACCGACTCAACCCAACCAATAGATCGCATGGAAAGACTACACAGTTCATGAATTAAAAAGGGCATGTTGTCCAACGTTACGAATTAAATAGGCCACATGCGACGCACGAGACATCATACCTAATAAGTTCACAACAAAAATAGCAAGCAGCTAAAAATGGATGAGTTTTACATCCCCTTATCCTGAAGTCTGCAGATATGGCAAATGGAAAGATTTTTCTGATAACTGGCAAATAAAGGATGGCAAGAAAAATATTTCCTGGTGTATATTTCCAGTACAAAGCAAAACACTTATTTGCATGCGTTGGTCCGCATCTTTACGTTACAAACTCCTGTCCCGATGAAAGACTGCAGTTTGTTGAACTAGAAATTATTCCTCAAGCAAATCAACTTTAGTCCGGTGAAAAAGGAAAGCCGAAATCAAAACTAGGGAGTTTAACATCAGGCTCTTCCGTTTTAGTAGGGCTCCACAGGTGCTCGGAACTTTGCTCCCGCATAGACAGCTGCAGCACCAAGCTCCTCCTCGATCCTCAGCAACTGTGTTCACCGCACAAAAAGAAATGTTGTAATATGGCACATCAATCGCTCTGTAGAGAGGTATTCATATTATAATATGGCGTGATAACTTACCTGGTTGTACTTAGCAAGGCGCTCAGAGCGGCACGGAGCTCCAGTCTTGATTTGGCCCTGTTTAAGAATTATCATCTCTCAAACAGACTTGTTGGAGAAAAAACGATGTTTCTACAAAAATCATATGGTTCAGTGACGATGAATGTAACATACCGTAGCTAAACCAACTGAGAGGTCAGCAATAAAAGTATCTTCCGTCTCACCACTATAACAAGGGAAGACGAGTGAGAATCACCTACAGATGCTAATAAAAATTATACACAAGCTAAAAGCGTACCTCCGGTGGCTAGCCATCACTCCCCAGCCAGCATGTTTAGACATTTTGACAGCTTCAATACTCTCAGTAACAGACCCTATTTGATTCACCTAAACAGCCATGCAAATAGAATAACATTATGTTTCAAGAGGGGATACCCTCCCAATGCTAAGAATCTTACATGCCATCAAGAAAACTATTCAAGCCAGGTTTTAGTAAGGATTCAAGTCTGGCACCATGGTTCATACCAATACAATTGTTCATACCAACTCTAAGAATGGGTATAATTTACTGCATCCTTTCTCTCAGCACATCTTGGACTGTCCTGATTGCAGGTTCTAAGCAGCCAGCCCAACTGGTATATTTAATCAGATACAACCTCTATGTTCATCTAACCTGATTTTTTTCCCTCATCCACATTCCTACCAGATAATTAACCTCCTAATCCCTAAACAAAGGAACAACGATAAAATCATTAGGTAATACCTTCAAAAGAAGGGCGTTGCATGACTTCTCCTTTATCGCCTTGGCAACACGCTGCAGAAGTAAATTGAACAAAAGATTTAAGATCTCAAATAGGAATATTCTTAAGATACATAAGATTTTTAGTCTTTTCCTAATAGAAACTTACTGTTGGGTTGGTAACGAGAAGATCGTCTCCAACAATTTGCACCTTATCTCCAATCTCTTCTGTCATCTTTGCATAGTGGGTCCAATCATCCTGATCAAATGGGTCTTCAATTGATACGATGGGGTACTCACTGACAAAAGATTTGTAGACATTTTTCAGACTGTCTCCAGATATCTTTTGAGAACCATCATTGTTCTGCAGTAACAGAGATTTTCACATCACCAAATGTAAAAATAGGCAAGAAATGAAACAAACATGAGGGAAACTTAAGATAATCCTAAGACTTAGAGAAAAAAAAAGTACTTTAGTTAACCAACAAAAGCATTCTTACCTCCTCCTTGAAGTTGAGATCATAAGTCTTATCCTTTTCGCTATAGAATTCAGAAGCAGCAACATCCATGCCAATCACAACCTACAGAAATAGACAAGAACAATCAAAAGCTGAAATTTAGAACTCAAAACTTGTAAGGGAACACATGTACATGGAAATAAACACAAATTATAGTACATACTTTGCCGGTATAACCAGCTTTAGCTATGGCTGTCTTCAAAAGTTCAAGACCTTCCTTGTTCTCCTGGAATTGAAAAATGGATACATATGTGTGAGATCACCCCCATAGATGAATGACAGATTTTTAACCAAAAAAAATTCTGACAGCATGAATGCAATGTGTTGCAGGGCAAGGTATAATTAAGCATTCATTGCGTGATGTTGTTTGTTCGCCAACTAAAGTAGGCATGAGGTTTCAAATATCATTAACAGTGCAAAAATTAACACTAAAATTACTAACCAACAAAAAGTACAAAAAATAAAATCTTAGACAATGAGAACTTGAATCCAACTTGATCCTAAAATTTGGCAGCCTGAATTTCCACTTCCGAACATATTCATAAAGTTTAGAAATCAACAGCAAATGATTTGCCCAGGAGTATCCAAGCTTTAGAATTAAAAGCATGTATGCTGTAAGAGACTCGTATGTGTATGGTTAGACATCGACACAACGTTAGAGGAGATTTCTATCTAATAAGCCACAAACTGACTTCAGAGGAGCAATGAAAGCTATGGCAGCAGTTTGTGAAAAACCTAGACATGGCAAACAACTGTCGTGCCTAAAAAAATGCTTCCATTACAACAATCCTAGATGGTTCCAGAACAACTTTAACAGATAAGTAGTTAAGTACCAAATGCAACATTACCTTTAAAACCAGAAGACAAACTATATATACAAAAATATAGTTCACAAACAGTTTATCAAGTAAACACTTGGTAAACTGTTGCCCTCACTTATTAATGCACTTCAAAAAGAGAAACAAATGTTGCACTAACTTTATTATCAGAAAATCAAACAAGTGGCCAATAAGAACTTTTTCAGTTATTACCCTGTAAAGAAGCAAAAGTGTATAATATTGCAAGCTTTAAAAAAATACAATATGGGGTAATATGAGATGAGATGTTACTAATAAATATGATCATTAATGACTTGCATAAATATAAAATAAAAGGAAAAGTGTATTTTTTATCTTTCATCTTGCCAAAAAAATACTTTGATCAACATACCTAGACTTCAATAAACTTTATCTGCTAACTTTTACAAGATACAAATAATCAGTCACAAGGCTTCAGTGACATCCTTGCCCACGACCATACAGCAGCAACAAATCGGCCATACTTGTTGTCAAACTAACCCTAAGATTAGAAGAGAAAATTGCATTTGCACCAAAGCTGATGCATTGCAGTTGAAACCAGAAACACAAAAAAATGCTGCAGACTGAAAACAGAATGTCCTAGTATCTTCATCACCTAAAATAATGGAAAATATCAACACAGAGCAAGTAGAAGAAAGGCTGTTAAGCTCATGGGGTAAGGTTGCAACTTGCAGGCTTATTCCTGATACCCGACATATTTGCTTGCTCGGCTGCTACTGCTCTAACCAGAATATACCTGACTGATAATATACATTACAGAAACATAGTCCACTCTAGATAACTGCATCTATGTAGACTCTATTTAAACATGTTGCACGAATTATGCCACATCACAAACTTAACGGAAAAGGCAGGAGGCAATCATATAAGAATCAAAATGCACAGCAGACCTGAATGTTGGGAGCAAAACCACCCTCATCTCCAACATTAGTAGCATCCTGTCCATACTTCTTCTTAATGACAGCCTAAAAAAAGAGAACGAGTGTCAAACAATGCTCTCTGAATCAGAGTTTAGAAATTGGAAAAACTACTATGTTACAAACCTTCAGATTATGATAAACTTCTACGCCCATCTTCATGGCTTCATTGAAAGAGGAGGCCCCCACCGGAAGAATCATGAATTCCTATTATAATAACCAAAGAAAAAAGATAAGCATAATAACTTATATTATATGCAACTGCTCAGCACATAGCTCATGGGAATAATAACCTGCATGGCCAGCTTATTCCCTGCATGTGATCCTCCATTTATAACATTGAATGCAGGCACAGGCAAAACTAAGTTCTTGTTTCCAGCAAGATTTGCAATGTGCTACATTTCAGGGAGAGAAATACATATCAGACAATAAGAAGTTTAACCAATTACTACCAATTTCACACAACATAATCACTTTACAAACCTGATAGAGAGGAATCTTCTTCACACTTGCACCTGCTTTGCATAAAGCAAGTGATACTGCCAAAATAGCATTGGCACCAAGCTGAAGCAAAAACATCCAACCAGGATGGTGAATCATGGAAAAAGAATACAGCATGTATAAAATAATGTTTCAATAGCAGAATATTACCTTCTGTTTGCACCAGCCCCACTCGTTTTGTGTGCCATCAAGCTGCTGGACCATGAAGTTATCAATCTGAGCTTGCTCAGTAGGATCCTGCAACGTTATGCACATGAATGTTGGTTATACTACCAATGTGCAGTTTAATCTAAAGTAAAAAATAATCCAAATAAGTGCACCAAACGTATAGTCTCTTGCATACCTTGCCAATCAGTGCTGGAGCAATTATAGTATTCACATTCTCAACAGCCTGAGCCAAAAATAACGTTTAACACTATTGTCTTCTCCAACTTCATACACAATAGGAATCAAAATCCCAAAAACATTAACAAATATGATAGTTTTATTTTTAAAATAGGCTATAAGCTTCAGACATCTAAACCAAAAAGATGAATACATAATTAGTTCTACAAAAGAGATTATTAGATCCTATCACAACTAGCTTATGCAATTGTTAGGGTGCCACTCAAAAGATGGTAGAAATAGTTCAAATGCTGGCGAGAGGATACTAAGACGAAAAAAAAAAAAAAATCAATGAACAAATGTTAAAATAGTTTCATACTCTCTTAGGGTTACTACTCTTGAGATAATTTTCGAACCAGTGAGTTAATGCTGTAAAATCATATAGGTTGTAGATTAATTTGATTGATCTAACAAGAGTCTATTAAAAGTCATGCCATAACATTTATAACTTGAGAAATCACTTGAAGGAGAGATAGAACTCTTTCAAGCAGAGAAGTCGAAACATAACCTTGAGGACACCCTTCCCAAGGTAATCCGATCCACCATCTCTCAACTCCAATGCTTCGTATACACCTTAAATATCAAAAAATTTCCAATTAGTGTGCTCTTAAAGACATAAAACAAGCAGAGGAAAACAGCTATTCAACTATAGCACTCAAAAATCGATAATCCATAACCAGAATAGACTAGAACGATCACATAATGATTATATTATTTTCACCACTTGAGATGTGCACAATAAACCAGCTTACGCAAGCAATAGCCAAATACGGTAAAGTTATCGTCTTTATCGAAGATCGAAGCCCTCGAACAGTTATCTTTTCATGAAAGACACCACTTTTGTATACCAAAACGACATAATCTTTGAAACAAACAGAAATAACGAAAGATCAAAGAAATGATGTGCGATCATTTACCCGTGGATGCACCACTGGGGACAGCAGCCCTGGCAAAGGTCCCATCATCACAATGAAGATCCACCTGAAACAAACACGACAACCGCTTTCAGAGAGAGAAGGGGGAAGCAGAAAAAAAGGGTATGCGTACTTTTTTATCAATTCCCAAGCAGATAAATCAGATCTGACACAAGAAAATATAATTATTGAGGCATCCTTCACTGCACAAGGAGTCACAGCCAGAGATCTAAAAACCCTAAAACCCTATGATGAGTAGGAGGAGGAGGAGATGGCGGATCGAAGCGAGAAGGAGCCGGATCTAACCTCGACGGTGGGGTTTCCACGGCTGTCGAAGATCTGACGGGCCTTCACGGACTTGATCGTCACCATTTTTTCCCTTTCCCTTTTTCTCGCTCGATCGGGACGGAGAAGGAAAAGAAGCGATGCGGCAGAGACTGTGCGTAGGTGAAAAGATGTGAGGGCGGCGAAGCATTTATAGACGGACGGATGAGAAGCCGAGCCAGGAAGAGCCGTTGGCTTCGAGGAACGCGATCCGCGGATTTGACCACAGTTATCGATGATTTTTATGTCCTTTTTTGGGGCTTTTATAATTTTCGGGCTTCTTTACGTGTTTATTTTTGCAAAGCATTTAAATTATATGTTTACCCTCTTAACAATTTTAATACACGGAAATCACTAATTAAGAATCTCTATGAGTGCTAATCAAGATCTCTTACGGGAGATTAAGACGTTAATGGGAGTTCCGCAAGGCTTCTTTTCTGCTTTGAGATTAGCGAGCGTTTGTGATCCTTTAAAGAACCACGAGGCATTTCATCAAATAAGAAGAAAATCGAGTTTATTGGCAATAAAAGAAAAGTGGGCCCTATTAAGACTAATTATTGCGGCACGTGGGATGCGAATGCGGCGAATCCGCATCGCATCTTTGACGCAGCCCTGAGCATATTCCTTGAAAGTAACCAACGAGATATCGATGGCTTACCGATACATTCCGAACCGGTATGATCTATTCAGAGAAAAAAATCGAATGATCTGTATATTTTATTGTCGTTACGTGTAACGTCACGAGAAGCACCCGAAACCGTTACGGAGACCATAACGGTGCTTAATGTCAATATTTCTCCTTTGCTGCTTTGGAAAAAGTCAAAATTGAGTCGTATAATTTGTGGCGTTCATGCACAGATGCGGTCAACATAGTTAGGTGAGTCAACAGAAAACAGAAACAAGAAAACAAAAACAAAAAACATGGGCGGTCGCAGAAAGAAACCAGTGGCCGACGCTGAAAGTTCCACGGGTTTTGCTGCATCTCGAAGCTGGAAGCGATTTGATTTCCCACATATATGTTTTCATGGGCCAGAATAGATTTCCATGGTCTCTTGATCAATACTTTTTTATCCACGATGTCATATATTTTGATAACGAATAAATTATTCATTTAATTATGATAGTTAGATTTAAAAAATTTATATTCAAAATTTTATAGTTATAAAAATAAAATATTTAATCTCGTTTATCTTGACACTTGATTTTATCGACGAAAGATATAGATCGAATTGAAATTATATATTTTTTATTATTTTTTTATCATTTATGATATCGATAAAATTAATCATCACATCGTTCTCATCGATCACAACCACTTTCATTATATATTATTACTATTTAACATTACCTCCTCAATAGAGATATTTTGTACTAATTTCATCAATGGTTTAGTTTTGATTCAGAATATCATTATTTAATTTAGTTTATCAATTTAAACTAAACCAAATAAATTTTAATTAAAGAGATATTAATTAGATCATCTCAAAACTTAATATTAGAAATGATGTGAGCTTAATTTTATAAATCTTTTCATGTCGTCCAATTAGATTAAGATATCTGATTTAATTGAATTAAACCGATTTATTTAAAAAATATATATTTAAAAAAATTTTAAATTATGAATTAATTAATCGAACCGAATTAATAGTCTTTGAATCAATTAAATCTGAATGTTCAGAGTGTTTTGCTTTAATCAAATTAAATCAAAAAACCGATTCAGTTCTGAGCCTTAAACGGTTCGGTTCGAACCGGTTCCCCCGAGTCAACCTCATCCAAGAAAGAAGCAAATCGATCGAAACAGCCTCTGCACGCGCTCAAATCCCATCATCTCCAGCAGCGCCTTCAAGAGAGAGATCGATCGACGCCGGCCGGAGAAGAAAACGAAGGTAGAGATGGCCGCCTCAACCCTCTCCCTCCTCCCAATTCCCACCAAGATCGCCTCCTCCCTGCTGCCGCCGTCCAAACCCCGCACCGTCCGCCTCTCGAGCTCTCTCCTCACCGGCTCCATCTCCCTCGCGCCGCCCTCGCTGTTCCGGAGGCCGAGTCTCCGCTTCGCTGCCGTCGTCTCCTTGCTCCCCACAGCGTAAGCCCCCACTTCATTCCTTCCATTGGATCATTTCGATTCTTATTAGCGCATCTTTGGATCAGGAAACCGGAGAGAGCGTCGGCCGAGAAGATGCCCAAGTAAGCTATAGAGGTCCCTGGTCTTTGTTCTTGTTGTGGCTTTCTTTTGATGATTGGTTGCCGAGTGCTTCGATAAGGGTTGTTTTGGGTAGTAGTAATGGAATTAGTAATGAATGGGACAGATGGTCGTCGATGGCCATAAGGGCCTTTGGCATGGCGGAATTGGAGGCGCGGAAGCTCAAGTACCCCAAAACAGGGACGGAGGCCCTCCTCATGGGCATCTTGGTTGAAGGTCAGTTGGATCTCTGACTTCCCTTTCCATACTTGTGTTATCAAATGCAATCTAGTAGTTACTTTTATTTCTGCAAGAATTACTTGCTACATATTCTTTGAGAAAAAAATAAGACATAATCATCTTGCAACTCTTCCTGCAAGTCATGTACGTTGACAATTGTTGTGGAAATATTTCGTTGCTAGCAGAGTATATTTTTTCTCTCATTACCAAACATGCATCTCACATGTTTGTTCAAATGTTAGACTGATTATCTTTTAGGATATTTATGTTGGTCAAACACTGCGTTGCGAAGCATGTATATTACCGCATGGTATAATACTATGTTGTCATATACTAAGTGTCCAAGTATGTCAACTAGCACATGAATGGGGATGGTTATGTACTGTGCCAGCCCATGGGTGGCAAAGACCCAGCACAAAATATATTGATACTCAATGTTGTTGCTTCAAATCCATGATTTAGCTTCAAGTCTTGGATGTTTTAACAATGCAATTTCTACTCAGGTGCCAGCCTGAAGTTCGTCTAGTGGCACAAGTATATGCGCTACACTCACCAATGTTTGAATTCTGAGTATGAACTCAAATTCTTTTGGGTCAATCTGGCCATTGGCTGAAACAGACAAAAATTGTTTAAAGAATCTTGTTCATAGTTTTCATTATTGAGTTTGCTGAGTTGATTTTGATCACGGATAGAAACTCAGGTTTGGTGAATTTAAAGCAGTCGTGAAACTAGATAAGTAGTAGTTTCAGGCGATTTTGTTATGTTTTACTATTTCAATTGTAAGATATTTAAAAAAATTACTGCATTAATATTTTGGAATAACTAAGTTTAGTATCAAATAATCCATTTAATACTTATGAATTTACTTGATCAGAAGAAAGAGTGAAAGAGATAATCCATTTAATAACTAAGTTTAGTATCAAATAATCCCTAGATCATGATTTTGTGAAACCTCAGCCATCTAGGATGTCATATATTGTTTTATTGGAAATCAAGATTTCAATGCCTTAATCAACATCTTTGTCTAGTGTCAAAGGTCAAACAAATACTTTTAGACTCTAGCTTGTGGTTGACTTCCATAAAAGATCTAAATGTAGAGGTTAAAACATCTAAAAATTAAGGTTTGTTAGTCATTTGTTTCTTACTCATGCTTATTTCTTTTAGTCTTTTTGTTTAATTTAGGTTTTCCATTTTTCAATACTTGCAAAGCATATCATGTGAGATTATTTTTCTTCTTTCGAGAAGAGTTTAGCTAATTGGTGCTTTTCTTTTGTGATTGAAAGAAGCTTAAACACTTTGTTAAGTAGCGAAGGTATAGATCTCCTTAGGAATATCTATCTTTGGTTAAACTTGTTAGATGATCTTGGTTAGTCTGAGTCTGAAGAAATATGGAAATAAGGGATGCATTGAATTTAAAAACCTATTAAAAACTAGTCAAATAACCTGCATCAATATCAAATCAAAGAATATACAGATTTTTTTTACCAATAGCTTCTTACATGAGTAGAATTTAGGAGATGTCAACCAATTAGTTATAAATATGAAAGGTTGATTTGTTTTAAGAATGCACTTAAATTTTTTTGATAATGCATTAGTTGTCACTTTTTCTGTCTCAACCTGTACAAATTCCTGCCTCTGCCAAAAATAAGTTTATAAAGTGTAGTAAAACAACACAATGTGTGTTTTATCCCATATAACTTAACTATGGTCTTGCTTAATGGCAAACTATATCTTTATTAATATTTTTGGTTTGTTTGTATGCATGTCACTTGGCTTCTGCAACAAAAAACTTCTTAAATGGAACTGAGAAAGCAATCCTGTGGTTTGTGCAACTCCAACCGTAGGCTAGAGAAACAAATATTGATATCTTGCACCTTGATCCTATTATTCGACGGGATAGATTATTTGTCAAAAAGGAGAAGCAATGAAAATGTAGGATAATGTTATTATCGCTGTTAGATCTAGGTAGCTCTTCAGCGCTGTCCTTTTAGGAAAATAACTTTGTATGCTCACTTCATGAGTGATAGCTTGCCAATTAAGCTTCAAAGATGGGGCTTACATTCTCTATTCTAAGCTCCATTTGCATGATAGAATTGTTCCTGTGTGCTATCTGATAATTGAATACTATCTCCTAATTTGGTTAGTTTGTAGCTCATTTAAGATTCCTTAACTAATGGATGTTCGTTAAGTAATTAATGTATGATTGGTCTTTCTCCCAGGAACAAATGAAGCATCAAAATTCTTACGTGCAATTGGAATTACTCTTTTTAAAGTGCGTGAAGAGGCTGTAAAGTTACTGGGCAAGTCGGACCTGTTCTCTTTTAGCCCTGAGCATCCTCCCTTGACTGAATCAGCACAAAGGGCACTAGATTGGGCTGTTGATGAGAAATTGAAATCTGGTTAGTTGGTTAGTTTGAACTTTGATTTCTTGTATTACTTGATCCTGTTTTATAATTAATTTATATATGTCACCATAAAGTGAGCTTCCTTTGACTGTGTTTGCCTGAACCTGCCCAGAGCATCAAGCAGGAAACTGATGCTGAGTTTCTTAGGCATCACTTGGCCTGACTCGACTATGGTTAACTTTATGCTGACAGCTTAAGGACCTAGTATGATCCTTGTGACTAGCCTATAAGATCACATACAGTTTTTTATTTTTTTCATTATTTTCTTGCAATGTTCTTAAATCATTTTGGTATGGAAGTTCCTGCATGGCTGATTGGGTTAGGTTGCCTTGAATTTGCATTCAATAGATATCAACAACTTGTATGTATCATTTCATACCTTTTTCTTAATCCATTTTTGCCACTGTTCTTTATGAGACTTTAGCTGTTCATAAGGTTAATCAATTGGAATTTAGCATCCAGGCTCTGAGCCAGTTACAATTATGTTACACTATAGTTGGTGAACGGGTAAATTTACTGCGTGTGGTAAGTAGTTTAGTGGAACGTGTAATTGTGGATTTGAAAATTGTTGATTCTTTTAAAAGTGATCAATTCTTTCTCTGCCAACTCAAATCCAGCCAGGCTTGGATTAAGTTTTGTTATAATGGTAGCAGGTGAGGATGGAGAGATAACCACTGCACATATGCTTCTGGGCATATGGTCTGAGAAAGAGTCAGCTGGTTACAAGATATTGGCTTCCCTAGGCTTTGATGATCAGAAAGCTAGTAAGCTGGCTAAGTCTGTGAGTATCTAACCTGTCCTCTTTTGAGTGAATTCACATGGCAGTTTGTTCTTAACAAGATTTGGCCTTTGCTTTCAGGCCAACAAGGATGTGGTCATGAACTCCCGATAGATGTATAACACTAAGAACTGGTTCAGAGCTTTGACATGTATGCCAACTAGAATTCCCGCCTTTTCAAGGAGCTGATTGATTCCTAGCAATTAAGTTTCAGCAACTACAAACGAGGTTAGAACATGGCCTTTCCTCATCATGGTGGTGGCAGTGCCTGTTTTAGTTTCCCCTGGATTCAACACACATTTATAATGCTTGATATGAATGCTTCTCTCAATCTGGTAACCCAGTACTTTGGATGAGGAGACACATTTGACTTGGTATCTGGCTTTGTTGCAGAAGACAAACTGTAATTATTTCCCCATTGTAGTTCTACACCAACCATCCGTGTTATTCTTGCAATTGACTTCATCGTTGGTGGTCAAGATAGCAGCAACTGTCGTGTAGGCACCGTTGGATGATGATGATGATGATGATGATGATGACAGAGTTAGCTTCTTTGATGTGGGCTCATCCGTTGGATATGGTGTCCACCTAACTAACGTGTAACATGTTTCCCTCTCTATCTCTCACTAACGCATGCAACATATCAAGACAGACTGTATTATTGCATCGAGTGGAAGCGAAGGTGTTGGCCAACAAACAAAAGGTGCCATCGAGCCACCAACATCGTTGTCGAGTCGAACCGTTCCTCCGTGAGTTGGGTGGAAGCTTTGACGAATTCTGCTCTCTACATGGAGATGGATGAATAATTCGATTGGGCCACAATGGTGAAGGAAGACCTCCTCCAGCAGCCCATGGCGGTTGTCCCTGACACTGAATACTCACTCCATGGTTCCCAATCGACACAGTAATATGTGGCATCATCAACTCGCATCTACATGTGTTACAAGTTAAATCGATCTTTTAGACAGCCGCAGCACTAATTATTCTCTAGTATAAAGAAAAGTAGCTGCATCACATGATGTCCATTTCGTATATTAAGAAAAAAAGAAAAGAAAAGCATCTACGCAGCAGGCAATGCCACACGAGATCAATCATATTCTTGGGCGCAATTTTGTACGAGTGTGACACGGTTACGCACATGTAAAGCCTTGTGCACCAGATCTAAAGCCCTCTCCAGATCCGGCGTCGTTTCCTCTCCGACTCGCCGCCGTCTACACCCATCTCCCCCCGCCGCCGCCTCCTACCGCCCTCGTTTCGATCAGATTCTGGGGGAATGGCTTCTCCGGAAGCCGATTCCCGCCTCCCCCTCGTCCTCGCACCCGCCCTCGAGAAGATCGTCAAGAACGCGTCCTGGCGCAAAGGCCACTCCAAGCTCGCCCACCAGTGCAAGTCCCTCATCGATCGCCTCTCCCACTCTCCGCCTCCCCCCTCCCCTTCCTCCCCTAACTCCTCCTCCTCCCTCCCCGGCCCCCTCCGCGACGGCGGCTCCGCCGTTTACTCCCTCGCCGACTCGGAGATTTTCCTCGCCCCCCTCATCGCCGCATGCTCGTCTGGCTCCCCCCGCGTCGCTGAGCCCGCCCTCGACTGCGTCCAGAGGCTCGTCGCCCACTCCTACCTCCACGGCGAGGCCGACCCCGCCGGCGGCCCCGACGCTCGCCTTCTCGCCCAGCTCATCGATGCCGTCTGCGGCTCCCTCGCCCTCAGCGGTGGCGGCGATGACGCCCTCGAGCTGCTCGTTCTCAAGAACCTCCTCTCTGCCGTCACATCCACCGCGCTCCGTATCCACGGTGACGCCCTCCTCCAGATCGTCCGCACCTGCTACGACCTCTATCTCGGTAGCAAGAACCCCGTCAATCAGACAACCGCCAAGGCGTCGCTCATCCAGATGCTCGTCATTGTCTTCCGCCGCATGGAGGCCGATTCCTCCACCGTCCCCGTCCAGCCGATTGTCGTCGCCGAGCTGATGGAGCCCGCCGATCGCTCGTCCAACGCTGCTGCTGCGGACGTCAGCTTCGTCCAGGGGTTCATCACCAGGATCATCAGTGACATCGATGTGGTGCTGAACCCTTCCACTCCGCTGGCCCGTACTGACTCTGCCAGCAAACACGACGGGGCGTTCGAGACCACGGCGGTCGAGAACACCAACCCTGCTGACCTTCTGGACTCGACGGACAAGGACATGCTGGATGCCAAGTATTGGGAGATCAGCATGTACAAGACAGCCCTGGAGGACAGGAAGGATGAGCTGGGGCCGGAGGGAGTGGTGGACAGAGATGATGAAGCAGAGGTTCAGATTGGGAACAAGCTGAGGCGTGATGCCTTCCTGGTGTTCCGGGCCCTCTGTAAACTCTCCATGAAGACTCCTCCGAAGGAGGCAGTGGCTGATCCTGCACTCATGAAGGGAAAGATTGTGGCTTTGGAGCTGCTCAAGATTTTGCTAGAGAATGCAGGAGCTGTGTTTAGGACTAGTGAGAGGTACTTGCTTGGTCACTACTGTTCCACTTCATGTTCTCCTTTTATGTGCTTCTTTCCTAGTTTCTACCTTTTCTAGTAATTTTTTGTTTAACATGTGTAATTTGCTAGGTACACCTATGATCCTAATAGAAGTAATTACTCTATCATGCATATCAGATATTATGTCAATGCAACTACTAGATAATCATTATATTTAAAACCCACCAAAATAAATTTCTAGAAATCTTGTTACAGTCTTTTAATAGGTGAACAAGTACCATTATGTAAATCTTTATTCTTCTCTCTTCATGCTTCTACTAGTTGTCTCAATAAATAAATAGTTTCTGGATTGATATTTCAGGTATGAAACCAATTATAGGAAATCTCTGTCTTTTATTTTTTTTTTCATAGCACCATTTCATAATTTTATGTTATTAGTTAGTTCCTTTGATAACTGGAGCAATTTTGAATGTCTTCCTTATTTTTATGTATCAATAACGAAAGTCTTCTCCCACGTTTATCAAACATCTATTAGTTCTCAAAATACTGTTGAATAAGCTAATCAATCAAAGTTACAAGCTATCCTGTTGATCTTTGAATCTCTTATAAACTTTAATGGGACTGTCATCTCTGACTTTTTGTTCTTTTGGGATCTTCCTTCACCTAATTCACTTTACTTTTACAAACAAAAGTATGATTTCTAACCTATCACTTATTTTCTAATTTTCTAAAGCTAAATTCTGCATAGAATGTAACATAATCCATAAAAATAAATCTTCAATGGGATTGTGATTAACTTGATGATCTGCCCAAGGACAAGAAGTTTGGAATAGGTTTTTTCCATGTATCGTCGATTTCGGTGGCTTTTCAACTGATCGTTAATTTGCTATTAAAAATCATGCTGCATCTTAGGTAGTCTCCAGTGTCACCTGCTTTGCATCTTGTTTGAGGAAAATAGAACTTGCATGAGTATATAGCATGAGAATTTCGAAGTAGTTTACATGGCTGAAAGATACACTCAACTTTCAGATTCTAATTTCCACATAAACACTGTGCATTTTTTTGGCAACTGATGTTACATTCTGCTGAGATGATCGTATGCTTGTATTCAACTTCAACCCTTGATTAGCATACATTGATTGAGTACTTTAAAATTGAATGTCAATATTCACTGTTATTATTTCTTGTCTGTCAAATTTTACATAGCTTGTTTTCAATATCATATTAAACTAGATTGACATGCCCCAATCTGATGAAATTTCCTTCAATCAAGCAGGTTTTTAGGTGCTATTAAGCAGTATCTATGTTTATCCCTTTTGAAGAACAGTGCTTCAGCTCATTTGATTGTTTTTCAGCTGTCGTGTTCCATTTTTATGAGCTTGGTATCAAGATTTAGACCAGGATTGAAGGCAGAGATTGGAGTTTTCTTTCCGATGATTGTACTTAGAGTTTTGGAAAACGTTGCTCAACCGATTTTCCAGCAGAAGATGATTGTGCTTCGTTTCTTGGAAAAGCTTTGTGTAGATTCTCAAATTTTGGTGGACATATTCATTAATTATGACTGTGATGTTCACTCTTCAAATATTTTTGAGAGGTATGTGTTCTTCATTTTGATGTGTTTGGCACACAAGCTAATATTGGCAGAATATAATCATAAGCAAATGACCATCTGCATTTGTTTCCCATTTTCCTTGTTTTGTTAGGATCGTAAACGGTCTGCTTAAAACTGCTCAAGGGCCTCCCCCAGGGGCTCCCACAACATTGGTACCACCACAAGATGTTACAATGAAGTTTGAAGCTATGAAGTGTCTAGTGGCAATTTTGAGGTCAATGGGAGATTGGATGAACAAACAATTGAGAATTCCTGATCCTTACTCCCAAAATACAGAAACCACAGATGGCAATACTGGTGGTAGTAATGAACTTCCTCTGGGAAATGGCAACAGTGAGGAGCCTGCTGAAGTAAGTGATTCTCATTCTGAAACAGCAAATGGAACCTCAGAAGTTGCATCTATTGAGCTGCGTAGGGCTTACAAACTAGAACTTCAGGTGCTCATCTAACATGGGTTTGATTTTTGTGGTAATTTTAATGCAATTATCTAACATGAGTTTGTTAAGTTCTTTTAATGCAATTATAAATTGCAGGAAGGTATTTCACTTTTTAATCAAAAACCTAAGAAAGGCATTGAATTTCTTATTAATGCAAAGAAGATGGGTGACTCACCTGAGGAAATAGCTGCTTTCCTGAAAAGTGCATCGGGCTTAAACAAGACTTTAATTGGTGACTATTTAGGAGAGAGAGAAGATTTATCCCTGAAAGTCATGCATGCATATGTGGATTCATTCGATTTTGAACGGATGAAGTTTGATGAAGCAATCAGGTGTTTCCTACAAGGTTTTAGATTGCCTGGTGAGGCACAAAAGATTGATCGCATCATGGAAAAATTTGCTGAGCGCTACTGTAAGTGCAACCCTAAGGCTTTTACAAGTGCAGATACAGCTTATGTGCTTGCTTACTCTGTAATAATGCTCAACACCGATGCTCATAATCCGATGGTGAAAAACAAGGTCTATCCTTTGTTTGCAAAAACTCATTATACGCTTGAATTTCTGTAGGTTATGGAGCAATAATGCAAATATTGTTGTTTATGCAGATGTCACCAGATGACTTTATAAGAAACAACCGAGGTATCGATGATGGAAAGGATCTGCCAGAAGAATATTTGAGATCCCTGTATGACAGAATTTCCAAGAATGAAATCAAGATGAAAGAGGATAATTTGGCTCCTCAACAAATACAATCTTCAAATTCAAACAAGATTCTTGGCTTGGATGGCATTTTAAACATTGTGATACGTAAGCGACATTCATCAACAGAGACTAGTGATGATATGATCAGGCACATGCAAGAGCAGTTTAAAGAAAAAGCTCGCAAATCTGAGTAAGTGTTCAAACAAAATTCAATTTTTCCTATAATAGTTTGATCCTTGGTTTTGCCAATATATTAGCAGGTTAATGTTAAAATTTGTATAAAATATATAGTTCAAATTGCTTTATTTGTTAAATATAGGTCAGCATATTACTCTGCAACGGATGTGGTAATTTTAAGGTTTATGATCGAGGTATGCTGGGCCCCAATGCTTGCTGCCTTTAGTGTTCCTCTTGACCAGAGTGACGATGAAACAGTCATATCGTTATGCCTCGAAGGATTTCGTAGTGCGGTCCATGTTACAGCAGTAATGTCTATGGAGACTCAAAGAGATGCTTTTGTTACTTCACTCGCAAAGTTTACATCCCTTCATTCAGCAGCAGATATCAAGCAGAAAAACATTGATGCTATTAAGGTTTGTTTTTAAGTTCCATAGGTTTCTATTTTTAGTAAAAAAAAATGTTTTTTAAGAAACTTTTCTCTTAAGCTTATGTACTTTCAGAGTATATGTATATATAGTTGCATGTGTTCCTGAGATTGAACTCAATCTTTGATGACATTTACTTATTATGGTTTGCTCCTTGATGTTGACCTTTTTTTTTCCTTCTCATAGTTTCTTTTTCAAAATAGCTTTAGATGATGTTAAACTTTATCAATGGTGCTCTTATTAATGCTTCTGGTTGTATCCTACAAGACATTGATTTCTGCAAATTGCATTTACCAAATATGAGAAAACCTTGATGTCCATATGGTGCATATTTTAGATTGTAGACACTAACTTGGAAGGAGAGCACATGAGCACTTTTCACCTGATGTAGACAGTTCAAGTGGATTAATCATAGACATACTCAATTTTTTGTCCTGTAATATGAATTCTTTTTTATTATTATGCTGGGAAAAATATGATGAGCATAACATTTTAAGCTTCTTTTCATATGTTCTTTTTTCCTTGTTAATATCCTAAACTTCTAAAAATGTATAATATTATTAGTCACAGCCATGAGTGGCTTAAAATCCAGAGATTGATGAGTAACATAATACCAGAAGATGATGTTGGCCCTCAAGAAAAATTAAAAATCTTCCATTATGATGCTATCTTTAGATAGAAGGCCATGGTAACAAATAAGTTTTAAGATGACTATTTGTTGGTTGGATCTGGTGAATTACAATCTCGATGTTTGAGCAGCATTATGAGCAGCATTATGTTTTCCCAAGTTCACAACATGCATATATTGGAAGTATTGTTTAAGCAAACTAATTAAAGCCTCAAGTCATGTACCTTTAGAGTATAATCTGTTTCATCTTAATATAGCTTGTGGCCTGAGCATGAGATCCTGGGTACAATCTTGGTCTTCTCATTTTTAAGATATTAAAGATATTTATTTTAAAGTCCAGTAGAGGAACTATGGCTTGTTATAAATTGATAATCTACATCACTGTTCAGATAAGTTATGCCTTGCTTAGAGCAGTTTTAGCAAGTTGTTAACACAGTATATAGTTAACTAAGAACATCATCTATTTACTTATAGAATCATTGTTCAGTATATACTCTAATTATGGGTGCCTGCAATGAATCTAGCATTGAACATCCAGAGATTTTTCAAATGAACTTATCTCCCATTTCTATTTTAGATGACAAAGCAACATGACATGGGCTGGCATACAAGTCTACTTTTCATAAAAGTAGAGAGAGAGAGAGAGGGTTTTATGTAATAACCTTGAACCGGAATTGAACTGCATGAAATGGGCTGGTCTGCTGTCTGGGGCTTTGTTGGACCGATGTTTACTGCTTGGTTCATACCAGTCCTGGTGGTTTTTCAAACCCTGGTCTTAGCAAGTACAAGAGATTCAGCAATTCTTAATCGACAACTCCACATTTTGACCCCGAGGTTGATCCTTATTTTGGTGCCTCTTAAGGTTCTTTCCATATATAAACAACCATTCTAACAGAACAAGGAGAAAGCATTAGGTTCAATCGATATGTAAACAAAAAATAAATCTAAGCCAACATCTTCAAGGAAGATTCAAGACTGGTTTGGTCTGAAGGGTACAGTTAATAGCTAGCTAAAAGGTGACTGTCCATCAAAAGTTTTGTTAACTCACTGGGTCCTGTCTGCCGCTGGTACCGCCATGCTAATACACATGTTGAGTTGCACCTTCATTTTTTTTCTTTTGCTGCATTAATCACTGCAATTTGGGATAAAGAAACCATCAAGATTAGTTCTTTGACATTTGAGTCATCTTTTTGTATGCTTGTATGTGAAATAATTGGAATGTATGGGTTCTATCTTCTCACAGTTTCTAAAATCTATTGCATTCAGTTAACTGCAATTTCAATGGCTTTCTGAAGCTAATTTTCAGAAATTAAGATGACTTATCCTTTTTGTAAAATGTTTCCAGGCTGTTTTATACATCGCAGATGAAGATGGTAACTACCTTCAAGAAGCTTGGGAACATGTTTTGACATGTGTTTCTCGATTTGAACATTTGCATCTTTTGGGAGAGGGAGCTCCTCCAGATGCCACATTTTTCACAATACAACAGACTGAACTTGACACATCTAATCAAACCAAATCATCAATCCTACCTACAACGAAGAAAAAAGGACCTTCATCTGTTGTTGCCAGAAGAGGTACCTATGATAGTGCTGGGGTCAGTGGTCAGGCTTCTGGAGTTGTTACATCTGAGCAGATGAATAATTTAATTTCCAATTTGAACTTGTTGGAACAAGTTGGAATTGCTGAAGTGAATCGCATATTTGTACGAAGTGAAAAGTTAAACAGCGAGGCAATAATTAATTTTGTTAAAGCCCTCTGTAAGGTTTCAATGGAGGAACTACGCTCTGCATCTGATCCTCGTGTTTTCAGTCTGACAAAAATAGTCGAGATCGCGTAAGAACTTACCCTCATTTTATTCTTTATGTAGAATGCATAAGAATCACCCTTATTTTGTTATTGATATTGCTTATATCAATTTAGCACCTGTTTGATTGATTTCTTTTGTACAGACATTACAATATGAACCGTATCAGGCTTGTGTGGTCAAGCATTTGGAGTGTGTTGTCTGAATTTTTTGTTACCATTGGCTGCTCTGAGAACCTTTCAATTGCAATCTTTGCAATGGATTCCTTGCGTCAATTGGCTATGAAATTCTTGGAGCGAAAAGAATTGGCCAACTATAACTTCCAAAATGAGTTCATGAAACCATTTGTTATTGTTATGAGGAAAAGCAGAGCTGTTGAGATCAGAGAGCTGATCATCAGATGTTTCTCTCAGATGGTGTTGGCTCGTGTTAGTAATGTCAAGTCTGGGTGGAAAAGCATGTTCATGGTACTTATTTTCCTCTTTCTGCTAATTTTAGATTGCTGGAAAGTTATCATTGCATTCACTTGTTGTATGACTTAGATGTTGTATTTGTCTTATTGAAGTTGATCGAGTTAACAAACTGAATGGTATATATTGCAGGTATTTGCAACTGCATCATATGATGATCACAAAAATATAGTCCTTCTAGCCTTTGAGATCATTGAGAAGATTTTACGGGATTACTTCCCCTACATAACTGAAACAGAAACAACCACCTTTACTGATTGTGTTAATTGTTTAATTGCATTTACTAATAGTAGGTTTAACAAAGACATTAGTCTCAATGCAATTGCTTTTCTTCGGTTCTGTGCGGCTAAGCTTGCAGAAGGAGATATTGGTGCTTCTGCAAGATACAAGAACAAGGAGGCTTTTGCGAATAATGGTCCCCCTTCACCACACATTATAAAGGATGAAAAACAAGATACTCCATTGATCATTGACAAGGATGACCACCTACACTTATGGTTTCCACTTTTAGCAGGTGACGTACAATTTTTTTGCTTATTCTATATGATTAAAAACACATCTATGATACTTCTTATGTGTTTGGTTGTAATTGCTAGTGCCACATTTAGGGAAGCTGTTTACAAGTTAGCAAATAATATTGTCTCAAGGATTATCCTTTCTTTCTTTTGCAGTTTTATTGGAACCTTTTACTAAGCAATATTTTCTCAAGGATTCTCTTTTCTTGCTTTTGCAGGTTTATCGGAACTCACTTTTGACCTAAGACCTGATATTAGACAAAGTGCCTTGCAAGTGCTATTTGATACATTACGAAATTGTGGTCATCATTTTTCATTGCCCTTATGGGAGAAAGTGTTTGATTCAGTCCTATTCCCTATATTTGACTCTGTAAGACATGACGTTGATACCCCTAGGGGAATTCCACAAGGACAAGGGTCAGAAAATGATATGGAAGAGCTCGATCAAGATGCTTGGCTTTATGAAACATGCAAACTGGCTCTTCAGTTAGTTGTGGACTTGTTTGCGAAATTTTATGACACAGTAAATCCACTTCTGAAAAAGGTTTTGACATTGCTGACGAGTTTGATTAAGCGTCCTCATCAAAGCCTTGCTGGCATTGGCATTACAGCATTTGTTCGCTTAATGAGCAGTGCAGGGCCTTTATTTGTTGAGACCAAGTGGGAGATTGTTGTTTTGTCTTTGAAAGAAGCTGCTAAAGCCACTCTCCCTGATTTTTCATATATTTCATCTGGAGCTCATCTTGATAATGCAGCATCAGACAATGGGAATTCTCCTCTGATGCAAGAGAATGGTGAATCTAGGGGATCAATAGATGATGATTCAGAAGGCCTGAGAACAAGAAATTTATATTCTGCAATTGGTGATGCCAAGTGTCGTGCTGCCATTCAATTACTTTTAATCCAGGTCAGTGACTCTCTCCATATGATGGCATTTGCTACTTGATTATGGATCTTGTTAGAAAATGGGAAAGCATCTTAAACTCTGAGGTTAATAAGCTTTACAAGGTGGGAGAACAGATCACCTACCCTTCTACTAGATGTACTTAGTAACTTGGAGAAGATAGAGAAATGATATGAGGAGGGAATAAAGACAAGAAGGGCAAATAATAAAGCAAAAAACAAAAGAAAGGCTGATGCTCTAATGGGAAATAAGCAAGGATATTAGGTAATATGACTAGATATTATGAGAAACTAAATGCTATATTAGTTTTGTGCAACAGTTCAACTACAATTTCATCTCCAATCATTTTCTTTTGATTTAGGCCTCAAAATAATATTCATTTATCATGTTATTCATATATGCTTAATATATGAGAGGTGTTTGACTATTTGATGGGTTTGTTTCCTAGATATTCACAAAGTAATATTAAGTAGCTCATATACATTTGTTGACTTTATTTATTCATGTATATTCACAAATTCGAAGGCACAATCGGATAATGTTTTCTGCACTTTAAGTTAAGATACAAACAACTGCAGACATACTATGGATTTTTATGGTACTTTAGTTTATTGCTTATGTTTAAACTATTTGATATGATACTACAGCACAATTCATGACGAGGCCCCATGTTCATGTTATCAGCATTTTTCGGTGCTTGCTCGTTGGAGAGTTTTATTTGTAACAAGAATGTTGGCCAGTGAAATCAGATGGGCAACCAGAGAGATGGTAGCTAAATGTGCAGTCTGGCTTAGTATTTGCTAATAGCTCAAGCTTGACCAAGGCTGGATTGGTCTGTACAACCCCGTTAAAGGGGTCTCAAATTTTCTTACATCTTCTCTTCTCGTACCTTGTCCTCTTTCACCTTCTTTTCATGCCTGTCATTACAGTGATAGTGTCAGGGTGAAACATCTCAGGTTCCTTTGTACTCCTTGACCTCACCTTTAACCTCCATTTCTTGAATGATACTGTGGAAATTGGTCGGATCTGCTAATAGCAATCCATTTTGGCTGAATTTGGTCAATTTTCAGCTAGTTCAGTCAGTGCTTCGACAGTCTAGCCTAGAAATTGTCCAAGATTGGTTCATGCTTAGTTGATTTTCAGCTGGTTCCAACAGGGTTATCCTGTTCTGGAATCTGCCACCTTTTTTTTCGCTGAGAACAAACAAGGTGGAGTACAAGGGAAAATAGGTAGTTGGAGGATGAGGATATATTGAGAATAGCAGGCGTCTAGGAACCTAATTTAATGGGGTGTCCCTCAAAGAAGTAGGATGTTGATTGAGGATGAGGGTTTGTCAAGGTTGCCTTTGAGGACGGATAAATGATGGGTTGCTGGAAAAGGTCATGTAGGCCAAGTTGCCAAGCTGATATATGGTTGGCATTTTTGAAAAGGTGGAGTCAAAGCCAGCTAAAGCAGGTGAGGTGGAGAGAGAATTTTTATATTAAATTCATCTAGTCTTTTCTATTATCATTTGGGAAAAAAATTTCAACCCTTTTAGTTGCTTAAGGATGCAGACAAATGGAGGGACAATTGTAGATCGTGAAGCAGCATCCTAACCATGTGCATTAGGAAGCTACTTATTCTAATAGAATTTGGCATACCTTGTAAATATATGCAAACTACAGCTTTAATCTTTATCAAAAGCCAATTCACAAAGGTTGGATTAACTGATTCTCTTGTCTATTTCTGTTCATGATTATGTGGATTGTTCAACTTAAACAATTTGATCAGGTAGTGCAGGTTGTTACAAAATGGTATTGATGTGGAGTGGGCCTATCACCACAATTGCATATGTATGTGTCTCTCCTTGGACATGATTATAAACATTAGAACTGAGCAGTGGACCTACCAATTAGGAAGATGCTGTTCTCTATAACTAAATCAATTAAAAATTGCAATAAGGGTTGTTTTTCTCATTTATGTCACAGAATGATCACTTGTCTTCAACTTAATAAGGGTTAGGTGTTTGCCTTTAATTTTCTTTGTTGTTGTTGATAAGATCCCAGGACTGTTGAATGGACTCTGACTTATGCAAAGTCATCTTCTAAATCAAATTCAATTACTTTTGAGTAGGATTGTTAATTCCAAACCAAGCCTGTTGGGTCAACCCAATTGGACATGGACCCGACTTGTTCAAATTGAGACATTGTCTGGTCCAAGTCAAGGCCTAATGACCCTCTCAGTCAGGTTTGGCTTCTGGTGAGGCCTTCTTGACCCATTTTGGTGTTTGTAGGTGAGTTAAACATGAAAAGTGTGGCCCAGCCTATCATCTTTCTTTTTCTTTCTGGGTAAAACTTGGATGCTTACGTCCTCACATCTGCTCAATCAAATGTAGCTACTGAAGGTTCCTGTGTTGGTCAGTTCTGCCATCAGTTTAGGCTGGAGGTTCACCCTGGAAAATCTTGCAGAGGGTCAGGAGGGTGAGGTTCTAATCTGGTGACCTGGATAGGACCTGACCTGATCCAGCTAGGACCTGGACACTGAATGGGGTTTGGATTGAGCCTGATCTGGACACCTCTACAAGAGGGGGAAAATATTCAAACACAAGGAGGCCTCTCCTTTTTTTAGTGGGAAAAGATTGGGATAAATGGAGGTGCCAAGATGCTAATTAATAAACTGAGTCAGTTTGGGTCAACATGCCAACCTGCTGGGTCAGAACCAGGTTGACGTATCAAGACCTGCTGGCAGGTTGGTTCAGGCTGAGTCTTTATTTACCCAAGCTCCCTACTTAGAAGCACCTCTTCTTTTAAGAAGATGCCAAACTTGAGTTCTCCATTTTCTCATTATCGTTCATATATATGATTCTGATGTAAATGGAATGTGCTGGGTGATAATTGATCTTGTTTGCAGTTATATGACCTGGTTGCTTTTTCCTGTATATGTTGTGCATATTAATATATATAGCCGTGGTTTCTCTTGGCAGCTTGCATCTAGACGTATAACATGCATACTTTTTTTTCTATGACTTATTTAGAATGGAGAGTCGAATATGATTCATGCGTGAATTTTTACTTGAGGGTTTAACATTTGCAGGCTGTGATGGAGATATATAACATGTACAGAGCACAAATATCAGCTAAGAATGAACTTTTACTTTTTGAAGCATTGCACGCTGTGGCATGTCATGCACACAAGGTGAACAGCGATGCCGACCTAAGATCCAAGCTACAGGAGCTTGATTCCTTGACCCAGATGCAGGATCCTCCATTGCTACGCCTTGAGAACGAGTCATACCACTTGTGCCTTGTTCTGCTTCAGAACAGCGTTGTGGACCGACCTCTGAATGGTGATGTAGAAGTGGAAGCACACCTTGTTCAACTCTGCAGAGAGGTCCTGGAGGTGTATCTTAAAGCAGCTAAAGGGCAGCCCGTTGTAGCTTCAACTGGCACTCAACCTCGTACTCACTGGCTCATCCCAGTTGGTTCTGGCAAGCGAAGAGAACTCGCAGCTCGGGCATCCGTTGTTGTGTCAGCCCTGCACGCCATATCTGGATTGGGTGATACCCTCTTCAGAAAGAACCTGGCCTTGTTCTTCCCCCTTCTTTCATGTCTGATAAGCTGCGAGCATGGGTCTACTGAGGTACAGGTCGCACTAAGTGACATGCTCAATACATGGGTAGGTCCAATCTTGCTTCGGGCATGTTGAACACGGTATGATGATCTCAATTTTTAGGGCTTTGAGGTGGATTTATGTCAGTTTACTGGATGCTGTTTTGGCTGTTCATGTTTCTTTTTGCCTTCGGAACCTCGTATGAACAGTGTATCAGAAAGCAGAGATGGGGGGAAGATTTGATGTTGTAATCTAGTTTTTCATTCTGTAAATATGTTGCTGGTGGAATGTATTTCATTGTTGTGATGTTTTCCACTTGCTGATCCCTTACTTGCAATCATGAATGATGATTATTTCTGGCATTTCTGCTAAGATAAATCATTTGTGAGTCAAAATTGGCTCCATGGGTTTCACTCCACCACTTAAATTCTGATGCCCTGATTTAAGAAATATAATAATATCATCTGTGTGATGAATATTTGTGCTTTTCGATTTTGTTTATGTTTTAGCCATCAAGGTTTGCAATAGGTTTGATAATTGATTGAATTTTATAATAACAAAGATGTTTGATGTAATATTTATGTTTGTTTGGTTTTGTTCATGTCTTAGATGATATATTGATCGAGTTTTATGATTATTTTGCCTTATAAGCATAGCTTGTTGCTTGTGTGTGATTGTCCCAAAATAGTCTCAAACTCTTGAAACGATTGGGTTTTAAGAGTCTCGTATATGTGATTGTCTGTAAATTGAAGGATATTTAATGAGAAAAAGTGATAAAAAAAATATCAATCATCTAAAAACTCTTGAAACGCTTGGGTTGCATGTGGCCAGAGGGAGTTTGGATGGTGTCCAAGGATAGGTTGTTGCTCGATTCTACGATAGTATCACGAAGGTATTTGTGCATACTTTGGATCTTTGTTGATGGTATACGTTGGATCTTTGTTGTTCGAACGATAGTATACTTTGGATCTTTGTTGTTCGAATATGCAACAATAGTATACTTTGGATCTTTGTTGTTCGATTATGCAATAATATCACGTAGGTATTTTATCTTGGATTGGTTTTTTATACGATCGTTTAGAGATCGTTTTGTTATACGATCGTTTAGAACTTTCAAAGATTGTTGCATACTTTGGATCTTTGTTGTTCGATTATGCAATAATATCACGTAGGTATTTTATCTTGGATTGGTTTTTTATACGATCGTTTAGAGATCGTTTTGTTATACGATCGTTTAGAACTTTCAAAGTCCATCTTCGCATATTGGAATGTCTTTTAAGTATTTGCACATAAAATCTCGAGTTTACACATTGGAGGAACAACAGCGACAATTTGCTTGTGCTTGTGAGGTTACGAAGAGGTTGATCTAACTATATGACTTAAACGTGACAATTCGACACCGCAACCTCTTGGATCAACACGGAGCTGCTGGATGTGATGGGCATGAAATATATATATATATATATATATATATATATATATATATATATATATATATATATATATATATATATTCTCATGTCTAGTCTCCATTGTGAATAAATTATAAGAAATGCATTTAATGTTATTTATATAATTAAATTCTGTTTATAAAATAACATGTAATATTACTTATATAAAATTACTCGAACCAACAGCTCGGCCAATAATCCATCAACGCACAATGAACTCACACATTATTCTCAGATAAAGCTGCACTTGACCATTAATTATCTTTCAGCCATCAAGCACAAATTGCATCAGCACTCTGAAGCTCGTCAGTATCCATGCCACAATAGGGGACAGTAGAGAGCAGTGAGATGATGTATGAAGAACAGTTCATTTGATTGAGAAAACGTTTCCTTGAAGAAAAGAAAAAGGGATAATAAACCAACTGCCCAGAAAAAGTTACTACGACCTGCGAGTTTGCTATGCAATCATATGCTCTTTTTGTCTTGGCATGCTAACACAAGTTTCAGACTACAAGCAGGCACAATTTTTACATGTACACTAATGTTACACTTGCCAGCCAACTTCTTTGGGTTTATGACATCCACCGACATCAGAGGTAATGGTCAAAGCATTCCCATCTCCTAAACCCTGCTGCAACAAAGTTGGTGACAATCTTTGCCTTCAACACATAGTTTTGGTCCCTAGTTCATGGTTGAAGACGATCGAGAGTAACTGGTGATAGAAAATGCACGGTTGTCACAAAAAGAAACCTTCGTCATAGTCTGGATCGATCAGGACCTGAAAGGACAAGCTACATCCCCCATAGTTGGCTTCGCGGTTGAGCTCAGCTGAGAGCATCAAGTGGAGTCGTCTGAGCTAGAACTAGAGGTTTCGGTCCCACCAGCATGTGGTCCGGCCACTTGGCTTTCGTCCTCGCTGAAGAGGGATTCATTGCCCTCATTGCTCGAATGAGACAATGCAGCAGAGTAATAATCTGAAACGGCAGCTCGGCTCCGCCTCTTCCTACCCTCCTCCATCACACCGGTTCCTCGTAGCTCGAGTCGCCTACGCTTCCGCGCATTGCGTTTGCGCTTTGGAAAATCTTCTCTATGTGAGTCCACTGCGTTGTCTTCTTCCTTTGAAGCTCTGGTCCTTGCTTTTTCACTTTCAGATTCAATTGTTGCCACATCAGGGTCAACCTCAGCCTTCCTCCTCTTCTTGCTTGAATTTGTCTGGAACAAACGATCCATTCCGTTCAATCTTCAACAATTTTTTTGCAAGCACACAAGAAAAAACACACACACACATCTGGAAAACATGATTTAGCTCGTCATGGAAATTCATATGGAGAAAAAAAAAAGCACAAGATGGTGTCCATGCAGCAAAATTATCCATGTTTAACAAGAGACTTTTTTTATATAAACCAGATACTGTAAATCAATAATTAAAAAATATTGATGAAAATTACATTCGCATGGTGTATCATACCGGCAGATTGCAAATGCATGATGCCTGAGGCATTATGAGATGTGTTGTATAGTTTGATGATCCAGAAAAAGCGGTTAAATATCAGGGTGTTTTTAGTAATATGAAAAGAGGCTTGGAACTGGAATTGGAACAGATGTCTTGCATTCTTAATGTTTGTAAAGGCACAATATTATTCTGATTACATTGCCATAAGAAATATGATTCCCTGTTAATTGCATTCATTACCCCTACAGGAATTACTCTAGATTCCGGGTTATAATATCTACTGTTTCCATGCCTCCCTATACAGAGAGATTTTCTTTCCCCTTAACGTCACTTATATTTTTTACCTGCCTTGTCCCTACTCAGATGGGATCACAAGTGAGAGAGCTCAAGCTGTGACAATGATGGCAGGGGCAGAAAGATCCTTTATCAAACACCACAGCATGATAGATCACAAGCTGTGGCTATGATGGCATTCCAATCTTGATCTGTGAACCAAACACACTTCTGGGGGGCTTCCCTAGGTGGTAAGACAAGAGGAACGAAATAAAATGAAGACAAAAAAGACAAGTCACAATGCCTCAAATCCAAAACCTTGTCGACAGTGGCAATCCCCTTTCTATGTAGTGTCTGGTACTGAAAAAATTGGTGATCAAAAGAATACAGGCCTCCAAAGTACATTCTCCCATTAATTATCCTGTCTTTCCATACCCATCCAGATGGATATCAGACAGATATATTCTGACAAACAAAAAGCCTTTTGATAAATTTGGACAGCAGAAACTCATACTTGGGGTGGCATTTGATACTGTGTTTAATAACATGTATCAAAAGCATTAATCTAGCAATTTCCCTACCGGCCTAAGGAGGACACAAAAAGTCTTTTGCATATTATTAGATGGGAGAAAAATCTTAGAGAACAATTTCTGTATTCAAAGAGCACAGTAATTAAAGCTAAATCTGGATTTCCTATAAGATAGGAATAAATCAAAGCAATCAAAGAGAGATGACCATAGAATGGTCTAATTTTCAGTGAAAAGAAAGCAACATCTAGCCATTTAAAAAGATAGGAGCTGAAGCAAAATAGCATGCACCATTCCTCTATTTGATGGTTCAATACCTTAGGACCTTGATCTATTAGATGAGCCCATTCACTCCTGTTCCTCAGACAATCATGGACCGCATGTAAATAACTCGGATAAGCATACCGCTCGCCATTGGGTTTTCTTAAATCATGCCAATGCTGCAAAAAAGAGAAGAGGCACATGAAACAGGACGGTAAAATGGCCACCATGAAGTTCCACTAGGGTGATAGAGTTATTAAACCATACCGGGCGAACAGCATTGCACAGCTCTTCATACCTTATGTGCTTATCTTTACTCATAATCTCATCTATCAATCCTGCAGGTTGATGCTTTAAGTGAATTTGCATCACTAGACAAATGACACAAGTTGTTTGAGAAAGAAATGAAATTGGGAACCTACCAGGCAAAGTGCGCACAATAACACCACCTTCATCTCTAGGAATATCCCTAGGTGAGCTGCATGCTATAGAAGTAATATGTTCACTAACCTCAGATGAGGAAAAAGGATCACTTTTTTCACCTTCACCAGAGGCAAGAGAAATATTCTTTATTAACGCCAAGTCAGGAGGTCTAATCTGTGATTCCTTTTTCTTCTCTGATGAGATGGATGATTGCTGGTGTCTCTGGTCTGGAAAAGATGACAACCTACCCTTTTTCCTGCTCTCATCATTTAACTCTTGAGAATTGCGGGTAACATATTTCGATGCATCTTCTTTGTTTTTCCTTCTGAATACCTAAAATTAACTAAATCAATGTTAGTAACCCTAAACTCAGTTTGAAGACAATATTTTGACAGTTCACATAGGAATAGGCATTGAATATACAGTTAAAATAGAAGTTTAATAGAAGAAGCAGTCTCACCGAGACTTGATCCTTTCCCCCAGAAACAGAAGGGCGTTTGGAAAGCACACTCATGCCGGTGGTGGGGGTTGACTGTATGCCAGCAGCTTGCCGCACACGTGGCACCCTGGGAACTCTAGGAGAGCTGTTTAATTCTTGATGCAGCAATAGTGCGAGCTGACAAAAGATGAAAAGAAATTAAGAACCCTGGATAAATAGACTGGTAGCTACGTGCAAGTTGTCATCTTACCTCTTCATCACTTAAAGTCGTGGTAGCATTGCTTGATGCAGATGGATGCATAAAAATAGAGGTGCTTAGAACTTTTGAGGAAGTGTATGGAGCTGACTGATGACTTCTTTCAGTTCTCTGAGACAGGTTTGTGGAAGTCTGCTTTATTTGAACAGAAGCTACTTGGGACTGCAATGAACCAGCAACATCATGAGTGCGTAAAACTGCTGTTCTGTCCTCTTTGCCGGAAGCTTTTGAAGATTGAAAAGGCAATTCTTCTTTTGAATCTGATACCAGATGCTCAGAGGCAGAATCATAAGATGTTCTACTAGTTTTTGATGGCCTAGATCCAGAAAATAGGGAAACTTTTGACTGACCTTTTGCTGGATTTTCTAAAATCTCTCCCATATTTTCTCCAGCTGGAGTTGGTGCACCTTCTTTCTTGGCAGCAGTATTTGTGCTCACCTTTGCTCGTGCTTGTTTGGTTAAATGGCTTGCCTTACCAGCTGAGGATGTAGACGTACTGGAAGACATGTTTGTACATGGAACAGATAGCTTGGTGACAACTGGTGAAAATGAAGTTGAAGAATCCTTTATGACACCTACTGCCAAATTAACTGCATCAGGAATTAAACTATTCAAATCTTGCAATCTTGAGTTTGTAGATTCATTAAAATTTTTTGTACCATGTCCTATCTCCAGTGTGCCTTTTTGTTCTGCTGAATTCTCCACTTGATTGCAATGTTTCAGAAGCTCACCAGTTCTTGAAGTTATACTATCTTTAAATTCATTACACTCTCTGCTAACATCCTGAGACCAATGTCCATGAGATGGAAAACTAGATTTGTTTTCTTGGTCCTGAATACCCTCAGATAACTGATTCAATAATTGCCCATGTTGTTGGCTGTCTATAGCAGGCAACTTTGCAGCTGTACAAGGAGCCGTGAAATTTAAATTCCCTGTTGACAGGTCATCAGCACCTTCAATTTTCACTACATTTCCATCCATTTTTGTGCTTAATATCACTGCATCTTTTGAGCCTGAAAGTACTGGCTTGTCTAGCAATTCTTTACAACCATTTGCAAGATCAGCACTGGCAGGCTTTGAGGTTCCTGAGTCCATCACAACACTTGAAGAAACCTTAGCTAGACGCCCTTCAAAATTGTTCTCATCCTTGGGTTCTTTCATGCAGTACATGGCTCTGCTACTAACCTAAGTAAATATTTCAGTGGAAGCATGATTTATCGTCCACAGCATCACATATTTAGCAGCAAAATTTAATGAAAAAGGAATGTCCAGTAGCAAGTCTAACAAAAATTTGTGCAACTCAGCAGAAAGCATAACCAAGAATAATTAAACATTTAAGTTACTGAGAAAAGCAACATCACAGAGAACATTGAAGAAAACAGAAGATTGAAAGGTCACAGACAAACTGTGCCTATCTACCAGTTAATAGTTGAGCAAACCATGAAAGCATTCTGCAATGCCTTAGTAGGTTGCCTTAAAGTCTAAAACATGATCTTACATCCAAGCATTCAGCAACTAAGCACAATCCTAAGCCTACATAAATTAATTTGAGACTGACTAGTAAGTACCAAACATGGGATCTTAACTTAAAACTTTTTTATGCAATGTCTAAATATAGGCCAAATATAAAAGGTAAGACGAATGTGAATACATCATACAAGCATATCTTTGGAGAGAAACACAGGGAGAAGAAAGAACCCCTTTCTCGAAGTAGCAGGCAATATTTTGTCAGTGTGGAGTCTATTTCTGTCTGCAATGTCCCAAATCTAGATAGGTTATGAAATATATACATCATGAAATATCTAGGTAATTTCATTTTAACCCAAACA
This sequence comes from Musa schizocarpa, assembly GCA_900464855.2. Classification (NCBI taxonomy): domain Eukaryota; kingdom Viridiplantae; phylum Streptophyta; class Magnoliopsida; order Zingiberales; family Musaceae; genus Musa; species Musa schizocarpa. The sequence goes on from LS990919.1 coordinate 42,544,347, forward strand.
GACTGATTTGATTAAGATATGATGTATAACATCATGAAATATGTAGCTTGTTTCATTTTAACCCCAATCTTGGACCTCCATTGTTTTTCCTCCCAATATCCTTTATAAAAAACTTTTTCGCTGTTCTATCACTCTGCAAATTGCTTGATCAAGTTCCTCACAGACTCCATCAGCACAACATGCACTACATCCTCTCCCTCTCTCTCTCTCTCTCACTCCCTCTCACTCACTCACTGATGCAAAAATCGACTGTTGACCCCTTCACTCCCACAAACTTTGTTCAGAGACACATAAACAGTTTTTATTTAAAGCCATGATTTGCAAAGATATTGAAAAATTTATTGTTCCTTTCTGATTTTAACTTGGAGAAGATAATTCTAGGTATCATCAAATATCTCCCTTCCCCTACATATCAATAAGAATAAGCTTTTTCTAAATGATTAATCTTCTCAAAATTTTGGAATCTCTGTGATTGTACATTTAAATTTAAAAACGAGTATCACGAAATTATCATTTCTTGAATGTTCATTTACAGGATAGTCTAATTGGACATTAATCCTCAAACGAATTGTATTTAAATGTTCTAAAACACATTATTTCAAGATTGTTTTAGCCCTTTGGTAATGATTTCCATGAATGTTCTCACTCTTCTGCAATGTCTCTCTCTCTCTCTCTCTCTCTCTCTCTCCCTTCTCTATATCAGAAATTACCCAGCCAACATAAGTCTACTAAGTGATCCAATTCACATTGTACAATAAAGATAACATCCACTATTTGGGTAAGCAATAAGAGAACTGAAACTTTTGTTTTTATTTCTAATAAAGTTCTCTTAGATCTCTCTTTACTTCTCCTCAAGACATTAATTCTAGTCAACTCACCCCCTCTTAACCAAGGCATCTACCATCTTAAAAAGGTTTTCCTCATTTTACTCATTTTTAGAACTATACCTAATTATTCATGAATTTATCTTTTTTCATCCTTTCTAGTATTCCTATGCGTCTATCTCAACATTCTTTCTCTCCACTATAGGGGATGCAGGTAAACTTATTTGAACAGTTAACCAGCAAAATATTAAGTCACACTTAATATTTATATAGATAAAAGCATCTACGATAAACAGACATGATACCTCATCTGTACTAGATTCTTTTGCAATATGACTTGTGCCACCTCGAGATGCAACATCCATTTTTGGAGAATTATCACTTTTCTCGGTTTTTACAGTTTCCAGCTGGTCAACTTTCTCAACCTTCACCTCTCTCGCTGTCATACTACTATCAGCTAGCAGGTGCTTGGGCTTGTCACTGTGACCCATTCCTTTTGGTTGACCAGCAAAACAGGATGCTGAGTGTAATTCTTCTGTCTGATCTTCACTTTTTGGACCTGGAACGCTTGCCTCTTCAAGCTGGAGATCCTTGTCCTTTTGGAACTCGAATTTCTTCATACCAGTGAAAGGTACAGAACCTGGCAAATTGCACAATCACGACAGCCAGCAAGAGAAGTATCAACACAAGCATTAGCATCTTACTCACACAAGCTGCTCTGCAACAAAAAGAGAGCAATGAATGCAAAGATACCAACCTCTCCTCTTAGTATCACCTGCAATTTTCTCAGCAGAACTCCTAGCCTTCTTCTTACCGGTCCAGTCCTTTGTTTCTCCTGGCTCCTCCCTCCTCTTCTTAGCAACATTTGCCTGCCCAACTGTCCGAAGCCTGCTCCTATCCTTCTTTCTGCAACTCAGGGATGAGCGGCTGCCACTTGAGACTTTCCCTTCTCCCTCCTTGATGGCCGCATCAAACTTCTTCACCGGATCATAAGGAATGATCTCCTTGGAGAGGGAGAATAGCACATCAGCCCCTCTGTTGGCCGGGTTCTCGGCCTCCTCCTCCCAACAAGGGAACTCCCTGTATCGGAAATTGAACTTCTTGGGCACGTACCCGGTGCACTTCCAGAGCTGCGACGTGAAGATCGATGAGAGGCCTCCGAAGAGGTTCGGCTCGCCGCCGGGGACCCCCTGCACGTGGACACGGTCCTCGAGCGGAATCTCCGCCCAGAGACGGCGCCGATGGGGGCCAGCCGCGGAGTCGGCAGGCTGCAGCGGCGGAGGGGGAGGTGGCGGGCAGACATCGGTCTTGGTGGGGAGCTCCACGAGGAGCTGGGCGACCTCGGTCTCCTCGGTGTCAACGGGGAGGGGGAAGTGCCCGACGGCGGCGGCGGAGGCTGAGCGGAGCCTCCGGGCGGCGGCCTTGCAGTTGTGGCAAGCGAAGGACGCCTCGCCGCGGACGTAGCGGGAGCAGCGGGTGTGCACCCACACGCCGCACTCGTCGCAGCTCACCATCTCCTCCCCGTCGTCGAAGGTGACGCCGCAGGAGCAGTCCACCGTCCACGACCCGTCGCCCCAGTCGTCCGGGGGCTCCGCCGGGGGCAGCCGCTGCGACCGCCCCTTCATAGCGTTTCACCCTCAGCCGGGGGGAACAGCGGGGGACAGGAAACGCGACCTCAATCGGTCAATTCTCCTTCATCAGATAGCCAAAGAGAGCGAGAGCGAGCGGGATCCGAATCTTAATTCGGAGAAGACGAAAGGGGAAAAGGGAACGGAGAGATCTGGCGAAGAGGTGAGATCGAGGAGAGCGCTGCGATGCGCTCTTGCTTGCTCACCCGCCTGCCTGCCTGCTATCGCAGCCCGGCTCTTCTCCGAGGGTAGACAAAGGTTGCCGCAAGAAGAACCCTTCCTCACCGACGGAACAGTCGTCGTCGTCGTCGTCTGCTGCTGCTTGTCGCGCACAGGGGGGTGGGGGGAGAGGGGAGAGAAAAGAGGGTGGCGGATTCGAAGATGTGTTATTATGTACCATTTGATGAGGGGGCTTTGGAGTCCGGGGTTTCCCCTCGGCCACGGGCAGCACGGGATCCGAGTTACTTATGGGCCGAAACAGACCAGGCCGGTCTGGGCCAGTATGAGCAGGACCTGACCGGTCCGGTCCATTTAAATTGGGCTCAAAATGACAATGTGCCGAGACGTAAGTCCAAACGTCTCTTTATTGAGTAAAGCATCCCTTAAAACTATTTTAATCTCTCACTTATAATATATGTCAGACATAAGCATTAAAGCATCTCCAAACATATTATACATTTAGCCAAAGATAAGATTCAAATCATCCAAACATATTATATTTGGATAAGATATATCTTAACATTATATTATTTACTAGAACATAAGTATTATCGAACGAATATCTTTATACGCATGATACATTTATCTATGATACAACTATCAAAGTCTTTAATGTATCTTAAATCCCAATATATGATATATCAAAGTGGCTGACACGTTTTGCTTAGAAAAATATATTATTTATATCTAATATATCTATTTTAAATAAAAGCATCTAGAGTATTCGTATATGTAAATAATAATTTTTAGACTAATCTTATCCAAAAACATAATAAAGACAAATAATATGATAATTAACTGCATTAGCCAATCGAGAAATTCGATATGGGGAGTTTAGATAGCATAAAAACAATATGATGTCAACTAAGCATACCTCAAAGATAATCTTATCATCAACCGAATTAATTCATGAGTTTGGGTCAATACTCATATAATGAACATTTTCTCTACTTAGACACCATCCCGCCACATTTCCACCATTGAAATCAACACCGCAAACAATTGCAAACCTCTACATGAAAATGGATTACCAAAATCAAACCACCATCATTTGCAGCTTCAAGATGATCTACGCCTTCTCTCTCTAATCCCTCTAAGCTACGGAAAAGCTCGTCTATCTCACATCAACATCTCGTACCTCTCCTCCACGAGAGGACTATCACATTAACAGCTCCAATCCGATCCTTCTATATGTACCCATCCCCTTTCTCCGATATGATTCTTCTGTATATATTCATCCCCCTTCTTCTAATACTTATATGAGATTTGTGAAGGGTAAAATTTACAGGACAAACTAGAGATAATTGAATAATGAATATACAAATCTCATAATCTTTTATCCAAAATCCAAATCTCAAGAGATTAATTAGGATATACGGATTATGTCACTGTGCACAATATCCAAATTCTCCCCAAGTAATTACAACAAGAATCTACTATAGATCTGATCTAACGAGAACAATCTCTCCACGTTATCCTTATCTTCTTCCATTTCCTTCACTTATTTTTATGTTATTTTCTCATTTTTTTAATCAAGTTGCTACTACAGTTTTATGCCTCTCTAATTTTTCTCCCTATTTTCGTAGCCACCATACCCCCTTATTAGATCTAGAATTAAATTAAAATGAGGGTAGGTTATGGGATGTTAAAGCCCACTAAGGGCTAAACTCATGGGTTGTCAGTCCAAAAATTTTCCCCTTCAGTCCATAAGGGAGGATGTCCCATGACTAATCAATGTGAAGTCATGCCGACAAGTTGTCAATATGCATTTCTTTTGGTAAAGATCTTTATCAACATGTCTGCTTTATTATCATCCGTGTGAATTTTCTAAAGCTAAAACTATTTCTTTTCAAGTACATTTTGAATCTAGTAGTACCTGATATCTATATGCTTTGACTTAGAATAAAAAGTTGGGTTCTTACACAAATGAATGACACACAGACTATCACAATTTATCATATAGTTTTTATATTTTAATCTCAATTCTTATCAGAATTCTTTCATCTATAATATTTCTGCTAGTCATAGGTGCCCAGCAAGCCAATCACGTGAGTGATGGCACGTGTGACCTAATATATAATCTTTTTACTTATTATATTTTAACATATATCACTCTATAACTATTGCATAAATGCATTAATATATTGTGATGTCCTTGGATTTGTGTAATGGGAATCGGATCGTGATGAGATCACAATAGTAAGATCGATTCACCTTTAAACACATATCCTAAATAATCCCGGTCATAGGTTACTCGAGAGGGATATCGTGATAACCCCGGATGGTGGTGGTGTCTTTGTATGCCGTCCATATGATGGATGCAGGTGGTCTCATACTGCTTGTGTAGGGACACTAGGGATATATAATGTGTACTCATTGGAGAACGAAGTTCACCGATTGATCCCCTTTAAAATCTTTGGATGGTTGATGATGCCTTATTGTCGGACAATGATTCCGTAGTCCTAGTGGTGTATCTGGTCCTTAGACTTGAGACACCAAGGATGTCCTGTATGAGTGCTCCACTCTTTGATACCAGACTTATAGGTTTGGATGTCCCAGATCTAGTACAGCTGGTCATTGGGAGTGGTCGTCGACCTTACGAGGGCTATTGAGTGTCGATAGAGGATCATCCACTCTCGGCGTCATGAGAGGAATATCCCATGTGTTCTTGCTCAAACAAATCCCTGGCCAAGGTCATTTGGGTTGAGAGAGAAAGAGTTCTCCGGGAGAATCCGATTAGAGCGAGACTCGAGAAGAAACCGTGTGGGTCTGACAACACTATGTTTGATATACGGTCTCTGGTATATTAGATGGATGAGGGACTATAGGTACACAGTGGCGAGGAATGACGGGTCCAATGGATTGGATTCCCCAGATCGTTTGGGGACTACTGGTAGTGAGTGGCCTGAAATACGTCCGTAGTCGATGAGTCGAAAGTGAATTATTACAGAGATAATAATTCATCGAAGTTAGAAAGGAGTTTTGGCAGGTATGACTCACGACCAGCTTTCGATATTGGGCCTAGAGGGTCACACACATATGGTAGGCATTGCGATGAATAGAGGTTGGATATGAGATATCCCGATGGAGCCCTTGTTTTATTGGATGCAGATCCAATACCCACTAGGGAGGACCCATTAGGGTTTGACAGGGGGGACCTTTATAAATGGGAGGGATTGAGCCCCATAGGCTAGAGAGCTTTTGTTTCCCCTTTTCCTATTCTCCTCTCCATCTCCACCTCAGTAGGTCCGGAGTTTTTGAGGAGTCGTCGCAACCCTCTTGTGTGGATCACCGCTAGAGAGGAGGACGCTTGACCTCCTTCACCCTCTCCTAAGAATCTGCAAGGAAACAGAGATATACGATCTCCCTAGGTAACACAATCTACTCTATACGCAGTTTCATGTTTCGCGAATTTTTGCGTACCAATCTTCGCACGATGACGAACATCTCTTTGGGAATCGGAGATTTTGTTTTTCTTGTTCTTCCGCTGCGCATATGATGTCGCCCCCAAGGATTTCCCAACAATTTCTTTGCAAACCTCTATAGCAACAATATATTATGCCTATGTGGTGGAAAGAGCAATATACCTATGCAATATGGATTGTCATGACACAACTCCCCTTACAAAAGTAAGTATAAAACCTATTGTGGACTTCCTCGTATTAATATCTCTTGTCATATATGTATCCATGTAACCTGTCATCGCAGGAGGTCCACCTCCAAAGCTTAAATAAACCTTAAAGCTCCCTTTGAGATATCTAAAGATTCACTTCACTACTGTCCAGTGCTCTTTGCATAAATTTGTAAGAAATCTGTTAGTAACACATATTGCATATGCGATGTCCGGATGGTACATACCATTACATACATGAAACTTTCGATCGTTGAAGCATAAGGAATATTTTACATTTTCTCATTCTCATCATCGCTTGACGGACTCTGTTCCGAGCACAACTTAAAGTGACCTGTAAGAGGAGAATCAACTGGCTTTGCATTGCTCATACTGAACCTTTTCAATATCTTCTCAATGTATTTCTTCTGTGACAACCAAATCTTCTTGATTTTTTTGTCACGGAGAATCTGTATGCCTAGTATTTACTATGCTAGCCACATATCCTTCATTACAAAAGACTCACTCAGTTCCTTCTTCAACCTGTCAATTGTAGACATATCTTTTCTAAAAATAAGCATGTCATCAATATAAAGTAAGAGAATAATAAAATTCTCACCAAACCATTTGATGTACACGCAATGATCTGAAGTCGTTCTTTTGTATCCATTTCCAGTTATAAATAAATCAAACTTTTTGTATCATTGTCTTGGAGCTTGCTTCAACCCATACAAGCTTTTCATCAACTTGTAGATAAAGTTTTCTTTATCTTTGACTCTGAAGCATTCTAGTTGCTCCATATAAATTTTCTCCTCAAAATCACCACGAAGAAAAGCTATCTTCATATTTAACTACTCAACCTTTAAGTCTTGGCTAGCAATAATACCAAGAGTAACACAAATAGAAGACATTTTAACAACAGGAGAAAAAATCTCTTCAAACTCAATACCTTTCTTACCAAAGCATTTCACGATCAATCTAGCTTTGTACTTTGGTTGAGAACAATATTCTTGAATCTTTAACTTAAAAACCCACTTGTTCTTCAAGGCCTTCATTCCCTTTGGTAGTTGCACCAAATCATATGTATGGTTCTTCTATAGAGCATCCATCTCTTCCTGTATAGTAACCGACCATTTTTTTTTCTACTCACTTTCAACTGCTTCATAGTAACTCTCTGGTTGACCTGCATCAGTAAGCATCACATACTCATACATAGAGTATCTTCTGGAAGGTTGACGTTGTCTAGAAGATCTTCTCAATTGAGGTTCTATGGGAAATTGCTCTTCAACTTCTTCTTGCTCAACATGTACTGCAGGTAGATCAACATCAAGCTTTACACCATCTTCCTGCACATCTCTCTCATCACCCTAATATACTAAAGGAGTAACTAGGTCACAATCTGCTAATACTTATGTATAAGTCTTGGTTGTTGCCTTCTTCTTCAAATCCTCAAATGTTTGATCCTCAAAGAATATCACATCTCTACTTTTAAACACCTTCTGCTTTTCTAGATTCCAAAGCTTGTAACCAAACTGATCATATGAGTAGCTAAGAAAAATACATTCTTTAGTCTTACGATCTAGCTTCGACCTCTCATTGTTTGAAATATGTACAAATGCACGACAACAAAATACTCTCAAATACTTGAAGGAAATATCTTTCCCTGACCATACATGCTTTGCAACATCACAATCTATGACTATACATGATGACAAGTTGATTACATCAATTGCAGTCCTCAAAGCCTCATTCCAAAATTTTTTGGGTAGCTTGGCCTATGAAAGCATACATATGATTTTTTCCATGATAGTGTGGTTCATCATCACTGTAATTGTATTATGTTAAGGTGTATTTGGAACTGTCATCTCATGTCGGATGTCATGTAACCTGCAATAATAATTAGACAATCTTGTGTACTCACCACCATTATCTGATCTTATGCATTTCAATTATCTTTTTGTCTCCTTTTTCAACTTTGACATGAAACTCTTTGAAGATATTAATAACCTGATCCGTGGTCTTCATAGCATAGACCCAAACTTTCTTAGAAAAATCATATATAAAAGTGACAAAATAAAGTATACCATTGATGCCAAGAATATTAACAAACCCACTAGGATATTTTATCCTCAAAAGATCACATATATCTATATAAACACGATCTAAGATATGTATTTTTTTAGACAAAGCAAGACTAGCAAATGAAACTCAGTGTTGTTTACAAGTCAAACAATCAATATAAGGGTTCAGATGTGTACCTTCTCGCTCATGTGTCTCAATCGCCTATACTATAACTCTATGCTAAAGTCTTTCTCTATAGCATTTAGCTTCTCACCATAAGCTTTGGCATGCAACTTGTATAAGGTGTGATATTTTTTTTTCCACTAGTCATAATACGATAAATCTCACTGAGCTTTCATAGTTGCCCATCTTGACAACACCAAAATTTCTAGACCTCCTGTAAATAGTAAAAAACTCCCTATATGGTAGCATAATAAGAAATATATATATCAATCACCCACCCAAGATCTTAATATATAAGAAAAAATATTATCAGAAGGAGACAAAATCACTATCTTGCATCATAGTTGTGGTATTATCTGCTGACTTTGTAGACTCCACTTCTTTTTCATTTTTTTTACTTTTCTTAGGTTGCTCACATTGGTTCTTATAATGTCCTTTCTCACCATAGTTATAGCAAACAATATCTTTTCTTGATCTTAATACGTTTCTACTCATGCGTGAACTACTTTTGTCCTTGGACTTTGACCTTTCTCTGTTCTATGAGATAAGTACTTGTAAATCATTCTAAGACATTGCTGAATTCTTTCTTCTTAACTCATCATTCAACAAATTGCTTGTTACTTGACTCATGATAACAACACCATCTAACGCAGAATTACAGAGGGAAACTATCATTGTCTCCCAACTTTCTAGCAAAGAACTGAAAAGTAAGAATGCTTGTAACTCATCATCAAGAGACATTTTCATAGAGGATAACTGGTTAGTGATACTCTGCATTTCATTCAAATGCTCAGCAATAGAAGTACCCTCTTTATATTTCAAGTTCACAAGTTTTTTATCAAGAAAGCTTTGTTGCTGACTATTTTTCTTTCATAGAGACCTTTCAACTTTTTTCAAAAAGAATATGTATAATTTTCAATAGAAACATGGTGAAAGACACTATCATCGAGCCACTATCGAATAAACCTAATTGTTTTTCGGTCTAACCTCTTCCACTCATCATATGTCATAGTTGTGGGCTTTGCACTATCCCCTGCAAAGGTCCATATAAATCTTTGTAATACAAGAGATCTTCCATTGTTGATTTTCATATCATCCAATTATTTTCATTCAAGCTAATCATGCAAGAAACACTACCGGTCTTCATATTCGAATACAAAAAATTAAATCACCAAAACCTTGTTCTGATACTAGTTGATGGGATAAAAAGAGAAGCAAACTTTTATATATGAATAAATACTAGTACGTCATAGTACGTAGCGAAATTAAATGAAACTCGTAATCAAATATAACATAAAAATTTACGTGAAAAATCTCTCCAACATGAAGGGTAAAAATCACGGGACAAACCATAGATAATCCACTATAAGAATAATAAATATACAAATCTCAGAGTTTTTTTTGTCCAAAACTCAAGCAATAATATCAAGAGATAACGTCACCGTGTATAATATCTAAATTCTTCTCAAGTAATTATAATAAGAATTTACTGTAGATCTGATCTAATCTGATATGAGAATACTACCCGGATGATTGACAATATTTTCTCTGCGTTATTCTTATCTTTTTTTCCTTTCCTTCGCTTGTTTTTTTATATTTTTCTTCTTTTTTTTGAATCAAATTGCTATTGTAGTTTTATGTGTAGTTTTTCTTCCTATTTTCACAGCCACCGTATTTCTTTGGGCCATTAAAACCTACTTTAGATGGAAATCGTGCACTTGTCAGCCCAACATTTCTTCTCCTACGTAAGATCTTGCGTCTCCCCAAAGGTAGTGATTGATTTTGGAAGCAGTTCCCAATCTACATTGCCACTGCATTCAGGAATGCTTAATAAAGTTGACCTGTTGGATGTTACCACAGCAACTCAACTGAGAAGCATGGAAGTGATCTAATGTCCTTCACTAGTGCAGATTAGCTCACCAAATATGATGGTGAGTTGCCAACCTACTGATTTGGAAGCTTCTCAGCAGCCACAAGATTCGTTGTAATCTTTGACTTGGCTGCTGTCCTCGATCTAAATCCATTTTCCCTTCAGTTTCTAGAAGGAAATATGTTGTCGACAAATCCCAATTCTCATGTGTGATCTTTCTCACCACATCTTGTCTCATGCGATTTAATAGGTAGAGGACTAAGAGAAGAAAGTTAGGCCATCATCTTTTCCCTGTATCTCTACTTTTTTATATTCCTTAAATCACCTGTAATTTGCTGATATAAACTGAAGTTTTCATCCCTATCACCTCAAAATTAATTATGAAATCAATTCTTGTTGATGTGATCTACAAATGATAAGAAGTCTAGAAAACAAAAGACACTCAAACATATGCATCTAATGAGGAAGAACAAGAAAGAAGAAGGAAACAGTCAGTTTGAACAACATAGAATGCATTTCTGATTTGTATATCATCTAACATTACTTCCAGGGAGAGAAACCCTTTGGCTTATAAACAGAGACTTCCCTTCCCAAAGAAAGAACTTAATTCAAGAGGTCAGCTGGCATGATGATGCAATGAATTCTTTCCCAAAGAAAGAATATTTTTTTTTCTTGATTTAAGAAGAGATCCCTCCCCAGGTTTGAAATTCATGGCACAGTTTTATTTAAGAAATCACTGCAATGCAATTAAAAACTCCATTTCGCATAGAAATTTAAATTATACAACACAAATATCAAATTTCATACACTGACAGGATGAGCACACACATGTGCTCCAAACAAAAAAAATCACATGAACTCCTCCATGAATGGGTATAAACTGGCTCTACACTAAGGTGAAGGCCATCTGATTAGTCCTCACCCTTTTATAATATATGTGATAGGATATCATAAACAAAACTGGAATGTGTACATGTCTAAATAAATATACATAAATATTGAATGAATGGTTAACAGTGACACATCATCCTCCAAGTGTCATATGGAGATCCAAGTTTGACCAAACTGTAACACATGGGTTGGAGTTTTGTGTCCCCCATTGGTAGGCAATGTAAGAGCCTCTATATGATAGGGGTTGAACAATGCAAGTGAGAGGTTGACATGTCACTGGGGATTATATATGTAATAATTATGTGTAATTATAAATTTTAATCCATAGATTTCCTAATTCTAATTATATGTGTAAAAATATTTTTTTATTTTTTATTTTAACATATCAAAATAGACATTAATTCGAGTTTGACTCGACTAAATTATGATTGACAATATATTCACTCATCCAAAGTTAGTAATACGAGAAAAAAATAATATAAAATTTAAAGAGCTAAAAGCCAGTATACCTTAGGTCTTTTATAGATAATATTAAATAATTATCGAAACTAAATAGGATTGTTAGTTTATGAGAGCTAATTTATGAAATTTATCGGATTACTCATATGTAAAGAGTGGTTCGAATTATCCAGCATTAGTGTGCTTACCACATGATCGACTCAACTAATATATTTGATTGATCAAATAATCAAATAAGTGTTGAACTAATAATGATATATTGTTCGAGTGCTTAAAATTCTTAATCTACAAACTTAGTAATATGAGAGAAAATAATATAAAATTTAGAGAGCTAAAAGCTAGTATACCTTAGGTCTTTTATAGATAATATTAAATAATTATCAAAACTAAGTAGGATTGTTAGTTTATGAGAGCTAATTTATGAAATTTATCGGATAAAGAGTGGTTCGAATTATCCAGCATTAGTGTGCTTACCACATGATCTATTCGATTAATATGTTTGATTGATCAAATGATCGAATAAGTATCAAACTAATAGTGATATATTGTTCGAGTGCTTAGAATTCTTAATCAATGACAAACTATGTTGATTAATAGAATAAAATATTTGTGTGTGTATATATATATATATATATATATATATATATATATATATATATATATATATATATATATATATATATATATATATATATATATATATATATATATATATATATATATATATATATATATATATATATATATATATATATATATTAAAATACCAAAGCATATGGTCCCTCTTAATTTCAATCTAAACTTATGGACCCTTTCACTGAGAGATTATTGAAGGGTCACTTGAAAACTATGAATCTTAATTTCAATCTTTATTTTAAAATAAAAATATAAAAAACCAAATAGACAATTGAATTTATATGAACTAGTTAAATAAATATATTTTATGGAATCCTTTATAAACGAAATGAAAGGGTTCATAGAATTTGCATCCTTACGTTGAAAAGGTATAAGCTTTATGAATTGAGCTAAAGAAATCGAATCAATCCTTTTCTTTTTTGTTTGGAGTCCTCTATGCTTTAGACGTTAAAAGGTTCCTAAAAAACTATTTATTTTTATTTTATTTTAATTTCAACCATTTATTTTTCGAATTAAAATAATAAAATAAGATAGACTATTGAAATTAAATGAACGAGTTAAACGAATCCTTTATAATTTTTGGAATGATATAAGCTTCCAAAAAGTATATAGAAATTCTTTACCGAGCCAAAGTCATTAAATTAATCTTTTTCTGGAGTATTCTAGTATATTCCTAAAAGCTATTTATCTCACTTTTTTAATATCTACCATTTATTTTTTTAATAAAAATAAATAGATATTTGAAATCAAATAATTTAAATTACTAATTTTGAAGAGACCCTTATTATCTTTTCCACGATGAAAAGGAAGGATCCGTAGAATTTGTATCCTTGATGTTGAAAAAAGATATAATCTTCCAAAAAGAGTTTATAGGAAATCTTGACTATCGAGTCAAAGTGATCGAATTAATCATTTTGTAGAATCTTCTAACTTGTTTGTATATTAAATTTTGATGCTACAAATGGGAGTTTGCTATTTAGTATGCAAGAGAATAAGATGTAAATATTCGATGATATTAAATGTTGATTGAACTATTATTGTCACTCTGATGTAAATATTTTTCATACTAGACTAATGCAATCCAAAAACTTAAGTTTAAAAATTATTGGCTAAACTCATATATAAATCATTTGACTCTCTTAATATTTTAATATTTTTTTTATCTCTCCTTACACATAAATATCTTGTAATAATATAAACAAAATATTTTTAAAATAATTATATTTTTTTCTCGTAAAACAATCATTGTTTTCTAAAAGATAAGATTACATTTTTACTATCGACCTCCATTGCCTCTACACCATTATCTTTAGCCACACTTATTATTGAACTTTCTCTATGCATTAAAGTTGTTGACCTCGATAAAGGAGAAGGATGTGACCATGGCAGGGCTTTTCCTTTGTCCTCTCGGTATGATTCATTATGTCAAATGTTGCTCGCACAAATCCACCTGCTACTTCACCCTCATAAGCATCGCTGACTCTTTTGTCATGAAATATCTTTCTCTCACGGTTACTCTTTTGTCATGAAATATCTTTCTCTCACGGTCACCCTCATAAGCACAAATCCACTTGACCCTCGTTTTGATGAATCCTACCCCCATCGTCACCTTGAAGACTCATAAAATCTACCCATCCCTTTCTTCATGAACCTCGATAAGACCCCTTTGCTACCTTGTGACACCTCTATTGCCAACCCCTCATCTCATGACTTCTCACGTGACCTTCGTACTCTTATTTGATATTTTCATGCTTCCCTTGTCCTTAAACCTATCATCAAGTTTTGCAATGAGACTAGTGTTGAATAGCTCTTCCCCCCTTGCGGTATTTATGGTCAAACATTCAGATTAAGATTAAGAGCGAGCAAATGGTGGTGGCATCCAAAAAAAAAGTTAGAAGTCTATCGCCATCCTCTCATCTCATTCACTAATTATGAGATAAGACTAAAAATAAAACGATAAAAATGCCACGAAAAAACATTCTCCGAGAATAAAATAAAAAAAAGCATTCTATGAAAAAATAATAATAATAATTTACGGTGTTTTGAGAAATTTAATATATATATATATATATAGCATTAATTATCTTCCAACTCTGTTGGAAACAATCAAACATTGATACCTCCTTTGCGGCTGACTCAGCCAACCCACACACGCATTATCCAAATCCAGGATAACGTATACCGGCGGTGTAGCATACCGCCCCCCTTTCCCCTTCCTATAAATGTGCGGCTTCCGCCTTCTTTCGCTCCGATCGCATCGCAGTCGCCTCCGCTTGTATTAGACTAACCTAATCAGTTCCGCTCCTCATCATGTCCCCTTCCTCCCTCTCCTCTTCCCAATTTCTCGGACTCCGCATCGCCCCGCCTCCCAACACCACCGCCGCCTCCCTCTCCCCCCGGTCCCCCTCCTCCCTCCGCTCCCCTAGGGTATCCGCCGCCTACGCCGCCGCGGCCGAGTGCCCGCGCGCCGCCCACGCTCCTGTTCCCGCTGCCGTCGCCAACCCCTCCTCTCTCTACGACGTCCTTGGCGTCTCCCCCGTGGCCAGTGGCCAGGAGATCAAGGCCGCGTACCGGCAGCTGGCGCTCGCGTGCCACCCGGACGTCATCGCTACCGGACGCAAGGGCGCGTCCGCTGAAAAGTTCATGCGGGTCCATGCAGCCTACGCCACCCTGTCCGACCCCGGCAAGCGCGCCAACTACGACCGCGAGCTGGCGGCGGCGGCGATGCTCGTGCGCTATCGCTGGCCAGCGGCGCGGACCTACGCCCGGTCCACGTCGTTTCCCCGATACGGCCGCCGGACCTGGGAGACCGACCAGTGCTGGTAGAAGTCGAGGCCCCAAGCTATCGGCGATCGGTTTGATCCCGAATAAGGAGATCGTCCCACAGAATCTGGAGGCCAGATCCGATCTTTAAGCTAAAATCCTCACTTTCAGCTTGTAAATGGAGCTTGAGGTATCATCCAAGCTTCCATGGCTGCACCTACTGATTTGCTTGTTCCTGATCTGCTGCTGCTTGTAAAAAGTTTAGATTTTGCTACCTCCTCATCTCTTTGATATCAATACTTAGTGATAGTAAAAGAGAAGAGGAAAATTAGAGATCTCGATCTCTGTTGTTGATGGTGGCATATGATTGTCAGCTTGTGACTTTGCACCTTGGATTTGCTGAGCTGTTCTCCATCTCTGTAAAGTTATATTCTTTGACTGACATACCCAAGAAATTCTGGTCAGAGTTAGCAAAGCTTGTCTCTTTAAATGTTTAGTGTCCATCTAAAGGAGTGCTATGTCTGCTTGGAGCTTGCAAGAGACATGCTATCTTCACCTTAGAAAACATTCTTTATCCAAGCAAGGTTTTGCAAGTAGTGTTTGAATACACATCATTTGATTAGTTAGAAACAAAGACAGCTTCAGTTGATAAGGAGATAGATTTTTGGCAAAATCAATGAACTGAAAAGATCAGTGTGTTTATTAGTGGGCATGCAAAAGAACAGGACATGAGAGACCCTTTCTGCTGGAGTAGGAACTATGACATGTTACATATAGATGATTGAGTGCCAGTGGGATGCTAAGGCAAAACAGATTCATTTCACCTGAATTCTTTTGTTACAAGATTTATAGGCTTATGTTCCTTTTTCTGATTTCAGATTCAGCTCTCTCTACAATTTTCAGTCAGGATCGTCAAAGATAAGACTAAGCTACTAATGGTGAGCGAAGAGGAGCCACAAGTTCCTTGGAATAAATGGATGCAAGTTGAGGTTTATCCCACCTTATTTGTTCTTTAGGTGTGGCATCTCTTTGACCTCCAATTCTGCAACAGGTTTTCCATTATAGCCATGGACTTTATCCAACATACAAGTAGCATTTTTTGCTTAAAGAAATACAACATCATATTCTGATGATCTAGGAAACAGTCTTTGGTTTTGTTGTAGATAATTAATTCATTTGTCAACCAAGCTGCATTTGTTACACAAGAAAAATGCATAACAAAACTGCAACTGGGGTAGTGCCTTCCTGAATTAATTTATCTTGTATTGCAGCCTTTGAACCCCCTCTCTTATTAGAAGGAGATTTAATGATGTGTGCTAAAGTTGATGCAATATGTTAAGACTTTAGATGCTAGCTAAATCCTTGTTCTTAATGAAATAGAATTCTTATGTGGAAATGGTTAATAACTGGATAGCAATTGATAATTGTTGATGTTGGGTCAGAATTGTGTGGTGTATGCTTTTAATGGACATGAAAGGGACAAGTGAACTCTACAATAATTTGGTCCATAATTTTAAATCTTGCATAATAATAGCTTTCATTTTGGCTGCCATGTGTGCATGCAACAAGATCTAATTCAGTTCTAAATTTCTGAAAATTTCCCTGACTCTGATCATGTTTAACTAAATCATATGAATTGCCTCATAGAAATCAAGCTAACTGGACATACAGTTCCCTGTTATTAGGAGGGTTCAACCTCTATGCTAAAAGTTAACAATTGTTTGCTGAGATTGCCACTTCAATGATTTTAGTTTGCTTCAGAACTACATATCATTACTTCAATTGCAGTTGCAAGTATATTGTTCTAAACTGAAAAATTGCAGCAGTAGTCCGATTGATAGCATCACTGCCTGACATTCTTATCAGCTGCAGTAAGAATCTAACTCAGATTTACTTGGAACATGTCAAGATTATTGATGTATCAGGTCTTCTGACTCCAGTGACTATATATCATTATTTAATCCTCGACCGAGTCTTCCAAAATCTACACGTCGGTATTTGGAGCCAGGAAGCATATCCACCAAAGGTCTGGAAAAAGAGTGTGGAGGACTCCATTTTCCGAAAGCCGGAAGGATTGACAAGGAAGCACCCGGCGTGTGCTTGGAAGAAGTCATTTCCTCCCTATAAAGCAAAGAGAAACAAAGAAGAGTAGTGACTGTGACAGGGTGAAAGAGGATTTGGAGACTTGGTCCTTTCAATCTCAGCACATGGTGGACTTTGGTGTTAGGAACACGAGGAAGACGAAGAGGGGCCACGCTTTGCTTCGGTTCTCAGCTGAGAGGGGTGGGTTCTTTTGCTTGGGGGTGATCGGGAAGGAAGTGGCGATGAGCTTCTGAGCATCTGGATCATGGCCATGAAGTGTAGGATAAGCTGAAGGTTCTGTAACTTGCTCCAGGAACATGGAGGCCCCGAGCACTGAGACCAACATGAATGCCTTGGCGGCGAAGGCCCGTGGCAGCTCGCCAGGAACATCATCGAGGTACCATATAATATCATTTATAGTATTTTTTAATTAATATTTATAATTTATTTTTAGTATATCAATCGAACACTATAAATATTATTTTTAAAAAATATTATAATAGTTAAAAATTGATTTAAAAAATAAGTAAAAAAAAATTGACAGAATTTTTTGAGAGATATTTTAGGTACTTTTCAAATTAGAGATATTATTTGAAAAAAAAAAGATGAAGTATATTTGGGAAAATCCTCAAAATATGAGTATGTTTTTAGGGAAATCGTCCAATTTACAATCAATAAATCATTCGAATTAGGTTTAGAATATTCTCGAAACAATTCAAAAGCCTAAAGGGAGGTTTCTCCTCCTTATTTATAATATTAACCAGCAGCCGAACATCAAATTGATACTCCCAGTTTAATAGACTGTTCTATCTCTATTTTGATCGCTGAAAGCTTAGCTTTCTCGCAGTTTCCACCGGCGGATCGAAGGACGATATAAGCTTCTCTGTCATCCTCTTGCATCTTAAAACAGCCTTCATTACCGGTTTCCGGTTGATTATTGATGAGGATAGTAATTATGATAAGACTCGGCTGACGTCAGATGACGTCTCACGCTTCGATCGACGCGATAGCACCCGGTCAAACGGATCAGAATGTTGACCGAGGCATATTAATGCTTGCCCATGCTCGGTTCTTCACGCTACGCCAGCACCACTATTAGACGCTACCAGCCTGCCCCCTGCAAGCGGGCACATCAGGAAACAGTAAGCTTCCCTATAAATACCCTCGTGAGGAGGGGAGCGGGGGGGGGGGAGGAGACACAAAAAAGACTTCTTAATCTGAAATATCCTCCACATCAACTAACTTGATCGTTGGAGGGGTCGGGCCGAGCACCCCGACCCGACCTTCGTGCAGGTGCGAAGACGACGACTTCCCGCTAGGCACCCAGGCGAGGAGCTGCCTCCTGGAGGAAACAGCGACCCCGTCCCGATCGGACCGCCGCACCTGACCACCTCAACGGACACGAAGGTCATCTCGGGAAGATCCCCATCATCCGGACCCGAACCGAGCTACGTCGGCCCCGAGGCCACGGCTCAAGGTTGTTTACACTAACATTTTCGCGCTAGAAGGAGGGCCCGGAATGTCGGGTGATCACCCGAGCGGCTCAGATGAGCCTACGGTTGAGAGGTCGCACCCGACGGTAGCCTCGGGAGAACACCCCCCTCACGGAGACGATCGTGACGAACACCCAGCCACGACCTCATAACGATATTGGCAAATATTCAACGACCCGGGCTTGTCACCACCCGACGGCGCCCCAGCCGACTCAACGCCCGTGTCATCCGAGGCCTTTTAGGCTCTCGCCCGTCAAGTCCGAGCTCTGATGGATGTGGTGCAAACCATTATCCCGCTCGTTCCTCATCCAGTGCACCCACCTGTGGTCGAACCACTGCGACAACGCAAGGCGCCCGTTCGGGCCCACATGACACTTTCGGAGCCCCCCACTTTGCCTCGGGTCCAACCGGCCCCACTCGGGGATCTAGTGATGGCCAACCCGAGCGACCGCCCGGAACCCGAGGCACTCTCTTCGGACTCCCTGTGGGCCCAGTTGCGCTTCGTCAGCCATCAACTCGACGAGGTGCAGAAAGAGGTTCGCGGGCCCAAGGGAGAGCTCGAGGAGGACGCACACCAAGGGTCTCCCTTCACGCCCGAGATACGAGATCAGACAGTCCCCCCGGACTTCCAGCTCCCCTCTCTGGATGCTTACGATGGCTCCGCCGACCCGGCGGACCATGTAGCTGCTTTTCGCGCCCAAATGGTGTTATACAGAACCTCCGATGCCCTGATGCGCAGAGCGTTCCCTACAACTCTAAGAGGGTCGGCCCACGCATGGTATGGCGGCTTAAAGACCGGAACGATCGCGTCCTTCGACCAACTCGTCAACGACTTCAAGCTTCACTTCGTGGCCTATGCACGGCCGAAGCCTTCCGCGGCACTGCTCCTTGGACTCAAACAAAGGGAGGACGAGCCCCTCTCATATTTTGTGGATCACTTTGCCATGCAAATCCGGGGTTTGCCGGACACTCACCCCTCTCTGTTAATGCAGGCGTTTATGATAGGCCTGCGGCCCTCCAGATTCCTCTGGTCCCTCGGGGAGCGACCTCCCACTACGGTGCCAGAGATGCTCTAGCGGGCTAACCGATACATCGCGGCGGAGGCCTGGGCGGCCGTGAGGAGAAGGGACGACTTCTGGCAGCGAGCTCCATAGAGAGGTCAAGCACCCGCGGTGGCTACCCGATGTAGTCCTCATGAAAAGAAATCTAAGCCCTGCCTCAGTCTCTTCCGAGCAAAGGTTCAGTATCTACCCGACCCCCTCTCGGCTCATGGTTAGCCCCGGCTTAAACCCTTCTGAATCTACACGGCTCTGTCGTAGGCTACCCGAGCCTACCTAAGCACGGCCTGCCCGCTTGAGCCATCTCCCTCGGCCTGAGCCGTGTCCCTTGGCTGTAGACTGCCGAGTCCATCTCAGCGCGGCATGCCCGCCTAAGTCGTGCCCCTCGGTGGGGATCGCCGAGTCCACCTCGCGTGGCTGCCCGCTGGCCCGGTGTCCCTCGGTGGTCAGACTGCCGGAAGTCCACCTCGTGTGGCGGCTGCCCGCTTTCGCGTCGTGCTCCTCGACGATGATAATGCGAGACCACACGATGCGCGGCCTGCCCACCTGCGTCATGCTCCTCGGTCGCATGATGCCTGAGACCACACCTGCGCGGCCTGCCCGCCTGCGTCGTGCTCCTCGGCTCCATGCCCCCCGAGACACACCTGCGCGGCCAGCCCGCTTGCGTCGTGCTCCTCGGCCACATGCTCCCCGAGATACACCTGCGTGGCCAGCCCGCCTGCGTCGTGCTCCTTGGCTCCATGCTCCCCAAGACACATCTGCACGGCCAGCCCGCTTGCGTCGTGCTCCTCGGCTCCATGCCCCCCGAGACACACCTACGCGGCCTGCCCACCTGCGTCGTGCTCCTCGGCTCCATGCCCCCCGATTCACACCTGTGCGGCCAGCCTGCCTACGTCGTGCTCCTCGGCTCCATGCCCCCGAGACACCTGCTGCCGCCGGCCCGGCTAAGCGTCGTCGTGCTCCTCGGCTCCATGCCCGAGGACACACCTGCTGGCGGCCCAGCCCCTCGTCGTCCTCCTCGGCTCCATGCTCCTCGAGACCGGCGCTGGCGGACAATGAAGTTGAAATTTGAAGCCATGCCTCGGACTCCGTTACAGCGGCCAGGCGCATGACTTCTTTCCGGGGGGGAATATGATGAGGATAGTAATTATGATAAGACTCGGCTGACGTCAAATGACGCCTCACGCCTCGATCGACGCGATAGCACCCGATCAAACGGACCAGAACGCCGGCCGAGCATATTAACGTCTGCCCAGGCTCGGTTCTTCACGCCACGCCGGTACCACTGTCAGACGCTACCAGCCTACCCCCTGCAAGCGGGCACATCAGGAAACAGTAAGCTTCCCTATAAATACCCTCGCATTCTGAACGGAAGGGGGGGTAGGGGGGAGGAGACACCAAAAAGACTTCTTCATCTGAAATCCCCTCCACATCAACTAACTTGATCGTCGGAGGGGTCGGGCCGAGCACCCCGACCTGACCTTTGTGCAGGTGCGAAGACGGCGACTTCTCGCTAGGCACCCAAGCGAGGAGTTGCCTCTCGGAGGAAACAGCAACCCCGTCCCGATCGGACCGCCGGACCCGACCACCTCAACGGACACGAAGGCCGTCTCGGGAAGATCCCCATCACCCGAACCCGAACCGAGCCGCATCGACCCCGAGGCCACAGCTCAAGGTTGTTTACACTAACAATTATAATATGACTTTACAACTCTCCAAATAAGACGACGCCATATAAATAATGGAAACAAAAGGGAGATCTTACTGATCATTTCATTTCGGCCTTCTAAATCAATCAGAGATATTATAGATGGTATGTTAACGGTGCCCTAAAGCACAAAATTATCTCCTACTTAAAAGATAGGGTGTTGTGTGTTGGGCTGACAGCCCACGAGTTCACTCGATAGTGGGCTTTAACATTCCATAGCCCACCTCTCTTTTAATACAACCTTAGATCTAATAAGGGGTGCAGTGATTGTGAAAAATTAAGAGAAAAACTATAGTAACAAGGTAGAAAACTGTAGTAGCAACTTGATCAGATCTATAGGAAAGGAAAGAAGACAAGGATAATACAGAGAGACTGCTCTCAATCATCCAGGCAGTGTTCTCGTCTCAAGTTAGATCAGATCTATAGTAAATTCTTGTTGTCATTACTTGAGAGATTTTGGATATTGTACACAGTAACATAATCCTTATATCCTAGTTATTCTCTTGAAATTGTTGTTTAGGTTTTGAGCAAAAGACTCTGAGATTTTTATATTCATTATTTTTATAGTGGATTATCACTAGTTTGTCTCATGGTCTTTACCTTTCACGTTGGAGGGATTCTCCATGTAAATCTCGGTTTCTTGTTTGATTGTGATTTTCATTTAATTCTACTATGTGTTACGATTTACTTATATATTTTCGTATATAAAAGTTTGTTTCTCTCTTTATATCACATTAGTTGTGTATCAAACTCACCGTCATACGAAAGCAACAATAAATCGGACAAATATTAAATTTGGTACATTAACCAGTTTTGTTATTAATTTATTAAGGATTAATTATATAATACCTATCGTATTTGAATCCTATTACTATCGTAATTTTTATATTTAAAAAATTTATATTAATTTTTTTATAATTAAAAAATAAAATTAATAACTTCATTTGTTTTAATGTTGTCAGTTGCATGAAAAATAAAACACGTGATATCATATGTTAGATCGATACGAAAATAATAAATAAAAATAATTATAATTATGATATTAATAAAATAAAAAAAATGTATAATATGTAATTAGTCCACTTGTTAGCACGTTCGTAGGCTGGAGCTGATCATTGTGGACGTTCATATCCCCTCCAAACCACTGTTGCATCGTCTCGGCCGCCTTATCCAAGCAGTACTTGTAATCGTATGATTTGCCACTCCACGTTATCCACAAAATATAACCCATCTCTTCACTCGATTCAAACCACTCTCCCCAAATTTCTCTGCCTGTTTAGCTAACGTCGATCGCTGTCACGGATAGGTACAACTAACACACCGGTTCTTCTTTGCTCCTTCATCTCGTCCACTATATATGGCCATCTCCCTCTTAGCACACTTTGAACATCAATTGAAAGGGTCAATGAGTAGGTTCTAACAGTTTTGTTCTTGTAAGGCACCTTCCACTGTTGGTGAATCCGTGTGCTCCATCGTCTTGCGTTGCCCCGTTGCCTACCTTCTCCTTCTCCTGTCGCGTGACAGAGCTCGGAGTGGCGCTGCCGACATCTACAGGAGGATAGGAGGGTTCCCACCATTTCTCTTCCACTTCTTCTCAAGAACTGTGCTCTATGTTTGGATTCATGGCTCCTTTGTCTGTTCTTGTGTTGGTCTTCTTCATTGCTCGAGGTATTGAAGTATCAGTTGGAGCTGTGTCATCTGTCTCTGTTTTGCTTCTGTGGTTTGGAATTGGTCACGCCTGTGTTTGATTTTGATTTCAGGTTGCTTGGCGGCCTCGTTCACGTTCGTCAACAACTGCCAGTACACTGTGTGGCCTGGCGTGTTGTCGAACGCCGGCAACGCGGCGCTCTCGACGACGGGTTTCGCCGTCGAGGCAGGCCAGTCGAGGAGTATAGAAGCGCCGGCAGCGTGGTCGGGCCGCTTCTGGGGCCGCACCCTTTGCGCCACTGACTCCACCGGCAAGTTCAGCTGCGGGACCGGCGACTGCGGGTCGGGCAAGGTGGAGTGCTCCGGCCGCGGGGCGGCCCCTCCCGCCACGCTGGCGGAGTTCACCCTGGGAGGTGGAGGGAATGGGACGGACTACTACGACGTGAGCCTGGTCGACGGCTACAACTTGGCCATGCTGGTGGCGCCGCAGGGTGGGTCGGGGGGCGGCGGGTGCGGCTCCACGGGCTGCGTGGCGGACCTCAACGGGGTGTGCCCGTCGGACCTGCGGGTGGTGCTGCGGTCGGGAACAGGCGCGAGCGAGAGCGTGGCGTGCAAGAGCGCGTGCGACGCCTTCGGGTCGGCTCAGTACTGTTGCAGCGGCGCGTACAGTAACCCCAACACCTGCAAGCCGTCGTCCTACTCCCAGTTCTTCAAGAACTCCTGCCCCAAGGCCTACAGCTACGCCTTCGACGACGCCACCTCCACCTTCACCTGCTCCTCCGCCGACTACCTCATCACCTTCTGCCCCGGCACGGCCTCCACCAGGTAAACAGTCGAATTAAAGACGAGATGAGCAAAATGATGCAGTTCGGAATTGGAATTCATGGCTCTTTTCCGTAAGACAACGCTGTGGGCGTGGCCGATCGATCAACAACCAATGATTTGTCTTCACCCCTTTGCCTTTTAAGCATGACGTGAGATCGATCGTCTTATGGGCCTTTGAGCTGTGAGAGACAACAGCAAATGGGGGGGGTCTTTACCAATAGATATTACACGTTAGATTGATGCGACATTACAACGAACACATGCAAGCATAAAGAAAACAGTAGATAGTAGGCCGTCATGTCAGTCGAAATGAACAGGCCACATTACCCTCACGTAACGCGTTTGTTTCTCCTCAGCTGCTTCCCATACTATATTCCTTTAGAGTGATGCATTGATAATGCCGATGAGGTGTTTGTTATTATGTTTCACAGCCACAAGTCCACTGACCACAATCCTGATGCGACCGGCGGCTTGCCGAGGAACGAGGGGCTGCCATCCAACGACGGCGGAGCCATGGTGATTCTAGGCGGATACGAGTTCGGCCAAGCCTCACCGAGGGCGGCACGCGAGGCCGCGCTTGCCACCGTTTCGCTCGCAGCTCTTACCTCCCTACTTGTGGCTGATTTGCTGAGCCTTCCATCCATCTCTTGTCGTTAGCGACGGGGACAAAGAATGATTCAGCTGGTGTTCGTCGTCGGTGTCAGGCTGCTCTATTGCCACTTGTTTGTACACATTTACATGAATTGATGTGTGCATGGCATGCATTAGATACTGCTCTGTTATCGCTACAAATTTGCTGGCGGATGTATGATGCGGATCGGGTTGATTGCAATCGGTTCGGGCCCGATACAACTCGGGGACCCAAAGCCTGGATTCGGGTTGGCGCTTTGGCGGAGCTCACTGCCTGGACTAAACGGATCGGGCTGCACGGATTGAGGTTGACCATGCGATGCTACATTGACCAGGACGATCAACCTTGTTAGAGTAAACAACCTTGAGCCGTGACCTCGGGGCTGACGCGGCTTAGTTCGGGTCTGGATGATGGGGATCTCCTTGGGGCGTTCATCGAGACTGTTGAAGTGGCCACTCACGGTGGTCCAATCGGGACGGGGTCGTCGTTTCCCCCGGGCAGGAACTCCTCGCCTTCACGTCTCGCGGGGACCTTCGGCTTCGCCCCTGCACAAAGGTCGGATCGGGGTGCTCGGCCCGACCCCTCCAACGATCAAGTTAGTGTTGGGAAATCGAGGGGGCGACATCATATGCGCAGCGGAAGAACAAAAAAACAAAAATCCCCGATTCCCAAAAAGATGTTCGTCGTCGTGCGAAGATTGGTGCGCAAAAATCCATGAAAACACAAAGCTGGTATATAGAGATTGTGTTACCTAGGGAGATCGTATATCCCCTGTTTCCTTGCAGATCCTTAGGAGAGGGTGAAGGAGGTCAAGCGTCCTCCTCTCGGTGATGATCCACCTGGCGGGGGTTGCGGCGACCCTCCTCAAAACTCGGGCCTCTAAGGTGGAGAGGGAGAGGAGAATAGGAAAGGCAAAAGACTCTAGCCTATGAGGTCGTGAATCCCTCCTATTTATAGAGATCCGTGTCAAACCCTAATGGGTCCTTCCCTAGTGGGTATTGGATGCATCCAATAAGACAAGGGCTCCATCGGATATCTCATATCCAAAACTCTACTCATCATGATACCTACCATATGTGTGTGACCCTCTAGGCCCAATATCGGTGGCCGTGAGTCATACCTGTCGAACTCCTTCTAACTTTCGGTGAATTATTATCTCGTAAGAATTCACTTTCGACTCATCGATTCTGGGACATACTAGGCCACTCTGTAGTAGTCCCGAGACGATCTGGGGAATCAATCCATTGGACCTATCGTCCTCGGTTACCATGTACCTATAGTCCCTCATTCATCTAATATCCCGGAGGCCCAGTATATCGAGCATGGTGTTGTCGGACCCATACGGTTTCTACTCGAAGTCTCATTTCTAATCGGATTCTCGGGAGAACTATTTCTCTCTCAACCCGAATGATACGGGGGGATTTGTGCGAGCAAGAACACATGGGATATTCTCTCATGACGCAGAGAGTGGATGATCCTCTATCGATACTCAATAGCCCTCGTAAGGTCGACTACCACTCCCAATGACCAATTGTACTAGATCAGGGGATGACCAAACCTATAAGTGCGGTATCAAAAGTGGAGCACTCATACTGGGGACATCCTTGGTGTCTCAAGTCTAAGGACCGGATACACCACTAGGACTACGGAATCATTTGTCCGACAATAAGGCATCATCAACCATCCGGCATTCCGTGGCGGATCAATCGATGAACTCATTCTCCAATGAGCACATCTTTGTATCCCTAGTGTCCCTACACGGCGACTATGAGACCACATTTGCATCCATCATATGGACGGGTATCTGACACACCGGTCTATCCAGGTTATCACGATGTCCCTCTCGAGTAACCTATGACCGGGATTATTTAGGATATGTGTTTAAAGGTGAATCGATCTCATTATCGTGATCTCATCACGATTCGATTCCCATTGCACAAATCAAGGACATCACAATATATATATGCATTTATGCAATAGTTATAAAGTGATATCGCCAAAAAATATAATAAGCAAAAAGATTACGTATCAAGTCACACGTGCCATCACTCCGTGATTGGCTTTCTTTGGGCACCTATGACTAGCAATCTCCCACTTGACCTAAAGTCAATCACATATGTAATCGATCCCCATCGGACCCACTGTGGACCTTCAAAGACAAAATGAGATAACGACTTTGTTAGTGGATGCGCAATGTTATCTTCGGATGGAACTCTTTCCTTTGCTACATCTCCTCTCGGGGTTACGATCTCTCTTATAAGTTGGAACCTCCTCGAACGCCGATAAGACCGGGTTCCCTTATTTGAGTAATCACCCCATAGTTGTCGCAATATAAGGAAGTCGACTTGTCGCTATCTCGTATCGACTCCCAAATCTGTGATAAACTTCTTCACCCGGACTCCCTCTTTTTTGCTGCATCGATGCAGCAAGAATGTACTCCGCCTCTATGGTCGAAGTCGGCGGTGGTATCTTGCTTGGAACTCTTCCAAAGACTGCTGCTCCTCCATTCAAGGTGTACACATACCACGAATTCGACTTGCTATCATCGACATCGGGACTGAAAACTTGAGTCGGTGTAGCCTTCAACCTTAAAGCTATTACCTCCGTATACTAGTAAAAGATCCTTAGTCCTTCTCAAGTACTTAAGGATACACTTTCTTGCTTTCGGTCTCCAAGCACGGATCCGCTGATACACCTTTCGTGACACTTTCGGAGCATCGCTATATCGGACCTAGTACATAGCATGGCATACATGATAGACCCTATTCTTTGAGACATAAGGTATCATATCCATGTTAGCCCTTTCTTTACGGAGTCTTTGGGGACATATTAGGTGAAAGCGATATCCCATGTCTCATCGGTATAAGACCTCTCTTGGAATTTTCCATGCCAAACCTTTTGACAATAGTTTCTATGTACTGATTTGGGACAAGCCAAGCATCCTCTTGGATCTATCTCTATAGATTCTAATCCCCAAGATATAAGATGCTTCCCTAAGTCCTTCATGGAGAAGTGTCTAGATAACCAAGTCTTTCTTGTGGATAGCATTCCTATATCATTCCCAATGATGAGGATGTCATCCACATATAACACTAAAAAAGGTGATAGCGCTCCCACTTACCTTTCTGTATACACAAGGCTCATCTTCGTTCTTAGCGAAGTCATAAGATCGATTGCCTCATCAAATCTTATGTTCCAACTTCGAGGAAGCTTGCTTTAGTCCATAAATGGATCTAAGCAACCTACACACCTTATCAGGCAGTTCTTGGACATGAATCCCTCGGGTTGCATCATATATACCTCCTCCTCGAGGTTCGGATTAAGGAATGCGGTTTTCACATCCATCGCGGATCTCATAATCATAGTGTCTTTGCAATAGCCAATAGAATTCTGATGGATTTTAGCATTGCTATGGGTGAGAAAGTTTCGTCGTAGTCAACACCTTGCCTTTGGCGATACCCCTTAGCCACTAGCCTTGCTTTATAGGTCTCTACCTTTCCATCTACTCCGATCTTTTTCTTAAAGATCCACTTGCAACCGATGGGTACAATACCTTTGAGCATTAACTAGGTTCAAACCTTATTGGAGTATATAGAATCCATCTCGAATTCATGGCTTCTTTCCACTTCAGGAGTCTATACTCATAATAGCCTCCTCGTAGGTCGAGGATCAATATCCTCTACATCCCTGCTCTAATATGTCCCACATATCTCTCGGAGGATGGGATACTCTATCGGACACTGCATAAAGTTGATACTTGTGTATTAGGTACACGAACGGATTTCAGTTGTAGAGTGGTGCTTGAGCTTGGTTCTCCGACCTCATTTCAATTCTATCATTCTCCCACTGTCTCCGTCAAGAATGTGTTCCTTCTCAAGGAACACTGCTCTCTTCTTCTACAAAGACCTTTTGGTCCTCGAGATGATAGAAATAATACCCCAAGTTTCCTTGGGGTATCCCACAAATTTGCATCGCTCTGTCCTTGATTCTAACTTATCGGGTTGTGTCTTCTAACATGGGTGAGGGCAGCCCAGATCTTAACAACCTTAAGATCGGGCTTCTTCCCTTTCCATATCTCATATGGTGTAGACACTACCGACTTAGTTGGAACTTCTGAGAAGGTAAAGCTGCGGTTTCTAGGGCATATCCCGAGAATGAGATGGGTAGGTCGGTGAAACTCATCATGGACCGTACCATATCTAATAATGTACGATTTCTCCTTTCGAGAGACACCATTGAGCTGAGGTGTATAAGGAGGTGTCCATTGGGATAATATCCCATGGTCCTTGAGGAACTGAGTAAACTCTTGTGCTTAAGTATTCACCTCCTCGATCGATCGAAGAGTTTTGATACTCTTTTCGGTCGATTCTCCACCTCATTCTTATACTCTCTGAATTTCTCAAAGGCCTCGGACTTGTACTTCATTAAGTACACATATCCATACCTTGAGAAATCATCGATAAATGTAATGAAGTAGGAGTAACCTCCAATGGCATGAGTTGACATGGGTCCACATACATCACTATGTATGAGTTCCAACAACTCATTGGCTCTCTCTCAATTCTACTAAATGGAGATTTGGTCGTTTTTCCACGAATGCAAGGCTCCACAAGTCACATATGACACATAGTCGAATGGATCTAGATATCCATCATTTAGCAACTTTTGAATCCTTCTTTCATGGATGTGACCTAGCCTACAATGCCACGGTATGGACTGTTCAACTCATCTCGTTTCCTTTTGGACATATTTACATTCATGATATGTGGGTGGTGTCTAACATAAATAAACCATTATGCAATGTTCCTTTCATGATGATCTTATCATCTAATAATATCGAACAACCATTATTCTCAAAAAACAAATTTATATCCACTAAGCTTTAAACATGAAATGGAGATAATGTTTTTGATAATAGAAGGAACAAAATAACATGCATCTAATAAAAAAAAAAAAAAGCTCCATTAGGCATATGTAGGGCGACCTGCCAAGCGACTAATACAACAACTTTTGCTCCATTACCCATCTTGAGGTCCATCTAAGCCTCTCGTAGTCTCCTAGGCCTTGCGAACCACGCAACGAATTGCATATATGATAAGCACTACCGGTATCCAATACCCATGTGTTAT
Source organism: Musa schizocarpa (assembly GCA_900464855.2). NCBI lineage: Eukaryota > Viridiplantae > Streptophyta > Magnoliopsida > Zingiberales > Musaceae > Musa > Musa schizocarpa. The sequence continues at coordinate 42,574,064 of LS990919.1, forward strand.
CATAAGTCGACAAATGGAGACCGATCATGAATGTACTGAAGCTTCATCAAGCTTTTGTTTAGCCCTTTACTGAGGTACTCTTTGTAGTTTCTCTTCCAATGCCCATCTTTACCACGGTGGAAGCACGGCCTCGTCCTTTCTTTGGGTCTTTCTTAGCAACCTTTGCTTTACCTTGTTTGCCCTTGCCCTTTCCCTTCTTAAGGGACCTTTACGCTTTCCTTTTCTTTCTGGACTCACCAATGTAGAGAACTGGCTTCTCTTTCTTAATAGTACTTTCTACCTCCCCTCAACATATTGAGGAGCTCACGGGAGAGTCACCTCAAGCTTGTTCATATTAAAATTCATTATGAACTGTGAAAAAAAGAATCGGTAGGGATGAAAGCACAATGTCCCACACAAGTTATCCTCTAGGACCATTCCTAGACACGTGAGTTTCTCTATCCACTCAATCATCTTTAGGATATGGTTTCAACGGTGTCCCCTCGGTCATCCTAAGCGAAAAAAGGCTCTTGGATATCTCATATCGTTGAGTCCTTCCCCTGTTCCTCAAACAATTTATGGACATGTAGGAGAATGGATCGGCATCCATTTTTTTCATGTTGTCTCTATAACTCGGAGTCATAGAGCCCAACATATAGCAGCGAGCAAGAGTGGAGTCATCAATGTACTTCGCGTAGCGGCGATCTCATCCTCGCTTGCCCCTTCTTGGCGTAGGCATCATTTGTATCAAGGGCGTACCGATTTTTTCTCATTGTGTGAGAATAATTCTCAAATTCTGGAGCCAATCAGGTATAATTTGGACGATAAAAGGCGGTTGACATCAAGTATGCCACGTAAAGGGATTTGAAAGCGACATTTTAGAAAATAAAGATATAGCGAAATGAATAACATGCAGATTTTGCAAGAAATAAACTATCAAGATATGGACTTCTATCTTAATATGCTCCCACTATTTTACTAACGAGTCACGCGACACTCTCAAAGCGCGTGAAGCGGAAGTCTCCGGCGGAACTTCTAGTGGGGATCAAGATCCAATCGGCGTCTTTAGTGTAACCTCGAGGGACTCGACCAATCACACTAAGCCTAAAAGGTAGGCAACTCTTGCCGATCACAACTCCTTGTGATTCCGTCTTGTTCGACCTCCGAATCACCATGGCCTCGAGGGACTCGACCAACCATGATGCTTTCGGTTAAGTCAACACCTTCGTAACAAGATGAGTCCGATTTGATGATATACCCTCGAGGGACTCGACCAAGCATACCATGTCCTCGGGTCACCGGTGACATCTCTATGTCGTAAGCAAGATAGCAAATCGCGATATAGGTGAGTCTCGAGGGACTCGACCAACTCAACCTACAGGAATGGGTTCCTACCATAATGATGGAAGGCCACGTGGGTCAATCTAATTGCCTCCGTCACCGACCAGGCTTAATATTATCGAGAGATGTTTCTATAATTTGGTCTCCTAATATGACATGTCACACATATACATATTTAATATATATCTACATCGCATGCAAATATATATACATATCTAGTATGTGTATAAGCAATCACATCGGATGATGTGGACCACAACCTAATATGATTAGGCTAGGAGCGATGGGCCTAATCACTCACATCAAGATCTATGTGTGCGGCGGTGCATCTCCATGCCCTTGTGATCATCTCGCCCTCGTCCTTGTCGGTTCGTCGACATCTTGATGCATCTCCATGGTGCATCACGATCGTCGAATCTCGTGGGTCCCGCTTATCGCATCCACGCTCCATTGCGCCTCCTCATGTGATTACAACTTAATCATAGGTACGCAGGCCCGACAATAAACGAGAAATATAATGAAGGTTCGCAGACATCAATAATAATAATCACAAGTACACACATCACAAGGTCCATGATCATCCGTCCACACATCATACATCACATGTATAAATAATCATCATCATGTAGGACTACTAGATAATAATAAAAAATAATAATCAACTAAACATTTTAATTAATTAATATTTTTCTGAAATCAGGGACATGTAGGAAATTTCTCAATTCCTAAGGGTATTTTCGTAATTTGGATAAAAGACAGAAACTAGAATTTCTCAAATCACAGGGGCAAAATTGTCTTTTTTCAGAAAACCCTAATGCCCTTTCCCCCATTCGCTGCTGCCGCCGCCGCCACCCTGCTGGCGGCGGCCTGTGCGGCGAGGGCGAGGGCAGTGCCCTCGCCTGCAGGCGGCACGCCCGCTGGGGGCGCTGCCGCTGCAGGTGGGCGCCGCCGCCTCCGCGGGCGGTTCTGCCCGCGAGGCAGCGCCCGCAGGCGGTGCTGCCTCGCTGGCGGCCGCCCCTGCGGGGTTTTTGCCAGTGGGAGCAGCGGCCACAGGCGCCGCTGCCCTGCGGTGCCTCAGCCCGCGCTGCTGCCCCGCGGCGCCTCTGCCCGCGGGGTCAGCGGCCGCAGGCGCCTCTACCCGCGGGCTGCCAGCCCCGCCGGCCGCAAGCCTGCTGCAAGCAGACCGCCGGCCGGCTGCTGCAGGCACAGCGCTTGCGCATGCGCCGGCGCTGTGGTGCCTGGCTGCGGCTGCGGCTGCTGCTGCAGGTGGCTGCAGGCATGCAGATCGAGGGCAGCAACTGTTGCTGCCCTTCCTCGCTTTTGCGTCAACGATTTTGACGTCAATATTCTTCCTAAACACAACACACGCAGTTCAAAACCAATCATTCGCACGAACAACCTGGCTCTGATACCACTGTTGGGAAATCAAGGGGGCGACATCATATGCGCAGCGGAAGAACAAGAAAACAAAAATCCCCGATTCCCAAAAAGATGTTCGTCGTCGTGCGAAGATTGGTGCGCAAAAATCCGCAAAAACACAAAACTGGCGTATAGAGATTGTGTTACCTAGGGAGATCGATATCCCTGTTTCCTTGCGGATCCTTAGGAGAGGGTGAAGGAGGTCAAGCGTCCGTGTCAAACCCTAATGGGTCCTTCCTAGTGGGTATTGGATCTACATCCAATAAGACAGGGGACTCGTCCGGATATCTCATATCAGAACCTCTACTCATCGCAATGCCTACCATATGTGTGTGACACTCTAGGCCCAATATCGAAATGGCCCGTGAGTCATTTTGTCGAACTCCTTCTAACTTCGGTGAATTATTATCTCGTAATAATTCACTCGACTCATCGACTACTGGACGTCTTAGGCCATTCGCAGTAGTCCCCGGACGATCTGGGAATCCAATCCATTGGACTGTCGTCCTCGTTACCATGTACCTATAGTCCCTCATCCATCTAATATCCCGAGACCAGGTATATCGAGCATGGTGTTGTCGGACCCCATCCATACGGTTTCTACTCGAAGTCTCGCTCTAATGGAGTTCTCGGGAGAACTATTTTCTCTCAACCCCGAATGACCCCGGCCGGGGATTTGTCCGAGCAAGAACACATGGGATATTCCTCTCATGACGCCGAGAGTGGATGATCCTCATCGACACTCAATAGCCCTCGTAAAGTCGACTACCACTCCCCAATGACCGGTTTGTACTAGATGCGGGACAAACCAAACCTATAAGTTCGGTATCAAAGAGTGGAGCACTTTCATATAGGACATCCTTGGTGTCTCAACTCTAAGGACGGATGCACCACTAGGACTACGGAATCATTTGTCGACAATAAGGCATCATCAACCATCCGGCATTAAAGTAAAGCGGATCAATCGATGAACTCGTTCTCCATGAGCACATCTTGTATCCCTAGTGTCCCTACACGGCGACTATGAGACCAGCTACATCGATCGTATGGGCCGGGTATCTGACACACCGGTCTATCCAGGTTATCACGATGTCCCTCTCGAGTAACCTATGACCGGGATTATTTAGGATATATGTTTAAAGGTGAATCGATCTCATTATCGTGATCTCATCACGATCCGATTCCCATTGCACAAATCCAAGGACATCACAATATATATTTGCATTTATGCAATAGTTATAAAGTGATATACGCCAAAATATAATAAGCAAAAAGATTCTGTATCAAGTCACACGTGCCATCACTCACGTGATTGGCTTGCTGAGCACCTATGACTAGCAGTTAGTTGATGTAAATGAGGTTTTCAGATGAAGAAGTCTCTTCTCCTCTCTCTCTCTCCCTTTCCTAAGAGCGCAAGGGTTTTTATAGTGAGAATTATCGTTGCATGATGTGCCTACCCGTATGGAGCAGGATCGTACTTCTGGTAGCATATGACATAGTTGTTGGCGTGGCGTGAGAGACCGAGCCTAAGCAGGATGTTTAATGTGCCTCGGTCGGTGTTCCGATCCGTTTGACCAGGTGGTGTCAGGTCAACCGAGGCATCATTCGAGGCATGGCTCCGGCTTTGAGAAACTGTCCCAGCCGGGCATTTTGTCGGTCCGTCGCCAGGGGTGTGGGAATCGTAGGGTCTAGCAACTAAGAAGGGTTGGATGTGCAACGGCGACCTCGGGTAGTGTGCGACCGGGGAGCACGATGCAGGCGGGCTGGCCGCGCAGGTGTAGTCTCGGGCAACATGCGATCGAGGAGTACGACGCAGGCGGGCTGGCCGCGCAGGTGTGGTCTCGGGGAGCATGGAGCTGTGGAGCACAATGCAGGCGAGCTTGGTCGCGCAAGTGTGGTCTCGGGCAACATGCGACCAAGGAGCACGACGCAAGCGGGCTTGGCCGCGCAGGTGTGGTCTCGGGCAACATGCGATCGAGGAGCACGACGCAAGTGGGCTGGCCACGCAGGTGTGGTCTCGTGGAGCATGGAGCCGAGGAGCACAACGAGCTTGGTCGCGTAAGTGTGGTCTCGGGCAACATGCGACCGAGGAGCACGACGCAGGCGGGTTTGGTCGTGCAAGTGTGGTCTCGGGCAACATGCGACCGAGGAGCATGACGCAGGCGGGCTGGCCGCGCAGGTGTGGTCTCGGGGAGCATGGAGCCGAGGAGCACAACGCAGGTGGGCTTGGTCGCGTAGGTATGGTCTTAGGCAACATGCGATCGAGGAGCACGACGCAGGTGGGCTTGGCCGCGCAGGTGTGGTTTGGGGCAACATGCGACCGAGGAGCATGACGCAGGCGGGCTGGCCGCGCAGGTGTGGTCTCGGACAACATGCGACCGAGGAGCACGACGTAGGCGGGCTGACTGCGCAGGTGTGGTCTCGGGGAGCATGGAGCCGAGGAGCACAACGCAGGCGGGCTGGCCGCGCAGGTGTGGTCTCGGGCAACATGCAAGCGACACGCAGCCGAGGAACCACTTGGTCTGTGATCGACAATCCACTGCTTAGCGACACGCATGCACGGGAAGCCGGGTCGCTTTCTAAGGAAGCCCAAGGGGTCGTCACTTTCGGGAGCGCTGGTTTTTTAGGCTAATAAGATAAGTGCTTCAGGATTCGCATCGTGCGCCAGTGGGATGCCACATCAGGCCATATTTATGGCGAAGTGACATTCGGTCTTCCTGACGCAACGTGCTCCAAGAGAGGAAGGGTCGTTGTTTTGGCAGGATCTGACCTATAAATAGCGTGTGGTTGGCTTCCTGCACCTCTCGTTATTCGCATTCGTTCGATTTTCTCTTCGGACGTTCCCATTTCACACCCATCGGTCGTTCCACTCCCCCTTCCAAGATTTGGTAAGGATGGCTTCTCCTCCTCCTTTGCCCTTGTCTTCCTCGCCTTCCACCTCTGGTAATGTCGGAGAGAAGACGTTGCCGGCGAGCCCCACTCATTGTCCGATGAGAAGGCTGCTCGAGCCCTTGAGTCGTTAATGTGGCCACATGATCTCGACTCCACCATGAGCGAGTCGTCGCTCGGCTACCTCCGGGGTCGCTATGGTATCCCGGAGGAATTTTCGCTCATTGCCCCTGAGCTGGGGCAACGGGCGTACGACCCTATCCCAAGGTGTTTTGCCTTAACCTTAGACTCCATTGAGTCTGGGTTGCATCTCCCTCTTCACCTAGTAATAAGTTCTTGCGTCTCGTGGTGGCGCATTTCTCTCTCTCAGATGGCACCGAACTCCTGGCGCTATCTGGTGGCGTTCTTAGGGGAATGCCATTACGCCAATGTTACCCCGAGCCGGTCCCTTTTCCTTTCCTGCTTCCGTCTCTCCAAGGGGTCGGGGGGTTATTATCTTTTCGCCCGACCGGGCTTCCGGGTTAGCGGGGCTCCTTCCAGCAACAAAGGGTGGAAGGAGCGTTTCTTCTACGTATGCCATCCGGAGGGCTGGAACTTCGAGCTCCGATGGGCGACGCGTGTGATCGACAATACCGCCCCGGCCTTAAATGACGAGGAGCGCAAGACCCTTCAGAGACTTAAGGAGATTCTTCCGGCCTCTCGAGTCATCCGGGAGATGACCGAGGCATGGTTGGTCGAGGCGGGTCCGAGCTCGATGCCTCGAGGTATGCCCTTAGCGGATAGTGGCAGGGTTTTGTATTTTTGGGATCCTAACCTTTGTCGACATCTACATGCAGAAATGGTGAACTTGATTGCTGTGTGCGGGGGGCGCTCTTCGTCGACCCCGTCGCCGCGTCGTTCGGCCGACCCGAGTATCGGCACAAAAGAGGCGCTGGTGGAGCTTGAGGTCAGCCGCTCTCGAAAAAAGGCCAAGACCGCCACCTCGAAGAAACCAAATCCGCCGGCAACTCGGCCAAGGGAGGTCACTATTGAACCGGGCACATGTGACCGATGACGGGGTCTCGGTCGAGGGGAGGTCGGGCCGAGCAACGTGGGGGTAGGGAAGGCACCCTGAGAGCCTTCCATCTGCGATTTGTGTTGCCTCCCTATGGGGGCACAGAACAAGTCTTACCAGGCTCATGTGATGGGCGAGCTTTCAGAGGGCCGACCCTCCGATCCGTTGGAGGCCCGGTGGGCGGGACTGACTTGCGGGACCTGGGTGTAGGCTGACGAGGAGGCTGCGACCTTGTTTGTCCAAGGCAGGCTTCACCCCGACATGGCTCGGGAGCTGTACACCATGCCCTCGGATGTTTTGCTTGGTAAATCCGCCAAGTCGTTGCTATGGGTAAGCATCTCACCCTTGGACCCCCCACTTATACCCGAGCGACATTTGTACTAACGTTTTGTTTGTTTTTTTTTTTTTTTTTTTGTAGGGCTAACATTATGCTATGGCGTTGGTGGACCGCGCGCGTGACGCAGGTCGGGCCCCCGTCATTCTGTGCGACCGTAATGCTGAGCTGCACTGGGAGATCATGGAGGTTTGTGCTAGAGCGGCTCCGGAGGCGGTCGCAACGGCCGAGCAGTGCTCCTCAGAGCTAGAAACGAAGGTGACACGCCTTAAGTCTGAGGCGATGACGGCTGATCAGCGTTTCTCGACGCTGGAGGCGGAGGTCCTATGCCTTAAGTCTGAGGCGAAGGTGGCCGAAGAGCGACACAAAGGGCTCCAGGGGGTGCTAAGGGCAACTCGGACCGAGGCACGTCTAGCCCGGAACGAGGCGGTCACCCTTACAAAGAAACTATAGGAGGCCCTAGCCGAGGCGAAGGCGGCTTCTGAGGTCTAGGCCGTCGAACGAAATCTACGACCAGAGAAGGACAAGAAGCTAATCGAGGACTACAAATAGTCCTCGGGCTTCCAGCTCGGGCTGGTTCGGTCGGGACAGGTTACTTATGAATACGGGTATCGGATCGCCCTGAGCTGAATCAGGACGTGCCACCCCGGACTGGAGGTCGAAGTGAATCCCTTCGCCTCACTCCCCGAGGACCGAGACGTGGACATGCCAGATGAGGTCCCCTTCGACGATAGCGTTGGGGGCTCTTGTGGCTAGGGTAGATACTTGTAACATAAAGTTTTGGTCGGCCCAGTGTTGGTCCAGTCTTGTAACTTGAATTTGAATAGAGAAATCCTGTTTAGACCTTCACTTTACGTTTGGCTATACAAAAAATTTCTTAAGATTTCGCATGTTCCACATCCTTGGCAAAGGGTAGCCTTCCATGGTTGCAAGCCGATACGTGCCGAGCCGGATGATGTCAATAACCTAGTAAGGTCCTTCCCAGTTAGAGGCAAGTTTGCCGCGCGTTCGGGTCGGGTCGCTGACTTCGGTCCTGCATAGGACCAGGTCGCCCAATTTAATCGGTTGAGGGCGTACCTTGCGGTTATAGATCCTCGCGACAGCCCTCTTGTAGGAGAGGTTTTTCATGTGCACGTTAGCACGTCGCTCTTCGATCAGGTTGAGGCCAGCTCGTAGTCCTTGGGTCGATGTCCCTTCGTCGTATTTCTCCGCCCGAGGGGTAGGGAAAATCACTTCGGGGGGCAGGATGGCCTTGGTCCCATATGAGAGGTTGTAGGGTGATTCTCCGATCGCGATTTTGGGGGGTGGTCCACAGGGACCATAGGATACTATGGAGCTCTTCCACCCAAGCCGATCGGGCCGCTGTCACCCTCCTCCTGAGTCCGTCCAAAATAGATCGGTTGGTTACCTCGGCCAACCTGTTCGTCTGAGGGTGGGCCACCGAGCTGAACCTTAATTGAATCCCATAAATCGTGCAGAACTCTCGGAACCTTGTGTTGGCAAACTGGGGTCCGTTGTCCGTGACGATGGTTCTGGGCAAGCCGAACCGAGTCACGATATTTCTCCAGACGAACTTCTCTACTTGTCGTTCTACAATCGTCGCTAGAGGCTCGGCCTCGGGCCATCTGGTGAAGTAGTCTACTGCCACTATAATGTATTTCCGTTGCCCCGAGGCCAGAGGGAAAGGGCCGAGGAGGTTCAGTCCCCATTGCGCGAATGGTCACGCGCAGTCAATGGGGGCGAGCGGGACTGCCGGCTGTCGGGGCGTTCGGGCGTGCCTCTAGCACGGGCTGCACTTCTGCACGTAAGATTTTGCGTCTCAGACCATGGTGGGCCAATAGTACCCTTGGCAGAGGATTTTGTAGACCAAGGTCCGGCCAGCAATATGCTCTCGGCAAATCCCTTCATGAACCTCGGCCAGGACCGTCAGAGCCTCTTCCGGCCTGAGGCACCGCAGAAGTGGGTGTGAGAAGGACCACTTGTAGAGCCGTTCGTTCACCTCGGAGTACCATGCTTGCGTTCGGCGGATGCGCCGAGCCGAAGCCTCGTCGACGGGAAGGATCCTGTCGTGCTTATAGCGCAGCATCTCCTGTACCCATGTGGTACGAGTGTCGGCTGGAGACACAGCCAAGACTGAGATGGCGCGAGAGGGGAGCCTTTCGATCTCGGGGTGGGCTCTAGAGTTTGACTTTGAGGCCAACTTAGCCAGCTCGTCGGCTCGCTTGTTTCGACACCTTGGCACCCTGGATACCGTAAAGTGAGAGAAATTGGAGGCTAGGCTTTTTACCTTCGCCAGGTACTTTGCCATGGTTGGTTCCCTGGCCTCGTATCCGCCGCTGAGTTGCTCGGCTACCAACTATGAGTCAGTGAGGACGCGGATGGCGTCTACTTGCATCTCACGGGACAGTCTGAGCCCAGCTAGGAGTGCCTCATATTCGGCTTCGTTATTGGTTGCGTGAAACCCGAAACGAAGAGAGCGCTCGAACGAACGCCCATCAGGGGCTGATAGCACTAGTCCCGCGCCCCGCGCCGACCCCATTCGAGGCAGACGAGTCGTCCACATGTAGAATCCATGCTTCTTCGGGTTGGCTGGGAACCTGGTCTTCAGTCTGGGCGAGTTCTGAGATAAATCGACTATGCTTTAATGACGGTCCTTAGTGCGTTATGTATGTCAAACTCTCCGAGCTCCACAGACTAATATATGATGGTGATGAGAGGAAAAGTCAAGCATTGAATAAGCTTGTGCAGTGACTCGTTTAATTTTGCATAGGATGCTCCTATATAGGAGACTTCAGTCAATAATATTACATGGACTATTTATATGTAGAGACCAATTCATTCAGTAACATACATGTATGTGTTCAGAGGCGCGACATGGCCATGACATGCTCCTGCTGCGGCTCAACCTGGCGCGTACCGTGGTTGGGAAGATGGGTTTTGCTGCTCCCATGCGGCGGCCTCTCCGCCACCTTGAAGCGCTTAGCCATCTCCCTTAGCTGAAACTTTTGGATCTTTCCGGTGGAAGTCTTGGGCAGCTCCTCCACGAACACCACCTTCTTTGGCACCATGAAGCGTGACATGTTCGCCCTGCAGTATGTTATGATGGCTTCCTCCGTTGCAGTGTTATCTCCACCTCCGCATTTCTTCTTCAGCGTCACGAAGGCGCACGGGGTCTCGCCCCAGCGCGGGTGAGGCATCGCCACCACCGCTGCCTCCACCACCATGGGGTGCTTGTACAGCACCGTCTCCACCTCCACGCTGCTGATGTTCTCGCCTCCTGAGATGATCACGTCCTTGGACCGGTCCTTGATCTCTAGATACCCGTCCGGGTGCACCACCGCGACGTCTCCGGTGAAGAACCACCCGTCCCTCAACGCCTCGGCCGTGTCTTTGGTGTTCTTGAAGTAGCCCTTCATGATGCTGCTGCCGCGGAGGACGATCTCCCCGACGGACCGGCCGTCGCGAGGGACGCTCGCCATCGTCTTGGCGTTCTTGACGTCGACGTCCGCGAGTGTGAGCACGCTGATCCCTTGCCGCGCCTTGAGCCGCGCCCGGTCCTCGGACGGTCTCTGGTCCCACTCCGACCGCCACTCGCAGACGAGCGCCGGCCCGGTCGCTTCTGTCAGCCCGTAAGCGTGCGTCACCTTGAACCCCATGCGCTCGATCTTCTCGAGTAGCGCCGCCGGGGGTGGGGCTCCGCCGGTGAGCACCTGAACGGGGGAGGCGATGGGACGACGCTCGGACAGACCGGCCTCAAGGAGGATGGTGAAGACGATGGGAGCACAGCACATGTGGGTGACACGGTGGTCGGCGATGGCTTGATACATCTCGCCGGCCGACGTGTTGCGGATGCACACGTTGACGCCTCCGCGGGCGGCGACGCCCCACGTGAACGTCCACCCGTTGCAATGGAACATGGGGAGTGACCAGAGGTAGACAGGCTCACTTCCGACCCCCCACTGGAGAAGGAGGCTGATGGTGCTTAGGTACGCGCCGCGGTGGCTGTAGACCACCCCCTTGGGGGCGGACGTGGTGCCGGAGGTGTAGTTAAGGGCGATGGGATCCCACTCGTCCTCGAGCTGGGGGAGTACCTGAGTCGGGTTGCCGCTAGCGACGAGCTGCTCGTACTCCAGCTCTCCGAGCCGAGTGCCGGTCGGTGTGTCGACGTCGTCGATGACGACGACCAGTGGCATCTGGGGAGTGTCGGGGTCGGCCATAAGAAGCTTGAGGGCGTCTACGGCAAGGGGGACGTACTGGTAGTCGACGAAGAAGACCTTGGCCTCGGAGTGCTTAAGGATGGTGGCGACGTTCTTGCAGTCGAGACGAGTGTTTATGGTGTTGAGCACGGCGCCAGCCATGGGCACGGCGAAGTGCATCTCATACATGGCCGGAACGTTAGGTGCCAAAACCGAGACCTGTTCATGTATACCAAGTCAGAAACTTCCTGCAGCTTTAGCACGAGAAGAAAGCTTAAGGAGATGATCACATAAACTTACCACATCATTCTTGGAGATGTTCAGCAACCGGAGGGAGGAGGCGAGACGGCGGCAACGCTCGTAGGTCTGTTTCCACGTGAAGCGTGTGCGCTGGTAGACGACCGAGGTGCGGTCGGCGTAGACGCCAGCTGCCCTCTCTAGGAAGGTAACGGGGCTGAGGGCGACATAGTTAGCCGGGCACTTCTGCAGGCGATCCATCACTCTGTTTTAGATCTCAGGAGTGAGAGAGGGGGGGAGGTGGCAGAGGTTAGAGACGGACGCAAAGGGCTCAGATTACTGGGGAAGAAAAGGGAATCGTGATGAGCACACGAGGAGTCGATGTGGCCTTTATATAGGCAACGACGCAGGGAACTTGTAGCGAAATTGGAGGGGAAGTACATGCGAAACCATAGTGCATGCTAAGGGATTGACCGTGGACTGTTGACCAACGATGCTGTACACCGCATGTGGTACGACAGCTGACTGACTGATTCAGCACTGAAAATTTTCAGGGATCATGGACATCTCGCAAGCGTGAGGCCACATCACCCCTGGAATCTTTCAAGGTGCTCCCATCCATCTTTTTCTTCGTCTTCTTCTTCTTCTTCACTTAGTTTGGTCATCCGCTTTCGTGATAGCTTTCAGCAATGGCTTTTGGACTGCAAAGACTGGTGGAATCCAGTCCTCCCCACAAAGATCAGGCGTGACTCCCTCCGGCTAGACCATGGAGAGATCTGCTCACCTTTATCTGATGCACTGGCCATTAACGGAGGATGGCAGAAGACCATCGTTCCTAAAGAGGAATCAATGATTTGAGGCATCGCTGCACTTATTTCCATCACAGCAGCAGGACGACCAATCCATTCGGGCTGGTGGCATCAATGCCAAGCTTTTGAGAGAGAAAAGAACAGTGTCCACTGGTTAATCTTTTGCTGCATTACAAGTAAATATGCTGAACGGTGGAAGCTCAATTAAATTTGCACCCCTCGATTAAAACACTAAAGGATGCTACAGTTTGCATGCCAATGATTGCTACCTCAGCAGCCATTGATGTTTCTATCCATGCTTTCCTTGCTACACTTAATATATGTTCTCTGTCAATTATAATTACTTGTTGAATCATGATCTCTAAGGATTAGGTGTAACAGTGTGAATCAAAGTAACGAGGAAACACGGATTCCTATTATAATATATGTTCTTTGTTCTAGTAGTTGGATTTGGGATAACATGGAAGAAGTGAAGGAAGAGAGTGTAGACTTAGTGGCCTGGGAAGGAGGAGGAAGTTTCATTTCATGTCTATAGAAATTGACCTGCGGAGGATTACATTATGAATTCAAGTTTTCAAGCTTGAAGACTTCGATAACTAGTTGGTGAGTTGACTTCAATTTTTATGCTCGTTTGAAGTCAAACCCCGGGAGTTGAAGTCAACACGCTGGTTGGGTTGTGTTGTGAGAGGCTTCTAGTCAATGGTCATGGAGGTTCACACAAGCTCAAGGAAAGAACAAGGAATAATAGCTCTACCTCGGAAAACTTATGATGTGAAATATTAAGACTAAATGTGAACAGTTCACAAAATCATGATGTGAAATGGGAGTTGAGAGAAAAATCCACAAATTATGATGTGAAATATTCTACTTTAATTGCACCATGGCAATCAATGTGAACACTAAATCAGTCAAATTCCAACAAAATTGGTCAGTTGACTATCTGCTTAGGTGTCAAATCATGACAAAGAACTATTTCCTCAATAGACTGATATGGCTAACCACATGTGATTAGGGGCAAAACATTGTAAAATGAATCCTCTCATGTACAACATTACAACCTCTTTGCCAATGCTTTTTCTTACATGAAAGGATCATCAAACATTGAGAAAACCCATATGGGAGCAAAAACTGAAATTATATAGAGGTTTCCTGTGAATTGTTTTCCTTGTATGTGTAGCCTAACTAGAAAAACTAATTCCTAATTCCAAGTTAGGAATAAAATAATATAAATCCAATTAATTTGTAAAACTAAAAGAATAATTAAATCTTTCAAACTCTCTCTTCTCTCCTCATGATATTGTGAGAGAGAATGATCTTCGTAGAGACGAGAGATAGGTTGTTCGACCATCCTTTATTATTTTTTTTTAATATTTTTGATTCGTTATTTGTTCATGTTTAACATGTATTTTTTTTTATTTTTTTAATCTATATTACTGTTTTTACATGGGTTTTCTAAGTAAATATCATGATATTCATGTTTTAGATACAAATTTATGATATTATGGTTTAGGATTTTTTTAATTGTTTAAATAAACAATTACAAAATTTAATTATCGATTAAATCGTTCCTATTTAATCTTGTATTCTCTCCTATATTTCATGTTAAAGTCTTAAATCAATTAGTTTAAATTTTTATTAAAAAATATTAAAATTAAATTTTAATTTGAAATTTTCAATCCGATCTAATTATAACATTTTGATTCGATTGAAAAGTCAGGGATAATACAACGCCACAATCTAATAAGTTTTTATGTAGGAATGCAATGTCAAAATCTAAATAATTAACTTACATAATATATTAATTATATATTTCGATCCATAATCAATCTACTTATAAAACTTTCATAACCTATTCAATAAATTCAATAATTTATTAAGAATTCACACACACACACACACACACACACACACATACCACATATAATCTAAATATATAATAGTACATGATTAACTTCTTTCATAATTATATGAATATTTTCAAGCTATGAATACCGAGAAATCAAAATAATTACATTATTATTATTATTATTATTATTATTATTATTTTAATAAATAAGGAATTCCCATTTCTTGTTAGTTTTTGTATTATTTTAAAAATATTTTATCACATGAATTATATCATTACAAAGCTTATTGAGATAGAAATCTAAGACATTCTATAGAATTCAATTTAACATTTCAAGAAAAAGTTATGCTCAGTTCTATCTATAGCTCTCCCAAGATTGGAAGAAGGTTGTTCTCACTTTTAGACTTTTCCTTTATGGTTTTTAATTAGGTTTTATTTATTTTAAATCATAAAAATAATTAAAAATAATAATCACCCCAGGCTTAAAAGATTGTTCCAAATCTATCACTATATATACCTAAACTTCAAGGGTATAACCTATATTCAATACAAGTCTTTTTTTTTTTTAGAGGTATTATCATTCTCCTACAATACTATTTCTCTTTGGTAGATTTCTTAGATTTGTGAGTTCATAAATCCTATATCTTTAGGTAGATTTCTTGGATGGTAATATCCATATAACTTGAATATTTTATTTAAGTGATTAACTTGTTTATCTACCTTCTATCTATTCTACTTAATTTTCTATCCAAACTTGTCCATCCCACATCATTATATCATAAGGTGAAAAAGTTAATCTTCATATATATATATATATATATATATATATATATAATTTATTTAAGAAAAGGAAAAAAGATGGAATAGGAGATAGAGCTCAGCTATCCAACAACAGTCAATGCTGCCTCATGACGAGCCCACTGTCAGGCGCTTAAACCAAAACTCGGCCCATTTAAAGGCCCGTTACCGTAGTAGTCCGAAACGTAGGGTGGGATGACATGAGCCGCTGACGATCGTTTCATCCACGTCGCGAACAACAAGCGGAGATGACAAGGACGTCGATCCCACGTCACGTGTCGTCCAACCCAGAAACGGCGTCGGCTCATTCCTTCCGATCTTTCTCGATTAGATCGCAGCATTCGTGTTTGTTTCACCGTACGGTACTCACCCGCACACATTATTGCAGAAACCATAGCCTGCAAACCCGGCAGCAGCTTCTCTGCTCCGCCCGCTGATTCATCGCAGGATATAAGGCAATAGATGGCACCGATTCTGAGGTAAGCGGCTCCCTACAACCCCCTTCGGTTCTGTGCCATTTGATCTGCCTCGGAAGGGAAGATTGGGGAGGAATGGGGTGTTGTGTGTGTCATCTGACTGTGATGGTTCTTCTTCTTCTCTTTGTGCTGCCGGCGCTCAGCTCGGAATCAGCGGTGACCGTCGACGTGCACGCCGCGAAAGGCTTCGTGGACTCCGGCCACAAGTACTTGGACGTCAGGTGCATGCCCGCCCGCCCACCTCTGCTCGTTTCATAGGCTAATTTGGGGCTCCTTCCTGTTGTAATCTTGTTCCTGTTCTGCGTGGTGCAACTTATAGGACGGTTGAGGAATTCAAGAAGGGGCATCCATGGAACGCCCTAAACGTTCCTTATGTGTTCTTCACCCCACAAGGCAAGCTCTTGGTTCTTGGTTCATAGGATTCTTTCTGGCATCGTAGCAGTCTTTTGAAGGATTGTTTTGGTCATCGTGGATCAGGGAGGGAGAAGAACCCTGAGTTTTTGGAACAAGTGTCCTCGATCTGCGACAAGGATGATCACATAGTCGTGGTAATTCCCTTTGACATCCTCTGATTTGCAAAAGCTCAAGATGTTTCACCTCTCTCATTCTCTCTCTGTGCGTCCTACTTTTTGGTATCTTGAAGGGATGTCAAAGTGGAGTGCGATCTCTGCAAGCTACAGAGGAACTTATCAAAGCTGTAAGTAGCTCTCATATTTGTTTTGCTATCAATTTGTGATTTGGGAAAGGGATTGAACTCAATGAGGTCATAAATTGAAGCATTAAGGATGGGTTTTATCCCCTTTTTTTTTGTCAGATAGAATCTTAGGATTGTGATCTTTATATCAATGAGAGGGGTAGAGGTCAAATAGTAGCAGGGAACAGAGCTTGTAAATCAATTCAAATTCTTGTCTGATGTGAGACTAAACTGAAATGTTCCATATGGTAGATGCAAAATGCAGTTAGACAATTTGCATGTATGATGAATGAATGGTCTAACATTACTCTCTCCACATTCTGAATTCTCTTGATTGAGATGATGCCCCTCAACATGTTATAATTCCAAAAATCAATAGTGATCATCAACTATTGTCTGATTGAGATTTTTTTGTTAGCATAAAGTATCAGGCTATGTATTACTGAAATATTGTGCACTTGTCTATTTATAATCCAATAAAACATAAATAAAAATTCATCATTTCTCCAAGACAATGTATTCATAAGACTGTGAAAATTAAAGAGGAAAGAGGTGGGGACAATTTTGTGGACTATGGTGGAGAAAGAGAGGACTAAAGTTCGAGTTGGTAAGCATTTTTGGAATCTTAAGTTCTTAGTGAATTAGGATTAAAATTTAGATCAGGGATTCAAGTAAAAAGAGTCGTTAGAGAATTAGAATTTATTCTTTTAAATATACATCGAGTTTTAAGGTTTTGGTGAGAGGGAGAGGTAAAGACACTTTGGGTGCTCCTTAGGGTTTCTTTTCGATGGATCCAAAAAAAAGTTGAGAGAAGATTTATTTTGGGTTTATGTGAGAGGGGTAACTAGGGGTTTCAGGGTTGGGTTTAGGCTTACTCGAGGAGAGTGATTCCTTGTATTGATTTTTTTCATATAGTGAAAATTTTGATTTTTTTCGTGAAGATAGACAATGAGTTACCGAGTTATATTAAATGTTTGTGTTAACTTTATAAGTATGTCCTTTATTTGTTGACCTCTATGTTTCTCTTTTGGGTTTTGAATTTCTCCTCTCCTCTTTTGGGTTTTAACTTGCAATGCAATTTACGAGGGCATTATGAAAGATTTTAGATCACAAATCAGACTTATCAAACATTCCCCAAATTCTATGTATAAAAGCCATATCCATTGAAGTCCAAGTACCATTAGACACGAAATGTTAAACCATTTGATTCATATCGCTAATTTATATTGAGTTTATTCTTTGGTACATCATTTCAACTTAAAAAATTTAAACTTAATTGTACCAAAGAATAAACTCAATATATATTATCCGACTTTCTTAATCATTAGCGTTTGGGGAAGATTGAAAGGACTATGAGTAAATTCATATCGCTAATGATTAAGAAAGTCGGATGATATATATTGAGTTTATTCTTCACTACAATTAAGTTTAAATTTTTAAGTTGAATTGATGTCCAATCTTACATGTATTAATCTTAATAAATGACTCATTTGTCGCCAGTTTAGCTGCTAAATCGAGTTGATGCATGTCATTGTATCTTGATAAATTAAGCTCGTTTTTGTGTTTTAGGGTTTCAAGCATGTAAAGAATATGGGAGGGGGTTATGTTGCCTGGGTGGAGAATGGGTTCCTCGTGAAGGCTCTTCAAGAAGAGTTGTAGTTGCTCTGTCAATTTAAACATTCTCTGTATGTAAGTGATGTGATCTGAAAAATGGTGTTGTATTATAAATCACAATACGTTAAAATGTAGTAACGAAACCAATAACTATGAGTTGGATGAGATTGTTCTTTTGTGAATCACAATTTGTTTGAATTCTTATCTTGCAATATACAAATAAGAAAGTATTTTAAATCTTCTAAAACGTCATATTTGCTGAAATTTTCTTGAATTATGATACCACTAATTTGAAGCCTTGTTTTTATAAAAAGATGAATTTAATCTTTTTCACTAGGTGGAATCATAAATCGACTCATGAAATCTATAAAATTGTATCGATGATGTTACAAAGTTTTTGCTATGCTTGAGTTAGCAAATGAGTTTTAGTGACTTTGGAGTGATCGAGTGAATCCAATAAAGTTCCTCCTATGCTTGAGTTAGTAAATGGGTTCAAATGTGTGATTTCTCCGATATTGATTGGGTGAATCGAATGTATGGTTGTGGATATGTTACTTCTATGCTCGAGTTAGTAAATAGGTTCACACACGAATTGGGTGAATCGAATATATGATTGTGGATATGTTCCTCGTATACTTGAGTTAGTAAATGAGTTCAGATGTATAACTTCTTCGATAGTGATTGAGTGAATCGAATGTGGGTGATAGGTGCATTGAATTCGAGAATTATAGACTTGGTTCATATTTCATTTATCTATCCTCTATTAAACCAACCTCAAGATTAGTAAAAATATGTGATGAGGAGTTGTTATTATACCCATATCATTCTACATTTAGAAGATTAGTAATATCCATATAAAAGTATTTTAGTGATATAAAACTCATCATCTCAATCAACAAAGAAGGTGAGGAAGCTTTGCATAAAGAAAACATGGATCAATAATTTAAAAATATATTTGAAAATAAATATAAAATTTACATGATTTAATATTTCTTAGTTACATCTTTAAAAAATTGAATTCTTCATGAGAACAAATTAAATTAATTCAAGCACAATTCTCTTTAAACATCTTATCTCATAAATTTCAAAGTATGTTTTCCCATCCTCACTAAAGATACATAAGATTATTTATAAAATAAATAAATCTTAAATCACAAAAAAAATTTCATACTTGAATTCATAATCCTAACCTCTTAATCTAATTTTTATAGAGAGAGATACAAATATTTCTAACAAAACTAGAGCAAAGGCCTTACCCATGTCACAGTAGCACTTTTGGAACACAGAGATAGGTACATATATTTCTAATCAAACCAGTGCAAAAGACACAGCAGTTCTTCCAAGTAGCATCAACTTGATAAGCAGTGGCTGTTGTTATCTTCTCGTGCTGGGTGTGGTACACTGTGAGTGTCCACTTTGATGCTCAAGATTTTACTGTCAGTGGATGGGGGACAGGGGCCCCTCTTTCTCCCCCCACCCCATCGGCTGCCTTGGCTTTCAAGCAAAGCATGAACAGAAAGCACCCTATGTGGTACGTTTGGTGGATCCAATGCCTGAGACCGTACTCCCACTGGTCCTGTTCAACCTAAATCTATTTGCTGTTGATTTCAGTGGAATCATACGCTTATGTTCCAGTTTTGTAGGTCTCAGTTGAAATGAACTCCAAATTCTAGTGTGAGGACTGCATCAGATGATATGAACTCCTGTTTCTGTCAAACTGGTAACTATCTTTGGATTCCCATAATTAATATGATCGAAGAATAATCATTCAAAGACTTGGCTGTTGATGGAGACCCTTTGAAGGCTTTGCACAAAGACGATTCATGGATCTCGAAGACCTGTAGACAGACCATCAGAGAACCACAAAATAATTGAGTTGATATTATGATCTTTGAACAGTAAGTCTCTTGTAAGATTCTCTTGCTTTTGTACCTCTTTCCTTTCTTTTTCTCCCATTTGATTAGCGTTTGGACAACATGAAAAACACTTTTCGTGCATTCGTGATTAGGACGAGAACATCTTTCCCTGTTCTTTAAGCGCGTCATGTTTGACCCCGGAATTGTGCACCGCAATGATCCTCGAGAGCCCACCGTTCCTGCCCACCAATTTGTCTTGAGAGTCATCGGAAGAGTTCATTAATGTTCTTCGAGTTCCTCACCAAATACTATAGTATTTTGATGACAACAATCCGACAAAGCCATCATCTTCAACCTTCAGCCTATAAATCAACGTCTGAAGCCCGGATCAGCAGCGACCAGCGGCGAGGTTGGGACGGAAGGTTCTGAGACCATGGCCATGGCTTTCAAGATGGTAATTCCGATCGACGCCGACGTCACGAGCGGTGACCAGCTTTCCTGGGTGTTGTTGCCTTAACGACTGTGGCTTGTGGGTGGCAGGCGACGGAGGGGATGAGGGTGAAGCAGGAGTGCCTGAGCTCCTTCATGGAGATGAAGTGGAAGAAGGTGAGCCGGTACGTGGTGTACAAGATCGACGAGAAGTCAAGGGAGGTGATGGTGGACAAGGTGGGCCGTCCCGGCGAAGGCTACGAAGGCCTCGCCGCCTCCCTCCCCAACGACGACTGCCGCTATGCCGTCTTCGACTTCGACTTCCTCAGCGTCGACAACTGCCAGAAGAGCAAGATCTTCTTCATCACATGGTCTGCTCCTCTCTCTCTCTCTCTCTCTCTCTCTCTCTCTCTCACACACACACACTTGTCACAGATCTGCTGAGAGAAAGCTGCAAGAAACATGGATGAACTGCGTGCAACATCACTACCTATTATGTGATTCATGTCTGCTAACAATGTACTGAAAGATCATCTGCTTTTGATGCTGAGACTCAGATCTGTATCTACAGAGTTCTGCTACTCTTTCAGGTCTCCAACGGCATCAAGGATCAGGTCGAAGATACTGTACGCTACCTCAAAGCAAGGGCTGAGGAGGCTGCTTGAAGGGATCCACTACGAAGTGCAAGCCACTGATCCTACCGAGATGGGCTTCGATGTGATCAAAGAGAGGGCCAAATGAGCAGCGGAATGGCCTCCACTGCAGCTGATGCGTTCCTCCGATCAAGATCAGGGGAGAAGACGATGATGTGATTGGAGAACAAAGGCAAACGATATGATTCATCATCAACATATAGATCATTACAATATGCGTTTGTGAAGCATCAACTCCATCCCACCAACTTACAACCTTTGTAGATTATTTGGTTTTCCAGTTGATCTCATAAAAGTAGCTTAGAACGAGCAGCAGAGCAGCAACTGCTACGCCAAGTGCGCCTTGCTGTAGTATGCTTCTTGTCTTCCCCCTTGTGAGGCAAGTCCGAGGTGGAGTGAAGCCCAGCTCTGATAGTTTCTTGTGTGATTCTGCGTAATCTTCGAAGAATTTATCCTCATCCTACCAAAAGAAATCAAACTACGTCAATGTTGAGATCAATGTTGCATGGGGAAGGTCACAACGAAACCAAGCATCGAAGCTACCACGGCGTATAGCACGACGTAGTCTCTCAAGACAGGATCGTCTAACAGAGCCTTATCTGTCGGAAGCTGAAGGAGCCCCTCCTTTTCCCCTTTCACCAATTCCCTGATACAGGACGAAGAACAGTGATCAGGCTGCTTGATGTGAACTTGATGACAGTGAGATAACCATTACGTAAAGTAGGAGTTGTCGAATTTGAGAGGATCCTTTGTCCACGCGCCTTGAAATCCTGATCTCTCTCGATGAGCTCTTCCCTTCATCACCAAGCACAAGAAACTTCCTTTCATTCGAGGATGCTGATACAGTAGATGGGTACAAAGCAGAATGGCTTGAGACATTTACCAGTGTGTGGCCACCGGAGAGTGCCACAATATCCTTATCTGACAAACCCATGCGATAGAACACGTCTCTCAAATGCGAAACACCTGCATCAAAAGTATTGGTATCGAAGATCGATATAAACTTAATATTAATTTAGTATTTTCATCAAAAAAAAATAGATAGACTAAAGATATTGCATCACCCCTCTGACATATAACCAATGTCTCACCCCGTGCCGTTTTGCACCGTAAGAGCATTAGCCAAAAATCAGCCAATGACACACGAGAATGGTATTGTTTTTGCACGATGCCATACAAGCAGAAAATTTTTCGAGTTTGAAATGACAGAAATATGAAATAAAAACACTTTCGACAAAGTAAAATGAGATTGACGATAATACTTTTTGACCCGTACATGCTACCTGATAGAAAACTCGAAAACACAAGAACCAATTGCAGAGATGCTGGAGATGATTACCTTCGTTTGCATCTGGAAGACGGCCTTCTTCTGGACAAATTGATGAGTCCTGGCACAAGAAGCAGTGGATGTTATTGAGCTTGCAGTTCCTGGAAGAAGAAGAGCACTGTCAAATACCTAAACCTTACCTTTCTACCTGGAGCAAATGGAACAGTCGGTCCGCCGGTAATCTCCACAGCAACTACTCCAGCAAGCTGCTAATAACATCATGTTCAGCAGACAGATGCATTCATTCGTCCTCCTCACTTTACTCTCCAGTGCTTATAACATAAATCTAATAGTAAAAGATTATGGATTCCCTTGAAGAACCAAATCTTGTTTCAGCTAGGATGAAAGATGACTTATGTGTCCAAATGCTAGAAGAAAAATGCTATCTTGCTTGCTATTCTGTAATGAATCAGTACCTGGTAAAGGTCTGCATATGTGATTTTTGGATGTTTGACCTTCACTGGCTCTGAGATCACAAAGAACAGAGAGCAGCTGACATTAGATTGTAATTTGGACATGTATTGTTGGTGTGTTAAGATGCAAATGGCTACCTAAAAGATCAATAGCTATTTCAAGTCCTGCATTCGACCCATGAGAGTACTCTTCCTCAAACCTTATGGAACCATTAGGGCCACCAGTTTTTGTTTTCACATCATAAGTACCAGCATCATGCCATCTGCAGAAAGCAGCAGATGTGAGAAGCCATGAGAGTCTTAAGATAAACCAAGCAAACTTCAAGAACTTTATGATCTTGCATTCCAAAATATAGAAATTAAATACCCATAGACACTATCAAGAGCATAAATTGAGTTACCAAAAAATCCCTGCTTGTGTTGAATGGTTGATGCAGTTGGTAGATCCCTTCCTCTGGGTAACAACAACACTAATCCCCTAATTCTACTCTAAGGAAGCATCAATTACTGTAATTAATTTTTCTTTATGAACATGTTCCTTCAAAATATGTCATTTTATGATGACCATTGGGGTATTTCCAGGCTCTATAAATAGAGTTGCAAACCCTAAATTAATAAAAATTTAGAGACAAATATAATTCCTCTTATTCTTTAAATATATTTTTATTATTTCTAAACTTTATTCTCACATTTCATCATTCTAATATTTTATTTAATCTTGAAGACTCTGCCTTTTACCCAACAGAAATGTCCTCCATTTAACACACAGTATAGTGAAGGAGATAAAGATGGAGGAGCACAGGCAAACAAATGGAATTCGATAGGCACAGATTTAGCTGCAGAATCAAGCGAAACTAACTCACGCGAGGCGGAGGATGATAGGAGCACAGTTCTTGCTGGAGATGAGAGCTCGGAGGTCTCTGCGGGCCTTCTCGATCTCCTTGAGGTACTCTGCGTTCACCACCGGATCAGCCATTGTGTTACCCTAAGAAAGCTCTCGCAAAGAACAGAGAGATGCAGCAAAACAACGAGTGGAGGAGGTGATGGGAGCCTGACGGCTTCTCGTTTGGTCTGCTGTTATATAAACACGGAGGAGGACACGAAGAAGAAGCAGCAGCAGCAAAAGACGGGAATAAAGGAGAGGAGAACGAGGATGGGAGAGAAGGAATTGAATTCGTGGAGTGGAGAAGGGACAGCTTCACGAAGAAGATATCCGTCGCTCGCTCTCTTCCCAATGTTTTCGGCTCATTTACATGCCTTTTGGCCAATATATATAAATATATAAATATATATATAAATATAAATATATATATATATATATATATATGTATATATATATATATATACATATACATATATATATATACATATAAATATATACATATATATATACATATATACATACATATATATATATACATATATACATACATATATATATATATACATATATACATACATATATATATACATATATACATACATATATATATATATACATATATACATACATATATATATACATATATACATATACATATATATATATATATATACATATATATATATATATATATATATATATATATATATATATATATATATATATATATATATATATATATATATATATATATATATATATATATATATATATATATATATATATATATATATATATATATATATATATATATATATATATATATATATATATATATATATATAAGAAAGAGAGAATAGAGGAAGGTAGCTTGCATAGGAGAATAGAGGAAGAGAGAAAGAAGAAGAAGAAAAAAAAAAAAGAATAAGAGAAGAAAATTTAGAGCTTTGGGTTTTTTTTTTCTCAAATCTTCTGATAAAAAATTCTCAAACATAAATATTCTAACGTTATTTTATAAAAATCTTAATCTTTATTTTTATTTTAATTTTAAATAATTTAAAAGATTTCAGCTTAGCACCAGATATTTCTCTAGTTTAGATATAAAATCATGAATCTAAATTTTTTGATAATCCAACCTTTATGTATTATTTTAGACCTAACTTTTTGTACTAGATTAAGGTAAACCTAATTTATGTGAAAATAAACTTATAGATCTTTCTTTTAATACAAGATTGAAAGATTTGAAGTAAGTGCCTATCCAAACTTCTATTTTAATTGACCTTATAGATTATGTAAAACAAAGGTCATAATTTCTAATCTTTTGATACTAAATTACTTATAACTTTTTATTAAAAAATTTAATTTATATAAAATATATTTTATTAAAAACTAGACTCATAAATATCTCTATGTATATCTGATTTGAAAGATTTGGAGTATAAATGCCTATTAAAATATTTGTTTTAATTGACATTATGGATTCGGTAAAATAGAGATAATATTTTCTGACCTTTTGTCACTAAATTATTTGTAACTTTTTGTTGGAAACTCCAATTCATATAAAACTTAATTTTTCTGAAAGTAGATTAATATATATTTCAAATACAATCATTTCAAGTAATTTGAAGTATAATTGATTATTTAAATGCCTCTCAAATTCGACCAAAATTAAGCTTTTATCGATTTTGTCTATTCTTGTTTCATCTTTTTTGAAATTGATTTCAATTAAATATTTTTTTTCAATTAAGTTTTATATTATTACTTTGAATTCTTGTATACTCATCCTTAAGTTATTTGCATATATGAATCTATTATATAAAGTTATGTTTACATCATATTGTTTCGTATAGGAACATATATGTTTCGTTATTTCATATATACTTCTGATTATATCTAATTGTATTGTTCATAATATCTTTTTATACTCTGATATTTGTGGGGTTATTTAGACCTTTACTAAAAATGGTAAAGAGATTATTTGAACCTTTGCTAGAAATGATAAATGGTGTATGCTTCAAACTCGCAATGTTTTATCGGCCCCCTTGGCTTCATCCATCCGTGGATGAATGACATTCTCGGATGTTGAAGATTATATTTGATATCCCACTTCACCTTTTATATATTTGATATGATATTCAAAGCTTTGATTATATGTTTCTATGTTTCTATGTGCGATTTAGATGAGAATAAAATGAATGCAACGTTCAATATGACATTTGAGCTTCTGTTTTATATTTATTCTTTTGATATACTCTGAAATGTTTCATATATCATTGATATACTTTAAAATATTTCTTATATCATTGAAATGCTCCAATTACTCTTTATCCTTTTGTTATGAATAAAATATGCTTTGAATGAAATGACATTACAATTCTATATTCTATGAGTAGATATCTATAAATTCTTGTATCATGCCTTACATTTTAATACTAAATTTATTTTGAAATTGTTCTCTTTCACCGTAAACATTAGTCGCTTATTAAGTTTTATATGCTTATTTTATTGCTATATAAAATTTTTAAGTTAGCTTGTCACTAATTGAAAAGTTAGAATTAGGCTGAGGTAGTGAAAAGCAAACTAGATTTTGGACCAATCCTATTAGTTGATATGTTATTGTTATATAAGTATATTTTGTATATAGTAAAATATTCTCGATAAATTTGGAATGATATATCATGTAAAAGTCTCAAACAAACCTCTCGTGCTTATGGTAAATGTTAAGTTTAGTTTTATAATGATATATACTTATGATAAATGGTTGGAGTTTTGATTGTATAAATTTTTATGCTTGTGGTTTTATTAGTGTGGTTAATTGTTTATTAAGTTAGCTTAAGATTTTTCAAAAATATTTAAGTGATGTGGTGTATGATTATATATTGCACATGTTTTATAAATATGAATTTTAACTTGAAGATTTTTCAGTGTGCTGGAATGTTAGTTTGGATTCGAGATTAGATTGTTGATGAATTATATTACTATTGATTTAAGATAGGTTCACATCTGTTGAATGTTATAATTCGAATCATACGATACTATCTTATATATAAGTTTAAAATTTTTTTTTCTTGATCAAGTTAGTTAATAAAAAAATTTAAGATGGTATAAAAGCAGAGGACCCTATACTTATAAAAAATACATATAATCAATTTTAGTAGAAAGTGATTCACTTAACTTAGGAGACATCCTCAAAACAAGAGAGTTCATCACTTAATGCTTATATAGGTATTTTCTAATTGATGAACTTGTTTAAAGCTATATGCATTTCTGACATCTATAGAAAGACAGTAGTAATCTTGCTAAGACTTTCAAATTCACATTTTTTTTTTTTTTTTTTTGGATCTAGAGAGTTATTTTTGTAATCATTTTTTTAATCCTAATAAATAATGATATTTTTATCCTACCTTTTATTATTCAAGGAAGTGAAGAAAGAATAATAATAGTCTAAATTTCTATAGATATAAAGTCCTACAGAAATAAGACCTTAAAAGTCTTATCGTTGCTCTGATATCAAATGATAAGACCTTAAAGTCTTATCGTAAAAAGAAGAAGAGAAAGGGAATGATCACTTCGAGGGGATCGACCTCCTTGATCACTTCGAGGGGATCGATCCTCTTTGATCGCTTCGAGGGGATCGATCCTCTTTGATCGCTTCGAGGGGATCGACCTCCTAGGATTTATCAAAAGATAAAATAATATTTTTCATAGATAACTAAAAAGAAACAGTTATATTCTTATTTATAGAGTTTCACCTAGAGCTCATGACTTAAACTTTAATAATAAATAAATATTAAATAAACTTTTATTTGATTTTAACTAAATCAAATTGATTTAATAAATAATTAAATTAAACAGACTTAATAAATATTATTTAAAAACTCAAAAAAAAAATCTTAAAAACACCACCCGATCCCACTAACTTTCTCGCTTTTACTTTACTCCGCATACTGTTATATGTAACTTTTAGTGCTTTGCAATGGGTATATATATATATATATAGAGAGAGAGGGAAGGTTGTGTGTGATGTGATCGATTAGCCGCGATGGGCCGTCACGAACTCGACGTCGAGGCCATGAGGATTTGAATTCTGACATGGCGTGCGACTCACCGGTCTCAGCCAAGACAGGGTACAACGACGCGCACGGAGTTCAGCCGCCTGGCACACAGAGCTGGTGCGCCAAAGCTTCAATTAGAGGTTATGATATGTTTCCTGTCTCGATTGAGACGGGAGAACCCCAATCGTCTCCTTACGTGCGACGCACGGAGACTGG
Source organism: Musa schizocarpa (assembly GCA_900464855.2). Taxonomy (NCBI): domain Eukaryota; kingdom Viridiplantae; phylum Streptophyta; class Magnoliopsida; order Zingiberales; family Musaceae; genus Musa; species Musa schizocarpa. Next base: position 42,601,582 of record LS990919.1, read on the forward strand.
TGCGGGGTTCAGGGAGTTTTTGGCCAAGACAGGGTACATCGATGCCCGCGGAGTTCAGCCGCCTGGTACAGCGCTCTGGTGGGGAGGCGACAGCCTGCTATGTGTTTCCTGTCTCATCGAGACGGGAGAGGCCCTCCTATCGTTCACGTGGCAAGCACGTGAGACCGCCCACGGAGGCGGTTGGTCATTCCACGTGGGCCTCGCCGGACCAGCGCTACCGCGTGCCGCGAAGCTTCGGAAGGCGAATCCCGTGTTGGACCCACCCGAAATGGCCAATGGAAGCGAGCGCAACTGTGATCCTTATAAGACCCGCGGGACAGAGTACCGCGAATCCGAAACCGGCACGGCTCTCCTCCCTCTATAAATAGGGCCTCCGCGCCCCTAATTCGCTGCTCTTTCCTCCGTCGGCGGAGCTCTAACCCTAGTTTTCTTTCATTTCTGTCTCCGCCGCTTTCCCCGTCCTTATTCCGATCTGCGGCCCACTCGCCTTCGATCCCGCTTGCTTCGAGTCGCTTGATTCGATTGCCCCTCGATCGATCTCTGGCCTTGATCCGTGTGCCCCTCGATCGAGAGCGAGGAAGAGACAGTGGGAGCACGATGTCGCGGTGCTTTCCATACCATCCGCCGCACATCGAAGAGTCCTTGATCGAATCAATCAAGGTTTGTTGAGCATCAATGCCGCTGCGATTGATTTCTTGCATTCTTGCTCGACTTCCTTTATTCGCGATCCGTTCGTCGCCACGATCTCTTGGTCACTTTAGTCTTAGATCGAACGAATTCTTGCGAAGTTGGAGTTCATAAGTTTGTAATCATATGTCAAATGGATAGAGGAATTGTAATCGACCACAATATGATTGATTTTATTACGTAGATAGTATTGTTTAGGAAATTGGTTTTTTGTTATTCTTCTGGTGGATGGCTATAGAGTTCTTATGAAGATGAGTTGTTGGTTGGTAGATGAGATGCTCAGGTCAATTACTAAACTATTAAGCGGTTCTCTACACGAGTCTTGAGCTTTGAATTTATAGATCTCCTATGAAAAAGATATTAAAAGTGGATCTGCCAAGGCTAGATGTGGTACAGGTATGGGGAGCACTCTGATGTCAGATTAAGAAATTCCGAATTGGATCTTGATATGATTGATGTGGTCGATTAAAAGAAATCCTTAGGATTTGATTTGTAGGTATACTATGAAAAAGCAATTCACATTTGCAACAGATCCAGTTATTTTTGCGCTTTCTTTTAAGTGTCGGACCAGTATTTTGGTGGAAGTCATTTGATGGAAATCATGGATACTATCAAGAACCCTTGTAGTAGTTGCACTTTCTTTGTATTCTCTTTTTAGATGTTCCAGTTGTGGCATAGTAATTTCAAGGCAAAGATGAACGACTTGATTCCATTGGATTCTCATCAATGTATTTGCACTTAAAGTGAAATGGTTGTTTATATTAATTATCATGAGAGGTCTAATTATATTAGTCTCCTAATAAAGTTTATTAGCAAACAACTCCATCTTATGTCTCAAGCATAGCATCTGAGTTTTGAATGCTATCAGATTATTATGTTAGAATTTTGTTTAGAGATTGAGAAACGCAGTCAGATCTAAAAGGATTGGCAATTTATTAACAGTAAAGCTTTTACTCTAGTTCTAAACATAAATGTTAACAATCTGTATTGTTGAAAATTCTTTTTTGGTTGAAGTTCATATCCGTTGTTACTTTTTTTTTGGAATATCTGAGCTTGAACAGATATCCGGGTTCAAATCCCGGCAACGGATTTATGACCAAAAACAAAAAAAAAAGATCCTTGTAATTATAATATTCTTGGTCACTCTCTTGACAGGACTTCTTCATAGTTTGACTGCTAATGTAAATTGAGTCTTACGGGAATGAATGATAGTGCGTAGAAAATTTTTGGTTTACTATTTTCTTTAGTAATCAGGGTGAACGTATCAAAGATGCAAAGGTTCCTTAGTTCTTATTGGTAAACTAAATATTAGTTAAATGATTGGCTATATATTGCTATAGTGATTGTGTGTTTCCTGTTTTCCTCTCCTCATTACATTACCGTTCTTCCCTTTCTACCTGGAGTGTTTTTTTTCTCAAAAATGATTTTTTTAGCAGCTGTGCAATTGGGTGTTTTGTGTAAGATAGATGTGTCAAAATATAAAATATGAAACATTCTGAGATATGCATCTCGATCCTATAATTGGGGGATACAATTGTTGTATGCAAACTTATAATAGATTTTACTGCTGGTAATTGGTTTGGGATTTCAGGAAGAATCTCTAATATATCTTACTAGGAGATTGAGTTGTAAGAACTGGTTTTGGAAGAATGTTATTCTATTTGGACTTTTTTGCTCAATGTGAAATATCATGTAGAAGCCTAAAGAGTGTCCTATTATATTGACTCGTACCTGTGTAATACATTCTCCGGTGTGCCTCTCTACTTTGCTTCCCCACTGTATATTCTTTGCTGGGGTTGACTATTCTTCTGGTGCACTGAAGCTCCAAAAAGAAAGCCAAAAGGCAAAGAAGAAAGAAAAAAAGAGGGAGAGAAAGGAGAGGGAGAAGACCAATGAAAAGCTTGTGAACTCTCAGCACGAGGAGAACCATATCAAGAGAAAGCGTGAAGAGAAGAAGTTGGATCAGAATTTGTTCAGCCAAAAGACCAGCAATGATGTTATCCAGCAGCTGGAGAGAAGTGGCATTACAGAAGAACATGAGCTTCCATGTTCCATTCAGTATTCCCACGACTCCCCTGAGAGCTCTCAGGACAGCAACAAGAGGAGAAAACTTCTGCCCTCTGATTCCGGTCATAACAAGCATGGTACATTTTAGCTTTTTCTTCAAGTAGTGTTCCCTCTTTTTGAGCTTTGCATAATTTTAAACAATGACACTTATGTTTTCTTCTCTTCTTCATGAAGGAATTATCATTCGCATTAAGTTGCCAACATTGAAGCAAAGAGACTCAAAGCCACCATTACTATCGGTGAGGCAAGAAGATGCACAGCTACCATTGGCATCCTTGAAGAAAAGAGAGCCTAAGCCACTATTACCATCGGTGAGGCAAGCAGATGCACAGCTACCATTGCCATCGTTGAAGCAAAGAGAGTTGAAGCCATCATTACCATCGGTAAGACAAGCAGACGCACAGCTACCATTGCCATTGTTGAAGCAAAGAGAGCCAAAGCCACCATTACCATCATTGAGGCAAGCAGACACAAAGCTGCCATTGCCATCGTTGAAGCAAAGAGAGTTGAAGCAAAGAGAGCCAAAGCCACCATTACCATCGTTGAGGCAAGCAGACACAAAGCTACCATTGCCATCGTTGGAGCAAAGAGAGCCAAAGCCACCATTACCATTGGTGAGGCAAGCAGACACAAAGCTACCATTGCCATCGCTGGAGCAAAGAGAGCCAAAGCCACCATTACCATTGGTGAGGCAAGCAGACACAAAGCTACCATTGGCATCATTGACAAAAAGAGAGTCGAAACCACCATTACCATCGTTGAGGCAAGCAGATGCACGACTACCAGTGCCATCGTTGAAGCAAAGAGAGCCAAAGCCACCGTTACCGTCCGTGAGGCAAGCAGATGCACAGGCAGATGCACAGGTATCATTTCCATCGCTGAAGCAAAGAGGTCCAGAGCCACGGGACACTCAAACAGCTGCGCAAGTGAATGTGGTAGTCAACAACAAATCAAAGCAGATAGCTGATGAACGTCCTGCGGTTGATGAACAGCCGTGTTTTTCAGGCAGGGCTGTGGAAACTGGTCTTGATCGAGAAGCAGCTGCACCTTCGCATAGAACTACCAGTTCGAAAAGGATTGGCAGCAGAACACGGCAACAGGAAAAGTTTGATGAATTAATAGTGAATTGGAATCCATCGCCATTGCAGTTGGAGCTGGAGTCTTTAGACGCAGGCGGCGACGACTGGTTGTTTGGGGCTCCAAAGCAGCGGGGCACCGGTTCGTTCGCTGCTGAGAGCAAATCCAGCAATGGAAGTGGAAGTAATGCCATTTCTTCTCCGCAACCCCGAGCCCGCTACTTACCTGAATTCGACATGTATCAGCTGCCTTATACAGTCCCGTTTTAAATTCAAGGGACATGAATCGATGCAGTCAGAAACATGCTCTGTAGCCTAGCCAACATTTTAAAAGATCGGGAGAATATGCTGCATTGTAAGGCCGAGCAAAAAAGGTGTCATCTATTTTCTTTTGGATTGGCTGTATGCTTGCAGTTCCCTTCAGAGTTCTTGTCCTGATCCAAAATGTTTGGACCCCTGCCTAACCGTAAACGGGTTTTGATTGAGGAGGAAGTCGAATTCGTGTATGTATTCTTATCCTCTTAGGCAACGAGTAAGGATGATGGCGTCGAGTGATCAACACTTATGTGGTTGACATTTCAATAGTTATTATTTCTTTTGACCTCTTTTTCTCTTACTAGTAAAAATCTCTCGCTTTATGCTTTTACCGGCATGCTGATGCGCACGCACAAATCCACAATATATATACATATATAATAGATTTATGTTTGTATATAGCAACTAATTAAAGCTCGAAGAACGGCTCCATCGACTTCGCAGGTACGCCTCCCAGGAACCACAGTGACTCTGCTCGACGCTGGCGACGGATGCATCGTCGTCCACGTCAAGCAATGCGAGGCTCGGAGTCGGATAGGCTTCGTCGTCTGGACAATCCACCACCTCCGACATCCCATCCGCTTGGCTGCTTATCCATGTCTCCATGTCCTCTTCCCCTTTCAACAGGCTGCAAATCTATAACCCACAACAAATGGTCATCAGCAGATCCAGTTCCTAACCAAAAAAAGTACTATGGTTCACTTGCCTTGTCGATTTGAGGTCGGATACGAGGTACCCTCGTGATACAAAGAGATGCAGCTAATATCACTCTGCTCATCTCACCTTTATCATGATTCGTTCCGAGATTGGGATCCAGCAGATCTATGAGCTCCCCTCTCTCCAGAATTCGCGTCGCCTGGAAACATTTGCGTGCTTGGTTAGCAATCGAGACATGCAATGGTATCGAGGGGGAGAAGGTACTTACCCACATCACCAAACTTTCTTCGCCTTTAGGATTCCCATCATCTATCGGCTTTCTTCCTGTTAACAGCTCCAATAGAACCACGCCGAAGGCATAGACGTCATTCTTGTTGCTGACCTTCCCATACATGAGGTACTCGGGTGCAAGGTATCTGCAAAGCAATCATCTCATTTACAACTCAAGCATGCATTTGTCGTTGTAATTTTGGCACACAGCTGAGATCGAAAGGAACTCACCCAAAGGTCCCAACAACATCACTTTGTGTCAGGTTGGTCGCGGCTGTCGGCGCCCACATAGCTAACCCAAAATCCGATAACTGTTGCGCAGGCTTTGTCAGTACAAGAATTTGGAGCTGCAAACACGATGACCAACATTACCTGAGGCTCAAATTCGTCATTGAGAAGAATGTTGGAAGACTTGACGTCTCTGTGGATCACTGGTCGACGACAGCCATGGTGAAGGTAGCTGAGAGCCTCAGCAATCTCCGTCGCCACTCTAAATCTCATGTCCCACGGGAGCAGATGCTTCACCTTGTCACCTGTGTTTCGTCTAATGCACATCAGCAGAAGAAAGCCATGAAGCCGTAACACGCGAACTGTGGTAACTTAACCGTGTAGATTTTGCTCCAAGCTTCCATTGGGGAAGTATCTGTACACAGAAATGAGAGTGTGCTCCCCAACGCAGATGCCCAGTAATGGAACCACGCGCAGGTGCCTCAGCTTGGTGATGATATCGACCTCCGAAAGGAAATCTTTTGATGCTTCTGCGGATAGCTTTGACAACTTTATAGCAACCTGCTGTCCATTCCCAAGCCGGCCTCTGTACACTCGGCTGCTTCCTCCATTCCCAATCAAATTCTCTGCAACAATTTGATGTTTACTCACCGATCGCACATCTTAGATAAGGATGTCTGTGCTTTAGAAGGAGAACCTGAAGAGAACCGATTCGTTGAACTCTGGAGCTCCTCATACTGAAACCATCTGCAGCTCGAGTTGCTGCCACTGAGAACCGTGTTCAACTCCTCGATTAGCAGCAACAATGGTTGAGCCGACGACAGAGTTCGAGCCGGTAAGTTCATCACCCGCCGGACAAGCGACAGTCTCCAAGCACGGTTGACCCGCTTCACCTCGATGCTTCTTAGTGCTGCTTTCTTCTTCAGCAGAGGACACCCGAACACCGGCTCCGGCAGCTGTCTCATCAGCACCGTAACAGAGCTCAGAACCGCTTCCACGATTTCCCCTTTGACATGGTTGCTGTCAGATGATCTCGAGGCCTCTACAACAGTCTTCTCCTCATGCTTCCGTATCGCGAGTGCTTCAGATGGATACAGAAGATTCCGTAGACTTTGACGGCGTTGTAATTCTTGAGAGACAGCACTCCATGAGTTCCGAATCCAGCGAGAGATTTCGTTAGGACAGAGAGTCTGGGGGAACTCACCTGGAGATGGCTTGGCAGCTCCTCTTTCCAAGACGACGTTTCCATTTCGAACAGCGATCAAGGCAGTGGTCGGAGGGAGATTCTTAGCACAATACTTGGCGAGTGGAGCTGAGCCACTGAAGGAAACTTTATCAGATTTCCACAGAGAAGGAGAGCAAACAGAACAATGAGTTCCACAACAGAGGCTTTCTATCACCTACAAAAATGAACTCTTCTTTTTCATTCCAACCACCACTTTGATGGCTGCACATTGCTTGGCCTCCTTCACCAGCGCTCTCCTAATAGAACTTCCCCGAGCGATCCGTCCCACAAGAACAACCTGGAGGCCACGCATCGGTAAAAGATCACGCTATTTCTTCGTCGAATTCATGATGAGAATGCCCACAAACTCACCTGCTTGAGACTGCAAATGCCTTGATAGGATGCCAGATGGTCATCTAACGTGCTTGCCAAAGACAGTGTGGTCGTTTTCTTCAGATCTGAAAGAGAAGCTCGTCATCGGCAGCAATCAAAGACAAGGTGTACTCGTCAGATCGAAGTACCTGAATCACGGCAGACATGGACGGCCATGACACGGTCTCCTTGCTCGGCGACTTTGTGGATTGCCCAATCGAGCAATTCCTTGCCCTTGGCGTTCATTTGAAGACCCACCATTATACACCGGGATTCCCCCTGCTTCTCTCCCTCGAGCACGGCCATGCGCTGCCTTCCAATTGGATTCCCAGAAAGCACTCTTTCAGATGGTTCAATGTATGCCGCAAAAATGTGGAAGAAAGAGCAGAGGCCACCAGTCTCTCCCTCAACCTATTTGTCGCATCCCAGGATGAGCATTCCCTTCGACATATGGATCTACCGCCACACGATGATGACGACGGAGCTTAGTTGAGCCGCAGTTTTCTAGTACCGGAAAGGAAAAGGAGATTTAGGAGAGAGCAAGAAAGAATTAGGAAGCGAGTACAGAAGCAGCCATTGGACAACAACCAAAAAAGGACAGGAGGAGGAAGAGAAGAAGAAGAAACAGAGTGCCCCCGCGACTTGAGGACGATCACCAGACTCCAACGTAAGAGAGAGAGAGAGAGAGAGAGAGAGAGCGCGCGCTTCGGTTGAGAGTACCCGCCACCTTTGTCGCGGGAAACACGAGATGACCGGCCACCCATAGCGACCAATACAACGGATAGATGCGGCAATAACGTGCAGGAGAGGTATTCCGGTGATGGGAACTGCTTAACTGCAGCTAAACGCCTATTGGATATCAACTGTCCGATTGCTTGACGCTGATATATGTTGCTTTATTTTATTAGGTGGGTAACAGAAGAACTAAAATTGACAACTATATATATATATATATATATATATATATATATATATATATATATATAATATTTAAAGATAAAATTACATATCCTTCTTAAACTCTTCTTAAAATATATATATATATATATATATATATATATATATATATATATATATATATATATATATACATATATACATACATAGAAAGGTTAATATCAACTAACTCATCTTTTAGAAAAAAAATTATTCTCCTTTTTAAAAGAATATTTTATAATAATATATAATAATCGAAGGAATGTCTTTTAATAAGATATTCATTTTTCTTCCTTAAAAATATATTTATATGAATTGAATACAAAAAAATTACAGATATATGATTCTTCATTTAATAGGAATAAATGTCAATTATAATTATTTGACAGTTTGATATGATCTGACTCATTTTTGGAAGAGACAACATCGTAGGTTCTCCTCACCAAACGAAAGATCTTGATGAGCTTGTTCGTATATTCGATTTTAATATGTATACTTTTTACAAAAAAATAGCTTCAATGGTGTAGGTTCATCAACATCCCTATGATACTTAAGTTATCATTAGTTTTCTATGAAAAAATATCTACATGAGAGAATAATTATATCATATTTAGTGAGGTTTATTTTTATAATATTATAGTCCTATCATATATAATTAGAAGATTATCGGTCTGATTCTAAGAATATTTTATTAGAACTTGATAGCGAGTTAGTGTAGAATATTCATCGTATGAATTATTATCCTCGTTGAATATTATATTTGTTGGCTTCAAAAGTTTAAATTGGTAAGATATCGTGTATACTTTTTTTGGGGTTAATTATAGGTTATTCCATGTAATTAACTATCATTAGTATTTCAATCCTTATATTTTCAAAAGTTACATTTAGATTCTTATACTTATGGAAGTAAAATATTTAAATATGTTTCTTCTTACGTCATCATTTTATTTTATGGAAAAATGGTAGGAATTATGACCGAGTATATATTGATTTTGTCTTACTTTGATTTATCATGTAGTATTTTTATCAAACAACATGAGGAAAAATAAAACTAAATGTTCTATTTTTATAAGTATATGAATCATAATATAATATTTGAAAGTATAAAAATTAGAACACTAAAAGTAACTCACTATAGAAAATTGGTGAGAAAGTTTATGGTGGGCGCAATCGTTGGTGTAGGCGGCGAGGATGGAGTAATGATGTCGGATGGAAGAGGCATTTTAGCGTAAACTTTTAATTAGCTTCATCACATCAATGCAGAATTTAACTACACGACAGGAAACGTACCGCAGTGAGATCGAAGCAGACGTCTAAAGCTTAACAATGGTGTATGTATGTATTTTGTATGTGATGTATTTATATGCTTATAGATGTCATACGGCTGTAAGTTCACAGCGTGAAGGAAGTAGAAAGAAAGTGAAAGCTTGAAGTATGCATGGATCTATGTATATATCATGCTTTCTTGTGAGGATCACGGCATATCTTGGGATGACTTGAACTTGTAGATTGGAGCTAAGCTGAGATCATTAGAAGTCAAGCTACAATCCCGTGTGCATGAAGTAGATATTTAATGATAATTAATTAAATGTCAATAAGAAAAATAAATTTGATTTTAATCTTCATGTCTATTAATGATAAAGATGTATCTTTGTAATGGATAGATATTAATTCTGAATTAATGTTTATGCACCTCACTCACAGTGTACTATAATATTTGGCTCTTAGTAAAAGGGTAAGAAAGATAAATCAGAATTTTGTTTGTCTGAGTTATTTATTGATGTATAAGGTTTTTTTTAATTAAAATTTATTTTATAAAAAATCATTAAATCAAAAGATCATGAGATTATAGTTTTTACACATGAAACATGAATATAGCACTAAACCGAATGCAGTTTTTGGATGTAAGAAACATGAGTAGAGAGACATATCTATCAAATGAGTCGATACAAAATGGAACGAGAGTCTTATTCTAGGATAGAATCTCGTCTTATTCTCTGATAGAAATGAAATAGAAAGAAGAAGATTGTATTGATTGATTGTATTTGAAACAAAAGATCTGTTATCATTGATAACGATTTTTGAATCTAAAGATGATGATTGAGATTTTTTTTCGATAACATCGAAATGTAAGTATGGTAAAAATTAATATAATATTATTTGATTTTAATCTTAGCATAAAAATTTTTCATATCATATATTTTATGTTAAGTCCAAGAAAGATTATGAAGTGCATGGCATAAGAAAAACTGATACCCTCTTGATGTTCTACGAGATTACGAAGCTGGAAGGTGTTAGTGATCCCAACAATAAGAGTCATAGTTTTTCTCTTTCCTTTCTCGATCTAAAAGATAAGCGCGGACTGACTCGAAGCTGATATTTAGAAGTATAATCTCAGCTCACACTTTCACAGAAAAGAAAAACCCTCACAAAAAATTTCCCTCTCCTCCTTAGTAGTGATGTGATACTTTTCAGCAAACAAAGTATCCATAACTATACATTATACTTCTTCATCTTCCCTCCGGCGAAGAAGCAAGAGAGTAGAATCCGAAAAGAAGAGGTAAAAGAAAGTGCATGAGTACATGATCTTTAGAGAGGGAGTAATTGTTATGCGTCAGCAACGGGTGGCGGTGTCTCTGTGACTGCTAAGGAGGAAACTTGGCAAAGGTAGGTTGCTGGGAGGTGGTGAGAGGGAGTAAATCGACTCAGCCACCTCTTCTCCTTCCTCGTTGTTAACCGCAGTTACCTTCTCTACTGTCATCTTACGCTCTCCTTTGGGCTCGCGGAATTTGTGAGCAGCCTTCGGCGGTGGCTCCTTTCTTGTTATCTTCACGGAAGGCTTCGGCTTCATCCTGTGATCTCTCGACCTAAACATGCCAGTATCGCTGTTCGTTTTGCTTGGCTTCAGTCCCGGAGTTGTTGGTGGAAGGGGGAGAAGAGGAGGTTGACGGAGTGGAAGAGGCCGAGGAGGAGGAGGAAATAACGCCCGATCAGTGCAAAATGAAGAAGGAAGAAAGGAGCAAAGCTGTGACCTAAAACCATCATGGTTTGGTGAAAGCTGGCTAAAGAATGGCAAGGAAGAATAAGGGTTCACAGAACTGTGTCTGGATCTCATCACAAATCCTCCTCCGGTATTAGCGAGGCCAACCTTTCTTGGACTCAACTGTGATCGATCTACGAGGAAGCTGTCCATGGAGTTCATCCAAATCAACACAGAACAGTATGATCTCTTCCTACGACAAATAAGATACAAAGAAGGCTTCTTCCTCTCGTGACCTCCTCAACTCTCCTCCGAGCCCCTTACTACAACAGGGACATGGAATATGCTCATACCGTCTCCTCCCAAACAACAAGTTTAAATAGGACGAGGAATGATGAGAGGGATATATATCTATATATAGATACGTATCTCTCTCTTACTTCAGGCCGGCACTCACGTAGGTCAGGGGCGGCAGCCGACCTTTTGGTGTGGACCGTCCGATCACGAAGTGACGGTTCTCAAGCTTCTGATAGGGACACGCGGAAATTATCAGCGTGCCATCCGAAACATGTGTTGGAGAAACAAGCCGTGAAAGAGCGGGTGAGCGCCGACCACTTTACGAGGTCAACCCACGTTTGGATTCTTGTGTTGTTTGATGTCAATGGTGGAGGAGAACGAATGATGACGTGCAGGAGACGTCACCTGGCCAATTGCATTCACAGTGCAATTAATGGATTCACATAAGAATGATGATTTAATTCATATTATTATCGGAGTCATGATATAAAGTTTGATTCTTTCGTCGAAATATGCCAAATTCGGAGTTGAGATTAGCATAATGCGGTCGAAAGCAATGGAGATGACGCAACCTTTTGACTCGCGTTGTTTTGGTGGCTCACTCCATCGCAACACGAAGCGGTCGCCCGAATCTCGACGCAATTCCCGCCTTGCAATGGTAATGATGCAGGCTTTTGACTCGCGCTGTTTTGGACGCTCACTCCATCGCCGTGTAGACGAAGCGGTAGCCCGAATCTCAACGCAATTCCTGCCTTAAAAAAATAATTGACTAATTCTTTATAAAAGTATTTTTTTTTGGTTATTTTTTGCCCACCGTCCTTACTTTTCAATACGATGAAGGATTGTCTTTTTCTCCTTCTTCTCTTCCATTTTTGAACTGAATCCAAAGGAATATATATATATATATATATTTATTTATTTATTTATAACTAATAAAAAATAAAATAATTATATAAAAGTAGTCAGCTAATGACATGAGATTTGACATCGTTGGCCTTTTGGAGCTGCATGCTACCATAAATGGAGTTATTATGATGATTTTCAAACTTAAAAGTCCTGAACATTCGAAGGCGGTGCCATGGTGAAAGGATATAGGAAGAGAGAATAAGGTAGAGACCTAGACGCCAGCTATGGGAGTCAATGGAGAGGAAGAAATAGATCGTGGAGAAGGGAGAGGCAGCATAGGTGTTCGATACTTGTAGTGTTTGAAGCAAGTGAATGACAAGTAACAACAACAACCCGGCTATTTAAATTATCCTGTGGTTTAGAGTTTTGGGCTCAACCATATAAGCTGTGGGCCTGTGTTCTGAATGAACTGCTTTTGAAGCGACCCATGGTGCTTGGACAGGTTAAGGGCCATCATGACGTGATGGGTTAAGGTAGCATGACCTGAACCCAACCTGACTCAGCAAGGTCATATAAATTTGACTCGAACAAAACCAGTTGGCCATTCTAAATATTTCAGGAACAGATATTGTCTGTTGACCTGACAGGTTCAGTTTGAGATCAACTTCAGAGTGACCTTAATTTCAAGATATTCTTTGTGTACAATTTGCTTAGTTTTTGAGAGGATAATTTTTGATGAATTCGATTACCTTCGTTGATGGCAATATGTGTTTGGTTTGGAACATGGATGCCTTACACTCTAGATAGTAAACAACTCCTTATGTCGTATATAAATATGCTGTTATAGAGGGATGTACATTAATTCACTGAAAAGTACGTACTATATGGCCCTTTATCTATCTGCTTTACTACTACTGTGTTATTAATCTAATTACCCTTGTGCAAACTGGACCACTGTTCCCAGTATAATAGTTGAATTTTACCCCTTGAATTGCATTGTGTTGCAAGAAGAGTTAGTTTTCATAAAAGGATTCTATAGCTTGTGTTTGCCATTATGGTAAGACTACTTTGACCTCTCAGATGGTCAGAGGATTGAGGATTGATAGTTACGTAGTTAACCTTGAAGCTTAAAGAGATGAGCTTTTCTTATCAAGTGCCAACTCTGTAGGTCTTTTAGAGACTAAGATTGTTCCCATGTGAAGACAACCCTGTGTCTAGATCATCTTTTCTAGAGCAGTATACCTCTGAGCCCACACCGGGCTGATAGCCGACTTTTAGTTGAATACTGTATCATGATGACAAGAATTATAAATTTTTTTGAATCATTCACATTTTATTGCTTATTGGTTTTTCTTGCTAAACTACATCGGGGACATCCTAAACCTTTTTTATTTGGGCGAGGATTTGGTGATTATATGTCACACTCTATTGTTGTTTCATGACTAACTCCCAATCTTAATAATTCATGCATTTGAAATTGTTATTCTGAAGACTATATTTTCTGTGTCAATCATTTTCAAGTTAAGGCTACAGTTCACAAATTGTTGCACATGTTACAAGGGGAACAAAATTATCATGTTCTCTTGCACAATGCTGAGTACCACTAAACCAATTTCTGAAGTACCATAAGAACAATGATCTCTTTTTCAGGTTTGAACTATGTCACAACATTGCTTTTAGTACCTGAGAAGGAACTGGCTGAGTTGATTTTTCAGAATGCTACATGCTTGTATTCTCTTATCCTGGTTCCAAAGTCACCATTAACAGTTCGAGAACAAAAGAATTAAGAATGTAGAAGTTTCTTGCACTCTTTGCCCTCGATCATTTCTCTTGGTCCAAGTGCATCGGTGGCGCCGCAGGTGGCATGGCTGGTTTGGCCCACAGCAGCTTGAGGCTGCTGCAGATGATGGAGGCAAAGATGGAGCGTCAGACGAGGTTTGGCCGACAGCTGAATGTATTTGTGTTGTCATTTTCTTTCTTTTCTGTGGTCATGCCAGTAGAGTGTTTCTGGGAGTAAGCAGAGATCCATGGCATACATGGAGACTGATGCAAATCCCATCAATTGGTCTGTGGCCTCAGATGATGGTATGGACTTCCACATGAATGCTTACCTCGCTACACATTTAGTGTTTACTTTTTCTGCTAACTTTAAGATGCGACAGGCTTGATGGTTCCGTAATCCTATCATGCTTGGTCAGCTAAGCCTGCTACGTAGATACGAAGGCTGTACCAATAAACCTGCCAACCATTGATTTACAGAAGAGAAGTAGATTTGGTTTATACAGGTATTGGAGGCTACCCGTCTCAAATGTTGTAGAATTTTAAGCAGTAAAAAGCTTATCGATATATCTCCCTTGTGCTGTTTTTCTCTTTGAGATATGATAACACGTTTGATGCTCTAACCACACAGATGTTTATGTTACTGGTGAAATCTCTGCATAGGCAGTCTGATGAAGCTTATATAGCTTGAAGTCCAATAGAGAGGAGCAGAATGTTGCTAAATATTATGGAATTGAGAATCTCATCAAAAGCACTGGAATCCACTATAAGCATCGATCGAGCCACTGCTGTTGTTGCCCAACTCTGATCATAAATTTTAGGTGTGGATACACAGGAGTATGTCATTTGGTTATATCCATTGGCTTCCATTCTCTTATTTGTTTGCTGAATTCTGCTTGGGAACAAGAAGTAAAAGAAAACAAGTTTAGAAGGAGGACTCATTGCAGCTCTGATTTGTGGGAAAACTCAGACACTGGAGTCGAATTGTTGGCTGGAGGGATCCTAACGAGGACACAGCTCCTCAAACGAGTGAGAAAAAAAAAAAGGTCAGCAGGATTATCTTGTTGCTGTGCATTTTATTTAATATTTACAACATAGCAAGAGATTTTTTTATATGAAATTACAGGAATCATTCCCTTTCAAAGGTTGAAAAGATATGTTCCAATCTATTTTTCAAAGTTTCTTCTTGGTATGGCTAATTTCGTAATTTTATTCACTATTAAATACAATGTTTTGCATGACATTTGGTTTTTGATGGATAATTTTGAGGCTTATACTGTTAAAGAGAGGGGAATAGACATTTGGTGTTTGTTGGATAATTTTGAGGCTTACACCGTTAAGAAAGAGAGGGGAGGGAGTCAATAGAGTGGTGAATTGGTTGGCCAAACTATGTTTATATGTTTTTGGGGAGGGGGAGTGGTGATCTTATAATTGCCTTCTTTAATTAATAAATCTTTCCTTTTGTGATTAATAAAAAAACTTGCTGGTCTTACAATGTATGTCGGAAGGGGGAGGCAGGCAGAGCCAGGAGTCACTTCGTCCTTTCGCGTTGGGTTCTTACAAAATAGGTCCGGAAGGGAGATTTTTGATTCGATCCTTCTGAAGCTCAAGTCAGTGTTGGGTGATATTAGGGAGAGCTTGAGGGTTTTTTGTTCCCTCCAGATGCTAGTCAGAAGGTTGGCTTTTATACTTGTGGACGAAGGTCGGTCGTACATGACTTGTTAATGGCCGTTGGCTCCTTGGGCAGTCGGCTTATGTCTTTCGTGCGGACTGTCACGGACTTAGTTAGTTTTGCCTAAGTCGTGCGGCACCCTTGCGTGTTCGTCCGCAAAGGTCAGCCTCCCATGGTCCCTTAAGACGTATAAAAGAGAAAACAGGTTAGAGAAAATGTCTCACTCGGGATCCACAAGCAAACATTTTCGAAAACACTTTATAGACAATGTAAATTACAAATAGACTTTAAAAGCTTTGAACGGTTGCATAACAAAGGATCAAAATGGTCCACTACAGATCAAAATGGTCCACATGACACAATCTTTATTTACAAGCCTAAGAAGGCCACCAAATCCAACTAAAATGAGGCTGTTAAACCTTTGACTGTTCCTCTACATGCTATGCAAAGCATAAACAAACAGAAAGACACGGACATACATAAGTATTATATCAAACATCCTGTTTAGAACTTTGTCCGTGACAGGATGACAACATATGTCCGTGCACTAAACGACATCGTTCTGAGCTTTTCGAGGTGGCTTTGTACCCTGCAATGACGTCTTGTATGGTCTTGAATGGTGGGAGAGCAAGCGGCCATCCTATCCGAGCCCGAGATGTCGCATTAACGTAGTGCATTATATCGCCCTTGAGGCTCCACGTTGGCACTGTCGTGGCTGCTAATTGTTACCGCGGGGGTGATACCAAAATATGCCCCATCACTATCGGAAGATTAATGGGCATAAATTACTCATCCAGTGCTAGGTAATATTTAAAACTTAGTTGTAAATCTCCTAGATCATCACCCCCCAAGATCTGAATGAAGCCCTTAGGATCCTCGTACAAGATCGTATCAATTGTATAAATAGAGCTTTCCTTAAAAGGGAGCAAACTTTGGCTGAAACGATTGTATAACATAGTATCGATTGTTCTAAAAAACCAATTAGAGATGGCAATGATGCCAAGGAGTCTCTCACGGGAAGGTATATTTTCTATAGAGGATCCCTCATCAATCCAAAGCTCCTGAAATGCTGAAAACAAAAGTATTTAGTGTTATCCTAAGGAAGGCTACCCCCACCCATTAGGATTGGGCGAAGTTGTAGTCAAATAGAATGTGAGGAGAAGAGTCCAAGCGTAAGTGGCAAACAAAATATGCATCCCACTGATGATGGATGATATTGGAGATGAAACTTGATGTGGGTGGGTAGAAAGATTCCAGGAAAGTTTTCATAAAAAAGAAAAATATTTTGAAGACAATCTTTAAGATGATAGCTCTGCCAATGTTCATCGGGGGGGGTGTAGTGTTTGGACAGGTGCCTGTACGCATTGCTGCTACCAGTTTGCATATTATGTTGTTAGCTCATCAATACCCTTTCCTGACAACTTAAAACATTCGAGATTTGCCAATCAAAATATTTTTCGTGGTATAAAAGCATATCATAAACCCAAATCTTGTATCCATCTCTCTTTTCTATTGTCTGATTAATAATATTTATTTTACTTGCACAAAATATTACAAGCACTATCTATGTATATGAATATATATATATATATATATATAATAACTGATGAAATACCTACACAGAGAGTCAATTTGTAACACGGTTACATGTCTAAATATTATGAAAAAAAAATCTATTTCTTGAAAGCTTTTTTATAGGTGCATAAGAACATGCACAGAGTTGTCCACTGCCTATTTAAGAACTCTCTGCCCAGTTCTTGAGCATGTAACAAGCCGCTTCTTTTTATGATCGAAAAGTATGCATGTGTTTAAATATAAATGGGATTTTACAATCAGACTTCATACTTGAACACGATATTTGCACATTGCATGTATGCTTCTTAGATTATTTATTTGGAAGCGTCGCTAGAGATTTATTATAATAGATTTTTTTAAAAAATATATTCATTAATTATATTGATGTTATATAAGATATGTATGATAATGTAGTTTTTAATGAGGAGTATGTTCGGTGAGTTTCCTGTTAGTATAAGATTTCATCGAAGTTCTATATTAAATCTTTATCTTTTCACATTAATAATAGATAAATTTATTAATTATTTATATGATAAACCTCTTTGGTGTATGTTATTTGTTGATTTTATCTTGTTTGATGAAAAGCGTAAGTATAATTAATTATAAACTTAAGTTATGGAGATGATCTTTAACAACTAAAGATTTTAGATTAAGTAGAACTAAAATCGAATATATGTCGTGAGATATAATTTTAATAATTTTAGAAATAGATAAAAGAATATAATTAAGTTGAATAGAGAGAACAATGAATATATTATTCATAAAGTAAAAATAAGATGGTTAAAATGGCAAGGTATCACATATGATCATTTCACACCCACGATACATTCATCTATGGATCGTTTGTCATTTTTATTTGCTTATATATATTTTTAGCAGTATATTTTTTCTTATTTTTATGTGTTTTTATCTGAAAACTACGAGCAAGAATAATTTGCAAGACTACATAGTGATCGCTTATCAGAATAGGCAAAACTACTTTAAAATGATCTATTTTTCATGTGTCATAGCTTATTTTCTACAAGCTATAACATGGTGAAAAATGTCAGTCATCTCAGCACCCTTAAACCACCTAGGTGGCACAGGATTGACAAGGGTATGGGGTAGTTCAGGCATTGATTGTATTCATAAGTTTACACGTAAAGCCTACGAGAACTTGCCAACACGCCCAATACCCGATGAGCAATCATTTGTGGACTTACAATTATTGATTTATCTTTTAAAGTCCTTATTTTTTTCTTCCTCTCTTATCTCTTTTGTGCACCTAGTGTTTACTAAATTTCTTGTAAAGTTGCTCTCTTTGCAAGACATTGAGACTTGTTCATCGCTCGTTTTTGGAACTAATCAATTTGCTCTTTTATAGGTTTTTCAGGACTTGAGTGAGGTTGCAACTAAGCTGACCCTTTGTGGACCTATAATGTAAAGGTACCTTATAACTTAGACAATTTTAGGTAAGTCCATGATATTAGAGTATCAAAGCAGGCAAGCAATTCAAGCAAATAGTTAAAATTTATAATCTCATCATGGCAAAACGAACACGATGGTGAATTGAACAAGACAAGGTAAGTCGAATCATTATCCCAAGCAACCACCGGTGGGTTGCAAGTACAAACTCGCTCTCAAGTTGTCAGAGCTACTCAAGAGGAGCACAACAGTAAAAATAACGAGTATGAGGTTAGATACTCTTCGCGAGCAAAGGAAATGTAATCCAGAAAGCTAACTAAAAAGAGAAGTCATAAGGAGAGGCTTACAACTACATAAACCCACCTTGATATTTTATAAGTGAGTCTAAAGGTACTCTACTAAGGCCAAAGGTTTTTTTAGATAAAGAACTTGCAAGAGGAGGAAGACTCGCTTATTCACAAGGTTGAACCCGAAGTAGATCGATTGACGGAAGACACTAAAGACTCTGTGCAGCACTTACACAAAGTTGTGGTAGAACTCACATCCAGAATTTCATTATTCAAGGGGGCTCTTAATGCGGGAGGGAGCAACAATCACATTGCTTCATCACAAAACTTAATGGCACCCAAGTTGCATTGCTACGAGGGTGTCAGGGATGCGAAAGAGTTCAAGATTTTTTTTCAACATAAAATAGAAGTTCTGATTTTGAAGAAACTAAAGTTTTGATAGCAACAATATATCTGAATGGGAATATAAAACTTTGATAGAGAACACATTGGGAAGAGATCCAACAAGACTAGTGTTGAGTGAATATGGGAGGACTTGAAGGCGATGAAGCGAAGACTACCTATATGACAAAGTATGGAGCATTTGAGATATTGGTGATGCCTTTCGGCTTAACTAACCCTATGATCACTTTCTACACTCTCATGAACTAACTATTCAAAAAATATTTGGACAAGTTTATGGTCGTCTACTTGAATGATATCATTGTCTACAACCAAAGGATCGAGGAGCATATTAATAAAAAGGAAGAAATGGTACCTTCGAATAGTTTTTAAGATTATGAGGGAGAACACTTTGTTTATGAAAAGGAAGAAGTGCTACTTTGCCCAAATGAAGATGTTCTTCTTAGGGCATCGAATAAGTGAAAGATCCATTTAGATAGACAAATTAAAGGTACAGGCTGCACAGAGTGGTGAACACTAAAGAAGGCCCTAGAGCTGAGATTCTTCCTTGGTTTCGTCAACTATTATCGACACTTTATAGTTGGATACTCGAAGCGTGTAACTCCGCTGACAAAGTTGCTAAAGAAGGAGCATCCTTAGTGATGGTCAGATAAATATAAAGCAACATTCCAAGACCTAAAGGTTACCGTGTTAAAAGAACCAATACTCAAATAATTAGACTATAGGAAGTCTTCCAAAGTTTATACAGATGCTTCAGACTTCGCTATTGAAGGAGTACTTATGCGAGAGGGTTACTTGGTGGCCTACAAGAGCTACAAGCTCAATGAGATCGAGTAGTGATTTTCGATACACGAGAAGGAGATGACAGCGGTGGTTCACTGCCTATGAGTATATCAACACTGCCTTCTCAGAATGCAATTTGTGCTACGAATGGATAATATCATGTTAAGTTACTTCCAAACTCAAAAGAAATTATGCTTAAAATAAGCACAATAGTAGGACGTCCTAGCTGAATTTGATATAGTAGTAAAGTATAAACCTGTAAGAGTACATGTCATGATTGATGCATTAAGTAAGAAAGTGGAGTTGGTGAATGCTATACAATTAGAAGGCGGAGGTCAAGTAAGTTAGCTGCACTCTAGTTTCCTTTCCAGGATTAGGAATAGACTGTAAAATGATCCTCAGACAATAACCTTGATGCAACTAATCAAAAAAGGCAAGTCACGATGATTTTGGGTCCAAGAAGGACTCGTCTAAACTAAAGAGAATAAAGTTTATATTTCCGAGTAGACAATTTAAAGCGTAAACTCTTGAGAGAGCATCACGTTTCCTTATGGGTAGGACAACTAGGTATTCACCAAATATTAGCTCTCATACAGAGGGTTTTCTTTTAGCCAAAGATGGAGAGTGATATAGAGAAATAAATTTGGACGTTCCTTACTTACCAACAAGATAAGATAGAGCAACAGAAGCCGATGAGACTTTTAAAGCTATTGTTCATACCCAAAAAAAAGTCATGGGAGAGCATCTCCTTGGACTTTATATCAATCTTGCCGATGATAGGGAGACTTGGATTGATATTCATGGTGGTCGATTAGTTTTTAAAGTATGTAACATTTATTGTCGCACCCCTACTCTGCTTAGCAAATGAGATAACTAAGTTGGTGATAAAGAAGGTGATGAAGCATTAAGGAGCCCCACACAATATTATCAATGATCGAGACATGTGATTCTTAAGACAATTATGGATCGAGCTATTTAAATTATAGGGATCTAAGTTATATTTCTCCATAAGCATCCACCCTCAAATAGATGGCCATACTGAAAGAATAAAATTGCTCCTTGAGTAATATCTTTGGCACTATGTTAGTGCCAACCAACGGAATTGGGTGAAATTGTTGGATATAGACTAATTCTCCTATAATTTACAGTGCAGCTCTGTATTAAACAAGAGCCCCTTTGAGATCATTACTAGATAACAATCGTTAGCTCCTCAAAACTTGGTGATTAGTTATACTTGGAGTAGCCCATCATCGTATCACCTTGTAAAAGAGTAACACTAAAATATAGATATTGCCCAGGTATGCTTGGAGGCTATCAAAAATATGAAGAAGTTGGCAGATCTAGGAAGGCGATCATAGGAGTTCAAAGTCGGTGACTTAGTGCTAGTGAAGCTCCAATCAGCATCACTCTAGTTCTTTAGGCATAAAGTGCACAAGGGATTGATGCGCAAGTATGAAGGTCCTTCTCAATTATCAGCAGAGTAGGCATTGCCTCATACAAATTGTAACTACTGGTATAGCTCAAAATTCATAATGTCCTTCACGTGAGCAATTTGAAAGCACAACACTCAAATCCACAAGATGCTTCATAAAGTACTCAAGTTCGGATATCTCCCTCTAGAGCCTCATATGAAAAATGAGTTGGAAGTCATTTTACCATATTACAAGACAAAGCTATCCAATGGAAAAGAACAAATTGAGTACCTAGTGAAGTGATGAAAATTTCTCTGAATAAAAGCCAGTTGGGAGCCTTAAGATGCCTTGCGACACGAAGAAGTAATCATCAAAACCCACCAACAAGAGTCGTTGAGGGTGTTGATAGTTTAAATGAGAGAGAATGTCATGAACGATCATTGCGCACTTGCATCACCTTTGTCTATGGACTGTTCATCGTTTTTATTTATTTGTACATATGTTTGTGAATATGTTTTACCTTGTTTTTATATGTTTTTACTTAAAAAAATTATGAATAAGAGTAGTTTACATGGCTGCAAAGCAACTACTCACTAGAATGAGCAAAACTATCTTAGAATGGTTTAGTTTTCACATGTCATGACTTATTTTTTACAGGCTATAATGTGATGCGAAACATCAGCTATCTCAGCACCCTAAAACTATTCAGGTGGCATAGGACTTAATGAGGGTTTAGGATAGTGTTAAGCGTTGATTAGATTTATAAGTTTGCACGTAAAGCCTATAGGAACTTGTTCGCTAAAGTCCTTATTTTCTCCTTCCTCTTTTTTCTTTTTTGTATACCAAGTGTTTGTTGAATTGGTCATAAAATTGCTCTCTTTATAAGACATCAGGACTTATTCGTCACCCATTTTCGAAGCTAATTCTTTTACAAGTTCTTATGACTTAGGCAATTATGACTCAAGTGAGGTTGCAATTAGGCTAACCCTTTATGGGTGCATAACGCAAGAGTATCTTATGACTTAGGCAATTCTAGCTCTGTGACATCAAAAGTCTTGTATGATCATCGGATACATTTGAGATTAAAAAAATATTTTATAAAATAATTATGAAACCAATAATATTTTATGGATCTGAGTGTTGAGCAATTAAGAAACAATATATACAAAAAGTTTATGTTGCCAAGATGAGAATATTGAGATGAATGTGCGAAGTTATTGGGTATCGGAGGAAAATGTTGTTGACATCCTTATCAACACAACATGGCCCTAGTTCGTATATGTGGAGTCATCCTAGATGAAAAGTGCCTTCTCCCGAGTTATCACCTGCATAAAGATCTAAGTCAGGAGAGGCTTCCCGAGCTGGTCTCTCTAACATTTGAAGTTAGACCCAAGGTTAATTTCTCTAGGTCTAAGTTCTCGATTTTCTCTCCTTTTACCTAAAGTTGAGGTTATGTTTTTATACATCACCTTGAAGAGATGAAATATTCTAGAAATATTTCGTAGGGGAGGTAGTTTATAACCGACTCAAGTTGCCCCCTAGACTCTCGAAAATATTCCTATGAATATTCTGCAAGAGAGGCAGTTCGTAATCGACCCAAGTTGTCTCTAGACTCCCGAGAATATTAATGTGAATATTTTGTAAGGGAAGCATTTTGTAACCGACCCGAGCTGCCCCTTGGACTCTCAAGTATATTCTTATGAATATTTCATAAGGGAGATAGTTAATAATCGACTCGAGCTGCTCCTTAGATTTCTATCCACATAGGTAATCGAGTGTCAAGTCATCTAGATCTTTTTCCCCATGACGCGTGCATGGTTGGTTGATTATATATTCCCAATCGAGAAAGAAAAAAAAAATACTTTTATTCGTGAACAACTATGGGCATGTGCTTTGGAGATCTCTGGATGCGATAGTTAGAAGAGGTAAAATGATTAATATTAATGGTATGAGAAGAAATAGAAAAAGAACTAAAAGAGACTTGTGACTTTGTCATTGTTATTATAATGTTTAACAAGCATTTCATGGCCAAGAAGGATTTTTAAGCGCATATGCAAGTAAGCAAGACTTAGTCAGCGAATGCAAATTATACATCATAGGATTGTAAGGATCCACAAGATTTCATATTTATGCATTGCTCTATGTGACACACACAGTCTTCATCTCAATTTGCATGTTCTTCTGCCATCAAAGTTTGGAACTGGGCAGGCCTACAAAGATAAACTAGCAGTTTAGGAAGAAGCCTACGAATCAGAGGGCAGCAGATAAACAAATCCAACTAAAACTCACTCAAATACCAAGTTGTTTCGCGTTGACAATGCTTGGACATGCGGTAGGAGCTGGAGAGTTCTCATCCAAGAATGGTTCAACCCGGTTCGGATCACCCCAAATTGGGTATCCTTTTATCTTTCCCTACTCACATGCAAGCAAGAGGAAAAAAAACAGTCTCTTCAGTTACATTTTTTATTATAAGCATGTGGATCGATAAGTTATTTGATCAATTATGAAGGAAGAAAATACATTTTAGGTGTACTGAACTTGCAACAACATTTATTTGATCAAATAAGAAGAAAGAATATATATATTTTAGGTGTATTGAACTTACAAGAACATTTAAAGCAGCAAGTGTTGCCATTCCTTCACGCGTCCACTGAACCAATAATGAAAAGGTTGGATTAGTAGCTAAGACCAAGTTGAGAACAAAGAAAACTGCAATGTATATGTTAATTCTTTCTCTTTGTGTTCTCACCTTGGAGGCAGAGGCAATATGTGGCACAACAACAGCATTCTTCTGTTCAGCAAGTCCAGGTTTCATGAAAGGTTCATCCTGTTGAGAACACATTACTGATCAGTACATTGTGTCATTGTTCTCCAGTGAATTTTAAACATGAAAGCAGTTAGGATCCGTTTTCTCCTCTCTTTTTTCCATCAAAAAATTAGGAATATCATTACCTCGAAAACATCGAGCCCAACTCGGAACATTGGATTTGCCTTCAGATGTTCAACCAAAGCAGCTTCATCAATCACTGGTCCTCTGCTTGCATTCACAAGGATTGCTTCCTGTAATAGACCATTAATTTTAAGAAAATTAAAGACCTGAACTGTGATGTTTCTGTTCATTATATTGATAGAAGAAAGGGCAGGAAGATTCACCTTCTTCATAATGGCCAGACTCTCTTTGTTTACAAGATGATATGTAGTCTTATCCAAAACCGGATGAAGACTTATCTGCAAATTGCATATAATTAATTAACTCAGCTTATTCCAGTAGTAGAGCTAATTTTCTTAAAATTGTGAACAATACAAACTACAGCTTGAACATGTTTCTAATACAGAAATAAGGTAGAAATATCTAACCACATCAGCTTCTCTGAGAACATCCTCCATGGAAGCAGCTCTTTTCCATGTAACAGGTTGTTCACCATTTGCCTTCAAGAACTGGGCATATGCTGAACAGGAGATAACAAAGAACAATGAATGCTTAACTACAAGTTCAACTCATGGGGATGTTATTGAAAAAAAGAGGTGATGATGATAACATGCCTGTGACGAACTTCTCTAGCCGTGTAGCTTGATACAGATCGTAGTATATCAGGTTCATCTTGAAGCCCTCAATCTGTCATTGCCATGTTACATGCTTTTCAAATCAAAACACTTTATGCATATTTTCATTGTTGATGCAATTCAGAACTTCATAATGTAATACTGCACTTTATAATTGATATTTTCCTTCTGGTACTGTGGCTTTTTTTTTTATTGAATAGCCTTTATTTTTGCTTTCTAAACAAATCTTGTCCTTGTCAGTGTGTGTGTGTGTGTGTAGGATATCATTTATTTCATTACTTAATATCACAGAATCAACTGAAATTTACAGAGAGAAAAATGGAAATAGTACCATCATCCTGGCATATGCAGAACCAATACGGCCAGCTCCGATTACTCCCACTGTCTGCCCCTTCAGCAAGTTTCCGACGAACCTGTTGGGAGCCATTTGATCAAAAGAAGATATATTTTTCATCGAAGTAGAACATCTGTGGATAACAGAGTTCATTATAACTGCTGAAAAATTAAGAAGAATGACCAAGATCATACAAGTGGGGAAGCCATCCGTCGTACAAGCCCGCCCTCATGAACTGATCTGCTTCCACTATTCTTCTGGCAGCTGCCAGTGAAAGTGAAGCAGCTAATTCAGCCGTTGTTTCTGTAAGAACCCCCTGCGTACACCATATCAATCCCACATGACAGTGAACACACAAAGCAAAAGAAAATCTAAAGGATATTATGGTGATTAATATTTAAACGACCAAGTTCTTTGTTACTCCAATCGTGCCTCCGGTATAACCTTTTCTACTAACCAGATCAGAAACAACATGGCCAAGAAGACAAAGGCTGTGAAGTCTGTCCATATGAAACTTACTGGGGTGTTCCCGACGGCAATACCGTACTTGTTAGCAGCATTGATATCGACATTATTGTACCCGACTGCCATGTTGCTGAACGCAGATCCTCCAGCTCTCTTCAGCGCCGAGAACAGCACCTCTCCCCAGTCCTCTGTTAACTGCGGCACAGGGACAGCAGAGCTAACCAAACCACAGAAAGCAGCACAAAGATTTCTCCACATGCACACATATATACTACAAGCAACTCTCTACTTGCCTGTCCAATTACTCCGTCGCATCGGTTGCCGATGAGTGCGAGAATGTCCTCCACGGACAGTATAGTTTTCTTCTCAGTGCATATCTACAAGCACAGAGGACAACAGCGAGCTCTGTATCAAGATCAGAAGAAGAATCGAGACCTGGGAGGAGGAGGAGGAGGAGGAGGGTTTACCTCGACGCGGCAGTCTTGGTCTGTCAAGAGGCGAATCCAACGAGTTCCGGGCATGGATTTGGTGCTGACAACTCTGTACTTGCCACTGGGATTCCAGACTTCGATCGATATCGGCTTCGCCATCTTCGGTTGAGACTTGAGAAGTGGGGAGAGTGGAACTGCTACTGTATTTTGGCTTCTTAATTATATAGCTCGGTAAGGGGAGGTCTTGAGAATTTGCGATCGATCTCTTATCTTTTACAAGCTCATCGAGTAATGTTGCTTGGTTCATATCGATTCATGGCCGGATGAACTGATAAGAAGAGGGAGAGAAAGGGCAAACTGCGGGTCCCTCGATGGAAGAAGCTTCGTTCGACTGTTATTTGCACCGCTCGTTCGACGAAGCAAGGCGAGATAAGGGAGCGATGTACCCAAAGTGCCCATGCAAACTCTGGCCAAGCGGAATCAGATGGAACCAGGTCTGTCGAAAAACGATCTGACGGTAGCAAAGACCCTTGCACGATGGTGATGACACGATTCTGTTCACAGCCAGTCCGTCGGATAAAAGGTGCAAGCTTTGGTGAATGCCCTCACCTTCTTCTCATGTGGGGGGATCGAACATTAAACTGCATACAGTCAATCTTAAAAGCTTATCTGAATACCACATGACCTGATAATTTGATTCACTGAGTGGGGCAACAACGATGATTTGCCAAGAAAATTAAAGGGAAACCACATACCAGTCGGTCTCCACCAGCAATAGCAGATTCCATGAACCGATAGTATGTACCAACCAGGCAACTATTTTATATACTAACAAGTGAAACAACTTTTAGTCCTCAAAAGATCGGAGTTTAAACAAAATCATCAAATGGTAACAAAGAACGAGTACTGTTAAGAATACTATGTTTCTTGTTTAATGAAAGAGAATAAACAAATCAAGAAATAAATATCTAGTTGAAGAAGTTTAGAGTGACCATGACCAATTCCATCCTCAGACCCAAAAAAGAGAATAGTTTAGACCCCTCTTCAAGAAGAAAAAAAAGGTTGGTAGCCAAAAATTAACTGACCAACAGCTCAGAAATGCACTATAGAACCTCATAATTCTAAATTCAATCTGTACTTCCCATTTTTGCTTCTTTTCTTTTCTTTCTTTTAGATTTTTCTGTTGTTTTTTGTTGTTTTGATTTCCTCTTCAAACTGACACAAAAAAAAAAAGTCCAAGTTCTGTTGCAGAAACATAACCCTCATCAGACAACCAATAATGCTTACCCATTTGTGAAGAGTAAACTTCAAAACGTGTCACTCCTGCCTAAACTTCTTCCAGAATTGGTCGGATGTGAATCTGCTAGTCCAGTGGCTCGTCTATTGGCATCATTTCGATTTACTGCCATTTGTAACTGATTCCTCAAGTTCCCAGATGCCGATCTACTAAGAACTACCTCACTATAATTTGGTACTCCCGTGTTACCCCGAAGAGAGTTCCCTTCTAGGTCAACAGTTCGCAGGCGCGCTGACAAATTATCAGAGTTCGATGTTCCTGTAGACTGACCGGAAGGCAGAATCCAATTCATCCAGTCATTACGCTTTCTTATTTTCTCACCCTGCAATAACCATGTGCCAAAAAAGATGAGATATAATAGTTGCATCTGCATAAGTCCATGGTGTGTGTCAAAGAGTGTAAATCTTCATTAGGCTTGTAAAAAGCAAGAAATGTACAGCATGCAGGCACAGGATGATGTCATGTTTACCAAGTTCATATCTCTCATTCTAGCAGGTTCTACTTTTCTGAAGAAGTGGCTTGAAAGGACAAAATCGGAAAGGTGATTTAAAGATGGTTACAGTGAGCAAGCCCATCATTTATTTGTCTTTCAAAAAGCATTACAAAAGCTGATGGCAAGAAAAATGAAATTTATGTGAGGTACCTGCACTTCCACTTCAGTTGACAACCGCACTGTATCCAATATATAGTCTGTGCTGTTTGTTAATTGCCTGACCTGTAAACAATTGGAAAAGCAATTTCCCATGCTAAGAAAAGAATATTCTAAAAGTTTAATGAGATTAAAAGATTCGAGAAGCCAAAACCCGAAAGATCAAAAGAACCAAAACATAAAGGACATACACAATGCATGAGGCTCCCCCCAATGCCGGATCCGGGGAGGGTTAATATTTGCAACCTTACTTTTAAATATTTAAAGAGGCTATATTTCCGTGACTCGAACCTTGATCTCCCTGGGTCACAAAGGAGTAACTTTACCATTGTACTAAGGCCCACCCTCAAAAGAACCAAAACATCCAGAAAAAAAAAATATAATTAAGATATACAAACTAATACCATGAGCATATCAGTTATTTAGGCATTAGTAACATATTATGTCCCTTCTATGATTGTTTTAAGGACCCACCAAATAACATATTAGCAATTTTTAGCTACAAGAGGAAGTTGACAATATTTAGATATATAAAGCAGAGGTTTCAGACATAATTCTTCGTAATAAAGCTTAAGTCAGAAAAAACATATGGTCTATGATTTACAGATCATACAACAGTAGTTTCATGCAAAAACTAGCAAACAAAACAATTCATGACAGACTATTAAATCAAAATTTATTAAAATGACAAAACTACCAAGATAATTTCATTAGGATCAAGGGAACCAACATGAGAGCATTTCAAACCATACATAGGAGAATGACTATTTATCAATTCGAGCCACTATGGACCATAAAAGTTGTGCCTAGCAGATGATACACCGATCACATTGACCAACTGGATTACAAAAATGACTTAGTGATGATTAACCATAAAAGTTGTGCCTAGTACATGATTTGTAGATCACATTGACCAACTGGATCACAAAAATGACTAAATTATCAACAAAGGAAAAACAAAAAAAATGGCACAAATAATTGATTCAGTCTAGTGCACAAGGCTTCCAGCAATCCAGGATATAAAGAGGGTCAATTTATATAAAAGAAGAAATCATAATAAACACTATCTAATGTATGTCAGGGAGAAAAAATAACCATGGTGTATGCCTTTCACATTGTAAGAATCAAGTACGTCTTCCAAATAAAGTTACAACTCTGAACAATAACCCAACTTCATAAGCACTTCCGTGACAGAAACCAATATATATAATGGCTTGTTATCTGATCTAATAAGAGCATCATAGACAAGGACTGCTTGAATAATTTTCAAAGTAACTCCCCAGGGAAACCTTGGTAGAAGTATGCTTGATCTTAAGTTCATATGAGTATTAATCAGTAGTTGTTTTGAGTGATAACTTGAGCCATTCACTTAAAATACAAAGACCAGATCCAGTTCTTGCATGAATTGTGGTCTACTCAGAAACAAAAAGGGTACCAATATTAAAATAGCTATGATGCCAGAATTAAATATTTGCATCAGCAATTATGTTTTCAACAGCAGAACAGTATTATCAAAACCAGTTGTGTCACCCAAAAAAGACCCACACTGGAGGTAGGCTATGACTCAGGTTTGTATATCAGTGGGTAATCTTTCTTTGTCAAGGCTTCACCCACATAATTTTCAGACTTTGTCAAGTGGTAATAGTGCAGACCTAGTACTATGTATGTAAGGTCAATCACTCCAGTAAAATATATGACTACATGTACATGGTGCAAGAGATGTACACATTGATGAGACTGATGAGATATTGAAATGCCTCAAGTAGTTCCATTTCAGAATTACAATACAGTTATCATGGTATGTATATAAGGCAAGATGGGCTTACTAATAACCTGCACTTGAATATCCTGGACCATGCAAGTATTGATCCATTGCACCATATTTTTTGGAATATAATAACTTCAAACATCAAATCTCACTCAAATTCCAACAGAAATATACAAAAAATATTTAGAGTGGCAAAAAAACATATTTATCAGACCTGGATTGGACAATGATCTGCTCCAAATTCAATCTGATCAACCGATCATACTACTAAAATTCATGGAAAATTAGGGCAGGCTCCACCTAAAGAGATGACGAATGAAAAGGGAGAAAGAGTGACTAGAGAAAGAGAGGAACAAAGGCCAGTCAGAGAGGGAGAGAGAGAGAGGATGGTTGAAGAGAGACACCAGGAGCAAAGGTAAAGAGAGAGGGAGAGAGGGTAGTTGACGATATAAAATGAGTGGGGGAGAAGGGCTCTGGATAGAGGGAGAAACAATGTTGTCCCTTAGAGAAAGGGAATGAATGATCGGAAAGAAAGAGGGTGGTTGGAGAGTCAGTAACTGAAGATACTTTTCTTTATCCTCAAAATAATTAAGAAATCAAAATCAAGGTTCGTCATATCCCCAATACAATATGGGCAATAAGTACCGGTCCACCCAACGATGGGCACGTATCAAGTGGGAGTGTATAAGGTGAAACAATAGAAACTCAACCTTTACCAAGAGATATAGGTCAGTAACGGTCAAATTCGTATGAATATGTTTTGTCAAATCATGCGGGTTGAATAGTCAATTTGACCGTTGGACCCCTGGTTTAGCCTCTTTCCCCTCTTTTAAAACCCTCTCCCTCCCCTCTTTCACTCCACATACTATTTCTCCCTGATGCAGGAGCAATTTAGTTTATATATTATTTGAATAAATTTTATTAGTTAGAGACATTTTGCATATGTCATAAGTTGTCAGATGGAAACATCTGCTTAAGGCAAAGAAAAAGAAAGCAAATGCAGAAAAGATGAAAGAAATCAAATTTGTTTTTGATTAAAGATTATGAATCTTAATTGAAGATTCATCTTTGGAAAGATGAAAATCCATCAATCAAGAACATCATCAAGAGAGAAAAATTATTTCTCATACCTTCCTCAAATGAAAGAGGATATCAAATATTTAATTTGATGCAATTGTAATTTTTTTTATTCTTTTATTTTCCTTTTTATTCTTGTACTAGAGCCTATAAAAAAGGGCAAGACCATTGTAATGCAAATCAATCAAACATGAATCAGTGAATTGAGTTCTTTCCCACCTTGTGTGTTTGTGGTGTAAGACCACATTTGTTTTCCGATGGAATGATTCCATCGTCCACGTATGAGACATGTAGAGGTGCGAGACCTTCATCTTAGAAGTTCGCATATTGAGCCAGAGCAAATCTGGTAGTTATCTTTTTTTTATTATCTTTCACTTATTATCTCTTTTTTCTCTCTTTTTATGATTCTATCATAAAAAAAAAATTGTTGCTTCTCATCCTACATCATTCCCTCTCTTCCTCACTCATTCAAATTACTCCTCAACAATCCAAAAACATTAAATTTGCTATCTCATTCTAAAAACCTATAATTACTGACCATTTATGACTCATTTGCAATTTATTTTTATTGAAATTGAATTGCAATTGCATTAAATTAGGATTATATAGGTTTTTTTATAATTTTTCAGCCATTTTCGGCCATTTTTTCCCAATTTCCTGAAAACTGGTACATACCCGTCCAAGCTAGGACGAACACTGCTAGTCAGAATGAGACAGTGATCCTTAACTAAAACATCCTCAATATAAAATAAAGTGATACCTAGTGTAGAGCGTATCTAGTCATTGCTAATCAAATTACGAAAACCAGGATGGTTTTGTTCAACTCAATCAATTCCTGTGAAGCAACAAAAAACCAACCAGGTCAGCTTGAAACTGGTTTTAAGCGAAGCTGATCCGATTAGAGGTCTGTTTCCTGATTTTGCTGGCCTGGCCAGGCCAGTACTAATAACTATGGGGCAAGGTTCTGATAAGTACAAGACAAAGTATAAAAATATATAACAAGATCGCAACAAAGGAAATCAAAAAAATATTCCATGCATTATTGAATGTTCACAGGTCTCATCCATGACTAAAAGATTTAGAAATATCCACATTTACATCCAAACAGGGTCAGAGATACTCTATCCATGTTCATAAAAACTCTAAGGTTGCAATAAGGAACTTAAAGCTTGAAAATGAACTGCTCTGAGAATATAGAGCCAAACTATAATCAAAGGTTAACGCAATGCCAAAGATGTTGTAAAATGACTTATTGGCCAATGGCACAATCACTTAAACAAGAAATAAGTCTTAAAGTTAAACATGCACTTTATCTAATGATTTCATAGAATAAGTGTACTTACATTGCATTGGAAAAATAAAAAGAATATAAATACCATATAAAGGAAACCAAAGATTATGATAAACTTACTTAGGCTATAGGAAGATATTAAATTATTAAAGAAATTGAAGGAGAGATTAAACAAAGGGATATGCCAAGAATGACAAGTTGATAGGCCATGTAAATCATTTTACTTGAATATTTCTCTGATATATTGATCACTTGATGATCCAAGAGTGGTGTTGCTCTAGTGAAGGTTTCTCTTTTCACGTTTTAGGCTCTTTTAGGACAAATTTAGCTAGGTCAACTATTAACAAGTGTGTATGATTGTAGTAGAATTATAATATAAAAATGTGCCATGACTTGAATATATATTTGAACATGTAATTGAACTTATCTTTACTATGAAAGTTCCATTGAGGCCAGCTTATAAATTGTATTCAAGTATACTGGAAGAAGATTTTGAGTCATAAATATTATTATGATTGTTCATTTTTTTTATTACTTGTGTTTGTAAATGTACTCTAGGCAATGACATCAAAACTGTCGAGACTCCGAACAAGTAATAGAATAAACTTTACATTCCATATTATCAACATTTCACAATAGCCTTCAAACCCTGTGGCCAATAGCAGGTTAATCTATGCTTCATGCTATCCAAACTTCTAGAGATAACACCATCGAGGATAATGTTCCTTGCAAAAAACATACTAGAACCTCATGATCACAGCTCCAGCAGAAAATCTAAACCAGAAAGTCCATATTGCACAAGTCCAATGATGATGAAAACAAATAGCCTTGAAAGAACTAACATAACAAATAGCAATACAAATAAGATGTGCTTAACCCATATGGATCCCTAACGTAATTGTCACGTTAGCAACAATCTTCCATTCCATATTTCAGAAAAAAACAATTTGCAAAAGTGTCAACATTTCAGTAGCTTAGTTGTGTTCCTCTATAAGAAGCAATCTGTCCAAAAAATGTTTTATAAAACAACTAAAGGAACTACATTATATAGTGAAAATACAATTTTGTTAAAACAATAACTGTTTTGTCAAATATGAGCATGAACAGTAAATGCCTGGATATACATACATACATACATACATACATACATTATGGATTAAAAGTCAAATGCAGAGAATTTGGAATTTTGACATGCAGACAAAACATCCACTCTCTAGATCAAATAAGAAAGTACACATTGTTTATCCACACCAAAAAAATAATGCAACCAAGTTAATATATCAGCAGATGTCAGAAGGACATTTTGGATGAAGATAGGAAAAATAAAAACATGGTATTAATATTTGTTAAGTTGACTCACTCTATTAAATTGAGCAATCACGGATACTGGGACCCATCCCTGATCATCCATATTCTGCCGCAAATAAATATCTTTGCACAAATTGTCCGAGCTGAAAATTGTTTAAAAATAAAGAATACAGTAACCTAAACAAGCCTTCAATTATGTCAATATAACAATTTCGTGGTGAACCAGATAGTCACCTGAAATAGTAATCTATCTGCTTCAATAAAGCAGCACGCTGCGGATCAATGGCAGGGATATACATTGCAGGGGGCACCACTGGATGAGGAACAAAAGGAACCCCAGGAGGTGGCTGAGTGGCAACATAAATGACAGGAGAAGACATATCTGCAGGCAAATCAAGAACACCATCATGACAAATGGAAGAACCATATCAGCAATAAAAAGAAAGACCAACTGTTGAGAAAATAGAGCTTACCAGGGTACATCATGGGATTCCCAAAAGGTCGAACCTGTGGGAGAGGTCTGAGGTATGGGTTCACAACATGTGGTGGCCTAAAGTAAGGCCGGGCACCTCGCTGCAGCATGTTGAAGTCCCTCCCACCAGTATTCCTACGATATCCATCATAGCCACCACGCTCCTGATCACGGCGATTGCCATAGTTGCTGTTATGAGACCCAGAACCACCACCATTGTTCCACCGCCTGTTGCCACCATAGCTTCTATGGTGGTCACCACCATTGTATGTCTGTGATCCCAATCCAAGTCCCCAGGAACCATGGTCCAAACTGGAAGCAGCTTGATCTTGAGTCGAGAGTTCTGGGGGTGCTTGGGGTGTCTGGTTGGCCAGGTTAACCTGAGGCAGTGGTGCTGAAGTCGGTGGTGGTGAGGGCAATGCCGCTTCACGAATGGCAAGGGCACCATTTCCACTACCGCCACCTTGATTCATTGATTGATGGCGTTCAGATGCCACATGGTTTGGGGTTGAAGATGGATTCAAGTTAGGCTTCGGGGTCAAAGATGGATTCGAGTTAGGCTTTGGTGAAGCAGTTGAAATTGCAGGCTCCTAAATAATAGATAATCAGAACAGCATGCATAGATTTAGATCACTTCAATCTAAAAGTTCATGCAAATTTTGGTAACGAAGTTGATAGAACCATAATAATAAATAACCAGAACAGCATGCATAGATTCAGACCAGTTCCATCTAAAACATAAGGGTTCTTGATCACGATTTCGAAATTCTCACCGGGGGCACAGCGAGGGGTCCATCGGAAAGGGGTTTCGAAGCATCGGACGACGATGATCTGGTACCGGAAGCGGACTTGGCGGATTCAGAGAGGGCAGGCCAGGAGGCGGCGCCCCCCATCACGGCGGGGCCCGCCTCGATCTCCCCATTTATTGGCCGCTTCCAGGCCGGCTTCTTCCCGCGGGCAGCTTCCGATGACGACGGAGCCACGTCCTCCGGCGGCGACTTCCGAGGTGACCGATCGGAGGGATCCGGAGAGGGGGTTGTGGCAGCCTGCGGCTGAGGCGGAGGAGAGGAGGGGGGAGGTAGGGCGGCGGCCGCAGAAGTTTCAGGCTCGCCGCGGACGACGTGGGACCAGGGTTGGCGCACGGTCCGTGCGGCGCGTGGGGAGGCGGAGGTTGACGAGGGATCAGCGTCAACGGAGGATGAGGACGATGCGGCGGCGGTGGCGGCGGCCATGGAAGGACAGGTGGAGAGGTGAGATGTTAGGGCTAGGGTTGCGATCAGGGGAGCTTTCGGCGATCGAAGGGGCGGGGAAGGCGAAGACGTAGAAGTGGACACTCAATGACTCATAGTTTCCTTCTCGAGCGAGGGATCGCAAGATCCCAGCGGCAGCACGAAGGAGCGTGGGAGAGCGACAAGGACCTCCTTCACGTCGTCCTTGTTGCGCTCTCTCTCTCTCTCTCTCTCTCACTCAATTTTCTCTCTCACCTTCAAAACTATATAATAATGACAGAGACATAACAGAATCAAAATCATTTTTATTTTTACTTTTTTCGTCTATTTTACACATTAACCCTTACAAAGCCTTAATGCTTTTTGAAATAGCTTATTTATCGCTACTAATTATGGTGTAGAATATAGTCTCCCTAAATAATAGTTTCATTAACATCATCTGAGAAACTTAGGTTAACCACATAATTACCAATAACAAGTTTGAATTAAATATATATTATTATCTTGAATAACCTTATTATCATAAAAAGAAACTTTTTAAGTGCATTAATACATAATATCATTGTATATATCTCAACTGTTACAAAGATTAACGTAAGTCTTGAGCTTACTTATCATCATAAACTTATGAAAAGAAATAAATATAATGTATTCTTTTTTATGTTTTTGTAATTGCTTATCATAAATGGATTAAATTCCCTAATCCCACATGAAATCTTTTTTTCACCAATTGACAATTATTTTTTTTTGTTTTTACTAGCAAATGGCTAAATATTAGTTTTACAAAAGAAATATCATTTGGAGATGCTAAGCCTGCGTATGGGGAATTATAAGTGGTATATTCATTGGATTAGTGGATAATTTGACACCATTAAACATGTAGGAATGCTGAATGTGTACTCGCTAAACACCTACACAAAACAGAAATGGCACTTGAACTTGATTAGCTGAAACAGAGTTGGGAAGTCACTGATGATGAGACTAAATATTAATTCTTCCTATCGTTGTTATAAAAATAAAAAAAATTACTTGTATGCATATATCTGAGAACTCGAATGTTAATTTTAAGTTGGCTCTCTGACTTTGATCTAACTTTGGGAAGATGTAATGATGTAATTAGATTATATAATCTTATCTAATTAAGTAAAATATATTATGAATATACTTAAATTCTGATTATAGTTATTGATTAATAAAAAAATTTAGGATTTCTTAATAGATTATTTTGACGAGAGAGAATCTCATAAATACTTATCTTACACCCTCTACTCTCGTTTATAATAGACATAACCTCGTAGAAACTATACACATAATAATTGGATACGTGGAGTTGTGAATACGTGACATGATTAAAAGATTACATATGAATCAATCAATAAAATATTATGTATCTTCTCTCGAATCCCTATTGTCCTAAAATAAATCAGCAATCTTATGAAATATATATAAAAAATAAAGACGAATCTAGTTCTCTTTGTAGATCGACATAACTATAGCTTTCGGATCCAACAACAACAGTGCGTTCATAGATCAGATAAAAACTTTTTGACTGGCATCAAAGATACGCATCGTAAAGTTAGATATCTTGTTATTTGATTTTAGATTTTAACATTAATTTTTTTTATAAAATAATAATATATTATGATTTTTATGCTTCCAATTAGTACCAAAGCGACGATTGTGAAATCAAACACTTTATATTTGTTTGCGTCTTTTGCTTACGAAAAGATATTAATTGATTTTTATTTACGATACATAAACGATTAATCTATATTGTCAATCTATTTTTCTATCTATGTCTAAATATTTATAATACTAATATTACCTTTGTTCAAGCTCTCTAATCTTGTTTGTAATCTCAATTACTTGGACTGAATTTTTCATATGTCTCAGCCACATCATTTCAAAACTCCTTTATTGTTAATAAAAATATATATGTTTGGTCAATTTCTAGTTCCATAGAGTTTATGGATCAATGCTTTGATTATATAATTTTAAGAATCTTATACTTTGAACTTGGGATAATCCACTACAGGTGTTATTGTTAATCCAATCCAATAATTAATCTTTTCTCTTTCTCAAATATACAATCAAATAATTAATATTTTCTCTTTCTCAAATATACAATTTTATAGATTGAGACAAATGAAAAAAGTTTTATCAGTTGAGTTTATGCATTATAATCAAGAATGAATAATCATGTAAACTATTCGGTAGAGATAAAATCATTGGTTTCATCTTCTCTCCTCCATACTAATAGAATAGGTTTCACGTAAGTAAACAAGAAAGAAGAAGTAATTGGGACTAATCTGAAGAATGATAAAATAGAAGAATAGAGAAAGAGACTTTCAGCATTTATGGCCGAAAGAAAGAAGAAAAACTCTTTGTATAAGAACCAGGATACCATGAACATAATAAAATATAATTTTTTATTCATTAATCTTTTTTATATAAAAAATAGAGAGAGAGAGAGAGAGAGAGAGAGAGAGAGAGACTACAACCTGTATAACTAAAAAATTGATTCTATATAATTTAATTTTAATTTATTTTTTGGACTGATTTGATATTCATTGAGTGATCTAA
Source organism: Musa schizocarpa (assembly GCA_900464855.2). Lineage (NCBI taxonomy): Eukaryota > Viridiplantae > Streptophyta > Magnoliopsida > Zingiberales > Musaceae > Musa > Musa schizocarpa. Next base: position 42,639,320 of record LS990919.1, read on the forward strand.
AACAAAAAAATAAATTTCTTTAATTATAAGATTATAAAATCCCTTGATTATAGGATTCAAATCCCTTAATCATAAGATTTTCTACAATTTCAATTCAAAATGAGACAACATAGGTACAGCCACCCCTTATATAAGTGAAATAGGCATTGCATAGGGCAACCTAAATTAACATGCATCATCGAACACAACTCCGATAACAAACAACCTAATAGGATTCGGTTCAAACCACCTCTGTTGCTTCAAGCAACCTAAAATAACATAATGGCTTCGCCATATCAGCCACAGAAAGCATCATAAATACAAGTTGGATAAAGAAAATGCAATCATTAATTCAGCAGTTTTCTGATAGGGTTCATACATCACTAAATACAACATGGATAAAGAAAATGCAATAATTAATTCAGCAGTTTACCGATAGGGTTCAGTTCGAACCACCACAGATGCCAAAAGCTCGAGGTCTGATAAGAAGCAAAGACAACAGCATCACTAGTTTTATATTCCACAATCTTTTGCGAGTATCATCACGATCTTTTGCAACAGCTCCAACGTAGGAGCTGCACATAATAACCTGAATTACGTTTTTTAAAGACAACTAAAAATCATCATCATCTTCCTCTGCAATATGCTTAGCAAGCTCCTGCTCTTGCTGTTGCCTCTCCCGCCTAGTCTCTTCACTTTCTTTCTCCTTGTTGGAGTTTGGTGGGAACCTCAGTGCTCTCACAGCTTCATTATGCATGTTGAGGCAGAAGGCAATCCTCGAATTGAATGCAATCTGTGGTTCATTGGTGGAGTAGACATCCCCGGTCTCCTTGGAGACCACCCATCCATTAGAATGATCTATAGTTGCATCTATTGCCCCATCTCTAATGGCTTTGGCTACTATGCTCTCTGCATCAGCCACAGGATTCGGTGAGTCCAATCTCAGTTTTCTAGCTACATCAGCAAGGGAAATCCGAGAGTATGCAATGCTAATATTGCGGAGTCCAGTCCTTATCACATTGTGGCGTAGCCTGACAATCAGATTATGGGTCCTGTCTGAACTGAAAGTCCCTGAAAACTTGTCTGCAACAATTTTAAATAGCTCCAAGTCTCCAATCCGCACAGCCTAAAACCACAAAAATAAGCATCTCAATAACTAAGATTGCAATCCAGTAATGTTTATCAGTCACTGACACAACTCACATTAGTTAGCTCAAAGTATGGTGTCAAAGCCTTCTTCATGCCTTCCTGCATGAAAACAGTTCTTTCAGGGATCTCGCCAAGAAGTAAACGGACAATGACTGCCCACTTGTTGCACTGGATTTGAAATCCACGGGCCACAACTGGAGCTTTCCGAGCAGCTTGCAGAAGGCTCTCTTTAGCATCAGTATATTCCAACTGAATGGTTCTTATTTTTCCAAGGTAAAAGAGATACCGACAGAACTACAGGAAAACCACAGAAAGAATCCAGGAAACCATTATGCTCCTAGAATGATAAACATTGTGATACAGCTACATAAATAAATGTCATAACTCACAAGAATTATTTAAAAGAAGAAAAAAAATATAAACCTGAGAGAAAAGACAATGGAATTTATGGCAAATTGTTCAGATTTAACGTTGAAACAGAAAGTTCTTAGAGATTTTACCTGTTGATTCGAGTGTGCCTCAAAACGTGGTGCTTTCGACCTTAGCTTCTCTGCCTGGTCATACAAGTTGTAATGGAGATAATTGCGAAGTAGAAGGTTCAGAAGGGTTTCCTGCAACCAACCATTATGATTAGCCAGTATGAACTTTCATAAGAGTATACAACCCTCCTGCTTGACAACCAACAAACCTGACCCAACTCATCATGTCGTAAGGTCGCCATCCTATGCAATGCAAGAAGAGTCCTAATGGAAAAATAATGTTATCAAAGCTAAAAGACATCAGTAAAAAGATCCAACTCACAACTGTCCTATAAAAATCGACTAAAATATTGTGCAACGAAGACATATAAGGTGATTGTACGTACCCACGAATCTCGGCAAGACTATTTGTGAGTTCATAACTGAATGAATAATAGAAGTACAAACGGGAAGCTATAACATCCACGGTTCTTCGGTTTATGTTCCTTAAGCGAGCAATGCTAGCAGAAGAACATGCTTTAGCCTGGTACACAACAGGTGTAGAAAGATTTAAGAAAGGGCATAACTTCAATTTCAACAAGGAAATGAAGAGTCACCTCATTGTATCTCTTTTGGTCAATCAGATATATGAGAACAATCAAGTAGCAAAAAATTTCCAGCTCCGGTATACAATGCTTAGCAGGACCTTGTACCGCTGATGCTGCTGTATCCACATCCATGTCATGCTCATCATCCTTTGAAGAGGAAAAAACAACTAAATTGGTCAAACTTTCTAGATGAGATAGCGATGTCACGCTCAATGCATCATGAATGGATTTCATGCATCACAGAGCATATTTATCTAATGAGATCTATACAAAATAAGAATATAAGAACAAAATCTCTTGTACAAGCAAATGAGTAGTTACCGACACTTTTTCATCATTTTCCATATATTTTACTTTTTGAAATGCAGATAGGTGTTTTCTACTCCAATGCAGTTAGCATTTTGCAAACCAAGCATCGTTTGAAACAGAAAAAAGGTCATAAGAGATCATATCTCCAAATTGAAATTAAGCATTACCAGAAGGGCAAGTCATATAAAAGCAGCCTCCGTATGCAAGCGGTCAAGGTACTACATAGAACATATGTAAAACCCAGAAGCATAAACGATCACATATACAGTTCAGTTAAAATATTCAAATTAAATATTAAGTGAGTAGAAATGAAGACTTGTACAGTAAATTTTAAATAATTAATAGGTATATGCATACCAAGACCAACACAAAAATTTATAGGACAGTGTTATATTCATTTACGAATTTATTTAATAAGGAACAAGAAATAATACCAACAAAGAGTGACGAATCCCAATACCCTTTAAATTCAGAAGAAGAAACAGAAGACAAAAGAAAGAAGACCTGTGCATAGTTATACAGACAAATAAACAGTTGAAGACCGAAGCCCTCCTTACAACTTAAATATGGTTCTTCTAAATTGTGCCTCCCAAAACTTATGGAAAATCTCCTACTCTGGGTTTATCTAGGACGGGCAACAGCGACCCTTCTCTGGCTAGGACTATACCCATGTAGAATATGCGAATAAACTTGGAACACAAACAACACAAGAGCACCTTTTTTGGGGCACTGTCGAGATATTATAACCTAAGAGATAATAAATCAACAGCAAGACAGATTTGCACAACCAAATCTTTGCTGGGATAACACGTTCAATTTAATCGAACAATTGGACGACCAAGGATTCATAGAGAATAAATCAACAGCAACACTGTAGCCCAACCACAGGAAGAAAGAAAGGAAAAGTTTACACAAGAAGCTATGACGAAGAAGAAATAGTACCTTGGGAAGAAATGAGGAGAGCTTAGCAAACGCCTCGGAGCCCGAGGGGAGGACGTGGCCGAGGAACGCGGACAACACAGACGCCCTGAGCTTTCGGCGAAGCATCATCGTCAGGCGCACAGCCCGCACGATCCGTCGCACCTCCTTGCCCTGCGCGCCAGTCTCGATCAAGGACGCGATCTCCTTCAAATCTGCACCAAATCCACATCAATAATAACAGAAATAGGCGAATAAACCGTAGGGAATTCGAACAGAGTTATCTCTTTTCTCTTTTTGGCTCGGATTCGCACGTTGAAGAGTGGAAGGAACAGTGGCGGAGGGTACAGAACTGGACGGCGCCTGGACCTCCATCTCTACATCGGCCGTCATCTTTCCTTCTTCTTCTCGAAAAAACTTTAAAAATGCTAGAAAATATCAAGAAAAAAATGCGCAACAGATCAGGAATCACAGAAAGGAAAGGGTACGAAGGTGGAATCTGGGAAAGAGAGATCAGCTCACGATGAGGCGAAGAGGGCGAGGCTCGGCTTAGGGTTTGGTCACCGGCGTCTTCGCTCTCGTCCAAGGAAAACTCGTCCTGATTTGTCGCCTTTCTTTTTTACGTTTATATATATATATATATATAATTGAAGACGATATTTCGGAAAAGACCCGTTTCTAATGTACAGCGTCTCTTATTTTCCAAAATATACCTGAGAGCCTCTACATCCTAAAATGATAAAAATATGAGTTTCCTAGAGAAATGTAGTTAAATACTTAGATCACCTTATTCAAATTAGTTATAATTTTTTTAATATAATTATAATATTTTTTAGATAATTTTTTTAGAAAATATTTATATTTTAGATTTCTTTTTCAATCGATATCTCTCATTTTTATTTTTTTCAAATAATACATTTAATTTAAAAAATATCTAAATTATTCCTAGAAATTTTTTTGCTTGTTACATTGTTTTGATCACCATAATAAAAATACTTACTTAAAAATAATATGAATAAGTCAAATAAAATCAAAACACACTAAAAATTATTTGATATATCGATTCAATAAATATTTATAATTACTTAGGAATAACATCATCCGAATAAAATTAAAAATTAGTTTATTATAATATTTTGGGCATCATAATAAAAATATTATAAAACCTATTCGAAAACATTGTAAATGATTCAAATAAACTCCTAACATTAATTAAATTAGTTAAATAAAATTTTAAAAATATGATATCATAATAATATATGAGTAATCATGATAAGAAAAACATAATATGATTTCACTTACAAGTACTGAAAATACCGTAAGCACTATTGAAAAAAAAGGGGGTGAAAAATATAGCAAAAAATTTTAAAGGGATATTTTGAGTATTTTTTAAATTAGGAGATACTATTTAGAAAAAATAAAAGAGATTACCGATTGAAAAATAACAAAAAATTCTTATTTTCAACTAAATTAAAAATATTATAATCATATTTAAGAATATTGTAACTCGGTCTTAATAAATTTAAATTCTTATGAACCTTAATTATTAACCTTATTATAAGTTAAGTCATTTTGAATTAAAGTTAAAAATATTTTGGTATATTTCAAAATAAAGGCTGCCAAATCCTGGTATTTTTTACGTAAAATATTATAATATATTTTTTATTTTCATTCATTTAAAAAATGATAATAAAAAACATTCTTAGTCGTAATATTTTTAAGGAGTTTATAGTTTTTTAATCAAAACACTGAATTCAATTTCAATTAATTATAACTTTCACTATCAGCAAATCTTCATTTATTTATTTATTTATTTATTTATGGCTTCGGTGTTCGCATTATTAGACCGGGTCGATAGTGGGTCGGGTTAAGGTGAAACAAGCCGAAGCTTGGATCGAGCCAGATTTGGACTCTGTTTTTGTGTGGTTCGGTTTGGTTTGGCCCGAATTGAGATGACCCGAAATAAGATTCGGGTTGGGTTGGGTGGGTTGGATATGCTAAACGAGGATGGGAGTTGATCAATTAAATATTTAGTAATTTTGTTGAAGAATATTAGTAGTATTTATTCCAATGAAATTACTGTAAGAACAATGGTTATAATGTGATTATTACGGTGAAGTTATGTGGTGATGGCCGATAAAAAATAGATAATGAAAGCGATCATCCTTAATAGATGACGAAATAGCATCAATTCTTATGATAATGGTGACAGAAGTTGTGATAATAATCGTCGATAGGAACAATAACAGTAATAATAAGGAATCAAGATATGTTGGTGACAAAATTGATGACATAATTTATTTCTTTTCATCCCATTCAAAAGTTTAAATTATCATAAATAGAGTTTACCTTAATTAACATAATTTATTTCTTTAATTATGCAAGGTAATTAACAAAAAAAATAATTAATAATTAATCCTTGTTTCTTTGTTTGTTCGAAAAGATTAGGAATGAAGTTAATTAATTAATTAATTAGGAATGTGAAATCACTACTGGATTAAGCCAGTATAAAATAATTTCGAATACATACATAAATAAATAAAAATGAATAATTTTGTTTATTTTCGTATAATACATTTATGATAGATAAAGTATGAGGATTTTATTTTCCTACAAATGATATATAGGTTAGTACTAATAAGGCAATTCCTTTTAAAGAGTTAATGGGTTACTAGACGTGACGACTACACATAGACTCCAATCCAAAAAAAGTTTATGTATATGTTATTCAAAAGAATGTCGACTGATGAATAAATACTACTATATTTTAAGAGTATAATATGAGTTTTCTTTCTTCGCTAATATAAAATATATCATTTGGAGTATGTTTCTTCATTCATCGTCATGAGGTGTTTGATATATGCATATGTTATAGGAAGATGTCTTTAGACACTTAATGTATATGATTAAGATATATTGCTTAATGAGTGTTTATTGTTGTTTATGATGACTTATAAGTTCATGTTAGATAATGAGTTACATGAAGAATTGATTTATTTTCATTTCATATGAAAGCAATAGTATTTCATTTTTATAATTTTTTGAAGGTTTATACACAGCATACTGTTTATACGGTATTTTTATATATATATATATATATATATATATATATATATATATATATATATATATATATATAATCTAATTTTAGAATAACCTCTTGACTTGTCATAAGACATGAGACTTGGATGGGAAAAACTTTTCCTATAAGTACTAGAAATTGTTTCTAGTCTTTTTTTTATATAAAAAATATTATTGTAATTATAATGAATATTAATTTATGTTTGTGATAATGGATCTTGAAGTCATGATTTTACTCTTAGTAAAAAGTTAAGGCGTCTCACAACGTTACAATAATAATAATAATCATGCAAATGATGTTTGTTATTACCATGATAATGATAATATAAATATTGAAAATTATAACATTGTTCTGATAATACTAATAACACTGATAAAGATAATAGGGGAAGAATATGCAGCACTAGTCAAATATTAAAACATGAACATCTCAATTCTTTTATATTGACACAATAAACAATAAATTTTCGACTATAAGATGGGATATGTCACGATGTAGTTAATTAATCTCAATTTGTAATACAAATCTGATAAATCACACTACACCACTAAAACAATAACCCACAAAATCACATATTGGTATGTTCTACAAGTAGTTCATCATCAAGCTCTTATTGCAAAAATTAGAAAGATCATTCCACCTTTCCTTGCCAACATCTTATTGAATCTTGAAACAAGTTCAATTTCCTTCACCATCTAAATTTGTCTCTCTAGAAGTGGATCAATAATGCTTCTCCATTCCTTGTAAGCCAGTTCTGAGCCAGACTGAGATAGAGGCATTCCATTGACAAAGAAGAAAGGTGTGCCCGTCACTCCCCTTGAGCATCCATACTGGAAGGACAAAGAAAAAGAAAGGACAATGGACATCAGATGCCTGGAAATAATGAAACACATACGCACACTCACACAACCTTATGTATACTCACCTTGAAGGAAATCCTTGTTGCAGAGTCAGTTCTTGTGTCATTAAAACCAGATAGGAATGTCGACAATGAGTTCTTGCCGATAGCTGCAACCGCTAGCCGAGCCATGTCTTTGATTATGGAAGCTCTTGGCAGATTATAAGTTGGCTGGTTATAGTACTTTTCCTGTTTTCATACACTTGATTAGCATAGGAATTCAATAAGCTGAGCAGCACAAATGCTGATTTGTCATCTGAAACATGCATTAAGCCTGACAAGACAAAAAATTCCAACTTTGCTAAGATGGTAAGGCTACTGAAATAACAAATTTCAAGTATCTAAGAATGAGTTGTTCATAATACAAGTAAAGCTAATACAAACAACATTGACTTTAATGTTCTTGAGATTCAATTTTGATTCGAATCCAAAACCGAAAAGGGGAGGCTTTGTAGATGAGTTAATTTTTGTTATGTGAAAGAAGTCACGGAGGCTCAACCGAAGAGAGCAGCAAAGAACAGCCAACTCTGAACCATCATATTCCACCTTCAACGAATATATTGAGAATTAAATATTTATTAAGATCATTCACCACTAATGAAAATTCTCCAAATAGTGAAGTACTGGACTTCCATGAATATGCTGCTTAATTGCAGGCTTTGATCACAGCAACATACATTGATTAACCATTAAATTCGAGAAGAGAATCCAAATCCCTCATTTACTTTGATGATGAACAGAGAAGAAATGTTTTCTTATATAAGATTGTGTATCGAAGACTTTTACCTGAAACTTGAAGAAGAGCTCCAGCAGTGGGTATGTTGAGGATGCGTTGATCTTATTGGCAATGTGAAGTGCGCGACAAGCAATAAAAGCATTGCTGTGGTAACTGCAACACCCAAAACAAGTCAGAATACAAAGGTCTTTTATGCAAGGAAGAAAGGGGGACGAAGAATAAGGAAGCAAAAGATTAATGATTCCAAGATACCATTCCATGTCTTGGAGATGACACTGTTGTCACACTCATGACAGCTAAATCAATTAATGGTCATTAAATCATGATTTAGTTAGCTGGTTTACAGAATCAACCCAAGAAAAGCTAAACCATTTGGCTAAATTTGGTCGTCTTTGATCCCACCATGGCTACAAAGAAGGCAGAACAAGAACGAAACCCCAACAAGAGCAGAAGATAGAAGAAGCAGGGAACAGTTACGGCAGTGCGAAGGGGTGGACCACGACCGAGAGTCGATCAGAGTAGTGGCGCAGGGCCTTCTTCAGTGGCGGCCATGAGTCTCTGCTGTCAGGGCATAAAGGATCAAAGAAGGCTTCCACCACCACTGAGTGCCCCCAAACAGGAGCTCCTCTGTACACAAACCCATCAATCTTAGCTGGGATCGGCACCTGTGCTTCAACATGAACGTTGCAGCACCAAGCAAGGAGGAGGAGCAGCACCATGGCCGAAGCAATAGCCTTAATCTCCATGTCTCTCCTCGGTCTCTGCGGAGGAAAGAATCAGTAGCGTTGTATGTGTCTATGAACGACCAAGAACAAAAGGGAGAGAAGAAAAGATCAGATATCTATCCTTTTGGATGGAATCAGTTATCTGACGCAAAACATCACCTGAAAACTGATGGGAATGGTTGCCAGCAGATCACCGATACCACGATGGTGATAAGTAGCGTTGTATGTGTCTATGAACAACCAAGAACAAAAGGGAGAGAAGAAAATATCAGATAGCTATCCTTTTGGATGGAATCTGTTATGTGACGCAAAACATCACAAACTGATGGGAATGGTTGCCGGCAAACCACCGATACCACGATGGTGATAAGTAGTGGAGTGTGACGTTCTAAAAAGTAATATCAAATAATCTTGATTATATTATTATTATTTAAAAAAAAAATATTAAATTTTAAAATTAAATAATAATTTATTAAATTTGTGATATCTACTTTTGATGCTATGCATAAAGTTTTTATAGATATATTGTAGTTGGATTTGAAAATTATAATGATGTGAATCTATAAAGAAAATTAAAATTTTCTTTTTATCTTTTTTAATCTTTCACAATACAATAATGATTGATTAAATTTGTGGTATGTCCTTTTAAGGTAAAAATAGAAAATTTAATATTATAATTATAAGAGCTCTCCTATTAAAATCCTATCATAATTAAATTTTCATTCTATTTATTGATAACTATAATTATAATCTAATCAAATCTATAATATATCTTATATAATTAAATAGAGTCATATAATCTAATATTCTCTCACTTATCCTATTAATTGATAAAATATAAAAAATAAAATAAAAATAAATAAAATAAAATAATTATTTAACAATAAATTTATTTAATTAGATTCGAAAGCTTTAAAAAAACTTTATATCTGCATACAAATTTTATAAAGTAAGTCAATTAAGTCCAATAAACATAATACCATATTAAGTCTTACTAACAATATGAGTGGTTAAATATCATAAATATCATATATTTTTTATATACTATAATATTATTAGCCCTTCCTAGTATAATTCAAAATAACTACTATAATTTATCTTATCAAAACAATCCTGTTACACACATCCAACCATAATATGTACATACATAAATATGAATAAAATAATAAAAATAAATAACTTTAATTATATAAATAAGAATATCAATTATAATATCCTTGTAAATATATATCATTATATCTTTTTATGGGTTATTTACAAAACCAATAATAATAACTTATTTTTTCAAACACTTTAGGTTATAAGTCCCAAGTGAATAAATTAACAAACAATACTTTATCTAACCATCAATTACTTTATACTATAATACATATAATTGCTATAGTACTTGTTATTCTTAAGTAAGAAGATTATTTCGATATGTACTAAAGTATCTTCTGGTGACTTATCAATTAAGTCTAATAATATTAAGTTTTAAGATAAAATTTTACAATCATAAAGCTTGATCAGTATCCTTAAAGCATATCGTAAAATCAGTTTACAGAGGTGATAATACAATAATACATTGCTTAATATTTTTTCATATAAATTACCTCTCCAATTAATATAAATATAAAACTTAAAGTAGACTTCAGGTAATTTACAGAATCAACATATGAAAATACTATTATTTCAAGTTGATTAAATTATATATATATATATATATATATATATATATATATATATATATATATATATATATATATGAGCATATAATCTTTCATCATTTTTAAATATTTGATTACTTTCTTCCTAGCATTTTATATTTCAAACCAAGATAATTTTAATATACACCTAGTATTTCGATTACAAAATTAATATCTGGTCTGGCTTAGGCTTGAGTATGCGTTAGATTTTCAATTTCACATATATAGAAAATATTTTTATTTGTTTGATTCTCTTTCAAGTCGTTTTAAAAATATTTTTTACTAAAATTTTTACTTTTATTATTAGCTTAAAAAAGCTATATACTAAATCTCTTAAAATTTTAATTATTATATTTTTTTGAGATAGTCCTAAAGATTTATCCCTTAATATTTCAATGCTAATAACATATACCTCATTCGTATCAATCATTTTAAATTTTTTAGTGAGAAATTTCTTAATTTTGTATAATAAATCAAGATCAATGTTAACAAGTAAAATTATTATCCATATATAAAACCAATATAATAAGCTTTCTCCCATTGATCTTCACATATAAATATTGATTAGCAATATTTTTTTAAACTTTGAAAAAAGTAATAATATCAAGACTTTAAATATCATTGCCTAAAAGATTATTTATAGTCATAAATTGATTTCCTAAATTTACATATTAAATTTTATATTTTTTATTTTCTCTATAAATCGTTTAGGTTAATCCATATAAATCTATATCCCCATTCAAAAATTTTATTTTTACATTCATATGATGTAACTTACAATCATAATAAAATACTAATATCATAACAATTCTTAATGAGTTTATTTTTAAAAAATAGAGAAAATATCTTATTATGATCACTGTATTCTTTATAAGTAAAACCTTTGACTACAAATTTTACTTTTATATTATTCGATATTATCTTTTGGGTCATATTTTGTCCTAAAGACTCATTAAAAATTGACTCTTATATAATTATTATGTAATTCAATGAGTTATCAAATATTTTGGTTCATTAATTTTAACTCTATTTTCATTGCATCATACTAATTTTCAAAATCATTATTTTTCATAACGTATGAAAATAATAAGAGATCTTTTAATTCGTATATCATAATCTAATTCTTATAAATATACCACATAATAATAAAAAATGGCATATCTTTTTTCGTTTTAAGATATTATCAAAACTATCAATTATGATTATTCTATAAGATCATTAGCGATGACAATAATATCATATAGGAGTTTATCAAAATTATTTTATTATTCACCCTCATCAATTCTTGTGGTGGAACAATAATCTCTCAAATATAAATGATAAAGGAGTATCAACTTATATTTTCTCAATATCAAGATTAACTTTCGAGATTTTTATTTTTTTTTTATTTGTTATTTTCTAATAATCTTGTATTACCATATTCAATTATCCTCATACTATGATTATGACAATCAAATATATACCTTTTTAAAATTTTATAGATAAATAATAGAATATTCAAAAATAATCCTTAAATCTAAATTAATTTTATGTGAATTGAAGACCTTTACCTCTTTAGGATAATCATAAATATATAAATATCTCAAGTTGGGTTTCCTACTAATCCATAACTCAAAAGAAGTTGACAGAATTGACTTATTAAAAATCATGTTCAAGATATATATAAATGTTCTTAAAACTTCTCGTTACATTGATTCAGGTACAAAATAATAACTCATCATACTCGTAACAATATCTATAAGAATATAATTTTACCTTTCAACAAACTCATTTTGTTACGAAGCATATGGCAATATAAATTAAATTTCCATTTTTTTTAGGAATATAGCAAAATAAATAAAATTTTAATTAGGTTCATCATTATTACCATTAAATTTATCACCAATCAATAATTTTAACATTTATATTTAATTATATTTTAATTTTATTTGTATACACCAAAATGTGTCAATAGTATGAAATCATACATGAATTAGATATATAGTCAGATCTCAATCGATTATCTATAAATATAATAAAATATCTCTATTCACTAAAACAGAAAATATTGAGTGATCTATAGATAGAAACATATATAATCTCAAGGAGTTCATGAAATTATGCTTCATTATAATATTTGATTATAGGATCATTATAAACTTAATATTCATATTAATTATGTACAAACCATTATACATAATTTAAAAGTTAATTTTTATTAAATCCTAAATATATTGAGTATATAACTAGAAAAAAATTAATATTTTGATAATTCTAGATAAAAAACTCAAATTTTTAGAATTATAAAGACATAACATGCGTCTATAAGATCCATGAAATGAATTATCTTTAGACATAAGCAAGTATCAACTACTATTACTTTTACTTTAAGATTATTCCCTTATGAATATTTCATACCCTTTTGATTCTCATATTAGAATAAATCTTTATTATTAGTAACATAAGTTGAAATGTTAGTATTAATCTAACATATGTTAGAAAAATACTTCTAAAATGTTTGATTTGTAATATATAAAAGTCAAACTTATATTTTTCCCTTTTGAATCAAATCTTATAATTGTTCTTCTTATGACATTTTTTGTCATAGAAGTAATATTTTTATATGAAATGTTTTTATGAGTTTATATAATATTTATAAACTTAATAAATTTATTTGATAAATTATGCTTTAATCTTTTATTGTTACCCATTCCCTAAGTAGTACTAGTCACCTCATTTAACTTTCACTTATTCTTAATTTTATTATAATAAACTTTAAATAAATTAAATTAGAATAAATAAAATTTTAAAAAAATACAAAAAAGAACTCAATTGCATTCATGCCCAATGCACTTAACTTTATAACTTGATTAGTCATATTGATGGTATAATCTTGAATTTCTCAAATACTATCAAACTCAAATTCAATTAATTCTTTTATTAATATGCCAGTTAATGACTTATTAGTATATTTAAATTAATCATTAAATATTGTAGTGTTCTAGTTGTAAACTATAATCAAGTCTAAATAATATTAGCAATTATCATAAAATTAAATTCTTTTAGATTTTTTTATCATTTATCTCAATTATTTATTCCATAGAACTTTTAGTAGTTATGTTCATGATCTTTTCAATTAAATTGATTAAGGTCTAACAAACCTTATCAATTATATATGATTAAGCCATTTATAATAATTTAATCTAGAAAATATACGGATATTTATAAGAATGTCATGAAAGAAGTATCACTATAATAAAATAATATAATATTAATATTTTGAGCTTTTAAATAAATATTAAACTATTGATATCATCTCTATTTTATTTTTTGGTGAAATATTAATATATCTAATGTTCACACAAAATTATTTGTGGAATATTGATGTCATCCTTATAGAATAATATTGCTAACTTGGAGTATTTAATTTTAAACTACAATAATATCTAAAACAATATCATCTTACCTCATCGCCTAATTATTTAGATTATATATTTTTTTAATTATTTAAATCTCTTAATTATATATATCATTATAAATATTATTTTTAATATCATTTAAGATTAATTCTTTAATATAATATTATAATTTATTAGTTTAGACCACTTGTGGACTATAAGATTAATGTAATAATTTAAAATATAATTTAAAATATCTTATAAATGATAAAATATTTATTATAATTCATATCCCATAAGCCTATCATCCTTAGAATAAAACTTAAAGATATGAGTTATAAATAATATTCACTAAAATTCTTCATTCTAACATATACTAAAATAATAAAATTATAATTATAATAATTATTAAATATTAATAAACATAAGGAAAAACTCATATAATAATTGCAATCATTATGAAACATAAATTGTACCCTTATATGAAAAATAAAAATTATTTAAAAATTTTAAACATATTTATGTGAATAATCAAATAAATATTAAAAATAATTATTATATTTTTAATTATCACATGCAAGATTTTATCAATATGTCATTAAAAAATTATAAAAGAATATTATAATTTATATTTTTAAATTCCGCATGAAATCCTTAGACCAGCCAAACCTATTTAATTAGGTAGGCTCAAAATCAAACTAAACATCATATCAATTAAGTTAGTCAAAAAATTAAGATTGATCAAAATTTATTTTTTTTTGAATCATATTAAAACTTAATCTAAATCTAATCAAGTTGTCAAGATATAGTCACGATTTAGTTCAATAAAAATATTTGATTAAAATTAATTAAATTAATTAATTTTATAAATGAGGACATAAGTCATAAATATTTAATTTTTTAATAGTAAAACTATAATTTTTTATGAGATATATAATAAAAATATTTGATTTCTAAAGAGCATAACTAAATAAAATGTTTAAAGGACACAGATTGAAATTATCTTATTTATAAGGGGTAAAAATATTTTTTTAATTAATAATAAAAAAAAACTCTATAACGTCATCGTAGTTGTCACTATCGTTGTGTTCCACCTTGCCCATGCGCTTGGGTCTCACCAATGGCACACTAGTCATCTATCGTTTGTGCACCACCCATGGTGACACTTCTCATGTGGTTGACCGATAATGTATCACCGTCACCACATTGTGCTATCGTGCTCACGTGTATCTGTGTCAATGGGCGACCACATTGTCAATGTGTCGTGTCATCGAGGTCATGCATGGTTGTGCACTAATTGGTGACCACCACAATCGCTATGGTGCGCGGCTATACTAATGACTCAATCATGCAATCGATGGGTAGCACGGCCTTCGACGTCCAATCAACATCGCCCTTAGCCAACAAACGCTATAGTGATGTTATTATTGCTGTTGGTCAAATGCAACGCTGCAATCGTCACAAGTAATGATGTTGCTCAAGCAACCACAACTCTCACAAGTAATGACACTGCAATAGTTGCCACACGCAGCGACACTAGTGTAGGCGTCTTTAGTAATGACACTCCTATAATGACTTGTGACTAAGGCAGGTTGGTTGTCATAAAGATGTTGCACACGGTAATCATGTATACGGTCATTGTCAATTATCGCACCCCATGGTGCTTTTATTGTATGCACAGTTGCCACCCACAAATGAGCTCGTTGAAATTTGCCACCCTCCAAAATACTATTATCGATAACAAGTTATCGATAGTAGTTCATCGATCAAGCATGAGGAACTTCAAATTGCTCATAAGCAAGCGGTAGAACGAACTAGATTAAATAGTAAATTGATAATACAAACGAATCGTTTAAGCATCATAAATCAAAACTAAATAATATATTTTTATAAGTGAAAGAGTGTTGATAAATATATCTAAATACAAAGTAGATTTAAAATGCTTTTATGATCTAAATTATTTGAAAATATGGCTCAGATATTAATTACAAACATAAAAACTATGTTTATGTTACTATTATGGAAAAATCTTTAGTATTAGAAACTAAAATCAAATAATGATATATCAGATTTGCGATGTGTACCTTTTGATGTTATTTATAAAGTCTTTATTTGATCTATAAGTGCATTATTATTGAATTAAAAACTGTAATGATGTTAATCTACAAAGATAACTAAACTCATCTTTTTCTCTTTTCTTATCTTTCGCATGAACATTATAAGCAATGACTTAGGGATTAACTATAATTGAGAATATATTTGTAATCTCAATAACTAATTGTTCATCTTTAATAGGTCATATCCTTTTATTAGCAAAAATAACATATATAGGATGATAATTAAGAGAGCCCTTCTAAAAAATTCTATCATAATTTAATTTATTTTTTTTTATTTATTAATAATTATAATCAAAATTTATAATATGGAGGATATGATTAACTTTGATCATCTTCCACCAATATAAGTTAATAAACTTGATGGTACTATTTACTTGATTAGTGGTCAGAAACGCCCTAAAAAATATAGTAAATGAAAAGATTGCTCATGGGAACTTGATACCTATGTTGTT
Source organism: Musa schizocarpa (assembly GCA_900464855.2). NCBI lineage: Eukaryota > Viridiplantae > Streptophyta > Magnoliopsida > Zingiberales > Musaceae > Musa > Musa schizocarpa. The sequence goes on from LS990919.1 coordinate 42,655,813, forward strand.
TCCCATGAGCTTGGTTTTGTTGTCACTATTCATAAGGCAATCATAGTCTTTGGCTTTTTGACTTCTACGTGCAAAAATGAGCTTCATTTCAGCTGATTGGAAAGATTATGTTTGAAAAACCATCATCCAAATTATCATGTAACTCATCTATGTAATGTTTAAGCTTGATAATAGTATCAGCAAGGCACTACAATCTAATGTTGCTCTTTTTTTCAGTATTCAAAGAGCTCTAAGGTCAAACTGTTCATACCTTTAACTATAGTTGAAGATGTCAGTCATTACAAAGTTGACCAGCCCACTTATTTTAATTAAGTGATGCTCCCCTCTTATGATTGAGATTGGGAATAGGTTTTTCCATACTCAGCATGCTATGCATGTCAAGAGGAAGCAATATTGCCCAACTCCGGCGAAACCCACTTTAATCATTTGAGTCATGCTTTATCTTAAAGACTTATTTATAATTGACTTTTTTATAATCATTGAGAAATTTGATGAATTTTTAAACATTATTTTAGACCATTAATTTTAACTCTACTTTCATCACATCATATCATTTTTCAAAATCATTATTTTTCATAACTTATGAATATAATGAGGGATCTTTTGATACTTATATCATAATCTAATTCTTGTAAATATACCACATAATAATTAGAAATGATATATCTCTTTTCTTTTTGAGATCTTTTCAAAACTGTCAATTGTGATTATTCTATAAGATTATTAGCGTTGACATCAACATCATTTGGGAGTTTAGTAATATTATTTCGTTATTTACTTTCATCAATTCTTTTAGTGACTTAAGGAATGATAATCTCTCAAATTTAAATGATAAAAGAGTATCAAACTATATTTTCTTAATATCAAAATTAACTTTCGAGATTTTTACTCTTATGGATTTGTTATTTTCTAAGAATCTTGTATTATCATATTTTTACTATCCTTATACTATGATCATGACAATAAAATCAATACCTTTTTAAACTTTTCTAAATAAATAATAAAAATATCTAAAAATATTTCTTAAATCTAATTTTTTTTATGTGAATTGAAAACCTTTATTTCTTCAAGATAATCATAAATATGTAAATGTTAAGTTGAGTTTCTTACCCATCTATAACTTAAAGAAGTTGATAAAATTTATTTACTACAAATCTTATTCAAGATTTACATAACCATCCTTAGATATTTTCCTTATATTGATTCAAGTACAGAAAAATAAATCATCATTCTCCTAATAACATGATTTTGCCTTTTCGAAATCTCATTATAGTCCGATAGACCTAAAAGATATACTGAATACCTCACTTTTCTAGGAGTCTAATAAAAGAATTAGAATTTCAATCGAGTTTATCATTACTACTATAAAATTTATCACCTATCATATATTATAATTTTAACTAGTATATCTAATTATTTTTTAACTATATTTATATACACCAAAGGTGTCAATAATATGAGATCTTACATGAATTAGATATATATAGTCATATCTTAATCGGTTATTTATAAATATGATAAAATATCTCTCTTCACTAAAATAGAAAACATATAGTGACCCATAAATATAAACATATATAATCTTAAAGAGTTTATGAAATTATATTTCATTCCAATATTTGATTACAAGATCATTAGAATATCAAGATTCATATTCATTTTGTACAAACTATTATATATAATTTAATAATTAACTTTTATTGAATCATAAATATATTGAGCTTACAACCATAAAAAAAATTAATATCTTGATAATTCTAGATAAAGAACCTAAATTTCTAGAATTATAGGAATAGCATGTATCCTCAAGATTTATTAAATGAATATCTCTAGGCATAGGCAAGTATCAACTATCATCGCTTTTGCTTTAAGATGATTCCTTATAATGATGAATATTTCATATTTTTTTATCATATTAAAATGGATCTCTATTATTATTAACATAAGTTGAAATATTAGTATTAATCTAATAAGTATTAGAAAAGGACTTCTATAACATTTGAATCAAAATATACAAAAGTCAAGCTTATATCTTTGCCTTTTGAATCAAAATCTTATAATCCTTTTTCATATGCTATTTCTTATCATAGAAGTAGTGTTTTTCAATGAAAATTTTTTTATGAGTTTATATAGTATTTATAAACTCAGTAAATTTATTTAATAAACTATGCTTTAACCTTTTATTGTTATCTACTCCCTTGGTAGTACTAGTCACCTCATTTAAGTTTCACTTATTTTTTATTTTATTATAGTGAATTTTAAATAAATCAAATTAAGAAGAAATAAAATTAAAAATAAAATATACAAGAAAAGATTCAACTATATTCATACCTAATGCTTTTGATCTTACAACTTTATTAGCCATATTGAGAATATAATCTTGAATTTCTTTGTCAAACTGAATTTCAATTAATTCTTTCATTAATATGTCAACCAAAGACTTATCAATAAATTTAAATTAATTTTAAATATTTTAGTCTGATAGTTATATACTATAATGAAATCTAAATAGTATTAGTAATTACCATAAAATTAAGTTTTTTAGACTCTTTTAATAATTTATATTAATTATTTATTCCATAGAATTTTAAGTAGTTATGCTTATGATCTTTTAAACTAGTATGATAAAGGACTAATAAAACTAGTATAAATTACATATGCTTAAGTTATTTATAATAATTTAATCTAAAAAATTTATGGATAGTTATAAGAATATAATGAAGTATTAATATAATAAAATAAAATAATATTAATATTTTAAGTTTCATAATAGATATTAAACTATTGATATTATCTCTATTTCACTTTTGGAAAAAATATTGACATAATATTAACATAAAACTATTTATAGAAGACTGATACCATCTATATAGAATAGTATTGCTAATACTAAGTATACAAACCTTAAACAATAATGATATCCAAAATAATGTCATCCTATCTCATAATCAAATTATTTAGAGTAGATTCTCTCTTATGATTGTTTAAGTCTCATAACTATGTATACCATTGTGAAAATTATTTTTTAATATCATTTAAAATTAATTCTTTAATATAATTTTATAAATTATTGGTCAAGACTATTTGATGATTACAAGATTAATATAATAATTTAAAATATCTCATAAATAATAAAATATTTATTTAATTTACATCATAGAAGTCTTCTTTCCGAAGCCACTTTGGTAGCTATTAATCAGATAAAATTTAAATATATTTGTTACAAGTAATAATCATCAAGTTTTTTCATTCTTATATAAATAATTATTAAATATAATAAGAATTATATATATATATATAATTACAACCATGATGAAACATAAATTATATTTTTATATGAAAATTAAATATCATTTTAAAATTTTAAATATATATATGGGAATAATTAAATAAATATTCAATAATAATAATTAGATTTTTAATTATCATATGTAAAATTTTATCAATATGTCATATGAGAAAACTATAAAAGAAAAGTATAATTTATATTTTTTTAAATTTCACATGAAATCCTTACACTAGTCAACCCTATTTAATTGGGCAAGCTCAAAATCAAACTAAATATCATATCTATTAAGTTTGTCAAAATATTAAAGTTGATCAAAATAAAAAATAATCAAAATTTAACTTTTTTCGATTCTGATTAAAACTTAATTAATCTAAATCCAATCAAGTAGTCAAGATATAGTCACAATTAAGTTTCATAAAAATATTTAATTAAAAATAAATTAAATTAGTTAATTTTATAATTGAGGACATAAATCAGAAATATTTAATTTCATAAAGGTAAAATTATAATTTTTATAAGATATATAATAAAAATATCCAATTTCTAAATAGCATAACTACAAAAATGAATTAAAGACACGGATCTAATTCTTAATGGGTAAAAATATCTTTTTAGTTAATAATAAAGAAAACTCTAAAACTACTTTCGCAATCGTTGCCACTGTTGTGTTCCACCTCACCCACGCGCATATGTGTCGCCAATTACATATCAACCATTCGCAGCCTTCACACCACTCACGGTGGCATGATTGTTCTCACATGGCTAATCGACAATGTCTCATTGTCACCACATTGCCATCGTGCCCATGCATGGTTGTGCACCGATTGGCTATCACGCCACCATTATGTCGTGTCGCCACACTCATATATGGTTGTACACTGACCGGGGACCACCACAATCATTGTGGTGTGCGGCTAACAAGTTTGTCATGTAGCCATTGGGTAACGTGGCCTTCGACGTCTAATCAATATCGACCTTAGCAAGCAAACGTTGTAGTGGCGATACTACAATTATTGATCAAAGGCAGTGATGTCCTATAGCCACCATAACTATCATAAACAACGACACTACTAAAGTCACCATATGTAGTGGCACTACTATAGTTGCTTATGATTTAGGTAGGTTGGTCATTATGAGGTTGTTGCACACTAGTCGTCGTGCTTGCGGTCATCGTCAACTATCGCACAACACTTCCATTATGTATGCAATCACCGCCCATAATTGGGCCCATGACCACTATAAGCATGATAAACTTTGCATTACCCGCAAGCAAGTGATGGGCAAACTAGATTAAATAGCAAATTGATAATATAAACTAATCATATAAGCATTGTAAATCAAAACTAAATAACATATTTTTGTAAGCAAAGAGTACTAATAAATATATTTAAATATAAAATAGATCTAAAATACTTTTACGATTTAAAGTGTTTGAAAACATGGTTCTGATACCAATTATAAGCATAAAAACTATGATTATACTACTATTATGTAAAAATCTTTAATATCAGAAACTGAAATTGAATAATGATATTTCATATTTAATTTAACATGTAACTTTCAATGCTACTAAGAAAATCTTTATATGATCTACAGATATATCACTATTGGATTAAAAAATTATAGTGATGTCGATACAAGGATAATTAGACTTTAGGACCAATATGAATAATGATTTAGGGATTAAGGGAGATTGAGAATAAATCTATTATCTCAATAACTAATTATTTATTTTTAAAATATCTTATTTGTTTATAGGCAAGTGGAAAGAGTCTAAGTTGATAATTAGATGAGTTCCTCCAAAAATTTCTATCATAATTTAATTTATTTTTATTTATTAATAATCATAATCAAAATTTATAATATGGAGAATACGGTTAACTTTGATCATCTTCAACCAATATGAGTTAATCAACTGGATAGAACTATTTACTTGATTGACGATCAGAAACACCATAGAAAGCATAGTAAACGAAAGGATTGTCCTTAGGAACTTGATGCCTACATTATTTCCTAAGAGCTTGGTTTTGTTGTCACTATTCACGAGGCAATCACAATCTCTAACTTTTTTTTACTTCTCTTGATACGTGCAGAAATGAACTTCATTTTGTTGATTGGAAAAAATTATATTCCTGAAAAACCACCATCCAAATTCTCATGCAACTTAATGTTTAAGATTGATACATTATCAGAAGAGCAACACTGCAATCTGTTGTTGCTCTACTTTCAGCATTCAAAGAGCCCGAGGTCAAACTGTTCATACCTTTGACTGTAATTAAAGATGACAGTTATTACATAATCGACCAACATGTTTGTTACATAATTCGAGCGGGACCCACTCGATCCTCTAGTATGATGCTGCCACATCATATACCAACGCTGCGTCGTGGTTGACCCCATATAGCTGCATAGCCGCGTAGCCCACACATGGAGTGGCCTCGCTACGAGCCCACGCCGCGCGTCATTCCTCCGCACGAGGAACGTGAGCCCGTGGCGGAGCCAAGCACACACGCATCGGACGGGGGGAGGGAGGCGCACGCCGACCTCACAGGTTTCGCCCCTCCCCGAGCCTTCCGACGACGAATCGGCTCCGCCTGCCGTTCCTCCTCCTCCTCACCCCCTGAGCCAGTGCCGCACAGGTGTCGCGCAACCCGTCCATCCACAGAACCTGGCCGTCCGATCGCTCCTCCCTCTCCCATCCTCCATTAGCCCGCCCACTCCTCCCCTGGCCAAAAGTAGCACCCGCTTACTCCATTGAACCCCGTTCCCCAGGAGGCGAGAAACAGAGGAGGAGCTCGAGGCGTTCCTTCCTTTGTTTCCTCCCTATTCATAGTGTCTCGTCTCTCCTCCTCCCACTTTAATTAGGGTGTCCGTAACGGATAAAGGAGTGAAGAAGAAAGAGAGGAGAGGGAGAGGAAGGGGGAGGGAATGATGTTACTGCTGTTTCTGTTCGTCGCCCTGTTCTTGGTGTGCTTCGGGATGGGCGTGGTGTTCATGGTGTACATGTGCATGCTGTGGTCGTCGATGCTGCGGAACGGGGAGGGGAACAAGAGCGGGAAGGGGCTGTCCACGGCGGAGCTGGAGCGGCTGGGCGGGGCGGCGGACGGGGGGGCGGTGGCCGGCCAGGAGTGCGCGGTGTGCCTGGAGGACATCGAGGCGGGGCAGGCGGCGCGGGTGCTGCCCGAATGCCGGCACGCCTTCCACCGCCTCTGCGCCGACCGGTGGCTCTCGGCGCACCCGGACTGCCCCCTCTGCCGCGCCCAACTCCACCCTCCTCCTCCCCCTCCCCCTCCGCCTCCCTTGGCTCCTCCGCCTTCGGTCCCCGTGCAGGTGGTCGTGGCTGCATGAGAGCCCTCCAGCTTTGCTCGCGTCTTCTCTTGCATTAATCTTCGTTAGGAATACATTATTTCTTTTATATTTAGGTTAGATTAATGGCCTTTTTCTATTTGAAATTTTTGATTCAGTAGGTTTAGCTATTAAGCTATACATAAGCAAACACAATTATTAGATTTTTCTTATTGATTTTTTCCTTTTTTTTGTGTACAAATGTTTGGCTAATTTTTTCAATGAGGTTTTGCTAGGAAGTAAATGTTGAGATATCAGCTCTAATTTTCTTTAAGATGAATGATACTGAATCCAAGCTTTCTTGTTTCGGGGCGTCAGCTGTGTTAGCTTTATTGATAGCCTCTTTAGCAGCTTCTGCCCTCGAATGAATCTGTGCAAAGAACACACGTAAACCAATCAGAACATGATATATACTGCTCTTCATCTTCTCTATGGTCATGGAAGCCTCCATAGTATCATCATCTACTTGTCCATGATACCTGGACATGCATTGCCTACTTACAAACCTAAAATAGATGTGTTTTGTAAAAGATTAAAGATAATATATTGCTAGTATAAAATCTATAATCATGTTATCTGTAATACGAAAAAAATTTTATGCCTCAAAAGATTAGAGACAATGTATATTTCAAATAACATAGTATTTGGATGGTTCAAATAACTGTGGTATTGTCAGTGTATTATTATATTATAGAGAGGTCCTTTATGTACCTCAAACCCCACTTAGCCTCCTAATTCATAACAGAACCAAAGGCTCATCCTTTGATAAATTTCATGATGAGGTCTCAAACTTTATTCATCATACTAAAATTTTAGGTATATAAAATTTATAAAATAAAATCTTACACTCATAATCTAAGATGAGTTAGTATATAAATATTTGTATATGACGAAGGTGAGATTCGACACATTACCATCAAACTAATTTTTACCATGTATACTAGCTAATATCACAATCTTCGGTATGTAAGTCTAGTATATCATCATAAAATCAATTTTTAAGACATGTTATATATAAATATTTATTTACACGATTAAATTTTGAACTCTTAATTTAAATAAACTTTAAGTATAAATTAATGTTTTAGGTATATATTTCTATACATTCATATCCATATATGTGTTGGATCCCTGTATCTTGCTTGGCATACGTATCTCATACTTGAGATTCTCTCACAAAGACATGTTATATCAGTCGAGACATGAGGAAATGTGCGTTGCATGCATGTCACCACTCCAGTTCTTAAGCCGTGACTCAAGCCGAGACATGCAGCAGTGCTCTTCCTGGCCCGTAGAGAGGTTGTTGGCAAGGATTAAATGATCCCGCGAGAGAGAGAGAGAAAGGTGGAGGTCGCTGCAGCATGCTAAAACAGGTTTGACAAGAGAGGGGAGGCATTTATACACATCGATGCTGGTGCGTCAGACAAAGATTCCCCCTCATTCACTCCTCTTCCGAACCCCCCCCCCCCTCTCGCATTTACTCCTCCCATCGCCACCCCACACCTTCGCCTTTCCTTCCTTCTCCCTCTTGAAATCTACAACCATTAGTTACTCCACACCTCAGGCGATGAAGCATCTCTCTTCTCCCAAGAGCCACTCCTTCATTTAATTGATCTGCATACAACATGCAGCATCATGTGATACAGGGAGAGGGGGTCAGAAGCCAGTAGCAGCTGCTGCTGCTGCTGCTGTTGCTGATTCCACTTGTATATGTGTTTATCTCGAGTATACATTATATGGTGTCTGTTCATTTTCTCCATAATATAAAGCTTCAATGGAAAGAGCGATTTAATTAGTCGACTCACCGTCTCATCTGTAACATTTATGCTCCATTGTCTTTGCATGCACGCAACAAGTTTTACCCCTCTCTTTCTCTCTCTCTCTCTCTCTCTCTCTCTCTCTCTCTCTCTCTCTCTCTCTCTCTCTTCACATGATGTAGCCTTCAATGGTCAGACGACATCAGTTAATGTCTGAAGAAGCTAAATCTCAAAAGCTGTTGCTGGAGTGATACCTTCGTGTACCATTTGGATGCACGTATATAAATGAAAAGTAAGAGAAGGAAACCAAAGCTCGTTTCTCGTCACGAGAAAAATGTCTTCTTATTAATTAAGAAAAGTCACATAGATGTAAACAATGCTTCTGAGAGAAGAGAGAGAGAGAGAGAGAGACTGGAGGGTGAGAATAATATCGAGAGGGAGGTTTACTATTAATGCTGCAGCCTGTCTATCTCCTTTGGTTGTCGGGAGCCTTGAATGCCATCCCCACCCTTCGACCTCCTTAAATTCCAAGACATTCCATTCCTCCACCACCTCTCTCTCATCTCTCAAGCTTCCCATCTTCTCGTCAGAACAGAGAAGCTGCTCAATTTTGCAGTCGTCTTCCTTCTTTTCTTTCTTCCGCACCTCTCGCCAGGAGAAGAAAGCAGTGTCTGCAGTTGCAAATGGAGGAGGACGAGATCACCATGAAATAGTTACTATGATGTTGGCCCGGCTCACTCAGAGTGCACTATTTTTGGGCAATGCAAAGCCCTAAGACCTTGTTATCTGATTGAGCCGTGCCAATATCTTAGTACTCTTTCATCCCACCCAGTCAAGGCTGCCTACTTTTAACAGTAAACTGCTCATTCTCGTCTTCTTCTTCTCCAAGCTTGATCACAACTTCTCTCTTTGTTATTGTACGAATATTTACAGGGCACAAGTTAAGGCAACGTGAAAGCTGCAGTTCTAGGAGAAGAGGTATAACCCTAACTATTTCTCTTAGCTTTGTGGCTTGATACAATGATCACTATAGCACTACCATCACGAAACATAACAAGGTGGGATTTCATGCCAGCCAATTAATCTGTGCACGAGAAAAGCACTGTTTCTAATCACACTGCATGCATGGGAATGGATCTCTTCATTGGGTTTAATCTCCTGCAAGATAAACAGATGACCAAGGAAGGAGAACAAGTGGTTCAAGAGGATTAACTGAACGTACGTAAATGAGAGAAAAGCAAACATCAAAGCATTTGAACAGTAAAGCTGCATTTAAGCACGTAAATGCTCGTCTTCACGTCGCGACAGTCATACGGAGATTCCCATATTAATGTCTTCCCCACCCGTTTGATTCCGCTGACGCCATTTACTACGAGCTTTCCATTGATTCTACCGCTTTCCTCCTCTTTTTTTACCGTCAGATGTAAAAGCAATGACAGCTACCTGTCATCTGATGTATGTGACCATTGGGAAGCATTATAATACATCCTTTATAGATATGGAATGTATCATATACATAGCATTGAAGAAGTGATACTGTACGAGTTGGTGGAGGGACAAAAATGACAAGAATGACAAAGCAGTCAATACAATACAAAGCAGAAAAAATGTATAATTGTTTCCAAGCATCAATACAATACAAGAATTGTTTGCTGCTTGTGACAATACAAGAATGACAAATACAAGAATGACAATACAAGAATGACAAAGCAGAAACAAATGTATAATTGTTTGCTGCTTGTGAGAGCTTCCGGACAAGATATTATGGTTCATAGTATAAGGTTAATTATAAGAATATGAATCATCAGTGTAAGCTTAAGCTTTTAAATGGAATTATTTCGAGGTTATGAATCAGCCTAGTCATAAGAATATGATTTAAATATAAATTACTTTGAGGTCATGAATCAATTCGGGTTACCACATGAGATATTTACAATCATTGACAAAAGATAAGAAACGAGTGCCAAAAATGTTAACATTTACTTCTTGTGAGAGCTTCCAGATTAGATCGTTCATAGCATAAACATAATCATAAGAACTGAATCGAAATTTTAATTTCATGGAACAATTAAACACAATAAAGCATTTGGATCGAATTAACAAAGACAAGCTATATTCTAAATGTTAGTGCCAACATGAAGATAAATGCCAACCAGTGAACGCAAAAACCCAAAACTTAGCTATCAAGATTGACTAACGCAACCTCAGCTTGTATAGCATCTGACTCGGTAAAGGTCAAAGCCAATCCAACTCAGATCTTAATAGTATCTGTGGAGGTGATGTAATGGTAATGACTTGTAGTCAAGGAATAGAACAATTAATTACCGAATCCATGAAGTTTAGATCGTTCTTTTGACTAAGTTATGCCTTTCATATCTTCTAGATGGTTCGACCATACTAGTTTAAATCCAAAATAGATATAATATAAGACCAAGAAAACTTCAAGAGAAAGCAACACCGCATTAGTATTCTTAAAGGCTGACTTGTGCCGCATCCATCCAACCGTGGTAGTATTCTTAAAAGGGAGCCATGAACTGAACTCTTGTCAAGGAAGAGATCTTCTTATAGTCGAAAATAAATCAGTTGAGATCAGCTTTTGACTGAAGTTGTCACTTCGGTTCAACCGTAGTTGTTATAACCTTAGAATATCGACAAACATTACACTAATTTGAACCATCGGTTGATGGTTTTAAATATTATTTATTATTTTTTAAAATATTAATTTGATAAGGTTCAATCAATATTTATCGATCAGATGCAAATCGCTTAAAAGTGGATGATACAATTTGGTTCTTTAATTTTGTTTTTTCTCTCTTTTAATTGTTATGATTCACGAGGGCTCGAGTCGAGGAGTTCTCTCGTTCTCTATATTTTATTTTTTCTTTTTTTTTATTATCGTCTTCTTTTTTATCATCGGATATATCGCAAAGAAACATATATTCATATATGGGATCCATATTGATTCGAGACCGTCCTAAGACTTATACTCAAAAATAGAAATAACAAAATACTAAAATTATCTTCATCACTTACTTTTATAAAAAATCTTTAAAATTAAAAAATGCTTCGAGATATATATATATATATATATATATATATATATAAGGGCTTTCGCTTGGCTCGTCCCGCGGTCCTCACGTGCGCTGATCTCTTTGTCGTCAAAGCGAATTCAAGAGCTGCTGCCGACATCGAGACGATGGGCTCCCTCTCAGCCGCGGCGTCGGAGTCCCTCCCGCCCCTCCCCTACCCACCCGCGCGGCGGGACGAGTCGGTCGTCGACGATTACCATGGCGTCCGCGTGGCCGACCCCTACAGATGGTGATTCCCGGGCCCCGTCTTGCTCAAAAACCCAATCAGATCGAATCTTTTCGAGTTCGGTGCGTTGTGAGGAAGATTGTGTTTCTTTTGGGGTACCCAGGTTGGAGGATCCGGATGCGGAGGAGGTGAAGGAGTTCGTGGAGAGGCAGGCTGCGTTGACCGACTCGGTGCTGGCGAGGTGTGAGGAGAGGGAGAGGCTGCGGCGCCAGATCACGGCGTTGTTTGATCACCCCCGGTATAGCACGCCGTTCAAGCGAGGCGGGAAGTACTTCTACTATCATAACACCGGTCTGCAGGCGCAAAGTGTTATCTACGTTCAGGTTGTTTCCTTTATCTTATGTCTAGATCATGATGGTGGTGCTAATGGATTTTCCATTTTGTTTCTTTGGTTGGGTAAGGATTCGTAAAACTAGGCTAAATAAGTTCATGATCTTTGTTTGTTGACTTATGTGTGATTGATAGGTTGTTTTGATTTGTTTATGCATCAATTATCCGTTAAGACACATGTAAAATGACATGAATTTCTTGTAGAAATTTGCCATTTTAGATCTTTCTTTCCCTAGAAATGCTTGCTACTTTGTTTTGGATTTTTTTTCTTTTTAATTTGGAATAAGATTACCAAATTAAATCTGAATGTCCTAATTTATTGTAGAATCGTTTAGATTTGAATGGTTCCGTTTCTGACACTGATTTCATTATGAACCCTTTGCTTTGCTGCAGAAAGATTTGGATGGAGAGGCAGAGGTTCTGTTGGATCCTAACATACTTAGCGAGGATGGAACTGTTGCACTTTCGATGGCTTCTGTCAGCAAGGATGGCCGGTATTTGGCTTATGGGCTTAGCAAGAGTGGAAGTGATTGGGTTACAATCAAGGTGATGAGGATTGATGATAAGACACCACAATCTGACACAATATCATGGGTGAGAGTCCTTTTATACTCCATGCATTTTGTGGTTAGTTCTCCAATTTTCCCGATGTTTTCTTTTCCAACTATAGGTGAAGTTCTCATCAGTTAGCTGGACCCTTGATGGAAAAGGATTCTTTTATAGCCGGTATCCACCTCCTGAGTAAGTGAAGCAGATTCCTTATTCTAATTGTTACTTTCATTTATTGAAGAAAAAAAATCTTTAGTTGTAATTGCTCTGTCAATTGTATTTTGTGTTTATTGCTGTTAATGCATAGAGAAGGGGTTGAATTGGATGCGGGGACAGAGACAAAAATCAATCTGAATCATGAGCTTTACTATCATTTTTTAGGCACGCATCAGTCAGAGGACATATTATGTTGGAGAGACCCGGAGTATCCAAAGTATATCTTTGGAGTCTCCGTCACTAATGATGGAAAGGTAAGATGCTGCCTCATTGTCATGTTCTATATTGTTTAGCAATGTAGAAAATACTCTTGATTCTCTTCAATTAACTACTATGCAACTCTCAGCTGTTGTACAATTTGTTGCATACAATATTATAGTCCTTGCTCTAGTTTTATATCCATTCATCACCACATTTCTGATTCCTACTTCACAATGTTATTGACTAACACCTATGTGATCTACGCCATTTGTATGTATAATATGATTATAAATGTGTGATGTGTTAACTCAAAACACATATATGAACTGCCCATCGGAATGTCCATCATATGTTATTGTTATTGTTTTCATGTATTTAAGTTCAAGTTCATGTTGGTAACATAGTAACATGAGGGGTTGCGTGCACCGAGGGTGTAGTGCCATCACCCTAATTTGGCATCAAGCTCATGTAAACTCTTGATTTCACCCTGATCAGCATGTATAGTGATGGCTAATTTTGACATGTCTTCATGCTGTGAGGTCAAGAATTTGATTGCTTTAGCATGAATAATTTATGAAATTTTATTTTGTCAAATCAATTTCTTTGAGCTGTCAATGCTTGTTATTATCTGCAGTTTGCTCTTTTACACATTACGGAAGGTTGTGATCCTGTCAACAAGTTGTACTACTGTGATCTGTGCTCTTTGCCTAACGGGCTTGAAGGTTTTAGAGGAAGCAATGAAATGCTTCCTTTTGTCAAGCTTGTGGATAACTTTGAAGCACGCTATAGTGCTGTGGCAAATGATGATAGTGAGTTTACCTTTTTGACGAACAAAGGAGCTCCAAGATGTAAGTTAGTAAGGGTAGACCTCAAGGAGCCAGACTTGTGGACTGACATTCTGCCAGAGCATGAAAGGGATGTACTGGAATCAGCTTATGCTGTCAATGGCAACCAGATCTTAGTGTGCTATCTTCGTGATGTCAAGCATATTTTGCAGATAAGGGACATGAGTACAGGAGATTTGCTACATTGTTTACCATTAGATGTTGGTAGTGTCTCTGGGATTTCTGCTAGACGTGAAAATAGCGAGATCTTTATAAGCTTCACTAGCTTCCTTTCTCCAGGAATCATCTACAGGTGCAACTTAGCAACTGAAGTCCAAGAGATGAAAATATTTCGAGAAATTTCTATCCCTGGTTATGATCGAACAGAATTTGATGTTAAACAGGTAAATTTACACTAAAATTCTTCCAGTCTACCTAATTTAGAGCTATTTTTAGAGGCAAAAATTAAGACTTGTTAATTGTTTCATGTTAAGTTTTGTTAAGGCAATGTTTTTTTAAAATTTTGTGGATAGGTTTTGTTATATGATACTTTAAAGAAATATGTTCTCCAAATGACTTGTACAAAAAAGTTACATTTTAGCTATTATAATCCTTTCTGTTATTGATGATCCATGCATATGAAGAGATAAATTTAAATAGTTGGATCATCAAGTTATGATTTTTCTTTCCCTTAATTTATTTTGTTTCTCAGGTTTTTGTTTCCAGCAAGGATGCTACCAGGTTACCCATGTTCATTGTGTCAAAGAAGAATCTTAAACTTGATGGATCAAATCCAACTTTACTGTATGGATATGGGGGCTTCAACATTAGCCTTAAACCTTCATTTCATGTGAGTCGTGTTGTCTTGGCAAGGAACTTAGGTTTTGTGTTCTGTTTAGCCAATATTCGTGGTGGTGGAGAATATGGGGAAGAATGGCATAAAGCAGGATCACTTTCTAAGAAACAAAATTGTTTTCATGACTTTATTGCTGCTGCTGAATTTCTCATTTCAAATAATTATACCAACCCTAAACATCTATGTATCGAGGGAGGTAGCAATGGTGGACTTCTCGTTGCAGCTTGCATGAATCAGGTAAAAGTAGTTAAAGACCTTCGTGCTTGTATCTGTGAGCTTCATGTCAAAACTATTCGAGCACTCTTGGGGCTTTCTGTATTTGTTTATTATCTTTTATAAGTATTAACCATAAAATTGTAATGGCAGCGTCCAGATCTTTTTGGGTGTGTGCTTGCTCATGTTGGCGTTATGGACATGCTTCGATTCCACAAGTTCACCATTGGTTAATCCAATTTTTTCAACTTCTTGGTGGTTATGCATTTCCCTTGTCTCTCTGCTGATTCATATATACTTGTTATTCAGGTCATGCTTGGACCTCCGATTACGGTTGCTCAGACAATGAGGAAGAGTTTCATTGGCTTATTAAGTATGAAACAACATTCCTTCATTGATAGAATTTGAATTTTGACATTTGACTTGTGCCACATCGTAATTGTGTTGATTATTGGTTTTAGTTAAATATTTATGGTACGTTGGTTGAGCCAGAGTCTCTAGTTGCTTATGAGGTTTTAACAGCTTTAATGTATAACACGTGTTATTATCTGACAATTACTTCCTAGTTCCTACATCACAATTATCAAAGTTCATAGAATTTAATCACCTATGAACATGTATAGTTCGTGACATGCTATACAACTATAAATAATTGTATATGCAGTTATCTCTTTTCTTTGTATTTATTTAATATTTCTATTAATGCCTGCCATAAATTGTTTAGTGCATACGGCATACCTATAGTTGTTACTGCATGCATCACCTTAATGATGGCTTGTACTTAAAGCTCAATAAGGCCATCTCCTGCATGCTTTGACCTCTTAACAAGCACTTGATAACCACTTCAGTGATTGCCAGTGTTGATCCTTTTGTATGTGCATGAAACTTTGGTCAATGAAATAGTGAAAATGGCTTTATATTATTTAACTTGGTGTATTTGGTTTTCGATTCTCAGGTTACTGTTAATAAAATATCATAATGCTATATGTATAAGATTAGAAATTGGTGCCATTTTCTTTTATTAAAGTTGAGTATCCATTTGTTTATAAGACCTACTTTCTGATTGCTGCTCACCATGCTATATTGTCTTTTTCTCTGTGATACCTAATATGAGTCAAAAGTAAACAAGATCCTGAATGTTGTGTTCTTTGCACCATGTCTTCTTCATTTTGTTTAAAATGCTCAGCAGTTGAAGAGAGATCTTTTCACTACAATTTTCTTAAAATGCAGCGCATGCTTTATACTGTTACCGATTTATACTGTTACACTTTTCACTACAATTTTGTTAAAATGTAGATATGCCCTGAAATCAGTTGGATATCAATAGCCCTATAAACCAAGGATTGCCATTCTGGATAGTGCTTTGCTCATATTATACAGTGTATCATGTCATGGCTAACCCTATATCTTGTTCGTTAATTAAATTAATGCTGTTCTGCCATCATTCTTTTTCCGATGATTTTGTTGTTTGAACTTTGAACTTCAGTTTTATAAAAGGAAAACAAAGTGAAATAGCATGAGAGTTGTCTATTGCAAGCCATTCTCATCCCTGACCCTCTTCAACATTTGTAAATTGTCCAAAATGCCTTTTTCTGATACTGTTCTTATAGTTGAAATTTTTTGCCATCACAAACTGTGGCCTATATTCCTTCTAAAAGCTTTTTCACCTAGCTATATTGTCACTGTTATATTTGTTTCAAATTAATCGGTAAAACTCATTATCTTTTCTGTAGATGTTATCATTTATTGACCCAACGAGAGAGAATATTTGCTGCAGTAGAAGCGCCACTGTTACTTTACTTAAGGAAGGCATCAATATCTTTCTTGTAATATAAAATTAGGTTGGAGCAAGGGTCTATGAGGGATCGAGTGTGCCTCTTTTCCAAAAGGGTATCATGCATTGATGTGTTGTTATACTTACATGCTCTGAACGTTTTTAAAATGCATCAGCCATTGGTGTGTTGGATTCCACCATGCTCGATGCTGATGCTTTGTTAGTGTGGTACATGCCTGCCAGCATAGGTAGATGGCTCATTCTGTCCTAGTATACCAGTAAGAAAGAATTGATTGTATAGGTTTGTTATGAGGTTACAAGCAAAGAATTGAGGCCATATTGTTATTGGACTTTGACGTATTGCCTAAACTTATGCTTGAGTTTTCTATTTTCTTTTAAACTTGGTCTCTGATGTTATCTGTTACTTTCTTTACTAGAAATTATTTATTTTCCTTATCATTACATACTGATTGGAACAATTTCTTCAATAACATGTACA
The DNA here is from genome assembly GCA_900464855.2 of Musa schizocarpa. Taxonomy (NCBI): domain Eukaryota; kingdom Viridiplantae; phylum Streptophyta; class Magnoliopsida; order Zingiberales; family Musaceae; genus Musa; species Musa schizocarpa. The sequence goes on from LS990919.1 coordinate 42,672,981, forward strand.
GACTAGTTTTGCCATTCTACTGTAGGATTAACAACCGAGTCTTGTGCTGGATGCCTTTTCAGACGCTGTTGTCACGACTTTTGTGACTTTTTGATGTTTGAAAGAGGAAAAGGATTCACAACTAGCATTTTCTTGGGATGTTCTATTTATTTTTTTGTTGGATGTTGTTAATGGCATCTGTCCAATTAACATTTTGATTCAGTCAATCACCGAAAGATACATATATATATATATATATATATATACAGGTTCATTCATTGCATTCCAACACATGTACATGTTTGTCTTCAGATACTCTCCACTGCATAACATAAAAAGACCATGGGAAAAAGGCTCTGGCCAATCTTGTCAGTACCCACCAACCATGCTTCTGACAGCTGATCATGATGATCGTGTTGTGCCTTTGCACTCGTTGAAATTACTAGCAGTAAGTTACTCTATTTAGTAGTAGTTGGTAGTTCTGCATCTTGTTGATCCTTATTATGTTTCAGTGTTTTTCTTTTTTTTCATTAAATGTGCCCTATCTTATATACTTGTCCAGTTGTACACTCTAAATATGTAGGAGAGCAGTTAAAACAACTATATTGTGCTTTGAACTTTGAAGTTTGTCATTAGAACTATTATCAGCTTCTTTGGTGTACATGTCAAATATCATGTGAACCAGATAGCTTCTACTATAACCGCAATAGTGCATATAATATAGCTTTTAGTGAACAATATGTGACAATATCACCTGCCAATACGAATTGCCAAAGCATGACTGTGTTGACAAAGCAAAAGAAACTACAAGTAAATGCTCCTTAGCTCTTGCATTGTGGCAGCAGCGATAACAATGTTCTTCAGTGTGTTTTAATAAATTATGTTATTTTCTGATGATTGAAGTATGTCTTGTCATGGACAGACTATGCAGTATATACTGTGCAACGGTGTCGAGAACAGTCCACAGACAAACCCAATAATTGCCCGAATTGACCGAAAGGCAGGACATGGAGCTGGGCGACCTACTCAGAAATTGGTTCGTCATTGTACTCTACCACAGTTCTTCCACTTGTGTATCGTAATCTAACAAGTTTCTATTTGCTCAGATCGATGAAGCTGCTGATCGCTATAGCTTCATGGCTAAGGTGTTAGGGGTCTCTTGGATCGATTAAGCATATTGCTCGGCATTGATGAACTCCTTGTGCGATTGGAAATGCTATTTGTATTTTTATTTTTACCATATTGTCATCTCTTTTCTAGAATAATTATTCAATTAGCTTCAATTGTGTAATCCAATCAGCTTCTTGTATTTGTGGTGATATGAAAAATAAATACTCGAGGGTTCTCTGAGAATCGATTGAATGGTGCTATTTATGAATAAATGCAATGTTTGCATGCATTTTTCTTATTACATTTGTTGTTGTTGTTGACATTTTGATTTGTGACAATAATTTAGAGATAATTATTTCAGAGTGATGAGACCCCTTGTAGAGTCTATTCTCTTCTTTTATTTATTGTTTGTATGCTCGGGACACTCTAAAATTGATGTCTTCCGCTTACTGGTAAAAGAATTAATAGAATGGATCTGTTTTGGCGTTTTTCAATCAAATCAGACCTATCAAAAATTAGATCATTCAATACGTCACTATGATGTGCGATTGAAATACATGTGGAGAACCAAATGCAGCTATCAGGTTAGAAAAAAATAATTCACAACAGGGCTACTGTTCTTGATAGTATTAACCATTCTAATAGGTCCATTCAAACCACGAATTCTTACATCATCCGATTTCAGGCAATGAGGAGTCACGAGACCAGACCCAACCGCGTTACTCTCTCACGAGCTTGATAATCTAAACTCAATCATCTCACCGAATAGTTGGGATTCCTCGTCCACGAGAGTCGACAGGTGAATCAGTCGATGCTATCCCCGGTGTACACCCAGTAGGCGAGAGGCACCAACGAATCCAAAACCTCCTTCGTTTGCTCCCCGTGCTGATCGAGAAAAGAGACAAGGAGACGTCGAGGGAGGCCGACTCCCTCACCAACGGTGACTGACCACATCAACCACCATCGCAGCAGCAATGACAAGGGAGCATGCTAGATGATAATAATAAAAGAACAATCTTATCACCGTGTCAAAGCAAACAAAGGAGAAAGGTAATACAATCAACAAAAGTCATAGAATACAAACATTAAAAGAGAGGACACAAAATGCATGAAACAGGGAAGCATTTCCCAAGCACGGGGTATAGGATATATGACAACATAATGTTGTGTCAAAAGTGACGACAATAATGGCAATGTGTCGTGAGAAGTGACAACAGTCAAGTCACCTTGGTGGTTTCAAGATGACTTCAAAATCATGGACGCCACCAGCTGAGACTTTTCAGTACACGATCAATCAGTCTATAAAATTTCCATGAACAATATAGTGGACTGCACTGCCATTAATACCCAAAATGGAGCCGCATGCCTTTCTACATTTATCAACCCAGATCATTGGAGGCTCCACCAGGTCGATTCAGGACTTCTCCGACGAATTGGATTGTTTATGCAGTCTCTCACGAATATGACGTTGCAACATCTCCAAATATTCCTGCAAAACATGATTGACGACAGGGTTGTAAATAAAATTCAAACCATCAATGATCATTGATAGCTGGACCAACTAGACCTCATTTTGTGGATTCAGCAGATATTATTCCAATGCAATCTCTCATCTTAAATTCCCAAAGGCTAGTTGTAACAACTACAAGGTTAATCTCACATTTAATGAAACTTTTCCATATTGACAACTATATCAATGAGTAAACAGAACTTTGAAGTCTTAAGACTCAAAATTTAAACAGCATGTTACAATTTTACCCATCTCCATGGCATATACAGTATTTCTTCCTTGAATCCCAATTCTTCACTGACCACTTAATAAAATCAGTTAAGTGGATAGAGGTTATCAGAATAATTTGTTTATAATAGTCGCAATCAAATCAAAAAACTTTATCATCCACAGTAATTATAATATCTACAGAATGATTCATTGATCTATTAAGATTCAAGTAGTCAAACTTAGTTTGATTAGCATTAAGTCTAATAAAAAACAGAATACATACATTACCAAGCTCCGCATCATCTCCAAGTTCTTGAAGGTCTGCGTAACTCGTCTCTTCACCATACAGATTGCCTGCACCTTCAAGCATGGCACGAAAAATATTTCCAGAAGAATCACATTGTTCAATTCTTTCCCGCGCTTCACGAAGATCAATCTGAAGAATCCAATAAGCAAAAGAAAATAAATATATATCAGTTCCATCCTTGGAAACAATTTAAGCTGCATGTAGAGTTCCGTAGTACTGAGATCCATAATATGGATTTGTATGACTGTTTACTCGAGTCAGCACGGTCATCCCTTATAAGCTCCAGAATGAAATATAATCCAGAAAACATCATACTAGCAAAATCATTAATCAAAAACAGGAACAAAATGTATACAGTACATCAGATAAGTATATCTTAACACTTTCATTTGCAGAAGCACCAACTAAAGATCATCATTCATGATCAAGTGAATGAAATTCATCAAAAGTCGTGTATATATGTAGCTTAAGTTCCTATCCTAAACCCCCTTCCAGTTCTGCCATCCATTCTTTATCCTTCGCTCTTCCCCATTGTTCAAAAATAAATACTCACCCCCGTCCTCCATTCTTGTCCACCATCTTTGCTGAACAGTGTCCCCAATCTCTTCCCCTCTCTGCTCTGGTTAGAATTATCGAAATTATTTGGTGATAATTAACAGCTTCAGCTTAAATTCATATCCAATTTGTGCTCAACTACTAGATAATGAAAAACCTTCCCAAGCTTATGCCAATCACCAACAAGGGTCAATACATTCATGTTCAGTTTGTTTACATTCTGAGGTGAGGTGGTATTTCATTTTAGATATGAAAATGCAAGATGGCAAAAGTTGTAAACAAATGAAAGCAAGGGCTTCGAATCATTATGATAAGCAGAGCAGGAATTTCTACATCCACAACGTGGTTCCTCAATCGTACATATCAGGGGTTAAGTATAATAAAACATGCCACTTGAACTAGACATATCACCAATCCCTTGGCTTTGTTTCAGAAATCTGGCTAATTTTTTACACTAACTGTCTAATTAATGTCAGCAAATTTTAGCATTTAAAAATTTCCTGCTACAAGCAAAAGAAGATTGACTATTATTTTTATACCTACTTCTCTTCTAAGTCTTTACCATGTTTCAACACAGCAGTAGCAATTTCTAGTCCACATCCTGTTTAGTAGAAACAATACGTCAAACAGATTTTTTGAAACCCCAGAACAAATAAAACCACCATCACACATTTTTTTCAGTCACTACAAGATATAAGGCATATCATGCATTGAGTACATCTAAAAAACATTAAAAGGACTTAGAAAAATAGCTTGACATTAAGATATCAAGCATGCACCTGAACATTTCGATCTTGCATCCTCTCAACGTTGTGGGTCACATTATTACTTTGAGGCTGATGTTCAGATCCCATGACAGTAACAGGCGGAGAGCGAGATGACACCCTACCAAGAGCTTGTGATACCATGGGCATCATTTGTTGAATCATTCTTGAAAAGTCAATTCCACCTTCACTACTTCCAGACCCCAGTAACATGCTCCCATGATCTTGACCTTCCCCTTCCACTTGCTGTACAATGTTATTCAGGGCACTCCTCATTGCTGGACTCTGGGTGCATTGCTCCATCATGCTTCTCAGATCAGCAGGGGAACCTAGCCCAGTCTGCCCAGCCACATTGGCCAATAAATTATTAAACACAGGGCTCTGGAGGACATGAGAGATCATGCCGCCAGCATCTACTTGTTCCGGGGAACCTTGCCCTTCCAAAGACATGCCATCCACAAACTGACCAAGAACAGAGGGCAATGAAGTAGATGGACTATTTACATTTACTCTGTTAACATCAGAGCTCCGAGAGACGATAGATCTGAGAATTTCTTGGCCCCTAGAAATAGATTCCTGATTCTGATTTACTGAAGTCGCATCACAGGATATTCTGTCTTTCCCCACAGGCTTTGTTGACTTACTCCGCCTCTAAGTAAAATTTGAAAAATAATCAACTTAGTTAATATGTACATATATTATATTATATTATATTTATATATATATATATATATATATATATATATATATATATATATATATATATATATATATATATATATATATATATATATATATCAACGGAAACAGAGATTCAGCTGCAATAAGCAAGAAATCAGTACATCTCCTATGTGTAATAAAGCAAGTTATATATCACCTTAGGTTGCAGACCTCCAAGTCCAAGCCCCAAAGGTGTGGACCTACCACTCCCGCTAGCCTGGCTTGATGATGAATCATGTGAAGCTACACCAGACATCAGTGTTTTCTCTGCGAATTTCCCCCGTGTAGCTGAATTAGTGTCACTTCCACAGCTTGTGAGTCCTATCAAACCAGCAGTCGAAGATTCCTCCAAATTAGGACTTCTTTGATGGTCTCCAGTAGTAGAAAAACCATTCCCTTCTAGCTGAGGCTAGAAACAAAACAAGTACAGTGAATATCTCCTTCTGACGAATATTATACAATAAATGCCATGGAACACTACCTGTTTCCCATCACCTCGCGTGGTGGTATCAGAAATTTGTGACTCAAACAATTTGTTAGAATCAGGATCATTATTATCATGGGTACTCGCAGAATTGTCATCAGTATCGGTTGATAAAGAACCTCCAAATTGAAAATAGACACAAAGGAGAACAATGAATTATAAGCACAGTATTCATGCACATGTAGAAAACACACTAAGCCTATGTATATATTTTACCTGCAGCAACTTGCTGCTGCCCTGCTGTGCTTGACGAGCTTTGGTTTGGGGAATTTCCAGAGATCACATTAGCAATTTGTTCGTTTATTTGCCTAACAATTGCAGAAATAGAATCCATTCCTGAAGAGCCTTGTGGAAGTTGAACATTCATATCTGATTGTGACTCACTATTCATAGCTGGATGAGAACCTTGAGCTGCAGCAGACTGCTGACTTGTAAATGAAGAACTTTGACCCAGCGCATTGCCAGCAAATGCACCATCAATGTGCGCATTTACTTGTGCTACTATCGCAGGGATGCTACCTGATTCTGAAGGATGTGGAACAATGACTGATGTGTTAGGTTCCATTCCGCTACCCACAGGAGGATGGGACCCTTGAAATGAACCTAAATGTGGAGGACCTGACTGCTGAGACCTTACATGAACAGGGTAAACAACACTAAGGACCTGACTTGCAGTTTCACCAGAGGGACGTGCTGGAATAGCTGCAACAACTGTTCTTGCTGGTATTCCTCGCATTGGATCTGCATTGCCTGAACCACTGCCATTCTGCCTTGGTTGTTCCACATTCTGGCGTTCACTACGATTTGCATCCCCTGTATTCGCCCTTCCACCAGAAGATAATACACCAGGTGCCAACGAAGTCCCTGATTTCAAATAAAAGTTTAGCCATTGCAAAGAAATGAAAATGGGTGAAATTATGCTCTCTTACCAGAAAGTATATGGATGTTGATATTTCTGAATGGGTCCGCACCAGCAAGTGGCATAGAAGGTCCATTAACCAAAGGGGAGGAAGCAGTGAAAAGAGGGCTCATTTGAGGAGGAAAAGGCTGCAACAAAAAAGCCTGCTTATACACAAAAGCTCAAACAAAAACTTTATTCACAACAAAGAACTTGAAGTAACCTGAACCATTATGGGGTTTGGTCCTGTGGAAGATATATAAACAGCTGGTCCAGAATTCACAAAAGAAGCATCCTGCATCACATGTAGCATTGTGTTATTTTTAGTTCAACTTGTAGCCCAATCACCAATGTCCATAACAAGCTAAAAACAACATACAGGAGATGGTACCATCCGTAGCATCATAGTTGTACGACCAAGCTCCAAAAGCATAGCACCTAAATGTTGCATTACTAAACCCATATGCATTGCATCAGACTGTATCTGACTCCGTATCATTGGATCAGCAGAAGTGGTTTCTCTTCTCAGGCGTTCAACCATACGCTACAAAGCAGCAAACGACAAATTTATTTCATCTGACACTGAAAAGAATATGAAAGAAATGAACATTACAAGAAATATTCTATTAAATATTCTGGTACTCATGGCATATTGTTCAAAGATTGTCGAAAGCACTCAATCTATTTATACATATTCTGTTACATTAGGACAACATTTAGTATCAACAAAATCTCAAACCCATCATTTAACGCAAAACAAAGAACTTGATGCTTGTGAGATCAATAGATCCATGCATCAATGACAAAATATGTATTTTTACAACCAAATTTCTTATGTACTACAAAGAGCTCCAGGAGTCCTTTTGGCACTAAGCAGAGAAAACACAAGGTTCTCATTCAAACCCTCCCACAAGACAAATGAACATATTCAAAACAAATTCACAGCTTTCCCAAACACGGTATTATAAATTATAAGAAACGAAATCTCCATTTTTCCCCCACAGAAAGGTTAATGAGACTACCAACTTTACTACTGGCTCCTGGCAAATTGATAGGTTTTCATCCAACCACTTGTTTAACATTGAGAATAGGATTTCAGTTAGGTACTTGACAATATTGGTAAATCCAGTTATTACAGAAAATACCACAGAAACACCCTTCCCAGAGGTGAGGGCAGTAATAAGAACTAAATTAAAATTTCTACACATTATCCAGTATTGTTTCCCTTTTTCAAGGATCTTAATACAAAATACACCAAACAACATCGAGATTCTACATTTTGGCAACTGGATCCATGCCAATCTCAGTCCACTACATGGCACATTGGCACATACTGTGGGAGGGTGGTGGACCAAGGGAGAGAGGAGGAGGAGAGGAGAGAAAAGAGAAAAAGAAAAGTAGGCGGCAGGTGAGGAAGAAGAGGGGAAGGGGAGGAGAGGAGAGGCGTACCAGTCAGATCAATGTCAGCAGGTGACCTGAGGCAGGCAAGCCTAGAGAAGTCAAAAGAGAGAGAGAGATGGAGGGATGACTGGTTAATCAAACAAAATAGGCCGCATTTGGCACTCAATTTATAGGGCTTACTGAGTGGTATGACTGGTTAATCTAACAAAATAGGCCACATTTGGCACTCAATTTATAGGGCTTACCGAGTGGCAAGTCCTATTATGTATCTGGATCACCCAAAAAGTGGCAGTCCACATTGCAGATCAAGCCCAGACTCGTATGCACCACCAGGCATGTACGATCTGAGTGAAACAACTCTTGATCCACATTATTTCCTTAACAAAAGCCAAACTGGACAACCAATAACAGACATAATAAACAGATACATCTAAGCATAAGTTTGGGGACAACAATGCCAAGCAAAGAACCCAATTAATGTGTCGCCATTAATCCTTCGCAGCACTTGATCAACCAATTTGATATTTTCATTTTGCTTCTGATGATATTTCAAAAGCTTAGATGAACAAGATTGCCATTTGGAGAACTTCAAACACAAGCATTCAAAAAGATGTGTATGTATGAACATACACTATGTATTTTTGTGTAGACATTCATTTAATATACACTCTTTGCAGCAGGAAATATCTTTGCATGTCATTGTCTTCAAGACACCAAAACAAAAAAAAAATCTAGCAACTTTGTTGTATGCTCCCAGACTTCAGATCTTATATTCTTAAATCTGTTACCCATGCCAAAGCTGTTGCTCGCTTGCAGCACTCTTTTCTGTTAACAAAACACCCATCGTAGACCTTCTAGCATAATATTCACCTAACCTCTTCCTTGAACCATCACCGCATAATTATCCCTCTCGGCTGTTCCTACCTTGATTTTCTCTTGCTCTGTACACTACCTGACAATTGCTCGATGGTTCCTGCATGGACCATACATCACCTCCATCAGGCATTACAATTGCATTGAAAATAAGATCGTATTTTCTTAAATCTGTTACCCATGCCAAAGCTGTTGCTAGCTTGCAGTACTCTTTTCTCTTCACACCTGCTAGAATAGTATTCACCTAACGTCTTCCTAGCACCATCACTGCATAACTATCCTTCTCTCAACTGTTTCTACTTCTATTTTTTCTTGCTCTGTACACTACCTGCCAATTGCTCGATGGTTCCTACATGGACTATCCATCACCCCCATCAAGCATTACAATTGCATTATTTTGGTCTCCTCTCTTCTCACACTTGACTCAGAATACTGGTAGCACTATCAGCATACTGTTAACAGTATTTTTTATTTATTAGATTAATAATATATTACTTTGATTTTAATACTGCTAACTTTATTTATTGTTTTGAATTTTGAGACTTTTATTAATGTGATATTGTGACTTTATACTTAAGATTTTATTAATTTAATATCATATTTTTATTTAAATAATTATATTGATTAATTATATAATATTTTTTATATTTTAGCATCTTACTTTGCTCGGATGAACGCCTAGCGCCTTCGACGTTTTGGAACCTTAACGCCTTTTAGCACCTAGCGCTTTTTAAATCACTGTCACCATATATACTTAGTACTAGGTCTACTTCAGTACTTGTTATCATGACTCAATCCACTGAGACAACTAACCTAATAACTTGATCTACTTAAAACAAAATGATCCAAAATGCTTAAACTTTAAGTTAACGATAGTGCTTGCATCTAGTCCTATATATCTACTCCTATCATTCATCAGTAGCAAAACGATAGATAACTCAAAATACTTAAAACTAAGTCCTGTAGCCCTATAAAGAATACAACCTCGTCCCAATGCTAATGTGGGACTAATGGTTGTAATATGAACCTCCTTTTTTTATCATCATAACCACAGAATTTAGCCTACTCTGCCAACATGACAATATTAGAAAGAACAGTTAAACAGGCAGGGAAACAAAGAAGCCTCAAGAAGGGACAAGAATAATAGGCTAAAATTTAAATAATGGTGATGGACCACATTGGTTTTAGGTGTCAGATCTACATAAATGGGAGGTTAAGCTACAATTGAGCAATGGTGTGATATGCAGAATGGTTGGTCAAGTTTTTGCATCTTCGAAAGCATCATCTAGGTCAAGCAAAATATTTTGTAGCAGTGCACTACCTTAACCCACAACACAGTTCTTAACTGAAAAGTGGAAAGTGGATAAGCCGGCTTATTCCATTCTGGTTTATAGCCAAACAGAAATCATTAAATAGCAGAAGGATGGATAGATCCATTTCACTTAAACCAATGTTATGGCATTGATTCTTTCAGTTGAGCGACAGAAAGCAATAGAATTGATGTTTGAGTGGCAACCGAACTTGTACTACCCAACATGTGCACACAGAGCAGCACAATAACCGTTGATCTTAATTTTAGATGTGCATATACAAGATATAAAGAAATCTGTTATCTATGATCTTTTGATATAAAATTTTCCCTATAATGTTAATAATAATAATAACAGTATACTTTTATTCTTAATAAAATCTGCTATATGATCTGGTGATATAGCAGATCAATGATCTGGTGACCTTGGAGGCACACCATCAAGATACTGCAATTGGGTAATTTACAGGGGGAAGCGTCAAGAGTAGTAGCTATGGAAAATAGAAAAATAGACAAGAAGTTACATCCCACGAGACATTCTGGTGGCCATTAAGGTGGGTTGGGTTGACCTGGCTTTGTCAGGTTAATTTTGGTTGACCCAAAGACCAAAGGTACTCACACAAACATGTCTTTTATAATTGGGTAAAAAAAATTTCTGCTTGCAACCAACCTATTAGGATTTGGATTGACTTCAATTGAATTTAGCTTATGATTTAGAACATTAGAATTTTAAAAATAACAAAAAAGGTCAAAAAGAAATATTTGCAAAAAGAATCAACCAAATATATTCCTAAAAGAAATTCTTCTAATATTCCCTTCTGTTTCATGAATCAACAAATAGAACTTAAGAAACAATGACTAGTCAAAGTCATGCACAAAAAGGGATCAATTTTCAAATCATAAAAAGTGATGGTATACCTATATAAGTTTAGAAGAATTTTAAAGATCAAAATGTAATTTAATAAACTATAAAATTTTAAGAATTAGACTCTGTTGGATGAAGGATAAGTATTTTGGTATCCACACAGGAAGTATAATACTCAAAATTGCTCTAATTATAAAGAATTTTCATGAAAGTATGATTGAAGAAAAAATAAGATGCAAAAATAATATTTTCATGAATCCGTTTGGATTTATCCATTATGATTAACCATATATATAATTTATTTATTGAAACAATTGATAAAAAATACAGGGTAAAAGAGGATGACTTTCATAAATTTGGTTACTGAGTGAAAAAAAGCCATAAGTAGCATTCCTAGAGATTCATTATGGCATGTTTTAGAAAAGAAGAGTATATAATAGTTATATTAATATAACATAGCCATTAGTGTTCCTAAGACCATAGGTTTGGCATAATACATACTACTAGTCTATATACAAGATGGACCACGATGGTGGATATTGTTTGTTCATGGTATTGATATTGTTAATGAGAGTTTAATTAGGATCAACTCTAAACTCAAATTATAGAGACAAAATGCTAGAAACTATAGGATTTATACTAGGCAAGACCAAGACAGAGAAGGTGACGTGCAATTTTACAATATTAAGAGAAGAATTGATAATATAATTAAAAAGGATGAACAAAATGATACTATAAGTAACAGTCAACAAAGAAGTGATTAATGAAGGCTTAAAACAAGTCGATAAGAATTTTGTGTGATCATGATGTGTCCCTTGGAATAAAAAAATATATATATAATAATTTCAAGATCATTTAAAGAAGTAAAAGATGTTTTTGATCACTCTACAGCAGATTAAGTGAGAGAATGTACGTAAGCAAATCAAAAACATCAGGAACATATAGACAACAAGGAGAAGCAGGTCAACAGCCTAAGAAAACGCTAAATCTTTTCCCCCAAAAAACTTGTAAACAGAATCAGCATAGCCCCACTTCACCTCCTTCTACATAAATTCAACTGTTAAATAATCTTAAATGTGATGCAAAAAACGATCTATTAGGTGGCCACAACTAGATATCAGATAATAAAATCATTACCTTCTAAATTTTTATATTTTGACTCAAATAAAATGCAAAAAATGACAGAATAAACAAATTAGGCCCACATACTCACGACTAAAACTGATTTAACTGGGCTCTCATGAACCAATCTAAAATACAAGTGGACCCAAAAGACTGAACAATAATTCAGATTCAGTCCACTTAGCAGGGGCTTCCAGGACTTGACCCAGACTATCCAAAGGCCTCAAGTTAATGACTCTTTTGCTCTCTCTAAGTATATTTTCAAAAAAAATTATTGATTTGAAACAGAAAAATATGACTACAAATTGGAGGAACTTTCTAATTGTAGTCCAAAATCAAGAGCAGCCCAATTGAGAGAGCCAACTAATGTAAATCTTATGGATGTTGCCTCGAAGTTAAAAACTCCAGGAAACAAGAATCTTAAACTCACCAAATAAGATGGTGGACAACATTGATTGTCCATTTATAAACTCTTTCAGAAAGTAACTGTTCAAACATGTTGTATGGATCAAAAGAAATGATGATTGTACTTAGATCATTTGAGAACAAAAATCAGGACATACAGAAAAGGCAGCTGCTGCATTGCCACTGAGAAGTAGTCTAGCATGCTCGATTACTGAAGCCAACACATCAGGAGTTGGTAATCTGTTAAGGTTCAAGGATGCATTATCTGATCTTGGAGGGTCCCGCAGATTGCTAGGTGAAGATGACTGAGAACCTTCATATTTCAATATTAGTGAATAGAACCGTTAATCACTGTCGTAAATTTTCACAAAATCAAGAAACTTGATAGCAAAATATCACCACTATTTTGCAGAATTAGCTCCATGCGGTTAATGAAATCCAATAGAGTCGTCAAAGAATCAGGAATGACCTGAAGCACAAACCAAAATATGAGATGGCATAAGGCACAATTGGCACCAAAGAAAATAAATAACAATTCTACCATATTCCGCGGCACACTCCCTGGCGAAGCAAGTTGCACCTGAAAAGGCTGATTGACAACAGTAACTGCTGGTTGTGCTTGGTTACCTAACTGGTTTCTGCCATTCACATTACGGGAGCCTTCTGTTTCACCACCTGGGGGCACCTGATTCTGTTAATAGGAAAATCCATCCCTGTTAAACCTTTGAGATAACCCAAAATTTGAAATATGTTAGATATAAAAAAAAGGTCCATTACAGCAGCAGAGGGAGTGTTACTAGCTCCGACACCAGGAGTCAGAATCCCTCCTCCTAAAGATTGCAGAACCGCCCCTACAACCTTCAGAACATAAAGCATATTACAAGTAAACCTCCAATATAACCCAACGCAAGAAATGAACTTCCTTCCAAAATTAAACTATTATGAGACAAAATTATACAAATTCCAGAGCATAGAAAATACCCGACCAATATCAGATATCACCCCTTCCCCTTGATCACCAATGTTAACAGTTCCAAGAACAACACTGTGAGAAACTTGTCCAATCCTATTATGAGGAGCATTGCTGGTAGAGTCACTTCCTGCAAAACAGAAACTTCAGTTGTATGTTGTAAGTTGTAACTGCAAAAAAAATGGTTACATATACTACAAAAACAAAAGGCCAAACAGCCTTTTACCATTCCATCCACAGGTAACAGACTTAAAATTAGGTGAGAAATGGAAAGCATGGACCATCATATCTAAACCGAAGTGCCTTAAAGTAAAATAAGCTATAACATAAAAATTCCCTCGGTAGACACATATTCAATAAAAAGGGCATGCTTATTAAGCAAGAAATGAGGTAGCCTATATCTGTAGACAAAAGAACATAATGGATCTGGAAAAGAAAACTTTGCAGAGTAAACTGGAAGCAGGTATTGACATTAGTGCAAAAATCTAAAAAAAATCTATAGGAGAAGTTGAGGAAACATCGATAAACAACAGTGCAAATGTTAACAAGTTCACCTGTTGACTAATAATAAGCAGAAAAAAAAAACAACTGGCACAGGACACAAATATGTAGATATTTGTACCTCAGAAGTGCAGGTAACATGAAGCAAAATTAACAGGATCGATATCAGGTTCAGTGTTGGCCATGGGTTTTATCATCAGGATAATCCAAATCAACTGAATTGTGGGATCAAGGATTTTCTTTTGTAATGACAGAAGATGGGCTGGGAGGAGCCTGAAACCAATCTTGATAATCTAGATTGGCAAAAGTATGCCAAATTCAGCCATTATATAACTATCTAACTGGTGGAAGCTAGTGGAACAACCCAAACATTTAGGCATATCAAGATCAATCCTGGTCAGACCCAATATGTGTTAATCAAGTTCATCAAAACACAAATAATCTCCAAAGAACACAGAAGAAACACTGCAAAGATATATAATGTTTACATCATGTTATCTGTGACTTTTTCAGAACTCTTGCTCCAACTTCAACAAACAAAAATGTGTAACAATAACCATTGCTTTATTTAACCCAAAAAAAAGGGCTGTTTTCACTTTCACTACCAAAGCTTAGAAAAGAAATAAAAAAAATCGAGATGACAATATCACTAAAAGATAGAAAACATGAAAACAAAGAACTTCTCAAGAAGTCAAGAAGCATCTTCAAAAAATTTCTGCAAAGTGAGACAAGCATCTTCAGTATAATTTTAAAAACCACAAGGATTCTTCAAAGAACATCTCCATATGTATTTGGTCAACTCCAATTGCAAATCTGATATGTATACAGTAAACTATCCAGCATAATGCATGCAACACTTAACATCTTATAGGCATGATGCACTTTCATAACAAGCGATTTTGTCAATAATCATTCCATGGCTTTGTATTCCTTATTAGGTTAGCATTTAATAAATTTAGCATTAGACCTCAAGGGATATTTGCATTTACCATCTCACAGAAAAATAAAGGTTAGTCAGGTGTTATCGAAAGTAAAGATTGAAAAATATAAAACTAGTATGAAGTTTTTGTCAGGCAGGAATTGTAACAATTAAAGTTACACATTTACTCCATAAAACATCAATAAAAAAATGAATTACTCAACATTTTGGCTAAGAAAAGGCATTACAAAATATATTTGTTAATCCTAAGCCGTATCAGCAGAAGATAGAAAGGCCAACAATATGAAGAGATACAAAATACTTCATACCTTGGTTGTCGTTAACACGAGAGGAATCCCCTGCGACTGTCCCAGGTTGAGTTTGTGCCTGAACTGGCTGTCTAGCAACCAAATGCAGTGTATGACCATCATCCAAATCTATATAATGGTGAAGGTACAACATTTGCAGGTCCAGTATACACAAAATTGTAGCTTATATATGAAGAGCTACAGGATCACTATCTTACACTAAGACCGTTTGTTTATGAATCAGCTACAGCATCATTATCCTCCATCCACTTGAGTTGTTTATGAAGTCAAAGAAGAATCTAAAGTACTTGAGCATATGCAGTTCAATTGGTCTTTATACATTAGAATATCCAAACATCAACCAGATATTGCACCCCTAGATATTGAACAGGAATAGTAATCTTGTCCATGAAATATCCAAACTTCACAGTCAAAAGCTACATGATATTTCAAGTGAAAGAACAGTTCCCTGCTTGATCTCTGCATGCAATACAAGATTCTTTACGTGAATAATATAAAGCATATTTAAGCATGAGATTTTGATGCTATCTAAATTTTAATTCAAACATGTCGTAACCTTATAAATTAGGACAAATTGTCACTTAAACCTATTTGGCATGTTGATCTTTAAAATTAAGAATTTTTAATTACTACAAAGAATCATGACATCTCAATTTCATTTAGCATTTTGTTTGTCTTTGGAATAATTTTGGAATGTGATTTACCTCAGGTGATCTATCAGAAAAAATAGATAAGAAAATTAGCCAAAAGAAGAATACAAGTAATGTGCTGGATTGAAGATCAAGCCCAAAAAAAGAAGTTGACCCAAATTTAGAATCATCAAAATAATGAAAATTATCTTACAAACAATTTTTGTGCAACTCTAATCTCTGCAGGTGGCACCTAACAGCTGAGCACAGTGTTTAGATTGTCATCTATGTAGTGGGAGTGAGTCAACATCTGTGCAACTTACCACCAATTGACCCTTTCAAACTAAGGCAAAGATGGGCTTGATAGGCCTACAGCCTGTACATAAGAAAAGAGATATACAAGATGTCGTTCACACTTGTTAGCAAAGGTTAATCTAAATGGATCAAGAAAACCAATTAATGTCAATGACTTACACCAGATGACAGTCATCACATGGATTACCTTAGTCTTATTATTATCATGGTTTTCAGGAAGAAAAACGAAGCTCTATATACGCATATTCCAGACCAGCTCTGAAATCCAAATTTGTGTATCAATTAAAGCTCAAGGACTCGAGTAATCTTCCAAACAGCTCTAAAATCCAAAATTTCAAATTGATATTATCATAAAGCAAGGATTTCAATTTTGGAACCGACCAGCATGGATCTGGTCCGTTCTAGCATACTGACACATAGTACGAAGAATGTACAGCGATACCGCTGAGAAGGGAGAGGAGGAGGAAGAAGAAAGAGAAAGAAAAAGGAGAAAGAAAAGAAAGGAGAAAGAATGTACAAAAGGAAGAAGAAAGAGGAAGAGAAGAAAAAAAGAAGGTAGAAAGATGAGGAGACGGTGAAGAAAGAGATGGAGGAGACGGTGAAGAAAGAGATGTACCAGAATGGGTGAAGGGAGCAGCGTGTGGGCAGCTGAGGCCACAGTGCATGGGCAGTGATGGTGAAGAGGAATCGCATGACTCCATGAGCCCTAGCACAGTGCAACTCCTCATGAGTAGTACGTTCTTAAAAGAAAAAAAAAATTAAGTGAAGCATACCAGACTGCCCGATTTCAAGTGGTTCATGCCTCAGTCACTGTTTAGACAGGTAATACTCACTGAACCATACCAAACCAGTGGAAATTAAAAACCTTGCATTAAAGTAGATAAGCTGATTTTCAAATAAGAAAAAAAATCACACTTGGAAAAATTCATCCATAATGGCATTACCAAATCCATTGTGCCTAAATTACAACAAACCATGTACTTGAAAATACTTTCATATCAAATTAGTAAAAAAATGATTTCCATGTAGAGTTCAAACCTTCTTGTGATCATACTCCAATGGAGCACATATGGCAATAAGCATCAACCTATTTGTAATTCCAGGATGATCAAAGGAAAGGCTTTTACAATGTCCAAATGTATAGCACTTAGCTTGTGTAAAATTTTGTGAAAGAGGCAAAGACTGAAACTAAAGAAAAATTAAGATAGTGGATACGATAATCTGAAAGATGGTGGTCATCCTTTAAGACTTTCCCCCTAAAAATTAGCCGTTGCAGCTCCACAGGAACACCTGTTGCACTTGCTACTTTTGCCTTCAGTGAAGGAACTGGTGTCTAAAAGGATAGCAGAAATAACGTCAAGACAGCTATACCAACATAAGAAAACATGTTCCCTCAAGAAAGTAACTAGACACTCCATGTACATGTCAATATAAAAAAAAAAAAAAACAAGAACTTGCAATAAGCATAAAAATGTTTGATACAGAAACTAACCCCTTAAATATAAAATATTCATTTGATACTAATTAATATCTTACATTAAACTAAGACAAATATGTCCTCAAGTGAATGAAACAAATAACAACTAGCTCTTTCCTAGTCCTTAATAAACTCAGCTTAGTTTCATAAGAATTTCAAGAAGTATTGAACACACATGGGCACAAGATTCAAAATCAACTTGCATTCGTTGATGCAGCAACCATCAAGATGACAAAAGGTAAGACAGATACTTTAAAGATTATGATTTATTGTTTGCGACACTTATCTTTCATTGCTTAAGAATGCAAAAAGAAATATCAAGTTGAATCTTTAAGAAGCCTCACAACATCGAGTATTCCAACACAAAATACAAGGGTGGATGTGTAAAAGTAATTTGCACTGGCACTTGTGAGCACGTATGAAATGTGTGTCACAAAGAAGGAAAAGAGATCATATGACCTTCATTTACACTATTTAACTCAGAATTTGCAAAGATAACCAACAAATAACCATAAACAGGAAACATTCAACTACATCATATGCATTACAAACTAGACTGCCGTTCCTAATCTTAAACGTAAACATAAAGAAGATTCAACCACATTCAACCAAATGAGTTGATCCAGCACATGTAGAATTAAGCATGTTTGAGGTGATGAAAGGCCAAAAAATCTTAGCGGAAACAAAACCATCAAGTGATAGAAGATTATTTTATTACGCATAAATTAAATCATTCTCACAACAAAAAAATAACATAACAAGATTTTCAGAGCATGCACTACCATCATCTTCGATACAAAACCAGTTTAACAACAGGTACCAGTTTCACAGATATATTATGTTTGGAGTTATTCAGCACAGAAGTTTCAACCTCAAGAGGAACTACTTGAGACACCTACAATAGCCTTACATCTTTGTTTACACGAAATGTGTAGACCCGTGAATCTAGCATCTTGACATTAAGTTCTATAGTTGAATCCGAACTTTCACCAATTCCTTGGACTGAACAGTTGCCCTGGTCACCAGCCATCCTGTTCAGAGTGAAAGGGGGGAAAAAAACATGTTTAAAAAATCTCAGAACTAGAAGAACAGACAATTGTGCAAAAATAAATCATATCATACAATGCGCATAAACAAATGTCACATAATCTGTTACGCATGACAAATATGATGCATATCCTATTTTGTGCATTTCGCATTCCAATCAAGTAAATTATGGTCCCAAGTTCAAGGATGATATTCCGGACGAGGGCATATGTTTACAGATGGAGATACATAAAATAAAAAAATAAAACAAAAACATCTTCTACAGCTGCAAAAATATATGCACTGCCACAAACTTTCGAGCCAACTAAATAAGAAATTGAGTTTATATCTAAAGGCAATAACATGTCACAATTAGCAAGCTAAGACAGAAAATGGAAATAAGTGTACGAATATTTATGACTACCATTTTTCTTTACAAGTGTCAAGATTTGTAGACTCCAGTAGATGGACATCCGTAAACTCCAAGAGATGACAATACTTATATTGCCTTTCAAAACACTTTTAACATATTGGGGCCCCAAAATTATCACTATATGAATTCTAAAATCCAAATATCCCAATTCAAGATGCTATTTTCTAGAGTCAGAACAATACATGACATCACATTTTTATAAAAACTTCAAGAAATAATAAGCACGTATTTTAAATTAGGTAACCAAGACAAGAAAAAGAGCTCCTCGTGGGAAAATAATAAAAGAAAAAAAAACTTGTGGTTCAGGTGCAGTGGGAGCAACTGAAAATGGAGAACCATGTTCCATTCATACCATGCCCTACAGCTTTGCATATGTAACCCAAAGAAAGTGTTCCGAGACCAAACATTTTTTTATGTTCTGCAAATTAAACCTCTCAAATAAACACAACTCGAAACCATCCAACCCTTTGCTCAACAACCCTACCTAAACGTCCTTTGCGAAAAAACATTACCATCACCTAAAAAACTCGAGAAAGATTTCCAGCTAAGCGTTCTTGCATGGTGGGATAACCCGCAAACGTAGCTCCATGATCTTCTACCCTCCCGCTTCGCATATTTATCCAGCCTTTGAAGACCCAGCCTTTTTGTTATGTCGTGCAGAACGAACATCTCCATAACCGTGAAACACGATTCAAGAACATGCAACCCTTTTCTTTAACAAACCCACCCAAAAGATTCTTCGATACACCAAAACGCGCCGTCATCCCGATTCCTTCCCAAGAAAACGCGACCAACACGCTGTACGTTCGATCGCATTTGGATCGAACGACGAAAGATACTCATTCTAAGATGTCGAATAAAACACGCAGGGAGGAACATGATCCACGTTCTTGGAATAGTTGGTCTTTTCATAGGAGGATAAACAATAAGAACCAAGAAAATCGTATCGGTATCTACCAAAGAAAAAGGGGTAGACCGGATCGAAAATGAGAAGCGGATCGAACCCTGTTTCGCAGTTGCAGACGGACTGAGAACCTCCTTCCCCGCTTCGTTCTTGCTTGGATCGCCGCAGAGCAATATGGATCGGCTTCTCCTTCCGCCTCTCTTCTTGATGCCTTGCTTCGCCCGCCTCTCACCGCCACCGGTGTCTCTGGAAGGGTCTAAAAGGCGTTTCCGCTCGTACGATACGCACTCTGCGGGCCTCTCACCCCACACAATTATCACCGCATACTTATATCATACGGGAAATGCGGAGCATCTCAAGCATGTGTCCTGGACCGGGTCGGATCGTGGGTCCAGTAAAGCGGATCGTATCCGCTCCGATACATATTGGATCCGCCAATCGCAATTGTGTATAAATATATCCCTTTATGGTTTGCTATGAAACTTTTATATATAATTATTATTTTAATGTCAGCCCAATGGGATTTTTCATTCATATTCTTTCAAATATATTATATAGGGTAATTATTATTTTTAATTTTTCTCAAGCTTATTATTCATTTTTTTTATTATCCACAATCCTTTTCTTATTTATAATCCTTTTTAAAAAATAAAAATCTTAGTTTACTATTTATAATATCAATATTTTTTTTTCTTTTCTATAACCTCTTATTAGTTATCGTTGAGGAGGAGAATAAGGTAATGATGACGAGGGGAGGTTGAAGAAAAAAATATTTATATATTAACAAATGAATAGTTTAGAGATCTTTAAAAAAAAAATTTAAAATATTTTTTTTTAAATGGTATTATTTTAATTCAAAAATATTCAAATTGTTACTATTTCTAAGATTAGTGAAATATGTCGAATCAAATTTTTTTTATAAACACATTGGTAACCGTAGTTAGTAAAGATTAACATACTAGCTGGACGAATATTATGGAGAGTGACATTTATGGAGAATTTTAATATTTAAATTTATAATTATATATTGATAACTTTTAAATATTTGAAGATATATATTTTATATCGATGTTTAAAGGAGAAGAGGGGGAATTGAGCCATTTACAAACTTTAAAAATGTCGTTATAAGTAGAATATAGTGGTCAATTTTTATAAATAAAAATAGAAAAAATATATTTTATTTCTATAAAGTTAAGAAAAAAAAGAGGAAATAGAATAGTAGCCCATGCGTATGGTGGTAAAAAAGAGAAGGTCTTAATGATGTTAAAACACCCACTATGATTGACCAACTCAGCCAGTGGTGGACCAGCGTTGATAAAGGGTTGCGTCGTTCTCTTCTACCGTGACGCAAAATCCTTTACCTACGCGGTCACCGATGGACCCCGCATTTCCTCAACCATAAAAGGGGTTACATGTGGCGCCGAACTGCGTACGACTGTCTGCGCCGCAATGAAACCCGCGAATCGCACGCACCTTTGCACTGAAGAAGAAACCGTTGACCAGATATTTACTCTCCCAGCTGTCAAAGTCAAACCGCTCTAAATCTGGAGCCATTAAGCATTTTAACCTCTCTCTCCCTTCCTCTTCCTCGCTATCTCCTACAACTACAACAAAGAAGGGGAACGGAGAGGGAGAGATGAGCAGATAGCGAGCGGAGGAGGCGAAGCGATGATGCCGAAGAGGGAGTCGGACGCGACGAGCCTGACGTCGTGGTCGGCGACACAGTCGCCGCTGCATCGGCCCGTTTACTACGTGACGAGTCCCGTCCACTCCCACCACGACGGTATCCGTATCTCCTTCTCCCACTCGTCGCCCGGCGCCTCCCCGGTCCACCCCTACTACCACCCTTATCACCACCAGCGGTACGGCAGCTCCCCCATCCACCATTACCGCGAGTCCAACGCCCGCCTCTCCTCCTCCTGGCGTAAGCTCCCCACCCACCACCACGGCCCCTCCGAATCTGACGACGACAACGGTCGCGGCTCAATGGGCTGCTACGTGACTTGGTTCGTTCTGGCGTTCGTCCTGCTCTTCACCCTCTTCTCCCTCATCCTCTGGGGCGCGAGCTTGTCCTACAAGCCCCAAGTCATCGTCAAGGTCCCTGCCCGCCCGAGCCGATCCCGATTGGAACCGGAACTCGCTCCCCGTCACTAACAACGTCTTCCACACTGTTGATGTTCAGGACGTGGTGTTCCGGAACTACGATCTCCACGCGGGGACGGACATCACGGGCGTGCCCACCAATATGATCTCCATCAACTCGACGGTCCGGATCGCGTTTCGCAACCCGGCCACGTTCTTCGGCGTTCAAGCCTCGTCCACGCCTTTGGAGATACACTACTCCGAGTTCAAGGTCGCCTCCGGACACGTAAGTTTTCCTCCTCCTCTCGCGTACATTGTTTGAATCAAGGCCAAAGTTGCACCGAGCTCGAGGCGTTCTCCGATGCGCATGCAGATGGAGGAGTTCTATCTGTCACGGGAGAGCCGACGCGTGGTGGTGGTGGCAGTGGCCGGCGTGCATGTGCCACTCTACGGCGGCGGATCGAGCCTGAGAAGCCGTGCCGACGACGGCGGCGCCCCAGCGGTGGTGCCGCTGGAGCTGTCCTTCACGGTCCGGGCGCGGGCCCACGTCCTCGGTCACCTGATCAAGGTCAAGTTCTACCACCGCGTCCGGTGCTCCGTAACCCTCCGCGAGGACCGGCTAGGCAAGCCCCTCACACTCGCCAAGGCTTGCGAGTACCGTGACAGATGAGTTCCCAAGCTCGAACACTCTGGAGAGGGCGGGAAGGAGAGATCCGAATCGAACGGGTGGCGTGGGACATGAGTTTCCTTGATCGAAGGTCATCGGGCAATTGGCACGTCGGCCATTCCAAACCCGTGACGTTGCTCTTGTCGTCTAGTTCAGCGTCGCTTGCATGCTTCTTCAACCCCAACGCAGACACGCCTAATAAACTTTCACTATTACACATCATGGTAAAATAGTAATCGAGATGAGATAAACAAAGAAAATTATCTTTTTTATTTATTTCTTGCGTTACTTTAGAATCCTATTAGGATCCCGTGCAACGATCACTTGCAAAATTAGCTCGAAGCATTCATCTTCGTCGTACACTTCAGCTGATGAAACTTATGTTTCCTCTCTTCGTAAACGTGGATTGATTCCATTGGCTTTAGTACTTAACGCTTGGTGGTCTTTCAAGACATGATCTTGATCGCACCGTCATCCGGCCCGACGCGACGGCGGACCCGTTTTTTAGAGTATTCTATTTTTATACGAACACCAAACACCATTTGGTACCACAAGTCTAACTAACACGTCCTCATGAGGAGTTGTTTTGCGCGGGCCCTCGATTCACGAGGCTCACGTTGCACCCTTTTGTTTTGGGTTTCCAGCACGTGAACCAACGGAGGGACCGTGCCGTCCCCGATCTTGATTTGTCGCCTCTTCTGGCGAATCTTGGATTGCTTTGAGTCCGATGGCCGCCGTCGGCGTCTTTTCCTACGCCCGCGAGAAGCTCTCCGAGAACTGTTCTCTGCTCTGTCCTGGCCTCTTCGATCGCGGTACGACCTGCTTCTCCCAAAAAGACCCCATCTTTGTGGGTTTCTTTGTTGGTTTGGTTGGCAATGTTTTGGGGTATTTTGCAGCGAGTAGATCTTCCTGTGGATTGAAGGCGGTGATAGTGCTGCTACATATAACGTTCGTAGGCGTTATCTTCCTCTTCGATGCCAATTTGATACGCAAGTCAAGGGAGGAGCCCTGGTAGTCTATGAAATCCCGTTCCCTCTTTGTTACTATCATCATTATTTCTTTTGCTGTTTAGATTGTCAGTTTAGGTGTAGCAAAGATGTAATTTTTGTGGATATTATGTGGAAGAGAAGAAGAAATGTTTTGAGTTGGCGGACTTGTAGATTTCGTTTTGTGATAAATGAAGCTCAAATTTTAGGAGCTCGTTTGTCTTTGTCAACTATTGTCAGCTCGAAACCGTTTCTACGCTAGTTTTGAGCTTTAGGTTGCACCGAAGATGGGTGTTGTCAAGACTCTCTGTGTTTTGACCATTCAACTGTTGTCAAGTAGTTTTGGGCTCTGTGAATGGTTATTTTGATTGACCTTTTAGGCATTTTACTTGGGTAGCATGTATCAAGATGGTATAAATAATGAATGCCAAATTGGTGTATCTCTGAATGTGATGTCCCATTGAGAATGTGAGGCATTTGAGTGGAGATTGTAGCATCACATTGTCTCACTTGGGAAAGTACAGAAAGAATAAGCTTATTTATAACTTGATTGACTAATAACAGCCACCGTATATGGCTAGGACCATTCTGTGGAAATTATTGGATTAGCAAGTCAGACAATTATAGTATCCTAGATATCTGAGTTTTATGGAAATCTTTTTTTTCTTTAGTTCCGCTCGTACTGCACCATATTCCCTGTCTTTTTGCATGCATCAATGATGTTAACTGGTGTTTTAAATGTTCCATGTGGACCATGATGAGTGACAGTAAATTTGTGAGCAAATATGGTATTCATATGATTGTTAATTTGTCATAATGGTCATTCTTTTATTCACAGAGAGGCACATGCACTGTAGGAGGCAACAATGACGGGGTTGTTAATATTTTCATATCATCTGGGGTTGGCGATGCTGTACCAGCTGGCCACCTCTGCGTTGATAACTGAAGAGAGTTGGCTCAAATATTATATTGTTCTTCAAGATTTAGGCTTTTCTTTCAAAATTTCCTAACAACCTATCTAGAGAACTCTTTCTTCTCCTTTTAAAGCAATGTAATGAGAGCAAACTTTATAACAGGTCAAAACCCTATAATCAAGTCGAAAGCATAAGAATCCTACTGTAGTATAATTTTGATGAGTGAACATGCATTCATGATTCAACATCTAATAAAATTTAAAAAACATCCAATAAAGCCTCTCTCCTGCTTGCACTTGTAATGTTCTGTTATGTAACACTTTATGGATGTCATGGTGGGCATTTTGTTGTTATCTTCTCAGAAGGCTGTTAATATTTTCATTAAAAGCTGTTTTCTCTCTGAGATTGGAATTCTAATATTTTCCACTGAGAAATTAACTCGATTCTTTTCTGATGAATTAGAATTTTGATACTTGTTATCTGCCTTGTGCACTACACAAATACATTGATATTATCTATGTTCAACCATGGTCTTTTTCTATCCTGCTCCTTGTTAGGTCCTCGTCGCCACTTGTCTGTATGAGTTCTCTTTTCCTCGTTTTCAGCATGAGAATGTAGTGAATCTTTCCTGCTTGACAAATAATTGATTCTCCTATTATTTATTCGTGTGTCTCTCACTGATGACATTTCATCTGGAATGCAAATTGCAAGTTTACTGTGTTGAATCTCATGCATTTATCTTTGATTCCTTCCAACTATAATTTGTACATAAGTTTTGGTAGTGATTTTTATTTGATGCTATAAATAAGCTTGATGTGTTCTTACTAATTAGTTTATTTTATTTTGTTTGATGAAAATTTCTGCATTATTATCTGAACTTTGTCATTTTTGCTATTTCTTGTCTCTCAATCTTTAATGATGAGGCCATCTGCATTATTATCGTAATATTCTTTGGGTCAAAAATACTTATAGCTGTCACATTCTAGTTGTATTACCTTTTATTCTCTACACTTCTTGCTTGCTGCTTTAGTTAATTTATGTTACTTACCATTTTTTACCTTGAATGTGGTCCATTTGTAGGTATATCACAGTTTATCTGATGGTTTTTCTGGTTACTCTAGTTCAATATTTCTTTACATCTGGCTCATTCCCAGGGTAATGACATCTAAGCTTATTATGATTGTCCTCTGAAAAATCACATACTGTTTTCCATCAGAGCAAAAGTGCCTTATGGGTGCCTCTTTTTTACATTCCTGCTTGTTAGATACATCATTGATGCAATGAGGGTGAAAAATGGCAGCAACACTACATTTATAAACTCACCAGCAATTGTAGAGTAAGATCATAGTCATTTCATGATTGTATTAATATGGACTTGAAGTTTTGTTGGCATCTTATTTTTCTAT